>CM068299.1:37853592-38539990 GCA_034768395.1 Linum lewisii
ATTCCGGCTCTGGTCGATTGAATTGTAGGGAGGACCATAAAACCTTCCCGTTGTTGGGATGTTCAACTGCGGGTGGGATAGCCTCTTTGATCCCTGGTGAAGCGGAAATGATTGATTCCCTTTTTTTGGCCAGTTATTGTTGCCCCGGGATCTTTTCATTTGTTTCTGCCCTATCTTAATTGATCTTCCTGCTTGATTGACTCTTGTCTTCCCCAAACTGTCCCCTTTTTTTTTTGGACTTGATGCGCCCCCAAGTAAAAAAGAGCTTTTTGGTTTGGTTTTTGTGCAGTCGCCATCAGCTAAGGTGTTGCCCATCAGCGTTTCTTCATTACCCTTTGGGAAAGATTTCGGCTAGGACCGGTTGAATCCATGATGGGGGCATTCAAGAGAAGCTCTTGAATTCTTTCCCAAAACTTCGTAAAAAGTTACCCTTCCTTCGGGAGAAAAGGATGAATCCTTTTTAGAAGTCGTTCTTGAAGGGGGTTATTTTCATGAGCCTGGTAGACATCCCACAGTGTAATAGCCAGGTGGTTTTGAGCCGGCCTACCTTGGCGTTCCCCTTTAAGAGAAATGGGAATGCTCGCAAGCAAAGATTGTTTTTTCTGAGTTTCCCGCTTTTAAAAGTCTCGCACTGCCCGGAAAAGTTACCAAAGTGTGCGGGGGTTTATTGCGGCTTTCCTTCGAATGAAGATTCTTAGGGGGCCGTTCGGACGAAGGTTGTGATTTAAATCGGGTCTTTTCATCTTTTGGCGGACAAGACGTAGCTCGAGGTTAGTCGCAATTGGTCTCAGTAATCTCCCCATGGGCGCTGAGCAACTTGCAGGGGGAAAGGTGGTGGTGAATCTGAAGTATGGATGAAGCGGATGAAGATAGGAGTTCCCTTAAAATCCTCAATCTTTTCGGGGATGGGGGGTGGGGGCAAGGGTTATACTTTTCTGGCCGGGTTTCTTGGGGGGGGGGGGGAAATTTAAAAACCAGTTAAACGGATTGAGCATCGAGCGGTTCAAAACCTGTAAAAACCAAAACAACAAAAGCAAACATATGGAAAAATCAGGGGGTGGGAAAAAAAAAAGGGGAAAGTAAAATTAAATTTCATTCTTCTTTCGAACAAAAAAGAAGGCCCCGGGAACGGCCCAAATTTGGGAACCTAAGATCGTTTTTCGGGTTAACCCCAAAAAATAAAGCTAAGAAAAGAAAAGAGATGTTTCCCCGGGTCTTTAAGATAACTCTTAAAAACTGGCCAAAATCCCCAAAAAAAAGTTTGCAGGGTGTGAGTTCCACACTTTAATTCTACGAAAAGCAGAGAAATTAAAAAAAATTTAAAATAAAGAATTGGAAATTGGGTTTTTAAAACAAGGATGACAACGAATACTTCAAAACCCCCTTTGTTTTCCCCCAAGCTTGGAATCAACAATCAGGGGTTTCGATTCTTTTCAATCAAATTTCAAAACCACCAAACCCACCCTTAAGTTGGTTTGGGAAAAATTTATTTCTCTTTTTTGGGCCGCCGGGTTAATATTTAACTTAACCCTAATGTCCGGGTTTTTCTTTTTTTGCCGAAAAAATGGGTATTTTCGCCAAAAATTTTTTGTGAATGGGCGTGATCTTCTGCCCTCTTTCTGGGGCCAAAAAACTTTATCGATTTTTTTTAAAAATTTCCCTTTACTTGGCACGCGTTTTACTATTCTTGCCAAAAAAAATGATTTTTTCGCCAAAAGAAGTGGAAGGGCAACTTTTGGTTTGCTTGATCGGTCCTTGGTCGATTCCGGGTTTGATTCCTCGATGTTCCAACGCCTTTTGACACCCCGGCTACTTTTTTACGGCAAAAAAATGTGTAACACAAAAACACTAGAAAACCATAAATGACCCAAACGGGGCCAAGGTAACACAAAAGGGGCGAAAAGGGGCAATCATTGATATTCGTTATTTACCCCAAAAAAACCTGTTTAACAAAAAAAGTCGCTTAAAAGGGTACACGCAAAGATGCTCAACCCCTTTAAAGCCCCCGGGCATTTTGGGGGATCTAATCTAAACTTCGGTTTGTAATATTTTATACAAGAGAAGAAAAAAACAAGGAAAACATTTTTAATAGGAAAGAGAAAAGTAAAACCCAATTTTGGATAATTCGTGAAACTTAAAATCCGAAAATTCCCCTAGCACCCGGGTCTCCAAGTGGAAGGTGGCTCCATCTTTCCTAGTCTCGAACTCTCTAAATCTCACTCAACTCTGAAGTTGGAATTAACCCCAAAAGGGAAAAAGTTATCTTAAAAGTGTGGCCATCGGGGATTTTTATGGGTTTTTCAAAATTCCTCCCCGGGGGAAAAAGGGTGACTTCCGGCAAGAACCTTGAAAGTTCTCGCAAAAACTTAGTTTAAAGCTCCGGTCCGTTGTGGGAACTTCTCGGGGAAACTTGGAGTTCTCCCCGGGATTCGTTAAATCACTGTCGTTTTTGCCCAAAAATTCGGCGAAACCTTGTTTTTTTCCCGAGAAATTCATTTAACGGGGAGGATTTTTTGTTTTGCTTTATGACTTCGGACAATTTAGGGCTACCCTTTGGGGGTTTTCCGTGCTTTTGAGCCGCCGTGGACGTTTTGAGGCAAAAACCTATGCTATCACAAAAACACTAGAAAACCATCAAATAGACCCATAACGGGCCAAAGTAAACCAACACGGAAAGAATTAAGGCAACCAAGTGAAAACACCCTAAATTACCCCGAAAACCATAACTCAAGCAGAGAAATGTAGCTTAAAAGAGGCTGATAAACACGTGAAATCAAGTGTCATCACCCATCCAAGACGCATTAGAACTTATGACTAGCTAACTGTTCAAGCATTTGATCAATGAAAGGTAACGGGAAGTGATCCTTCTTGGTGGTAGCATTTAGGCGCCTGTAGTTGATACAAGCTCGCCATCTTGTAACAGTACGAGTAGGAATAAGATCTCCCTTGGCGTTGGGGATGATTGTCATCCCTCCTTTCTTCAGAATGACTTGGGTAGGGCTTACCCAAGGGCTGTCGGCGATGGGGTAGATGATCCCGACATCAAGGAGTTTAAGAACCTCTCCCTTCTTCACGACCTCTTGCATAAAGGGTTTTAACCGGGCATTGTGGATGACTAACCGGTTTGAAATCTTCATATACCATGATCCGGTGCTTGCAAAAATCTTTAGAGATACCTCGGATGTTTGCTAATTGCCAGGCTATAGCACGGACGTGTCTCTTCAGTAGCTTGACCAATTGCTTCTTCTGTCCAGATGACAGAACGGAGTTGATGATAACCGGATGTTGTGAATCCTCAGACGAATGTGTACTTTAGATGATCTGGTAGCTCCTTCAAGGTCAAGGTGGGTGGCTTCTCATAGTATGTAGTGATTTAACCCTGGTGTGTGGGCTATGGTTGGTGGCGCGATAGCTGAAGTAGCGGCAGGTTTCTTTTTGGCCAAATCTTCCTGACATTGAAGCTTCTCGGGGTCCTCAAATGCGTTATCCAATCCTGAAATCAAACACAACTCTAGAGGGTCGCTAGACAAGGCATGAGTAACGAAGTCGGCCAAAGCCAACACCAAGGAATCAACAGAAAGACAGTTATCATCTGAGCAGCAGAATATCACATACCGTCCTTGAAGCGGAATGTGACACTATCCTTTTCGACCTTTAAAGTCAATGAGCCATGCTTAACATCAATGTTAGTTCCTGCTGTTGCTAGAAAGGGTCAGCCCAAGATAAGTGTTACATCTACCTCTCGGGAATCTAGCACAATAAAATTAGCTAAGATGGTAAATGGACCACAACGAACAGCCACATCCTCTACCATTCCCCTAGGTATTTTCACAGACCTATCAGCTAACATGAGATGCAAACTAATAGGTTTAAGTTCTCCTAGCTTAAGTTATTCATACAAACATGTAGGCATAACATTTATAGAACTACCTAAGTTAGCTAAGCTGCGTTCAATCTTACTACCATTAATAATGCATTGTAATGTAAAAGTGCCAGGATCTCGACACTTAGCTGGCCGTGGTAGGGATGGCGAGCGATAGAGGACGGCAGAGCACTCGTCATTGAGGGTGATGGAAGACACATCTCCTTTCTTCACGTTCTTCACAAGATCCTTTAAGAACTTCTCGAGTGGTGGCATTGTCTCTACAACATCCGTGAGTGGCATCTTGAGCTCCGTGTTCTTCAAGACTGAGTACCACCTCTTATATTGGGAGGTCGTAGGTATTTAATTTCATAGCCTTGGGAAATGGAATCCTAGGCTGATGATGACACTCAAATTGACGTGATTATCAGCCTCATTTAAGCGACATTTCATTGCTTAAGACACGGTTTTTAGGGTAGAATAGTGAAATATTCACTCACAACCGATCCATCTCATGCCTTTGTGTTACCTTGGCCCATTTCGGTCTATTTGATGGTTTTCTAGTATTTTCGTGTTAGCACAGGTGTTCGCCATCAAATCGGTAGCCAAGGACGTGTCTAAGGCACTGGAACCCCGAGGAATCACACCCGAATCAACCAGAAAAGTCATTCAACTCAAAAGAATTCGCTCCATTTTACACATAAATTTTCGGCGAAAATACCCTTGGGTTTTTGCCGAAAATGAAAGAAGGAATCTACTGTCCCGATCAAGAAGAAGTTTTTGGCGAAAACCTTAGGAGTTTTCAGCGAAAACCCTATGCCATTTAAGTCAGAAGAAACAGACGGATCAAGCAACATTTGAGCAAATATTTTCGACGAAAATATCCTTGGATTTTCGGCGAAAATCCCAGTGAAAAAGTAGCAGCCGCCGTTAGGTTTAAATACTGAATCAAGCGGCTAAATAAGGGAGATGAGAAATTACACACCGAATTTACACGAAAAAATATTCCAAGGCTGAGAGAGAGAGAGAACGAGTGGATAGAGTTCGAGGAGCCAGGAACGGATTGTGACGCCATCCATCCATCTCGGAGAGCCAGTGCTAGGAGTTGAAGATCTAGCAGATTGAAGCTGCCAGGAGTTCGTCGAAATTAGGTTTTTACAGTTCTTCTCTGTCTTCCCTACCTGAGATGTATTCTTTGTCCTGCCTTCGATTCTTCTGTATTGAATATGAGTAGCTAAACTCGTATAGCTTAGATTAGATGAACCCTAAGTGACCCAGGGCTTTAAAGCGGTCACGGATCGGCGGTGATTAGATTCGAAATTCATTCAGTTTCTCCTTCATGTTTGATTTGTTCTTTGTTCTTTTGTGTTTCTTGTCTGGTATGGCCACCTAGATTAGATTCTTGTTAAGCTAAGGATAGAAGCGAACGCTCGCCTTACTTTAGAACATCAAGTTGAACAATTAACCTTATAATTGGAGTGTGCCTTTCGTGGGAATCGATTAGGGTTAATCCACTGCAAGAGTAACTCATAAATCGTTAGAATTTGCACCAGTTAAGTTAAGTCGTTGGGAGAGGCGACCGTACCCGGGCGACTAATTAATCGTGGTAGCTAGATCGGATAGAGCGAACGTTCGCCAGTCTTAAATCTAAGGGTCAGGAGTTATGGTGGTGTCTGAGAACTGAATGAACTAGAATCGGAAACCGCTGATCTGTTGATTGCCTATGCTCTGGTGATCTAAGGGGGATTCGAAATCTAAGCTTGTCTGTCTTCTGTCTTAGTCAATCAATCAATCGTTATTCGCTTTAAGTTCATTTCAATTAATCTTTGCATTTTTAGTATAGGAGTCGTGGAACTCACACCACGCACTAAGTGTTTAACCTCGAATTTAATTGCCAACACATTTGAGTAAGGAAGTAGAGGAGACCCATGGAATACGATCTACCCTAGCTTCACAGCTTGGTAGTTTTTTTGATTGACCGCTATTCTGCAGCTCATCAAATTGGCGCCGTTGCCGGGGACTCTTCTATTTTGTTGAAAGAAGAGTTGGCATTTTTATTCTTCTACCTTTCCATATTTCATTTCCATCACACTTCAATTTTACACCGGGTTGTGTTTGTTTTTGTCTCTTGCAGATCATAGCAGGTACAGAAACGTATCACTTCCGTTCCATCTTCCTTTACCGCAATGACTGCTCTTAAGAGTGTTGCGGACTACAGTAAGCCACGTGCATCCAACTTTCGATCCCCCATCACCGTGCTTTCTAATGACGATGATCCTTATTATGAGATTAAGATTCCTCTCCTATAACTAATCTCTAGGACATACAATTCAAAGGAAGGCCAGATGATAACCCCTGCACACATATAGATGACTATCTAGCTGTCTGTGAAACCTTCAAGTCTGGGAACCTTAACAAGAACACTTTATGTCTCCGAGCTTTTCCATTCTCTCTCAGAGGTGCAGCTAAGCAGTGGCTTGGAAGCAAACCACCAGGCCACTACACTAACTGGGAGACATTAGCTCAAGATTTTGTCGAGGAATACTTTCCTCCCGCAAGGACAACTGCTTATAAAGATCGCATCTCCAGGTTCACTTAGAGAGAAGATGCAAGCCTGTACGACACTTGAATGAATTCCAATCCCTTCTCTTCAACTGCCCTCATCATGGGTATGAAGAGAGGCAGCTGGCTGAGTTCTTTGCTCATGGTATGCGCGGAGAATCTGCAAATTGGGTCAACTCCTTAGCAGGCGGGGACTGCACCGCCCTTACTCCTCAGGATGCTTTTTTTGCATTTCGCTAGCTGTGCTTCAAAATCTAGAAACTGGGAGAGGCAAAGAGAAGGAACCAAGAGTCAGAGTCAGATGAGTGTTGCAGAGCAGATCAAAGCGGAGGTTCAGAAACATCTACAAGCAGTTGGTATTCCTCTCGATCCCCCGTCAGCTACCATCTTTTCGGTTGACTGTGGATGGTGTGGATCCTGTGCTCATAACGGTGGAAGCTGCCTCAACTTTGGTACAATAGAAGTTTGGTCTACAAAAGAGATAAACTTCATTAATCAAGGCTTCGCCAACAATCAGAAAGGCTACGCCGGTTACAGAAACTACGTGCCACGGAACCAAAGCAAACCGGTTAGTAAAATCCTTATCAGAGACCTCCGGGATTCCTTGGAGGACAACACCAGTTTTCAAGCAAAGCCGTACTACAATGAGACATAGACTATGAGAAGAAGTTCGATCAGATTATGAGCACACTGACAACCACAACATTCAATTAAAAGCTCAAGCTGCACTCAATCAAGGACAGAGAGCTCAGAGCCAGAGGATAGAGGATGCTATAAGCAATATGACTAAACTCTTTACTAGCAATCCTCTCCTTAATCCAGCAGCATTTCAAGCAGACTCCGGTGCAAAGAGCGAACACGCTCAAGCTATTACCACCAGGATTGGCAAGCAACCAACTGATCCAAAGGCCCCGGAACCTGACATGATACCAGATACCAGTGCTGCCATGGATATGCCAGAAATTGAAGATATCACAGAAGAGGAAGAAGAAGCATCTACTCCTCCTCCTCCTCCCAAGACAGCTCCTGAGCCTGTCTTGGCGCCATATGTACCTCGGATTCCCTTCCCAAAAGCTGCAATGAGCAAAGCCAAGGATCATGACACTCAGTATAAGAAGTGGTACAATGTTCTTAAGACTGCAGAGATCAAGATACCAGTGACAGAAGCTGTAGAGATTATACCACCACTTGGGAAGTTCTTTAAAGACCTAGTGAAGAAAGTGAAGAACGGAGAGGCATACTCTGTCATGCTTACTAATGAATGCGCTTCTATTCTCGGTGCGCCATTTTCCATACGACAGCCACCACCACCCCCCAGCTAAGTGTTCTGATCCAGGTCCTTTTACATTACCGTGCATTATTAATGGCATTAAAATTGATCGCAGTCTGGCTGATTCTGGTGCTTCTATTAATGTTATGCATGTTTATCTATATGAGAAACTGAATCTAGGGCAGTTAAAAACCGATTACTCTGCATCTAGTGTTAGCCGATAGGTCTGTTAAACTACCTAGGGGAATAATAGAAGATGTAGATGTCTGTTGTGGTCCGTTTACTATAATTGCAGATTTTGTTGTTCTAGATACTCGCGAGTCAGACGGAACACTTATCCTAGGTCGACCTTTCTTAGCAACTGCTGGTGCAAATATTAACTGCAAACAAGGCCTGTTAACTTTGAGCGTAGGACAGGAGATTGTTGCATTCCGCATTAAAGATAGCATGAGATACTCTGTTGCTCAAGACGATAACTGTTATACTGTTGATCCCTAGAGTTGGCCTCGGCCAACTTCGTTACTAATGCCTTATCTAGTGATATGCTAGAGTTGTGTTTGATTTCAGGGATTGACAATGCATTAGAAGATCCAAAGCAGTGCCTATGGCAGGATGAGTTAGACGAGCAGAAGGCGACATTCACACCCATCACTGTGCCTGCACACATAGAGCCAGCATTGAGTCGGATTACTACCTCATACGAGAATCTGCCAGAACTTACTTTGAAGGAGCTGCCTGATCACCTAGAATATGCATTTCTGGGGAGGACTGCCAGTTACCAGTCATCATCAATTCGAATCTATCTCCCAAGCAGAAAGAGCAACTGATCAGGCTACTCAAGAAGCATGTCAGAGCTATTGCCTGACAGTTAGCAGACATCAGAGGCATCTCTGAAACCTTCTGCAAACATCGGATAGTCGTTGATGAAGAATTCAAACCAGTCAGACAACCACAACGCCGACTTAACCCTCTGATGCAGGAAGTGGTAAAGAAGGAAGTACTCAAGCTTCTAGATGCCGGTATCATCTATCCTATTGCCGACAGTCCTTGGGTCAGTCCGACTTAAGTCGTTCTGAAGAAAGGAGGAATCACCGTTATCCCTAATCCAAAGGGTGAGCTCATCCCGACTCACACGGTTACCGGATGGAGAGTCTGTATCGATTACCGACAACTCAATGATGCCACCAAGAAGGATCACTTTCCACTGTCGTTCATTGATCAGATGCTTGAACGATTGGCTGGTCATGACTACTACTGCTTCTTAGACGGGATCTCCGGTTACTTCCAGATCCCTATCGAGCTTGATGATCAAGAGAAGACGACCTTCACCTACCCGTTCGGTACGTTTGCTTATCGTCGTATTCCTTTTGGTTTATGTAATGCTCCTGCCACTTTTCAGAGATGCATGCTTGCTATATTTGGAGATCTGGTAGAGAATGTGGTGGAGGTATTCATGGATGACTTCTCTGTCTATGGAGATTCGTTCTCAAAGTGCCTGGACAAGGTGCTAGCTCGTTGTGAGGAAACCAACCTAGCTCTTAGTTGGGAGAAATATCACTTCATGGTTACCGAAGGCATTGTTCTGGGCCATAGGATTTCTAAGGCCGGTATAGAAGTTGATCGTGCAAAACTTGAAACCATCGCCAGCTTACCACCGCCGACCTCAGTTAAGACAGTTCGAAGTTTCCTCGGTCATGCTGGATTCTACAAAAGATTCATCAGAGACTTCTCCAAGATCACTCTTCCAATGACGAAGCTCCTTGAGAAAGATGTTCCTTTCGTATTTGATAAAGCTTGTCTTGAAGCCTTTGAGACTTTGAAGACTCAACTTACCACCGCACCGATCCTTACAGCACCAGATTGGAATCTTCCATTCGAGATTATGTGCGATGCTAGTGACTTCGCCGTTGGCACGGTTCTTGGTCAGAGGAAGGAGAAGAGATTTCATCCTATTTACTTTGCTAGCAAGACACTCAATGATGCTCAGAGAAACTACACTACTACGGAGAAAGAGCTTCTGGCCATCATCTTCTCCTTTGACAAGTTCAGATAGTATCTTGTTCTTTCACATACCATTGTCTACACAGATCATGCTGCCATGCGCCATTTATTAGCCAAGCAGGACTTGAAGCCACGTCTCATCCGAAGGATCCTTATCCTCCAAGAGTTCGACATAGAAATTAAAGACAAGAAGGGAGCGAAGAACTTAGCAGCGGATCATCTTTCCCGACTGGAGGAATCACAAACAGGTAAATCTACTACCCCTATCAATGATTCTTTCCCTGACGAGCTGTTGCGTGTTGAAACGTATGAACAGGTTAATAGCATAGCTATCGAGCCCTGGGCAATCCCTCACGCTCAAGATCTGAGTAATGCAACCGACTCGGAAGAACCATGGTATGCAACCCTGGCTAATTACCTCTCACACGGCATTGTACCTCCTGAGCTAGATTTCAATGCTCACAAGAAGCTCTTTAAAGAAGCCAAGTCATACTTCTGGGATGAGCCCTTCTTATACCGCATCAGTATTGACGGGATGATCCGGAGATGTGTCTCTCACATCGAAGCAGCTGATATCATGCGTAAATGCCATGAAGGACAGTTCGGAGGACACTTCGGAGGCAACCGCACTGCGAGAAAGGTACTCGAAACAGGTTTTTATTGGCCTTCAATCTTTAGTGATTGTGATGTTTTTGCTCGACGTTGTGATGCGTGCCAGCGGTCAGGTAACATCTCTAACCGTAATGAGATGCCCCAAATTGTTTCTTTAACTGTTGAAATTTTTGATGTTTGGGGAATTGATTTTATGGGTCCGTTCACACCCTCCAACGAAAACAAGTACATTCTTGTAGCCGTTGATTATGTTTCTAAGTGGGCTGAAGCTGAAGCTCTACCCACTAATGATTCAAGAGTGGTGGGTCGGTTCCTTACCCATCTTTTCACGCGTTTTGGTTCACCGCGCTTCATCATAAGCGATAGGGGTACCCACTTCCATGGACAATTCGACCGTGTGTGCAAACGCTTTGGCGTCACCCACCGTATGTCCACAGCTTACCATCCTCAGGCGAATGGTCAAGCGAAAGTGACGAACCGTGAGCTCAAGCCGATTCTTGATAGGACAGTTGGCCGGTCCCGCAAGGACTGGTCATCTAAGCTCAATGATGTCTTATGGGCTTATCGAACTGCCTACAAGACTCCCATCGGTACCTCACCGTATCAGCTGGTCTATGGCAAGGCGTGTCATTTGCCGGTTGAGCTTGAGCGCAAGGCATTCTGGGCTAACAAAGAGTTGAACATGAGCTATGCAGTAGCAGGTAATATGCGTCACGACCAGATCGCTGAGCTTGAGGAGCACCGACTCCACGCATATGAGAGCACGAAGTTATACAAAGAGCGCATAAAGAAAATTCATGACTCTCAATTGAAGAAGATCAAGCAGTTCTACCCCGGAGATGAAGTCCTCTTATATAACTCTCGATTGAAGCTCTTCCCGGGTAAACTGAAGTCCCGTTGGTCCGGCCCTTATACCGTGGTGCGGCAGGCATCTTTAGGTAGTGTCCTAATCAAATTGCATGATCAGAAGTCGTTTATGGTCACCGGGCATAGGCTTAAGAAGTATCTACAAGGACTAGCTGTCTCTTCCATCGACGTGCACTACTTTGCTTTAGAATCATGACACAAATCCAGGTATCTTCTGGCTCACGGACGTTAAACAAGAGCGCTTCGTGGAGGCAACCCACGACTGGAGTCAGTTGTTTTTGTTTCGAGTCGTTTTGTTTTAAAACTCCTTCAAAAAAAAATTACCGACCACTTTCAATAATATTTTCGGCGAAAATTCACCAATATTTTCGCCGAAAATTCCTGTTTAAAACCGACCTGTTTCTCCTGTTTCTCGCCGCCGCCGACTTCTCGCCGAAAACACTCACTTTTCGCCGAATCAGTTTTTGATTTACCTTGAGATTTTTGCCGAAAATCAACCACTATTTTCACCGAAAATTCGCTGTTCTTCGCCAACTATTTAAGCGGTTTCAACCCCTGATTTTCGCCCCCCCCATCCGAAAACTTCACACACAAAATCCCATTTCTCTCACCCATTTTGAACACCGCCGCCACCTGAACACTCGTCGCCGCCGTCCAGCCCGCCGCCGAATCAATAGCCGACCGCCGCCGCTCTCCCCCCTTGCCTGCCCCCAGTTCAAACCCTAGAATGGAGCTTTTCGGCTCCAGCTCCTCCCGAACAAGTTTTCAAGCTTTTTCATCGATTTCTCGGATTTCCAATCGTTTTCTCCAGTCATGTCTTCACGGTTAGTTGTTCAGCCCTTGATTGTGCATCTTTTGGCTTTTTTTACTTTCGGTTTTTGGTTGACTTTGGTTGACTTTTTGGTTCTTCATCGATTTTCATGATTGCTATTTCGGTGTCAATTGGCTAGGTTCTGGCATTTCTTTTTGACCTTTTAAGGCTCGTGAATTGTTGTCTGTGCTATCGTGTTAATGAATCATTCCATTCCTCATGCTTGCTTAATTGATTGACAGTTCTTTGCTGCTATATCTCGATTCGGTGATCTCTCGATTTTATTTGCTTGCCCCCACGTGTCAACCTAAGTGTGGGGTATTTAAGGATTCTTGTCTTCTGATACTGGTTTCCCCTAAGTTATGTTTTACAGGGCTCCCAAACGATTCAAGACCACCAGTACAGATAGAGCGCAGCGATCCTCAGCTCGCCAGAACCGGACTCAACCCCGGAGATCACCCGCACCAGCTGCACCAACATCGACGGCTGTGGCCATCATCCCCGAGGATGCACCGACCCTTGTGACCCCTATCTCATCTATTCCTGCACCTTCCAATGGGGCCCTACATCCTTTCATCGCAGCCCTGGAGCCGCACCAACTAGAGATCTTTCAGAAGATCAAAGACATTCCTCCGGCTAAGGTGGCTGTTCTTTCTCTAGACAGTCTCAAGGGCCACAACCCGGCTTGGCACTCCACCATCGACCCCACCCTTCATAAAGCTGGCCTACGATCCTTGACCACCTCTGGTTCACCCTATCCTCTGGTCGCCCTTCAGGAGTTTTGGTGTTCCTTTGAGCGCCTCACGTCGAAACCTAGCGCCATCTCAAAATTTGTTTCCTTCCGCCTCGGGGGTGTCCGGCATGTGAAGACCATCCATGAGTTTTCCCTCTTGTTCGACCCCCTTGCCGATATCCAGGATGCATGCCCTGGGTTCGCGGACACCTACTCCATCACGAGTAATCCTTACCCAGAAGTGTGGAAATGGGCCTCCTCCCAATCTGAGATCACTCCTATCGTCAACCCCACGGTCGGTGACATCTTTCACCCTATTCTTAAATTCTTGCATTATGTTTGGGTGCAGTCTCTGTGTTATTGCAGCAAGATGAGCCGTCACCATGTTTCTTTGGAGGAGCTCGTCTTATTCCGTGCTTTAGAGGAGGATGCCAACCTCCATCCCGGATGGTGGCTTGCACGATTCTTCCACAAGCGCACTACAACCAGGAAACTTCCTTCGGAGCTTCCGGGTGGACCTTTCATTTCCTGTCTGATCGACAACCTCCAGCTCGGTGACAAATGGGGCCCTGATACCCTCGTGTTCCGATTGAGTACATAGGTGCCGACCTCGCCATCGCACGGGGCATCGACCTTTCATTGGATTTTGAGCATTGCAAATCGCTCCCTCACCGCATCCCCCAACCAGTTGAACGCCCACCGTCACGGGCGCTAATCACCGCTGAGATGAATGAGAGGCTGGGGCGTATTGAGAAATGGCAGCTTGACTACTCGGCTGGTTCGCTTCCATGGCAGATGGCCCGGGTAGCACATGAGGAGACACAGAACGAGCGATGGACCATTCTTCAGCAGTTCATGGCAGACCAGTCAGCCAGACACAGGGATGATATCGCATGGCGACAGCAGTTGGAGCAGCGGCTTGGCATTTCACCTTCCCCGACACCGCCTCCACCCCCACCATCGGAACTGTGATCAGGTTGTTTCTATCCTTTCCATTTCTTTTCTTTCTTCTTTTCGGATCTCGATCCACTTTTATTCTGTGTGGATCCGGGGCACTTGTCCCGGTATCCTTTTGATCGTTTTGTTGTTTGTGTTTTGTAGGATTTTGAGTAGCTACTCCGCTCCGCCCCGGACTCTTCGTGCTCAACCACTACACCGCCCATCACCCTTCAGTTTTTCGTATCTCTCTAATTTCGTTTGGTCCTGTGAGGACACAGAACAGTCTAAGTGTGGGGTAGGATGTTAGAGAACCATGCATGATCTTGATTGCCTATATCTTTGTGTGCCTCGTGATTCCTGTCCAGTCACTCTAGCATAGAATTGCTCAATTCTTGACTTTTGATGTTAAATTGACTTCAATTTTGAACAATGACGTCTAGACTGTTCCACTTAGAACCTTTAACCAACATGGCAGAACTGATATCAAATGAGTCTAGGTCAGAACAGATGATAAATCACTTCTGTAGTTGAAACTTGAATCAATTGACTTGTTAATAACAAAGCTCGATAACACAGTTTTAAGATGATAAATGCTAGCTTCTCCCATGTTTTCACTCCATATTTGTTCACCTGTGATTGTGGCTAGAGATTAGATGGAAATCCAATTCGAAATCTTGTGTAAAAAGTTATAACTAGCTAGGATTAAGTGGCTAAATTGTTAAATCAAGTAATAAAGTTGTGCGAATCAATGTTAAGTTCTTTAAAGTGATGATAATCAAAGCTAGGCAAGCCCGACACCTAAGTGAAGTGTTCGGGTTGAGCACTAGCATAAGCACAAATACTGTGAGTTAGGCAGGTCCAACACCTAAGTGAAGTGTTTGGTATCGAGCACTAGTATGCAGTAAATCAATTGAAGGAAGAAGTTGAACTTAAAATAAATCATTGTTTAAATCGGTCCTAGCTAGAACATGTAACGTACAGATCTAGAAACGGATGAACTCGAGTCGATAGCCACGTCACTTTTCCTACCTCCGCATCCACATAATGGCTAGAGCTTAAAGTCTTTTCTCATTAGAATTGGTGTTATCGTAGTCGGTTAATTATGATTCATTGTTTTGCCAAGAAACGTGCTTTGTTAAAACTACTACTTGAAGTGTGCAGAAATTAGTGAGATCGAAAACTTGTTTGGTTGATGTTCTTGCATGTGTAGGTCACTCTTTCTACATGGAACAGTCTAAACCAAATCGTTAGAATTGAATCTCAGTTTAATCTCGTGTCATTTATGAATTTGAGTGTGTTCTAGTTCAGTTTGCTTGAGGACAAGCAAAAGCTTAAGTGTGGGGTATTTTGATGACACTCGAATTGACGTGATTATCAGCCTCATTTAAGCGACATTTCATTGCTTAAGACACGGTTTTTAGGGTAGAATAGTGAATATTCACTCAACTGATCCATCTCATGCCCTTTGTGTTACCTTGGCCCATTTCGGGTCTATTTGATGGTTTTCTAGTATTTTCGTGTTAGCACAGGTGTTCGCCATCAAATACGGTAGCCAAGGACGTGTCTAAGGCACTGGAACCCCGAGGAATCACACCCGAATCAACCAGAAAAGTCATTCAACTCAAAAGAATTCCTGCTCCATTTTACACATAGATTTTCGATGAAAATACCCTTGGGTTTTCGCCGAAAATGAAAGAAGAAATCCACTGTCCCGATCAAGAAGAAGTTTTCGGCAAAACCTTGGGAGTTTTCACCGAAAACCCTACGCCATTTAAGCCAGAAGAAACAGACGGATCAAGCAACATTTGAGCAAATATTTTCACCGAAAATATCCTTGGATTTTCGGTGAAAATCCCAGTGAAAAAGCAGCAGCCGCTGGTTAGGTTTAAATACTGAATCAAGTGGCTAAATAAGGGAGATCAGAAATTACACACGAATTTACACGAAAAAATATTCCAAGGCTGAGAGAGAGAGAGAACGAGTGGATAGAGTTCGAGGAGCCAGGAACGGATCGTGACGCCATCCATCCATCTCGGAGAGTCAGTGCTAGGAGTTGAAGATCCAGCAGATTGAAGCTGCCAGGAGTCGTCGAAATTAGGTTTTACAGTTCTTCTCTATCTTCCCTACCTGAGATGTATTCTTTGTCTGTCTTCGATTCTTCTGTATTGAATATGAGTAGCTAAACTCGTATAGCTTAGATTAGATGAACCATAAGTGACCCAGGGCTTTAAAGCGGTCACGGATCGGCGATGATTAGATTCGAAATTCATTCAGTTTCTCCTTCATGTTTGATTTGTTCTTTGTTCTTTGTTCTCTGTGTTTCTTGTCTAGTTTGGCCACCTAGATTAGATTCTTGTTAAGCTAAGGATAGAAGCGAACGCTCGCCTTACTTTAGAACATCAAGTTGAACAATTAACCTTATAATTGGAGTGTGCCTTTCGTGGGAACCGATTAGGGTTAATCCACTGCAAGAGTAACTCATAAATCGTTAGAATTTGCACCGGTTAAGTTAAGTCGTTGCGAGAGGTGACCGTACCCGGGCGACTAATTAATCGTGGTAGCTAGATCAGATAGAGCGAACGTTCGCCAGTCTTAAACCTAAGGGTCAGGAGTTATGGTGGTGTCTGAGAACTGAATGAACTAGAATCGGAAATCGCTGATCTGTTGATTGCCTATGCTCTGGTGATCTAAGGGGGATTCGAAATCTAAGTTTGTCTGTCTTCTGTCTTAGTCAATCAATCAATCGTTATTCGCTTCAATTTCATTTCAATTAATCTATGCATTTTTAGTATAGGAGTCGTGGAACTCACACCACGCACTAAGTGTTTACCGTCGAATTTAATTGCCAACACATTTGAGTAAGGAAGTAGATTAGACCCGTGGAATACGATCTACCCTAGCTTCACAGCTTGGTAGTTATTTGATTGACCGCTATTCTGCAGCTCATCAGCTGATATGGAGGTTCGGTCGGCTGAGGAACTAGTGGTGGAGGAGGCGGGGCAGTCATTGATCACACTAGAATTATCGTGTTTATCAGTCCTGATTAAGTGACATTCCATTGTCTGAAACACAATTTAGGGGTAGTTTAGTGGACTTTCGTTCCTTAACACTATTTCTTACCGATTTGGTTACCTTGGCCCGTTTGGGATCTATTTGATGTATTTTCTACTGTTTGTGTTAATACACAGGTGTTAGCCATCGAATAAGTAGCCGTCGGAGGTGTTCGGGATCCAATGGAACCTCAGGATAGGACCCGAGATCACCGGAGAAGTCAGACGATCAAAGTATCACTCGCAACTGCCAATGAAGAACATTTTCAGCGAAAATGTTCAATATTTCGGCAAGAACCTTATGAAGAAAACTCAGAAGATCCGTCGAAAAATTCAAGGAAAATTATTCAAAGAATATTTCGGCGAAAAGTTTCAACCTTTTCGACGAAAACTTTGTGAAGAAGCTAGGGCAGAAATTTCGTTGAAGATTTGGAAAAAATTTACAAAGAAGTTTTCGCCGAAAACTTCCTAAGTTTTCAACGAAAACTATGGCCTATTCTGAGTCAGATTTAGAGAAGAGCATATATAAGAAGCCTTTCCCCCAACTTTGAGATATCTCGTTTTCAGACTTTCCACACATAAAGGAGAGAGGTAGAGTGCTTTCTGGAGTTCTTGGCGAGATTAGTTCATAGTCTTTTCATCCCAGAGGTGCTCGGAGCTAGGAGTTGAAGATTTTCTCGAGATCGGAGCTTCGTGGAATCATCGCAATTAGGTTTTTCAGATCTTCTTTCTTTCTCCTGTCTAAGTTGAATTCTACCATAGTTTTTTATTCTCTTGTTTCGGATATGAGTAGATAAACCTTTTGAGCTTAGATTAGATGAACCCTAAGGACCTGGGGCTTTTAAGTGGTCACGGATCGGCGGTAATTAGATCTTAATTCAATCAGTTTCTTTTTCATAATTTATTTGTTCTTAATCTGTGTTTCTTTTCTAGCTTGATCACCTAGATTAGTCTCCTGTTAAAATGAAGATAGTTGGCGAACGTCTGCTTTGTTTTAGAACTTTAAATTAATTAATTAACCTATTCAATGGAATCATGCCTATCGTAGGAACCGTTTAGGGTTAATCCATTTCAAGAATAGCTCACTAAAATCAATCAGGTGTACCAATTAGTTATCCGTTGCATAAGTGAACGCACAGACGGTTAACTAATCTTGGTAGCTAGTTTGATAGAGCGAACATTCGCGGACTTAGACCTAAGGGTAAGGAGCTATGACGGTGTTTAAGAACTGAATGAATTAGGATTGAAAAGTCACTGGTTTTGTGCTCGCCAATGCCTTGGTAATCTTAGGGGGATTTGAGTCTAAGATTTTGTCTATCAATCGTAACCAAACCTCAATCAATTAATATGTCTTTTAATTAAATTTCATTTTCCCTTGCTTAATATTTTAGAAGTCGTGGATTTCACACCATGAAACTTGATTAAAACCCGAGTATTTTGCAGCTTCTTTGAGTAAACAATTAGAACAAACCCTTGGAATACGATCTAATCTACTTTGGTAGGTTAGTTATTTGATACCCCGTTTTACACGTTATCAGTCACTTCCTCTTCTTCTTTGTCTTCTTCTTCATCCGTGATATCTTTGATCTCTAGCATGTCTATAGCGATATCATTAGGAGTCATGCCTAGATCAGGGGCTATAGGACCAGCTATCTGTCTGTCACTCCTCGTTGTGATGGCTTTGGCATGCTCATTCTTGGGGTTGGGATCCATTTGGCTAGGCAGCCAACTAAATGGGCAACCACTAGAAAGAAGCTAATGATGTTGCTTAGATGGCTCTTCATTCTCTGTCCTTGAGCTATCTGGCCTAGATTCAAGGCCACTTGGGCCTTGAATTGATTTTCGTGGTCTTCAAGTCTGGTCAGGATCTGATTGAGGTTTTTTTCCATCTCACTCTCCTTGGTATCTTGTTGCACCGTCTTCTAGGGTGGTTTCCCTCCAGTGAACCCAAGTGGTCCTTGGTAGCGGACTAGTGGTAGTTGTCGTTGGCATACTGATTCTGGTTTTTGCTAGGTGTTGTACCATAGTTGCCTTGGTTCCGGTGTGGTGGCTAATAGACTCAACCTGACTGATTCGCTTGTTTGTTCTCGTGGAATGACCCAGATGGCCGATCGCTTTGATACTGATTTGCTCCAGAATTGTAAGGAGGACGCTCTTGGAAGCATCCTTGTTGTTGTTGTTGGTGAGGATGTCTGTATTGGCGGTAGCCATAGTATCCTGGTTGATTGTTGGTGAAGCCTTGACCAACAAAATCCACTTCTTCTACAGACCAGACACCTGCTTTGCCAAATTTTTGGCAATTTCCTCCAATGTGCGCACATGCGCCACACACATTCACAGTCGACGACGAAGACAAAAGTTGATGGTTGATTGATGGGTGCTCCGGCTTTCTTGAGATGTTTCTAGACTTCGGCCTTGATCTGCTCTTCTAGACCCAATTGATTTTTTGTTCCTTCAGATTGCCTCTCTCAGTTTCTGGAATTTGGAGGCAGAACTAGCAAAATGAAGGAGAGCATCTTCTGGGGTAAGGGCGGTGCAGTAACCTTCAGCTAAGGAATTCACCCATTTGGCAAACTCAGCATTCATCCCTCTAGCGAAGATCTCGGCCAATTGTCTCTGCTCAAAATCGTGGTGAGGACAGTTGTAGAGGAGCTCTTGGAATTCATTCCAACCATCATAAAGACTGACTCCATCCTTTGTTGGAACCAGGCAATGTTGTCCTTGTAAGCTGTAGTTCTGGATGGAGGGAAGTATTCCTCCACAAAATCTTGAGCGAGAACATCCAATTGTGTGTAGTGGCCTGGTGTCTTGTTGTTGAGCCATCTCTTGGCCGCACCCCATAATGATTTGGTTAAGACCATAATGAGAATGGGAATGCACGCAAGTTGAGCCATCTCATGGAATTGTTTTAGCACCTTCTCGGCGAGAACTTGGAAGTTCTAACTGAAAACTTCCTAGCAGGGCAGTATTTCTGACTTCTTTGATTGGTTTGACTTCTCTGATGGTCTCGGGTCACTTCTCAAGGTTCCATTGCATCCCAAACACATCCAATGGATACTTATTTGACGGGAAACCTGTGTATTCAAAGAGACACTAGAAAAAACACATCAATTAGACCCAAAACGGGCCAAGGTAACCGAATCGGTAAGATATAACATGAAACCGAAATCCACTAAACTATACCTTAAACGTGCTAGAGGCAATAGAATGTCGCTTAATCAGGACTGATAATCACGATAATTCTAGTGTTATCAAGTGCTAACTGAGAAACTCGACATACATGCCCGACTTGGAAAATTAATGTTCAGCATTAGGTTTTCACTGTCGGGCTAAGACTCTAGCGGCATATTAGGACTTTGGGTATTTTTATTAGAGTTTAATTTAGATTATCTTAATTTTTTAAGACATCCTAGCTCCCTTCTCTGCATCACCGAAATTCAATTTTGGGGAAGTATCTGCTCTTGAGCAGGCGGGCCAAAAGGGGGCTCTCACGGTCGGGGGTGGTGAGAAGTTTCCAAGCTTGTTTTGCTAGAAGGGCAAGGTTGAAGGATCGGAAGTTGCGAAAGTCAAGTACTCCACAACTCTATGGGAGAGAAAGAGTGTTCCCATGACTCCAGTGGATTGACTTCTTTTTAGGTTATCTAGTGGAGAGAAAGAGTGTTGCAGGCTTCCCTAACAGTGGCCTTACCGAAGATAATAGTATTGTCCGCGAAGAGGCAGTGGGTGAGGCGAGGACCCTAGAGGTTAAGCTTGATTTCAGAGATATCTTGGTTGAGAACACCCTTTTCCACCATGAAGGATAAGACATTTGTCATGAGGATAAACAAGAAGGGGGAAATCAGGTCACCTTGTCGGATTCCTCTAGAACGAGTGAAGCACTTAGTAGGGTTGCCATTGACGAGAAGGGAGAACTTCATCGTTCGAATGAAACTCTGGATCCAACAACACCATTTTTCAGAGAAGCCATAGGCTTTTAGGAGATCCATCAGGCTTGAGGCACATGTCCTTGTTTTCGCTTCTTGTTCTGGTTTTGAAACTATGCAGGACTTCGTGCATGATGATAATATTGTCTTGGATCGCTCTGCCTCCAGTGAAGGTTGTCTGTGCTTCAGAGACAATTGAGTCCATCCATTTCTTCAGCCGGTTGGTCAGCATCTTTGAGATAACCTTGTACCGGAAGTTGCAGTAGCTGATTGGTCAGAATTGGCTAATCTTGGTAGGGTTTTTAACTTTCAGAATGATGAAAATATGCGTGTCGTTCCAATCGGTAGGCATTATAACTGAACTAAAAAACCCTTTAATTTCTGCACATAAATCCTTTTCGAACATATTCCAGAAACGCCTGTAAAAATGGCCAAGAAAGCCATCCAGACTTGAAGCTTGTCTAGCTCCTAGACCGAAGACCGCGCATCTTATATCTTCGTTTGTGAAATCCTTGCAGAGGTCAATATTCATCTCTTCCGTGACCAAAGTGGGCATGATAATCCTGGTTTCATTTATAAGGTAAAACAAAAAGTGAAAAAGAAAGAATTGACATAACAATAAATATATTAAATCCGTTTATGGGGGCAGTGAAAGGGTGAAAGCGAGTATGGTATTTGGAAGATTGGATGAAGAAAGAAAGGCATCCTTCCAGAAGAAACACCAATAAAAATTATAAAACTGATATGGTCATATGGAAGAAAGTTGCGCCTAAATTGTTGAAATCCCTCTCTCTCTCTATATGAATTATGAATTATGATTGGTAGTTCCCGCGTCCTCCTTCGCCGGCCAGTCAGTCAATTCGTCGCCTAGCTAACTAATTAACATATTTTTGATATCTGTAATTAAACCCTCACAAATTCCAAGTCCTCTTCATCTTTGCCTCTTTGTTTTTGTTTTTCTTGCCTAACTTTATTAATATTGATAAAAAAAAATTGATGTATTAGCTGTAGAAACGAGGCAAAAGATCAGCGTCCAAGATTTTAAGTTTGGAACCGGATCCAAACCCAAAACGGAGGGGCAAAATTGTCCATTCCAAAAAATTAACCCAGGCCCCTGCTTTCCCCTCCCCTGTCCCCGATGCAGATCTACGGCAACTACTCTAGATCTACTCTCGTCGCCGATTACGACGAGGATTCCCTTTCCTCGACTAACTTCTCCCTGAATCCTCTTCCCCGGCGAACTTTTTCAGCTCTTTCCTTGTCGAGTGCCTGAAGCAGTGTCAGTAGAGGAAGAACGAAAGGCCGTAGAGCATCCCGTCAGAAGAGTTTCATTGATGTAGGAGCTCGTGGAAGGAGGCGCTTGCGTCTGGTCCGGAGAAGACGGCGGGGACAACACCTCGGGGAAGAACGGCTGGTCCGGGCTGGGAAAGGAGGCAGTTGTGTCCGTTGGCAGAGGTATCTGGACGGATTGCAGAAATTGATACGAGACGGCAGCACCGATGAGGCATCGGCGGCCATCGGCTGCCGAAGAAGACATTGAAGTGAAACTCAGTGGAAGACGAAGTAATTTACTTAATAATTATTAAAAATTACAACTTAGTCACTTAATTTTAATTAATTTTAGTTAGGTCATTTATTTTATGATATTCACAACTTAGTAATTTTTGGGTCATTTCCAGCTGGACCGCAAACTTAGGTGATTGTTTTATAATTATTAACCATTGTAAGTTCTGTCATTTGTACAGTTTTTTATTTTTTATTTTTAAGAGATATTATTTGAATAACTCTATATAATTGAATTATAGGTAACTCGATAAGTTATCTAGTTAACTCGATAAGTTATCTAGTTAACTCGGTAAGTTATCTAGTTAACTCGATAAGTTATCTAGTTAACTCGGTAAGTTATCTAGTTAACTCGATAAGTTAACTAGTTAACAACTTGGTAACTAGTTAACTCGATTTGATAACTAGTTAACTCGATTAGTTATCTAAATCATAATGTTAACTAGTTAACTAATTACAAACAATAATTGATTAATTTTGATAACTAGTTAACTCGGTTGGTTAACTAGTTATCAACAAAAATCATGCTAACAAGTATTAGTAAAAATCAGTTTAACTACAAGTTATCTAGTTAACTCGACAAGTTAATTAATTAGCTCGAGTAGATAACTAGTTAACTCGTTATCTAAATCATGATGTTAACTAGTTAACTTGATAAGTTAACTAGTTAACTAGTAAAAACAGGTTAACTAGTTAACTTGTCCTCGCCGGAAAAGTCACCGGAGTTTGGTCGGTCTCCGGAGCCTCACTGAAAAACATGTTAACTAACTAGTTAACTATAAAAATCCAAGTTAACTAGTTAACTAGTTACGAATAAAAAATCATACTAATAAGTTAATAGTAAAAATCAGGTTAACTAGTTAACTTGTCCTCGTCGGAAAAGTCGTAGAAAAAAGTCACCGGAGAAAAATCGATGGAAATGTGATTGGAAAAGTCACCGAAAAAATCACCGAAAAAAGTCACCGGAAAAGTCACCGGTGACTGCGGTGGCGGCCGGCAGCCGGCGACCGGCGGCCGGCGACGTGACCGGCGACGGCGGCCGGCAACAGTTTGTTGCCAAAGGTAATAAAATAAAATATTTAAATTATAAATAATATTAAAATATTTAAATTAAATATAATAATTAAATTATTTGTGTAAAGTCCAAAATACCCCTGACAAATCTGGACCATTAGATTGGTCAAAGTGTCAAACTAGATCTAATGGCTAAAATTTGGTTTGGAACTTTCCAAACCAAGAAATTCTTGGGCGCTGATCTGGTCCCGTAGAAACGAGGTGGGAAATTCATATAATATCATATGCACACAGTACATTTAAAAAAATAAAAAATAAAAACATCCAAAGGTAGTGTATGAAGAAGTAGTAAAGGAGAGAAAGTCAAAAAGTGGGAGGATTATTATAGAAATTTAATGTCATTTTCGTAGGAACCAACTTCGTAGAAGACTTGTGACTTGTTCAACCCAAAACGACATTACCAAACAACATGTATTGTAATTTAATATTATTAGTATTAGTGGGGAAATAAAATTCAAACCCCGGAAAAAGGCGTCGCACGCCTCTCTTTCTTTCTTTCTTTCTTTTCTTTCTTTCTTTCTTTCTTCTTTCTTTCCGCAAGGCATCCGCGTTTTTATATTTGTTTGTTAATAATCTACTATACTATTACTATAGATATATTTCTTTTCATTTTCAATTTTATTTATTTATTTATTTATTGGTACAACCTCTTGTTTGAATAAATACTCCCCAAGCCCACAATTCATTTCCTTCAAAACACACAATCCATCTTCATAGTTCAAACACTCTCTCTCTCTCTATTTGTATGTACTCTCTGGAATAATTGATAAAAATGGCAACTGAGAAATCTGGTTGGGCCTCATTCTTCTCCAGCTGCTTCAGTTCCGATCAAACAACTACTCATCAGAATGTGAAAGACAAGAAGAGGAAGAAAAGGTCTTCTTCGTCCTCATCCCCGAAAGCAAGGAATAATAATAATAAACAAGCTGCTGGTTTGACTAAGCAGGGTTCGTTTCAAGGTCGGGTTTCCATTTCGGATCTGAGCAATCCTAGCTCTCTTTCTGAAGATCTATCCATTTCCCTTGCCGGCTCAAACCTCCACGTCTTCACCTTGGCTGAGCTCAAGATCATTACCCAGAGCTTCTCATCCAGTAACTTCCTAGGTGAAGGTGGCTTCGGCCCTGTCCACAAGGGTTTCATCGACGACAAGCTCAGACCAGGCGTCTTGAAGGCTCAGCCCGTCGCCGTTAAGCTCCTTGACCTTGATGGCCTCCAGGGCCACCGCGAGTGGTTGGTGCGTATTTTTTCTAATTATCAATATTCTCTTAATTATTTAATTTCTCATCTATATATATATATTTATTTATTTTAATTTTTTTTGTTGAATTATAAAGGGTACATGTCTGTTTGCCTGTTGTTGTGTCTAACCTAACAATATATGAGTGGGATTTTGATTTTGATTTTGATTTTGATTTTGATTTATTAATATTCTTGTGTTGGCAGACGGAAGTAATATTCCTTGGTCAATTAAGACATCCTCATCTGGTGAAGCTGATTGGATACTGCTGTGAAGAGGAGCACCGGCTATTGGTTTACGAGTACATGCCTCGTGGAAGCCTCGAGCATCATCTCTTTCGTCGTAAGTTTCTCTCTTTGTTTCTCCCCACCTCCAATATTAAGAATTGAGATTCATCGTTGACGTTGACTTGGTAAAATCAAATCATCCATCCAGGATATTCCGCATCACTTCCGTGGTCAACGAGGATGAAAATTGCTCAAGGAGCTGCAAAGGGACTTCAATTCCTCCACGAATCGCAAAAACCTGTCATATACCGAGACTTCAAAGCTTCCAACATTCTCCTGGACTCAGACTTCACCGCCAAACTCTCTGATTTTGGGTTGGCTAAAGATGGACCTGAAGGATCAGACACTCATATTTCCACCAGGGTGATGGGAACTCATGGCTACGCTGCTCCAGAATACATAATGACTGGCCACCTCACATCAATGAGCGACGTTTACAGCTTCGGAGTAGTGTTACTTGAGCTTTTGTCTGGAAAGAGGTCGGTTGACAAGGGTCGTCCAGCAAGGGAGCAAAATTTGGTAGAATGGGCCAGGCCCATGTTGAATGACCCGAGAAAACTAAGCCGGATAATGGACCCGAGGTTGGAAGGTCAATACTCAGAGACAGGAGCTAGGAAAGCAGCTGCATTGGCATACCAATGCTTGAGTCACCGCCCCAAACATAGACCAAGCATGAGTATGGTTGTCAAAACCTTGGGCCCACTCAAGGACTATAATGATTTTGCTATGGGTACTTTCGTTTATGTGGTACCCACTGTGGAAAATAAGACTACAAGCAATATTGATAAGGAATTAGTTGGTGAGGAGAAGGTTGTGAATCAGGTGGAAAGTGAAGCCAAGAAGGCAAACAAGAACAAGGAACGCGGAAGCAGCCTGCAGGTTGAGAATGATGGACAACAACAACAACAACAATATCATCATAAACATAAGCTCCATAATGTCAACGGCGAGCGCAAACATCATCGGAGTTCTCCCAGATCTCCAACTGTTCACTCCGATACTGGGTATCGACACAGTCCTAGATCCAACAGATTGAATTCTCCTTTGCATCCAAAAACCAATGGAGGAGCCTAATTTTTTCATTTTTGTTTTGACCTCGTTTTCTAAATGTAATTAGTTACTAATTCTTTATTTTGTATTTACACTGTATATACACGGCTGTAGATCCTGCTACAATCTTTTGCAAGGGTTCAAACTTTTCCAACATTTTCTCAACCATTTTTAAATTACTCTTTGACGTTTTGACCAATCCAGCGACCATCTCCGACGAATTTTCCAGTGAAGCTCTGGCGACTTTTCCAGTGACCGACTAAACTCTGATGCCTTTTCCGGCGAAGGCATGTTAACTAGTTAACACCTTTTTTTCTGATAACTAGTTAACAATGTTTTTAACTTATAACTAGTTAACTCGATTTTTAAACGGATAACTAGTTAACAGCGTTTTTTGTTTGATAACTTGTTAATGGATTTTAACTTAATAATTAGTTAACGAATAATCATTTTAACGAGATTTTTTGTTAACAAGTTATCTAACTAGTTATGTTATGTTTACCTAGTTAACTAGTTAACAATTTTTTTCGATAATTAGCTGGACTTTAATTGCTCAAAAAAGCAACATAAGCAATGATGCTTATGGCTATACAAACAAACAACAACCAAATCGCATAAGGAAAGAGCTTAATGCGTTAACAATTTTAGGTGATAACTTGTTATCAACATTAGTTAACTAGTTATCAAAATTAATTAACAGGTTATTCTGATGTTAACTAGTTAACGAATTACCATGATAAGTTAACCAGATTTTTTTGTGAATAGGTTATCTAGCAAGCTATGTTATTTTTAACTAGTTAACATCACGATTAAGATAACTAGTTAACATCATGGTTTAGTTAACTAGTTAACATTGAGATCTAGATAACTAGTTAACATGTTTTTTTAGGTGATAACTAGTTTTCAAAATTAGCTAAAATGTTATTAAGTAACTTATAAAGTTGACTAGTTAACTTATTGAGTTAATTAGTTAACATTATCGAGTTAGATAGTTAACGATATTAATTAGTTGATAAATAATTAACTAGTTATATTAACTTGTTAGCAATAATCTTGTTTAGGAGGAGAGGTGTCTTGTTGTTGTTTTTTGGGTGTTCCATTTAACACCCGATTCTGCTGTATTGGTTTCTCTTTTCATTAATGCAATTCACCATTTATTTCTTTTTGGAATGATTTGCTGTAAAGCAGAAAATCTTGTACAAGAACACCTTTTTTGTTCTCACAATGTGAACGCTAATCTCCACCTTTCATTGTTTTAATTTAATCTAATGGCTTAAAATGCAAGACCATAATTGGAATTAATCCTACAATTAATAGTTTTCTTAATCAATTTACAAATTAATTAATATATTAAAAAATACAATTCCTAACTATAAAATATGAAGGAAGTTCACGTGGGGATAATTCTTACCC
The DNA here is from genome assembly GCA_034768395.1 of Linum lewisii. Lineage (NCBI taxonomy): Eukaryota > Viridiplantae > Streptophyta > Magnoliopsida > Malpighiales > Linaceae > Linum > Linum lewisii. Next base: position 37,880,847 of record CM068299.1, read on the forward strand.
ACCATTGTTTCCTGACAAGTTTTGAGCATCGACAACAAAGTAACTCTCATCGGTGGAAGTTACATAATCGGCGGCGACAATGATACTTTTTGGCGAGCAAAGCGAATACTAGTGACTGTAATGTTTATCGACGCATGTTGTTCCTCCCGGAACCGCAGTTATTTATGGGTTTAATATATATATATATATGGTGAACACTCCGGTGCACCCACTAAAAGTGGGTGCACCGGGTACACCCAATTACATTTTGATAGATAAACATGTTTTAATATCTTTTTTTTTTCGAATATAAGAATCTACATGTTGTTAAAGGATATATAAGATGATTTGAACAAAAAACTAATTTGGCAGAGATGATAATCTGTCATATTGAGAAAAAATGCAGCTGTAGAAAGAAACCTGAAGAACATTAGGTATAATTTTATACTATGATGACTAAAAATTGTAATTAGGCTCAATTTAGACTTATTAAGATTAAATCTATTGATATAAACGATTAGTTCAATAGAAATATCACTCTAGATAGCACAAACGTCAGTGGGTGTACCCGGTGCACCCACTTTTAGTGGGTGCACCGAAGCGTTTACCATATATATATATATATATACTGATTTATTTAATCATTGAATGTTAAACTTTTATGCACAAATGTGTACCTAAGATGAGAATTATGTACCTAAAATAAATAAATTGTCACCTAAAATAAAAAATAGGTACATATAATGAATAAATTGGTACCGAAAATGAGAAACATGTACCTAAAAAAAATTGGTACCTAAAATAAAAAATAGGTACATATAATGAATAAATTGGTACCGAAAATGAGAAACATGTACATAAATAGTCAAACTGGAACTTGTTCTTAAATCGTCAAATTGAAACAACTTGTACTTAAATCATCAAACTGGAACAAATTGTTTCTAAAGATGAACTTTTTATAAAAATTTCAAGCAAATAGGTACCGAAGACGATGACTACATCATCGACGAATAAGAAAAAGGAGGAGGAGGACGACGACGACCCAACTTGTTCATCTCCAGCAACGACTTCGACAACAAGCTCCATCTCAGACTGTAGCTCCGACGATCGGATCTGAGTTCAGCGACTTCGATTGAAGGCTCCATCTCCGGTCGTCCAGGCAATGACTTTGCCGGTTAAATATGAGTTCAACAGGTTCGATGGACGGCTTCAAGGCATTATCTCTGGTCGTTCATGCAACGACTTCGATAGTCGGATCTGAATTCATCGGCTTTAATGGAAAGCTCCACCTCCGGTCGTCCAGGCAACGACTTCGTCGATCGGATTTGAGATCAGCGGCTTTGATGGAAGGCTCCACCTCTGGTTGTCCAGGCAACGACTTCGCCGGTCGGATCTGAGTTCAGCGGCTTCGATGGAAGGCTCCATCTCTGGCCGTCCAGGCTTGAGTGGCGGCTAAGCTCCATATTCGAAGATGAAGAAGAAGACTTGAGTGGCGGCTAGAGATGAAGAAAAAGAAGAATACTTGAAAGCTTAACCTAAAAATGGCGGCTGTTAGGGTTTTAAATGAAAACCCTAATTTAGTTGTAGGAATTAATGTTACTATTTTACCCTTTTAATTCCAGCCATTAGATCTTGATATTTAAATCTAAGATTTTTAACTATGTTCTCATATGAGAACAATATATAGTGTTCTCATGCTAGTACACCCGATAACTATATATTAACAAAATTGTTGCCTAAATGTAAAATACCATGTTCTCTATACATAGAAATCAAACCTATCATAGAAGGGACACCCTCCCAAAAGAATACCACCCTAGTAGTCAGCCACTCAACCTACTACAGAAACAAAACCCAGCAACCACAAAAAATAAACTGAGCCCCCTAAACAACAAATAAAACAAAACCACAAATACAGATTAGCAATTTACCATTCATAAAAACTCGTTAACAATAATGATAAGATTATATAGTTTGGGAATTAGGATTTGAAGGAAGTGGAAGGAGAGGGAGAGGAAGAGGAAGAGGAAGAGGAAGAGGAGAAGAGGAAGTTGTAATTCACAGATCTCAGAAATGGGAAACTACGTGTCCTGCACATTGGCGGCGAGGTGAGGCTCTTCTTGGATTCAATCGAAGCAGCCGTGATCATGTGAAGATTACCCTAATTTGTTGCTCTGTAACTCCCGATCATTCCACATTGGTCGTCAGATTCCCTCCTCTCCCAGCCGATGAGGAGCTAGAGCTCGGAAACGTCCACCTCTTGTTCCTTACCAAGCAAGCGAGTTCAATTGTGTATGCGGCCGATATGGCGATGCTCTTTTTGGCGGCCAATTCCGCCTCCAAGCGGATCGTCAGTGGGAAAGGAAAAGAGGTGGAGGAGGAGTGAGGAGTAAGTGGTGGTGGTGACAGGAGTCAGGTGGAGAGATTAAATCTGAAGTGAGCGACGAAGGAGAAGTAGTAAGTACATGATGTCAATTTTGCCGGTCGAGGAAGCCGATGTTGGAGAAACGCCGGCGAGTCTTTTTTGAAGAGGAGCTCCTCTGCTTGGCAGCTGATCGACAGCCAACCCTTTCCAAGGATTGGATTTTGTTCCAACCCTTTCCTAGCTATTGGATCATTCTTTAACCAATCTAAAGGTCTAAATTTGATACGATTATTTAGGACATTTCACACTTAATTTAATTTTTGTTTTATTTTAAATTATTAATATATCTCAGTGACCGGCCGAGCACTCTCCGGCGACCGGACGTCGTCCTCGACGACGACTTTTTCGGCGACCGGATGCCGGTCTCCGGCGACTTTTCCGGTGAAACTCCGGCGGCCGTCCAAACTCCGGTGACTTTTCCGACGAATTACATGTTAACTAGTTAACACTTTTTAAAATTTTCTAAATTTTTAACACATGTTCTAACTGTTAACTAGTTAACAGATTCTTTTACTGATAACTAGTTATCTGCACTAGTTCACAAGATATTTAACTAGTTAACTAGTTAACAACGTGATAACTAGTTAACTAGTTAACTCGTTAACTAAATTTAACTAGTTAATTGGTTAATGATGGGCCCTGGCCCTAGGCCCTGATGACACTCGATTTGACGTGATTATCAGCCTCATTTAAGCGACATTTCCTTGCTTAAGACATGGTTTTTAGGGTAGAATAACGAATATTCACTCATCTACTCTATCTCGTGTCATTTGTGTTACTTTGGCCCGTTTCGGGTCTATTTGATGGTTTTCTAGTGTTTTCATGTTAGCACAGGTTTTTGCCATCAAATATAGTAGCCAAGGACGTGTCGAAGGCATTGGAACCTCGAGGAATCGCACCGGAATTGATCCAAGGAGTCAATCAAGCCAAACCAAAACCTGCTCCCATTTACAAAGAAGTTTTCGGCGAAAATCCCTTGGAGTTTTCGGTGAAAACTCATGAAGAAATCGGCAGAGCTTACAAGAAGAAGTTTTCGGCGAAAACACCAAGTTTTCGCCGAGAACCCTAAGGTCCGAAAATAACAGGAGAATACAACCGATCAGTCATCCCATTTACAAGGAATTTTTGATGAAAACTCCCTAGGTTTTCGGCGAAAATTCCAGGCAAAATCCGGCGGTATTAGGGTTAATTATAAATACTTAACCGGCGGCCCATATCCAAAGATATGTCATAATACCAACTAATACCAAATACTTCGAGGATTCTCAAGAGTTCTGGAGTAGAGTTTAGAGTTCGAAGAGCCAGGAAGAGATCGTGACGCCATCCTTTCATTTCGAAGACTCGGAGCTAGGATTGCAGATTACCGGAGATCAAAGTTTTGCCGGAGTCGTCTTAATTAGGTTTTTCAGATCCTTTTCTGTTCTTCTTCTTTTCAAGATGAACTTTGTCTTTGCCTTTGATTCTTTTTGTATGAACATGAGTAGCTAAACTTGTAGAGCTTAGACTAGATGAACCCTAAGTGACCCAGGGCTTTAAAGCGATCACGGATCGGCGGTGATTAGATTCAAAGTTCAATCAGTTTCTCTTTCATGTTTGATTTGTTCTTCGTTGTTCATGTTCTTGTCTGGATTTATCACCTAGATTAGATTCTTGTTAAGCTAAGGATAGAAGCGAACGCTCGCCTTACTTTAAAACATCAAATCGAACAATTAACCTAATCATTGGAGTGTGCCTTTCGTAGGAACCAGTTAGGGTTAATCCACTTCAAAAGTAACTCATAAATCGTTAGTAATTGCACCAGTTAGTTAAGTCGTTGTGAGAGGCGACCGTACCCGGGCGGCTAATTAATCTTGGTAGCTAGATCGGATAGAGTGAACCTTCGCCAGTCTTAAACCTAAGGGTAAGGAGTTATGGTTGTGTCTTAGAATTGATTGAACGAGAATCGAAATCCGCTGATCTGTTGATTGCCAATGCTCTAGTGAACGAAGGGGGATTCAAAGTCTAAGTGATGGAACCGTCGTTGTGCTGAGCAGGTTCTATCAAATAACTATCAAGCTCAAGAGCTAGGATAGATCGTATTCCATGGGTCTTCAATTGATTGGCTACTTCAGAACTAACAAATTACTCAAGGAAAACACGTTGTGCGTGGTGTGAGTTCCACGACTTCTAATTCTAAGGAATGCAGAAAAATTAAAACAAATTAAGCTAAAGCAAATTGAGAATTAGGGTTTGGAAACAAGAATGACAGACGAACTTAGACTTTGAATCCCCCTTCGTTCCCCAGAGCATTGGCAATCAACAGATCAGCGGATTTCGATTCTTATTCAATCAATTACTAAGACACCACCATAACTCCTTACCCTTAGGTTTAAGACCGGCGAACGTTCGCTCTATCCGTTCTAACTACCAAGATTAACTAGCCACCCGGGTACGGTCGCCTCTCGCAACGACTTAATTAATTGGTGTAATTACTAGTGATTAATGAGTTACTCTTGCAGTGGATTAACCCTAACCGGTTCCTACGAAAGGCACACTCCAATTATAAGGTTAATTGTTCAATTCGATGTTCTAAAGTAAGGCGAGCGTTCGCTTCTATCCTTAGCTTAACAAGAATCTAATCTAGGTGATCAATCCAGACAAGAAACATGAACAATGAAGAACGAATCAAACATGAAAAAGAACTGATTGAATTTCGAATCTAATCACCGCCGATCCGTGACCGCTTTAAAGCCCTGGGTCACTTAGGGTTCATCTAGTCTAAGCTCTAACGAGTTTAGCTACTCATGATCATTACAAAAGAGACAAAGACAAAGAAAGAGTTCATCATTCAGAGGAAGAACAGAAAAGAATCTGAAAAATCTAATTCCGACGACTCTGACAGACTTCGATCTTCGGTAAGTTGCACTCCTAGCTCCGGTTCTCCGAGATGGAAGGGATGGCGTCACGATCTCTATCCGGCTCTTCGAACTCCAACACTTCGCTCCCGAACTTCAGAGAAATCTGATCTCGAAAAGCTGTATTTCTCGAATTATGAATTGTCTGATCTCTGGCCGCCGGATTAAGTATAAATACTTAACCCTAGTTGGGCCGGGCTGAGCTGTTATTTTCGCCGAAACTGTAAGTGTGAATGGCAGATTTTCGGTTTGACTTTGATTGGCTCCTTTGATCGATTCCGGTTTGATTTCTCGAGGTTCCTACGCCTTAGACACGTCCATGGCTACGTTATTTGACGGTAAAAACCTGTGCTAACACAAAAACACTAGAAAACCATCAAATAGACCTGAAAAGGGCCAAGGTAACACAAATGGCACGAGATAGGGCAATTGATTAAATATTCGTTATTCTACCCTAAAAACAATGTCTTAAGCAAAGAAATGTTGCTTAAATGAGGCTGATAATCACGTCAAATCGAGTGTCATCAAATACCCCACACTTAAGCTTTTGCTTGTCCTCAAGCAAACTGAATAGAAACGCTCATGTTCATAAATGATAAGATAGATTAAATTAGAGCTCAATCAAACACAATGAATTATTAGACAGATCGATCCTAGAACAAGAAACCTAACATGCATACAGATCAGCCAAATTACCTGGTCTCACTAATAACTGCACACGTCAAGTAATTAGCAAACAATTATGCACGAATTTGACCTGACCGATCAGACTCCTCACACAGGATATATATAGTACAATGGGAACTCTCACTCTCTATGTTTAAGGACGTGTTTCTGCTCTCGATCATTTTCTGTTACCGAATTCTGTCATAGGTTTGCATTTCGACCACATCTCCACCACTGTGACAACACGAATATCTAGTCAAGAAGGACTTCCCTGCTAGGACCGTAATGAAATCTACACTACTTGGGTTTATAATGAGATGGATGATGGGAATGAATGATGATGGCTTGGTGCGGTGTAGCTTTCGACTAACTTCCCTCGAATCTAATCTATGGCTTCCTACCGTCTAACCAACCACTGGTGGAATGATGAACGCTCGTCCTATGATACCCTCAAGCAACCTAGCACTTATTCTTTTTCTTTTGCATACACATTTTTTTCTTTTCAAATTTTCTTACGACTTCGTTCTTCCATTTGTAGGGAGAATAACGTTTTATTTGAACTAAACTTTGAACTTTTTCTGATTTTCTTCTTTCTTCATTTTTTCAGAAATTTTTTTTTTCTTTACTTTACTTTTTCTTTTGTGCCGATTTTTCTTTTAGTTGCTAGAGGGGTTTACACGTCTGGACATATTAGCTAAGACCACCTGTTTAATGGCTATAGGCAGGTTACCACAAACCGACTTCCGGTAGGTCAATCTAGAACTACAACCACAGGGATCAACGAGGAATGAAAGAAATGGTAAATGGCTGTAAAGTATTATCGAACCGAAAGAACAGGCCAAGCTCAAGGGTCTAAACCTAGTGGATTTTATCGTTAAGGTAGGCTATCTGGCTTAGTAGCTGAATCTAGGTGCCCCTATCCTTCTAGAACTCGTGTCATCGTGTGGTCTCGAGTAGGTCTCATGCAAATTCTAACTCATTCAAGTAAACAGAAAACCACTCAGAAAGAATTTAAATTGCAAGTTACGTGCAATGGATCAAAAGCTCACAGTTGGTTTGCTAGTCGGATTCGGTCATTTTCATGCAATCAAGGCTACAAACTACAAGTGTGATTTTAAAATTCTGTTCTGACCATGCAATTTAGCATCAAAGCATACAAGTTGGTTCTCAAGTTCTAGGTTAAGCAGTCTAAGCATCATTATGAAAGGTTGAACAATAACTTAACATAAAAAATCAAGAACTGAGCCATTCTAATGCTAGAGAGACTGGAATGGAATCACGAGGCACACAAAACGCAATCAAGGGCAATCAAGTTCATGCAAGGTTCTCTAGCATCCTACCCCACACTTAAATCGGACTGTGTCCTCACAGGACTAATTCTAGAGTTCAGAGTGGAATGGAAGAACCTGGACCGAGATGATTGGTGTAGGGGATGAGCACGGGTCCTCGGAGCGGAGGTAATCTACCCAAGCGAAGCAAAGGGAATCTCCCAACTGCCTACAAAACAAAAACAAATAAAACATAAAAAGGAAACCGGGACAAGTGCCCCGGATCCACACAGAAAAAAGTTGGACCGAAGTCCGAAAAGAATAAATAAAAAGAAAAGATAAGGAAAAGGACACCACCTGATCATCACTGGTCAGAGGTGTCGGGGTGGGGGAAGTGGAAGTAATCGCCGAGCTGTCGCTGCCACTCCAGCTGTCGCTCATATCGCCGGTCGGCGCGGCGCATGTGTTGTTGCATAATAGTCCACCTAGCCTCTTGAGTGGCGTTGTCGGTGATGCGCCACTCCTGTAGTCGCTCGTACAACTCACCAATGTCCGCGGGGTGGTGTTGCGGCTGGTGAGTATGTGCCGGAAATGGATCTGGAATGCGCGGTGGCGACTGGTGAATGTACCCTGCCTGATGGTGTGGCGAGGGTATATAATCTTGAAATTCAGGCGGCGGCTGCTGCTGCTGCTCCTCAGCATCATCTTCGTCCTCCGACTCGACCGCAGGTTGGAGTGGAGGATCTGCTGCTACATGGGGACTGAGGTCGAGTTCTAAGTCGTACTCGACCGCCAAGTCTCCTCCAACGGTCCGAACTGGATGTCGTGGAATGTGAGGGCCATATTCATGGCCGATGCCGAAGGAGAGGATGAGCTGACCTATGAAGTTGCCTCCCAAGAGTTTGTGTGGTTGCTTCTTCCTCTTGGTCCTCTGGCTGAAGATGTGAGCTAGCACCCAGCCGGGGTGGAGAGGATAGCTCTCCCGGATGGCTCGATGAAGCATGAGCTCCTCCTTAAGGATATGGTGGCGATCCTTGTCTCTGACATATAAAAGTGACCTCTGCCAAACCATATGAATAAACTTATAGAGCGGGTGAGAGAGGGACTTAACTGAGTTGCTCTTCCCGAGGCGATCGCCAGGCACGCCTGTCATGTGGCTCCAGAGTGCGTGCAACGCCTCGTCCTCATCATCCTCGCCCCAACCGAGGTGGTGATCGTGATAGTGCTCGTAGGGGATGCCCAGATGAGCAGCAAACTCATCGTAGGTGAGCTGCCTGTGCACCCCACCAAGAAAGAAAGTGATCACCTTCTGGCCCCGTCTCCTCTTATGCTCGTCCAAGTCAAATGTCGCCCAGAACTCCTGGAGAGCAATGTCTGGGAACTCGGCGGCTATAGTGGTCAGCTCTAGGAGACCGACCGGTGCTAGGGCGTCATGCACGTTCCGGTAGCAATCCTCATTATGCTATTGGAGCGACTCCATGGATAAAGGACGTACGTCAGCTCCCCGGATGTGCGCGATCTTCTGGAAGTTCTCAAAGTAGAAGTCCGGTAGACGGGCGATGGTGGGATGGTATCCAGCATGGCGGGGGAGTGCAGGTGGAGGACCCAGAATGGCGGGTGTGACCGGAGCGGCAGCTCCTGAGCTCGAGGCGCCATCGAGTCGTGCCTTAGTCCTGTGCTCAAAAGTGTTCCTAAAACCAGAAGTGAAACCAGATTAGTCAACTAAGATCCTACCCCACACTTAGTAGAAAAACTCAATTTCACAAAGAAACGAGGGAAACTAAGTGGGGTAAGCAAGGCAAGGGAACCGGTAATCACAGACAATAGAGCACATGTCTTAAGAACAGCTATAATCAGGTAAGCGCAATCAGAGTTCAAACAGTCAAACCGACATTTTAGAAAGTCAACACTTAGTCATATTGAACCCTAATCATGGCAAGACTATCACAACTTGGAAATTGACAGCATCATACGATTTCAAATGGCGGCACGATAATATGAACAAGAATGAACACTTATGACAGCCAAACGATCAACAACAAGTCAACGTCAAACCGACATATCTCACAAGTCAACAAAACAAAGAATCAATCGTATGCATAGCAACACATGACCAAATGATATGGAAATTAAGCACGGAACTCCATAAGCATCCTAGAACGGTTCTATAAGTTTAGTCAATCCTAGTTCACATGAAACAGTCGGCACGCAAAACGAGGTAAACCGAAAAGTCAACCGAAAGTCAACCCCGACGAAATTCAGCAATCCATATGTCAAAAGATTCGTATCGAAAAGTTATGCACTTTACCTTGAAGCCATGGAAGCAAAAACTGAACGGGTTGGGAGGAATCGGTGAAAAACGTTGAAAACTAGGTTTTCGGTGAACTGGAGCTGCAAAGCTCCGATTTGGTTGTTCTAGGGCTCGTTAGGATCGGAATGAGGAGGGGGAGTGAGCGGCGGCGGTCGGCGATGGCAGCGGCAGGTGAAACGGCGGCGACGGCGGCGGCAGGTGAAACGGCGGCGACGACGGGTTTTAGTGGAGGGTCGGCGGCGATTTTAAATAGATAAGGGGGGGTTTCGGTGATATGAACGAAAGTGAGTGAAGGAAAGGAAGGAGAGAGAGGAAGAACGGTTTTAAAGTAGGATTTTTCTGATTTTTTTTGAAATTATTTTCGCCGAAATTGGAAGGGTGGTTTCGCCGAAAATAGAAGCATGGTTTCGCTGAAAACTTTAGTTCAGATGGCTTCGCCGAAAACAGTTATTTTTCGAACCGAAAATGATGAACAAGAAGGATGGGTCGAAAAATCAAAAGTTGGTTTTGCCGAAAACAGGGGTGGTTTCGCCGAAAATTTTGAACTGTTCGAGTTTAAAATATTTTCGTAATTCCGACCAACTTCAGAAAATCATAGTTAAATCCAGAAAAATCGGAACGACCTCAATCAACTTGCAACTGACTCTATGACACGCAGACTCTACACAAAAAATAAGAACACAAACAAACTGACACTTTTGGCTCTCCCGAACCGACTCTAAAATACCAAGGTTGAAACAAAATAAAACTGACTCCAGCCGTGGGTTGCCTCCCACGAAGCGCTCTTGTATTAACGTCCTTGAGCTGGACGATACCTGGACGGTATTAGGAGACATCCCAACTAAGATTCTCCTTCACGCTAGCATCGGAGTTCATGAAGTACAGCTTCGGGACTTCTCCGGTAAACGTGAATTTCTTCCCGTTCGCATGCAAAAGCTTGGTACGTCCGTCGGGAAGATGATCAACGAACTTGAATGGTCCGAACAGCTCTCTAGAGAGATCATCCTTCTTGAGTATGACGATGGAAGGAATGAGGACTGTCGGCTTCTTCTTAACTTCAGTCTTCGGCTTGGTATCACCAGGATCGGTGATCGTTAGTACTTCCTTAGGAGAGGCTTTCGGCTTCTCCCTCCATACTTGTTCCGGCGCCGGTTTCTCGGAATGGAATGGTGGTGCAGCTGGCTCGGTGGAGGATGGTAGAGCTTTTGGTCTCCAAACCATTTGAACTTGCTTCTCCTTGTGATTCTTCCTCCTTGATCTACCCGACTCCTTGTGTGGCGGTTTTGAAGAGGCTTGCAGTTCCTTCTTCTTTTGTGGCTTCTGAACCGAGGCTTCTGGCTTCTTCCTTATAACCTGTTTAATACCTGCATCAACAACTGATCTAGAAACACTGGAGGAAACATTAGTAACAGAGTTGACCGGAGTCAACTCCATAGTTTCAACAGCTAAGCAGTGAGGTTCTTCATTCTTAGAGTCATGTTTCATGCTATCTTTAAGACGGAAAGTTTTTGTTTCTTTACCAATTCTTAGAGTCAAAGAACCATTAGGAACGTTAATATTCATTCCAGTAGTAGCCATGAAAGGGCGACCTATGAGGATTGTAGAATCATCGGTACTAGTATCCATAATCACATAGTCAGCTAAAAACGTGAACGGACCACATTTAGTAACAACGTCTTTAATCTCTCCCTTAGGGGTTTTAAGCGATCTATCAGCAAAGACGAGTTGCACACTGGGCGGTTCAAGTTCCCCTAAGTTTAACTTTTCATATAGACTCACAGGCATAACATTAACAGATGCTCCTAGATCAACTAAGCAACGTTCAATTTCAACATCATTGATGACCAAAGGCAAAGTAAAAGAACCAGGATCAGATAACTTAGCTGGATATGGAGAGACAGGTTTCTTAATACGAATGTCGGGGTATCCTTCCTTGTTCCCCTTCATGCCAGTCTCGATCCTTGCGTTTGGCAGCAGTGCTCTAGGAAAAGGAGGCTTCACGACGTATGGTGCAAGAGGAGGATCATCCTTGGGCGTTGGTTTCCGTTCCTCTTCTTCTTCTTCTTCCGGAGTTTCAGCGATCCTGCGTAAAACAGAAAAAGCATCAGCAATTAAGTTCAGAAGTTTTTGAGCAGTTACCATTTTAGCCTGTTCTTTTCTCGGATTTGGCTCTGTCTGGCTTGGAAGCTGGCCAAATGGTCGACTAGATGCTAGCATGCTCGAGATGTTGTTCACGACTTGCTCAATCCGTTGTCCAGATGCTATTTGTTCTTGATTGAGAAGAGCTTGAGCCTTGAACTGACTGTCATGATCATCGAGTCTTGTGATGATCTGGCTGAGCTTCTTATCCAGGTCACTGACATTATTATCTCTTTGATGCTGCTGTGCTGGATAGGTATTGTTAAGATATTGATTCTGGCGATTGCCAGGAGCAGTTCCATAATTACCCGGATTACGATGCGGCGGCTGGTAGACACTTGACGGCGGATGGTTAGGCTTCTGGTCCTGAGCTTGACTAGCCGGGCGGTTATTCTGGTTCTGGTTATGGTTGGTGCCAGTATTATAGGGAGGTCTGTCTTGATAGTTCCCTTGCTGTCTGAAGTTACGATAACCAGCATAACCATTCTGATTGTTAACGAAGCCTTGTTGAATGAAATTTACCTCTTCGGCAGACCAGACTTCTGCCTTACCAAAATTCTGACAACGGCCTCCGTTATGTGCGCAAGCTCCACACCATTCGCAATCGGCAACATAGACAGAAGCTGCCGGTGGCTTGATTGGTGTGGTAGACTTCTTCAAATGCTTATCTACCTCTGCCTTGATAGCTGCTTCGAAATCTAGCTTGCTCCTCGATCCTTCATATTGTCGCTCCCAGTTCCTTGACTTGGAGGCACAGTTTGCGAAGTGCAGAAGAGCAGCTTCAGGGGTGAGTGTAGTGCAATCCCCTTCAGCTAGAGAATTGACCCACTTGGCAGATTCTTCTCGAAGTCCTTGAGAGAAGATTTCAGCTAACTGTCTCTGCTCGAATCCATGATGAGGGCAGGTGTAGAGAAGTTCTTGGAATCGATTCCAAGTATCATATAAACTTTCTCCTTCTTTTTGGGAGAATCTGGCGATGCTGTCCTTGATGGCGGTTGTTCTGGTCGGAGGGAAGTATTCTTCAACAAAGTCCTGAGCCAGGGTATCCCAGTTAGTGTAGTAGCCAGGTGGTTTGCTAGTAAGCCACCTCTTGGCAGCGCCTTTCAAAGAGAACGGGAAAGCTCTGAGACAAAGAGTGTTTTTGTCGAGGTTTCCGTTTTTAAAAGTACTGCAGAGATCAAGGAAGTCTGCAAGATGAATGCACGGATTGTCTAGGGGCCTGCCTTCAAACTGTAAATCCCTAGAGATCATGGTCAAGAATGGAATTTTGATCTCATAGTCAGGATCTCCTTCAATGCGCGGAACGGCAATGTCAAATCAAACGCTAGTCGCGCTTGGCTTGTTATAGTCTGCTAGACTCTTCTGTGCAGGTGGGGGGTGGCGGCGGTTGATCACCGTTTGGTGGTAATCTATCGGTCATGGTGGGAGATGGAGGCGGTGAAAGTGACTCGATGTATGAAGCGGATGAAGAGTGCGGTGAAGATGGAGATGAGGAACTCTCCTTCGGTTCCTCGATCTTGATCGGAGTGATGAATGGATTGGATCTGCCTTCCTACGGAATCTGTGATTGTAGAGGTGTAGTAGAACTGCCTGGATTCTCTGCAATCTTAGCCTGTTCGGTCTGAGAGCGAGTCCAAGGACGGTGAGGCATACACCTGTAAACCTACAGATAACAAAGACAAACAAAACCAGTGTAAAATCGAAGTGGATGGAAAAATGAAAGATGGAAAATAGAAGAATAAATTGCCAGATCTTCTTTCAACAATCAAAAGAAGTCCCCGGCAACGGCGCCAATTTGATGGAACCGTCGTTGTGCTGAGCAGGTTCTATCAAATAACTATCAAGCTCAAGAGCTAGGATAGATCGTATTCCACGGGTCTTCAATTGATTGGCTACTTCAGAACTAACAAATTACTCAAGGAAAACACGTTGTGCGTGGTGTGAGTTCCACGACTTCTAATTCTAAGGAATGCAGAAAAATTAAAACAAATTAAGCTAAAGCAAATTGAGAATTAGGGTTTGGAAACAAAATGACAAACGAACTTAGACTTTGAATCCCCCTTCGTTCCCCAGAGCATTGGCAATCAACAGATCAGCGGATTTCGATTCTTATTCAATCAATTACTAAGACACCACCATAACTCCTTACCCTTAGGTTTAAGACCGGCGAACGTTCGCTCTATCCGTTCTAACTACCAAGATTAACTAGCCGCCCGGGTACGGTCGCCTCTCGCAACGACTTAATTAATTGGTGTAATTACTAGTGATTAATGAGTTACTCTTGCAGTGGATTAACCCTAACCGGTTCCTACGAAAGGCACACTCCAATTATAAGGTTAATTGTTCAATTCGATGTTCTAAAGTAAGGCGAGCGTTCGCTTCTATCCTTAGCTTAACAAGAATCTAATCTAGGTGATCAATCCAGACAAGAAACATGAACAATGAAGAACGAATCAAACATGAAAAAGAACTGATTGAATTTTGAATCTAATCACCGCCGATCCGTGACCGCTTTAAAGCCCTGGGTCACTTAGGGTTCATCTAGTCTTAGCTCTAACGAGTTTAGCTACTCATGATCTTTACAAAAGAGACAAAGACAAAGAAAGAGTTCATCATTCAGAGGAAGAACAGAAAATAATCTGAAAAACCTAATTCCGACGACTCTGACAGACTTCGATCTTCGGTAAGTTGCACTCCTAGCTCCGGTTCTCCGAGATGGAAGGGATGGCGTCACGATCTCTGTCCGGCTCTTCGAACTCCAACTCTTCGCTCCCGAACTCCAGAGAAATCTGATCTCGAAAAGCTGTGTTTCTCGAATTATGAATTGTCTGATCTCTGGCCGCCGGATTAAGTATAAATACTTAACCCTAGTTGGGCCGGGCTGAGCTGTTATTTTCGCCGAAACTGTAAGTGTGAATGGCAGATTTTCGGTTTGACTTTGATTGGCTCCTTTGATCGATTCCGGTTTGATTCCTCGAGGTTCCTACGCCTTAGACACGTCCATGGCTACGTTATTTGACGGCAAAAACCTGTGCTAACACAAAAACACTAGAAAACCATCAAATAGACCCGAAAAGGGCCAAGGTAACACAAATGGCACGAGATAGGGCAATTGATTGAATATTCGTTATTCTACCCTAAAAACAATGTCTTAAGCAAAGAAATGTTGCTTAAATGAGGCTGATAATCATGTCAAATCGAGTGTCATCACTAAGCTTGTCTGTCATCTTTGTTTAATCAACCAATCTTTCAGTCTGTTTTCGGTTTTAATTTTTAATTTCCATGCATTTCTTAGAATTAGAAGTCGTGGAACTCACACCACGCACAAAGTGTTAAACCTGAGTAATTTGCCTCTATATTTTAGTAGTCAATCATTAGAAGACCCGTGGAATACGATCTACCCTAGCTTTTAGCTTGGTAGTTATTTGATACCGCTCTACGACGGTTCATCAGCTACCACTAGGCGCATAAGAGGCGTCATGACACCTCATGCTGACAGCCCACGCCATTGATGGGACAACCCCTTTCCCTCGTGGTCCACTGGGATGACACCGCGTGGCACCAGGGCCCTTGTGAAGTGATCCCGGTCAGCCGACCGGCTGAAAATTCTTATTCCTACACCCCCCGGGGTCACCCATGAGAGAAAGGGCTTTAGAGCCTTATAAGAAGCGCTTAGAACTTCGCCAGCCCCCTAGCCTAGCCCCACGGAGGTTTATAAAACCTCATCAGGTGGTAAGGTTCAAGTACAACCCTCCCCGAAGGGCCCAGCAAGCAAGGATGAGCGTCCGGACCCATCCAGCCTTAACTTGGGCGCCGACACTCGAAGCTACCAAGAGGTCAGACTTGCCCTGCAGTTCTGGCACTCATTCTAAGGACCCAGGAGGTGCTATACAACCATGGGATCCCCTAGATGCTTTCCTAGAGGAGTTAATGACACTCGATTTGACGTGATTATCAGCCTCATTTAAGCGACATTTCTTTGCTTCAGACATGGTTTTTAGGGTAGAATAACGAATATACAATCGATTGCCCTATCTCGTGCCATTTGTGTTACCTTGGCCCGTTTCGGGTCTATTTGATGGTTTTCTAGTGTTTTTATGTTAGCACAGGTTTTTGCCGTCAAATAGAGTAGCCATGGACGTGTCTAAGGCGTTGGAACCTCGAGGAATCAAACCGGAATCGATCCAAGGAGCCGATCAAGTCAAACTGAAAGTCTGCCCCTTCACACTTACACATTCGGCGAAAATAAGCTTCCATATTTGGCGAAAACAATAGTGCAAATCAACTGACGCCGAGTGAAGAATGACTTTGGCGAAAACATTGTGCTCTTCGGACCGAAAATACAAGGCAGAGAGATCACGGCCATTTACACAAGGATTTTCGCCGAAAATATCCCTATGTTTTCGGCGAAAATATCAGGCCAATTCGGATCAGTTAGGGTTAAGTCTAAATACTTAACCCGGCGGCCCAAATAAGATATACAATCATAATTCGCAAAATACAACTTTTCGAATCAGAATCCTCTCAAGTCCTGGAGCGAAGAGTTGGAGTTTGAAGAGCCGAATAGAGATCATGACGCCATCCCTTCCATCTCGGAGAACCGGAGCTAGGAGTGTTATCTACCGAAGATCGAAGTCTGTCAGAGTCGTCTAAATTAGGTTTTTCAGATTCTTTTCTGTTCTTCCTCTGAATGATGAACTCTCTCTTTGTCTTTGTTTCTTTTGTAATAATCATGAGTAGCTAAACTCATTAGAGCTTAGACTAGATGAACCCTAAGTGACCCAGGGCTTTAAAGCGGTCACGGATCGGCGGTGATTAGATTCAAAATTCAATCAGTTGTTTTTCATGTTGGATTCGTTCTTCATTGTTCATGTTTCTTGTCTGGATTGATCACCTAGATTAGATTCTTGTTAAGCTAAGGATAGAAGCGAACGCTCGCCTTACTTTAGAACATCGAATTGAACAATTAACCTTATAATTGGAGTGTGCCTTTCGTAGGAACCGGTTAGGGTTAATTCACTGCAAGAG
Organism: Linum lewisii; assembly: GCA_034768395.1. Lineage (NCBI taxonomy): Eukaryota > Viridiplantae > Streptophyta > Magnoliopsida > Malpighiales > Linaceae > Linum > Linum lewisii. The sequence continues at coordinate 37,897,557 of CM068299.1, forward strand.
TAACTCATTAATCATTAGTAATTACACCAATTAATTAAGTCATTGCGAGAGGCGACCGTACTCGGGCGGCTAGTTAATCTTGGTAGTTAGAATGGATAGAGCGAACGTTCGCCGGTCTTAAACCTAAGGGTAAGGAGTTATGGTGGTGTCTTAGTAATTGATAGAATGAGAATCGAAATCCGCTGATCTGTTGATTGCCAATGCTCTGGGGAATGAAGGGGGATTCAAAGTCTAAGTTCGTCTGTCATCCTTGTTTTCAAACCCTAATTCCCAATCTGCTTTAGTTTAATTTGTTTTAATTTTTCTGCATTTCTTAAAAGTAGAAGTCGTGGAACTCACACCACGCACAACGTGTTTGTATTTGAGTATTTTGCTAGTTCTGAAGTAACCAATCATAAGAGACCCGCGGAATACGATCTGCTATAGCTTTTTCTTAGCATTAGTAGTTTTATTTGTGTGAACCCTTAACGACAGACGTTCACCAAATTGGCGCCGTTGCCGGGGACCTTCTTTTGATTGTTCGAAAGAAGAACTGGCAATTTATTCTTCTACTTTCCATCTTTCATTTTTCCACCCACTTCGATTTTACGCCGGTATGTTTGCTTTTGTTGCCTGTAGGTTGTTCTACAGGTTTTTGAACCGCTCGATCGCTCATTCTCAGTTTAAGCCGGGTAATTCTACTCCGCCGAAGAAACCGCGAGCTCAGAAGCAAGTCATAATGATTCCGCCTACACCACCTATCCCTAAGGAGATCGAGGAGTTGAAGGAGAACTCCTCATCTTCATCCGCTTCATCCACTACTTCAGATTCACCACCACCTTCTCCTCCCGTACTAGTTGCTCAGCGCACCATGGCAGATTACTGTAGACCAAGTGCAGCTAACCTTCGAGCTAGCGTCAGTGTGCCGCACAAAGATGACGACCCTGATTATAATATCACAACCTTCGTCCTGAACATGGTCACTAAGAATCTTTGATTCGAAGGAAAGCCGCAAGAAAACCCCCGCACACATTTGGCGAACTTCTTGGACATGTGCGAGACGTTTAAGAGCGGGGATCTCAGTAAGAACAATCTTTGCTTGCGAGCATTCCCATTCTCTCTTAAAAGCAACGCCAAGGTATGGCTCAGCTCGAAACCACCTGGCTACTACACTGACTGGGATCATCTAGCTCAAGACTTCATAGAAGAATACTATCCCCCTTCAAGAACGACATTCTACAAGGATAGCATCGCTAGTTTCTCTCAGAAGGAAGGAGTAAGCTTGTACGATGCTTGGAATGAATTCCAAGAGCTTCTCTCTGAATGTCCTCATCATGGATTCAACCATAGTCAGCTAGCTGAGATCTTTGCCCAAGGTATGAATGAAGAAACAGCTGAATTGGTCAACGCCTTAGCTGATGGCGACTGCACAGCACTTGAACCAGAAGTTGCTCTACTTCACTTTGCAGATTGCGCATCTAAGTCCAGGAGTCTGGAAAGACAGTTTGGAGCAGCCATGAGTCAACCAAGCAGTGAAGAGCAGATCAAGATCGAGGTGCAGAAACACATGGAAGAGATCTTCGGAACAACTAATAACTAGCCTAAAGAGGAAGTCAATTTCATTGATCACAGCTTCACCAGGGATCAAAGAGGCTACTCCGACTACCGTCAGTTCAGAACACCTCCTCAACAACGGGAAGGCTTCTATGAGCAACCTTACAACTTTCGACTCGACCAGAGTCAGAATCAATACTTGGACAATGGTTATCAAGATCCTTCCACATTCACCAGAGTACAACAGCCTCCGAATTTTATATCTGAGGACAATTGGGAGAGGAGAATAGCTAGGAAGTTTGATCTAATTACAGCAAGACTTGATGATCACGAGGAAAGATTTAGAGCACAAGATGCTCTTAACAAAGGGCAGATCGCACAAGGACAGAGAATAGAGGATATGATAAATAAAATTGCTAGTGCGATGGCTCGTATTCCCATCTTCAATCAGGCTCCATCTCAAAGCAGCTCCACCGTGAAGAACGAGCACGCTAAGGCCGTAACAACCAGGAGCAGTGAGCAGACCAGCCCATCTGAGAAGGAAGAAATTCCCGTTTCCAATGAGGGAGAGTGCTCGGCTATCATCCCTCGACCACCACCCATACCTATTCCAGCTAAGTGCCCCGACCCTGGTCCTTTTACTTTACCTTTGAGCATTAATGACATTGAAATTGAGCGTAGTATAATTGACCTAGGTGCTTCTATAAATGTCATGCCTATGTGTTTATATAAGAAACTGAACCTAGGGGAACTACAACCTGCCAACATGAATTTAATGTTCGCTGACAAAACTCTAAGAGAACCTAGAGGAATGATCTAGGATATAATCACTTGTTGTGGCTCGTTCTGTTTTTTCGTTGATTATATAGTTATGGATACTCAAGAGACATATTCCACCCTTCTCCTGGGCTGGCCGTTCATGGCGACAGCCAGAATTAATGTCAATGTTCCTAATGGCTCTCTAACTGTAAGGGTTGGGAAGGATACTGCAACATTCCGTCTCAAGGACGGGATGAAATACATTCCTAAGGAAGAATTAAATTGTTTATCTGTAGAAATTGTGGAGTTGGCCTCGGTCAACTTCATTTCTAATGTTTCTTCTAGTGTCTCTAGATCAGTTGTTGCTGCAGGTATTGACCAGGTTATTAAGGAGAAGCCAGAAACTTCGGTTCAGAAGCCGCTAAAGAAGAAGAAGAAGGAACTGCAAGCCTCTTCTAAACCACCGAGCAGACTTCGAGGAAAGACCAAGAAGACGAAGACCCAAATGGTCTGGAAGCCAAAAATTCCGCCGTCTTCCACCGAGCCAGCTGCACCACCATTTCGTTCCAAGCAACCGGCGCCGGAACAAGTATGGAGGGAGAAGCCGAAAGCGTCTCCTAAGGAAGTACTAACGATCACCGATCCTGGTGATAACAAGCCGAAGAAAGAAAAGAAGAAGCCGACAGTCCTCATTCCTTCCATCGTAACAATCAAGAAGGATGATTTCTCCAGAGAACTGTTCGGACCGTTCAAGTTCGTCAATCATCTTCCCGATGGACGTACCAAGCTACTACATCCAAACGGGAAGAGATTCACGCTTACCGGAGAAGTCCCGAAGCTGTACTTCATGAACTCCGACGCGAGCGTTAAGGAGAATCTAAGTTGGGATGTCTCCTAATACCGTCCAGGTATCGTCCAGCTCAAGGACGTTAATAAAAGAGCGCTTCGTGGGAGGCAACCCACGGCTGGAGTCTGTTTTTATTTCTGTTGAACTTGGTATTTTAGAGTCGGTTCGGGGGAGCCAAAAGTGTCAGTTTGTTTGTTTTCTTATTTTTCGTGTAGGGTCTGCATGTCATAGAGTCAGTAGCAAGTTGATTGAGGTCATTCCGATTTTTGTGGATTTAACTGTGATTTTCTGAAGTTGGCCGGATTTGCGAAAATATTTTAAACCCGAACAGTTCAAAATTTTCGGCGAAACCACCCTTATTTTCGGTGAAACCGATTTTTGATTTTTGAACCTGATTCTCCCTGTTCATCATTTTCGGTTCGAAAGATTTCTGTTTTCGGCGAAACCATTTTAACTGAAATTTTCGGCGAAACCGTACTGTTATTTTCGGCGAAACCACCTTCGAAAATCTGGCAGTTTATTTTAACTGAAATTTTTGGCGAAACCAACCTTTTAATTTCGCCGAAAATAATCTCGAAAATCAGAAAATTCCCACTTTAAAAATCCGGTCCACTTCCTCTCTCTCCTTCTTTAATTTTCGTTCAACCCACCCGAAAACCTCCCCCTTTTTGTTTTAAAATCGCCGCTGACCACCACTTGTTTTAAACCGCCGTCGCCGCCGTCGCTCCCTTCCCCTCCCTTTTCCGATCCCAACGAGCCCTAGAACAACCAAATCGGAGCTTTGCAGCTCCAGTTCACCGAAAACCTAGTTTTCAACGTTTTTCACCGATTCCTCCCAACCCGTTCATTTTTAGCAGTCATGACTTCAAGGTAAGTTGTAGAGCTTTTCAATACGAATCTTTTGACATATAGATTGCTGAATTTCTTTGGGGTTGACTTTCGGTTGGCTTTTCGGTTTGCCTCGTTTTGCGTGCCGACTGTTTTCGTGTGAACTAGGATTAGCAGAACTTATAGAACTGTTCTAGCATGCTTAGGGAGTTCCGTGCTTAATTTCCATATTATTTGATCATATGTTGCTATGCATAGGATTGATTTTTCGTAATGTTGACTTTTGTGAGAAATGTCGGTTTGACCATGAACTGTATTTGATCATTCGGCTGCTTGATGTGCTCATTCTCGTTCATTTTATCGTGCTTGCCATTTGAGATCATATTTTACTTGACGTATCCACCTTTTGATAGTCTTGCCATGATTAGGGTTCAATATGCTTACATGTTGACTTTCTAAATGTCGGTTTGACTTTTTGAACTCTGATTGTGCTTATCCGATTCTGGCTGCTCCTAAGTATGTATTTCACTGTCTTTGATTACCGGTTACTCCGCTTTGCTTACCCCACTTAGTTTCCCTCATTTCTTTGTGAAATTGAGTTTTTATACTAAGTGTGGGGTAAGGTTTTGGTTGACTAATCTGGTTTCATTCTGGTTTTAGGAACACCACTTATGAGCGCAGGACTAAGGCGCGACTTGATGGCGCCTCGAGCTCAGGAGCTGCCGCTCCCGTCACACCTGCTGTTCTGGGTCCCCCACCTGCTCTACCCTGCCATGCTGGATATCATCGCACTATTGCCCGTCTACCGGACTTCTACTTTGAGTGCTTCCAGAAGCTCGAGCACGTCCGGGGAGCTGACGTGCGTCCTCTCTCCATGGATTCCCTGCACGATCACGATGAGGCCTACCATCGGAGCGTGCATGATGCCCTAGCACCGGCTGGCCTCCTCGAGCTGACCACCATCGCCGCCGAGTTCCCAGACATTGCCCTCCAGGAGTTCTGGGCAACCTTTGATCTGGATGAGCACAAGAGGAAGCAGCGCTAGAAGGTTATCACCTTCTATCTTGGTGGGGTGTACAGGCAGCTCACCTACGACGAGTTTGCCGCTCATCTCGGCATCCCCTAGGAGCACTATCACGATCATCACCTCGGTTGGGGAGAAGATGATGACGACGAGGAGTACAACGCGCTCTGGAGCCACATGACAGGCGTACCTGGCGATCGCCTTGGGGTGAGCAACTCAGTTAAGTCTCTCTCTCACCCGCTCTATAAATTTATTCATATGGTTTGGCGGAGGTCGCTTTTATATGTTCGAGACAAGGATCGCCACCATATCCTCAAGGAGGAGCTCATGCTTCTCCGAGCCATCCGAGAGAGCTACCCTCTCCACCCCGGTTGGGTACTGGCTCGCATCTTCCGCCAGAAGACCAAGAGGAAGATGCCACCCCGCAAACTCTTGGGGGCAACTTCATAGGACAGCTCATCCTCTCCTTCGGCATCAGCCATGAATATGGCCCGCACATTCCACGACATCCAGTTAGGACCGTTGGAGGAGACTTGGCGGTTGAGTACGACTTAGAACTCGACCTCAGTCCCCATGTAGCAGCTGATCCTCCACTCCAGCATGTGGTCGAGTTAGAGGAAGAAGATGATGCTGAGGAGCAGCAGCCGCAGCCGCCGCCAGAATTCCAAGACTATATACCATCGCCACATCATCAGGCAGGGTATGCTCACCAGTCGCCGCCGCACATTCCAGATCCATACCAGGCGCCTCCCCAGCAGCCCCGACATCACCCCGCGGATGTTGGTGAGTTATACGAGCGACTTCAGGAGAGGCGCATCACCGACAACGCCACTCAAGAGGCGAGATGGACTATTATGCAGCAACATATGCGCCGCGCCGACCGGCGGTATGAGGCACAGATGGCGTGGCAACGCCAGCTCGGCGAATTTCTCCACTTTCCACCTCCCGGTTCACCGGACCAGCAGTGATCGGGTTGTATTCCTTTTCTGGTGTCTTCTTTTTATTTATTATTTTCGGCTTCCTTTTTATGTTTTATTTGTTTTTGTTTTGTAGGCAGTAGGGAGATTCCCTTTGCTTCGCTTGGGTAGATTCCCTCCGCTCCGAGGATCTGTGCTCATCCACTACGCCAATCATCTCGATCCAGGTTCTTCTACTTCGCTCTGAACTCTAGTCCCTTCACTGTGAGGACACAGTCTGATTTAAGTGTGGGGTAGGATGCTAGAGAACCTTGCATGAACTTGATTGCCCTTGATTGTGTTTTATGTGAGCCTCGTGATTCCATTCTAGTCTCTCTAGCATTAGAATGGCTCAGTTCTTGATTTTTGATGTTAAGTTATTGTTCAAACCTTCATAATGATGCTTAGACTGCTTAACCTAGAACTTGAGAACCAACTTGTATACTTTGATGCTAAATTGCCTGGTCAGAACAGAATTTTTAAAATCACACTTGTAGTTTGTAGCCTTGATTGCATGAAAATGACCGAATCCGACTAGCAAACCAACTGTGAGTCTTTGATCCATTGCACGTAACTTGCAATTTTAATTTTTCTGAGTGGTTTTCTGTTTACTTGAATGAGTTAGAATTTGCATGAGACCTACTCGAGACCACACGATGACACGAGTTCTAGAAGGATAGGGGCACCTAGATTCAGCTACTAAGCCAGATAGCCTACCGAACGATAAATCCACTAGGTTTAGACCCTTGAGCTTGGCCTGTTCTTTCGGTTCGATAATACATTACAGCCATTTCCCATTTCTTTCATTCCCCATTGATCCCCTGTGGTTGTAGTTCTAGATTGACCTACCGGAAGTCAGTTTGTGGTAACCTGCCTATAGCCATTAAACAGGTGGTCTTAGCTAATATGTCCAGACGTGTAAACCCCTCTAGCAACTAAAAGAAAAATTGGCACAAAAGAAAAAAATAAAATAAAAAGTAAAGTAAGAAAAGAAGCAAGCTTCAGAAAAAAAGAGAAGTAGAAAAATCAGAAAAATAAGAAAAGTTCAAAGTGTAGTTCAATAAAACGTTCTTCTCCCTACAAATAGAAGAACGAAGTTCAAAACAAAAGAGAAAAAAATCGTGAAAAGAAAAAAAGGAATAAAGTGCTAGGTTGCTTGAGGGTATCATAGGACGAGCGTTCATCATTCCACCCGTGTTTGGTTAGACGGTAGGAAGCCATAGATTAGATTCGAGGGAAGTTAGTCGAAAGCTACACCGCACAAAGCCATCATCATTCATTCCCATCATCCATCTCATTATAAACCCGAGTAGTGTAGTATTCATTACGGTCCTAGCAGGGAAGTCCTTCTTGACTAGATACTCGTGTTGTCACAGTGGTGGAGATGTGGTCAAAATGCAAACCTATGACAGAATTCGGTAACAGAAAATGATCGAGAGTAGAAACACGTCCCTAAACACAGAGAGTGAGAGTTCCCATTGTACTATATATAGCCTGTGTGAGGAGTCTGGTCGGTCAGGTCAAATTCGTGCATAATTGGTTGCTAATTACTTGTCGTGTGCAGTTTATTAGTGAGACCAGGTAGTTTGGCTGATCTGTATGCATGTTAGGTTTCTTGTTCTAGGATCGATCTGTCTAATAATTCATTGTGTTTGATTGAGCTCCAATTTAATCGATCTTATCATTTATGAACATGAGCATTTCTATTCAGTTTGCTTGAGGACAAGCAAAAGCTTAAGTGTGGGGTATTTGATGACACTCGATTTGACGTGATTATCAGCCTCATTTAAGCGACATTTCTTTGCTTAAGACATGGTTTTTAGGGTAGAATAACGAATATTCAATCGATTGCCCTATCTCGTGCCATTTGTGTTACCTTGGCCCGTTTCGGGTCTATTTGATGGTTTTCTAGTGTTTTTATGTTAGCACAGGTTTTTGCCGTCAAATAGAGTAGCCATGGACGTGTCTAAGGCGTTGGAACCTCGAGGAATCAAACCAGAATCGATCCAAGGAGCCGATCAAGTCAAACCAAAAGTCTGCCCATTCACACTTACACATTCGGCAAAAATAAGCTTCCATATTCGGCGAAAACAATAGTGCAAATCAACTGACGCTGAGTGAAGAATGACTTTGGCGAAAACATTGTGCTCTTCGGACCAAAAATACAAGGCAGAGAGATCACGGCCATTTACACAAGGATTTTCGCCGAAAATATCCCTATGTTTTCGGCAAAAATATCAGGCCAATCCGGATCAGTTAGGGTTAAGTATAAATACTTAACCCGACGGCCCAAATAAGATATACAATCATAATTCACAAAATACAACTTTTCGAATCAGAATCCTCTCAAGTCCTGGAGCAAAGAGTTGGAGTTCGAAGAGCCGGATAGAGATCGTGACGCCATCCCTTCCATCTCGGAGAACCGGAGCTAGGAGTGTTATCTACCGAAGATCGAAGTCTGTCAGAGTCGTCTAAATTAGGTTTTTTAGATTCTTTTCTGTTCTTCCTCTGGATGATGAACTCCCTCTTTGTCTTTGTTTCTTTTGTAATAATCATGAGTAGCTAAACTCGTTAGAGCTTAGACTAGATGAACCCTAAGTGACCCAGGGCTTTAAAGCGGTCACGGATCGGCGGTGATTAGATTCGAAATTCAATCAGTTCTTTTTCATGTTTGATTCATTCTTCATTGTTCATGTTTCTTGTCTGGATTGATCACCTAGATTAGATTCTTGTTAAGCTAAGGATAGAAGCGAACGCTCGCCTTACTTTAGAACATCGAATTGAACAATTAACCTTATAATTGGAGCGTGCCTTTCGTAGGAACCGGTTAGGGTTAATTCACTGCAAGAGTAACTCATTAATCATTAGTAATTACACCAATTAATTAAGTCGTTGCGAGAGGCGACCGTACCCGAGCGGCTAGTTAATCTTGGTAGTTAGAACGGATAGAGCGAACGTTCGCCGGTCTTAAACCTAAGGGTAAGGAGTTATGGTGGTGTCTTAGTAATTGATTGAATGAGAATCGAAATCCGCTGATCTGTTGATTGCCAATGCTCTGGGGAACAAAGGGGGATTCAAAGTCTAAGTTCGTCTGTCATCCTTGTTTTCAAACCCTAATTCCCAATCTGCTTTAGTTTAATTTGTTTTAATTTTTCTGCATTTCTTAGAAGTAGAAGTCGTGGAACTCACACCACGCACAACGTGTTTGCATTTGAGTATTTTGCTAGTTCTGAAGTAACCAATCATAAGAGACTTGCGGAATACGATCTGCTATAGCTTTTTCTTAGCATTAGTAGTTTTATTTGTGTGAACCCTTAACGACAGACGTTCACCAGGAGTGTCGGCGGAAGAGGACTGAGCACCACCTGAAAGAGGCTCCAGCCAACCCCGCCCCAAGCGCCACGCCAGCCCTAGCACCAAGACTAGGATTTGAAGAGCTTAAGGAGCGGATGACCACACTAGGAGAACCACTAAAGACCCTCCTTGAAAACTAGGAGAATCAGGGAAGGAAAGGCCTGGACCAGAAGGAAGAAGGCCCGAACAAAGACTCCCCACGGGCGCCGGCAACACCCCCTGAGGACCCCGATCAGCACTCAGCACCGGGCCAACAAAGGGCCCGAGCCTTAGGAGGTTTAGCAAAGGAGCCTAGCCTAGCAGTCGCCACCCCGGGAGGAGAGAAGAAATGGGGAGAAATTATGAAGTTAGAAGAAGAAGACCGATCAGGCCGGTCGAGCAGGAACCCCGGATGCCGAGCAGCATCAGCATCAGACCCGACGGAGCCTAGCATCTGGAGCCTCGTGCATTTCCAAGCCGAGCACCCAACGCCGCTGCCAATTCCAAGGCTGACATCAAAGGCGGCGCCGGCTTTCCTAAACCGGACCGCGCGTGAGCATCAAGCCCGACTGGATCCGCCGGAACCGCCGATTTAGGGTTTTTAGCACGTTTCTTTTGTTTTATTCCTTTTTAAGTATTGGACTCGGAATTCGCTTTTTGTTTTCGTTTATTTAGGAATAATTAAGTCCTTTTAGTATTCTAAATAGGACTCTAGTTTAATTCTTTATTATTTCCGAGTTTTAGCCTAAGTAGGAAGCCGCGGGGATGTCCCGGCTCCTCTAATATAAATAAGAGGCTTCGGCCTCATTGTAAACTCAACCTTTTTCAGAATTACTCATAAATCAGAACTTTGTTCTCTCAATTCCTTTTAAGTTCTTGCTCGTGCATAGCTTAGGGAATGGTGTTATCAACAGAAGTAATCCCCTTCTGTCGTGGAGCCATTCTACCGGACACTCAGGGTTCCCGGTTAATAGCAATCGGCGGGTCCTAGTACTTTTTTGCCCTGGTGCCGACGATTAGCTCATGCTAGGGTTCAAGACTTGCGGTGGTTCGGGTCGTTGGTGAGCCTAAGATCGTTGTTCAGGTTCAACAAAATAACTACTAAGCTAAGAAAAGCTACAGCAGATCGTATTCTAGGGGTCTTCTAAGATCGACGACTTCAAAACTGGCAAAATACTCGAAAGTAAACAAGTTGTGCGTGGTGTGAGTTCCAAGACTTCTAATTCTACGAAAAGCAGAGAAATTAAAAATTTAAACTAAAGCAGATTGGAAATTAGGGTTTGAAAACAAGGATGACAGACGAACTTAGACTTTGAATGCCCCTTCGTTCCCCAGAGCATTGGCAATCAACAGATCAACGGATTTCAATTCTCATTCAATCAATTACTAAGACACCACCATAACTCCTTACCCTTAGGTTTAAGACCGGCGAACGTTCGCTCTATCCATTCTAACTACCAAGATTAACTAGCCGCCCGGGTACGGTCGCCTCTCGCAACGACTTAATTAACTGATGTAATTACTAATGATTAATGAGTAACTCTTGCTGTGAATTAACCCTAACCGGTTCCTACGAAAGGCACACTCCAATTATAAGGTTAATTGTTCAATTCGATGTTTTAAAGAGAGGCGAGCGTTCGCTTCTATCCTCAGCTTAACCAGAATCTAATCTAGGTGATCAATCCAGACAAGAAACATGAACAATGAAGAACGAATCAAACATGAAAAAGAACTGATTGAATTTCGAATCTAATCACCGCCGATCCGTGACCGCTTTAAAGCCCTGGGTCACTTAGGGTTCATCTAGTCTAAGCTCTAACGAGTTTAGCTACTCATGATTATTACAAACGAAACAAAGACAAAGAAAGAGTTCATCATTCAGAGGAAGAACAGAAAAGAATCTGAAAAAACCTAATTTAGATGACTCTGACAGACTTCGATCTTCGGTAGATAACACTCCTAGCTCCGGTTCTCCGAGGTGGAAGGGATGGCGTCACGATCTCTATCCGGCTCTTCGAACTCCAACTCTTCGCTCCAGAACTTGAGAGGATTCTCTGAATTCTGATATCGAAAAGTTTTGTTTTGTAAATTATGATTGTATATCTTCTTTGGGCCGCCAGGTTAAGTATTTATACTTAACCCTAACTGATCCGGATTACTCTGTTATTTTCGCCGAAAATATAGGGATATTTTCGCCGAAAAACATGCTTGTGAATGGACATGATCTCTCTGCCTTTTCTTCTCGGTCCGAACACTTGATTGATTTCACCGAAAATCTCCTTCACTTGGCATCAGTCGATTTGTACTACTATCTTCGCCAAAAACATATGATTAGTTTCGCCGAAAATGTAAGTGTGAATGGACAGACTTTTGGTTTGACTTGATCGGCTCCTTGGATCGATTCCGGTTTGATTCCTCGATGTTCCAATGCCTTAGACACGTCCTTAGTTACTTTATTTGACGGCAAAAACCTGTGCTAACAAAAAAACACTAGAAAACCATCAAATAGACCCGAAATGGGCCAAGGTAACACAAATGGCACGAGATAGGGCAATCGATTGAATATTCGTTATTCTACCCTAAAAACCATGTCTTAAGCAAAGAAATGCCGCTTAAATGAGGCTGATAATCACGTCAAATCGAGTGTCATCAAATACCCCACACTTAAGCTTTTGCTTGTCCTCAAGCAAACTGAATAGAAACGCTCATGTTCATAAATGATAAGATCGATTAAATTAGAGCTCAATCAAACACAATGAATTATTAGACAGCTAATTCCTAGAACAAGAAACCTTGACATGTATACAGATCAGCCAAACAACCTGGTCTCACTAGTAAACTGCACACAACAAGTAATTAGCAACCAATTATGCACGAATTTGACCTGACCGACCAGACTCCTCACACAGGAAATATTTAGTACAATGGGGAACTCTCGCTCTCTGTGTTTAAGGATGTGTTTCTGCTTCTTTACACGAATTTTTTTCTTTTTCTTTTCAACTTTTCTTTTGGCTTCGTTCTTCCATTTGTAGGGAGAAGAACGTTTTATTGAACTAAACTTTGAAACTTTTCTTATTTTTCTGATTTTCTGCTTCTTTTTTTTTCTATTATTTTTCTTTTGTGCCGATTTTCTTGGCATCAGTGGATTTGTCCTTGCATTTTCGCCGAAAACCATGGGTTTCGCCGAAAATGTCAGTGTAAACGGGCAGACTTTTGGTTTGACTTGATTGGCTCCTTCGATCGATTCCGGTGTGATTCCTCGAGGTTCGAACGCCTTAGACACGTCCTTGGTTACTTTATTTGACGACAAAAACCTATGCTAACATAAAAACACTAGAAAACCATCAAATAGACCCGAAACGGGCCAAGGTAACACAAATGGCACGAGATAGGGCCATCGATTGAATATTCGTTATTCTACCCTAAAAACCATGTCTTAAGCAAAAAAATGTCACTTAAATGAGGCTGATAATCACGTCAAATCGAGTGTCATCAAATACCCCACACTTAAGCTTTTGCTTGTCCTCAAGCAAACTGAATAGAAACGCTCATGTTCATAAATGATAAGATCGATTAAATTAGAGCTCAATCAAACACAATGAATTATTAGACAGCTAATTCCTAGAATAAGAAACCTTGACATGTATACAGATCAGCCAAACAACCTGGTCTCACTAGTAAACTGCACACAACAAGTGATGAACCTAAGATCGTTGTTCGGGTTCAAACAAATAAACTACTAAAGCTAAGAAAAGGCTATAGCAGATCGTATTCCAGGGGTTTCCTCTACTTCCTTACTCAAAGGTGTTGACAGTTTTTATTCAAGATTAAACACGTGGTGCGTGGTGTGAGTTCCACGACTTCTATACTAAAACGCAAAGATAAGAAGAAATGAAAATTAAAACGAAGAAAGATTGAAGATTGATTAATTGACTAGAAAGATGACAGACAAGCTTAGACTTCGAATCCCCCTTAGATCACCAAGGCAACCGCAGTCACAGACCAGCGATTTTCGATTCTAGTTCATTCATTTCATAGACACCATCATAACTCCTGACCCATAGGTTTAAGACTGGCGAACGTTCGCTCTATCCGATCTAGCTACCACGGTTAATTAGCCGCCCGAGTACAGTCGCCTCTCGCAACGACTTAACTTAACTGGTGCAAATTCTAATGATTGATGAGTTACTCTAGTAATGGATCAACCCTAATCGGTTCCTACGAAAGGCACACTCCAATTATAAGGTCGAATGTTCGATTTGGTGTTTTAAAGTAAGGCGAGCGTTCGCTTCTATCCTTAGCTTAACAAGAATCTAATCTAGGTGGCCAAACCAGACAAGAAACACAGAAAACGAAGAACAAATCAAACATGAAAGATGAAACTGAATGTATTTCGAATCTAATTATCGCCGATCCGTGACCGCTTTAAGCCCTGGGTCACTTAGGGTTCATCTAATCTAAGCTATACGAGTTTATCTACTCATATTCAATACAGAAGAATCGAAGACAGACAAGAAATACATCTCAGGTAGGGAGACAGAGAAGAACTGTAAAACCTAATTTTGATGTTTCCTGGCAGCTCCAATCTGCTGGATTTTCAACTCCTAGCACTGGCTCTTCGAGGTGCATGGATGGCGTCACGATCCGTTCCTGCTCCTCGAACTCTATTTACTCGCCCTGTCTCTCTCTCTCTCGTCGTTTGTGTGTGTGTTCAGTTGTAAAGAGTGATGATGTGATATTAGCCGCTGAGTTCTCTATTTATATCAACCCGATATTTTTCTGATTTCAACTGGGACTTTCACCAAAAATAATAGAGTGATTTCGGCGAAAACTTCTTCATACTAGGGCAGTGAATTCCTTCTTACATTTTCGGCGAAAACCCTAGGGTATTTTCGCCGAAAATACATGTGTAAATGAGGCAGGCGTTTTCTTTGACTTCAGTGATTTGTCCGGTTGATTTATGTGTGATTCTTCGGGTTCCAACATCTAAGACACGTCCTTGGCTACCGTATTCGATGGCAAAAACCTGTGCTAACATAAAAACACTAGAAAACCATCAAATAGACCCGAAATGGGCCAATGTAACACAAATGGCACGAGATAGGGCAATCGATTGAATATTCGTTATTCTACCCTAAAAACCATGTCTTAAGCAAAGAAATGTCGCTTAAATGAGGCAAATAATCACGTCAAATCGAGTGTCATCAAATACTCCACACTTAAGCTTTTGCTTGTCCTCAAGAAAACTGGATAGAATCACACTCAAATTCATAAATGACACGAGATTAACTGAGATTCAATTCTAACAATTTGGTTTAGACTGTTCCACGTAGAAAGAGTGACCTACACATGCAAGAACATCAACCAAACAAGTTTTCGATCACACTGATTCCTGCACACTTCAAGTAGTGGTTTTAACAAAGATTGTTTCTCAGCAAAATAATTAATCATGATTAACCGACTACGATAACACCAATTGTAATCAAAACGACTTTAAGCTCTAGCCATGATGTGGACGCGGAGGCAGGAAAAGTGACGTGGCTATCGACTCGACTTCATCCGCTTCTAGATCTGTACATTACACGTTCTAGCTAGGACCGATTTAAACAACAATTTCTTTCAAGATTCAAACTTTCTTTAATTTATTCACTGCATACTAGTGCTCGATACCAAACACTTCACTTAGGTGTTGGACCTGCCTAGCTCACAGTATTCGTGCCTTTTGCTAGTGCTCAACCCGGACACTTCACTTAGGTGTCGGGCTTGCCTAGCTTTATTTTCAGCACTTTAAAGAACTTAGCATTGATTTGATTCACTCAATCACTTGATTTCACCATTTAGCCACTTAATCCTAGCTAGTTATAACTTTTTACACAAGATTTCGAATTGGATTTCTGTCTAATCTCAAGCCACAATCACAGGTGATCAAATATGGAGTGAAAAATGGAAGAAGCTAGCATTTATCATCTTAGAACGGTGTTATCGAGCTTTGTGTTAACAAGTTGATTGATTCAATTAATTCCAGTTCCAACTACAGAAGTGATTTATGATCTGTTCTGACCTAGACTCATTTAATATCAGTTCTGACACGTTGGTTACAGGTTCTAAGTGGAACAGTCTAGACGTCATTGTTCAAAATTGAAGCCAATTTCACATCAAAAGTCAAGAATTGAGCAATTCTATGCTAGAGAACTGGACAGGAATCACGAGGCACACGAGGATAGGCAATCAAGATCATGCATGGTTATCTAACACCCTACCCCACACTTAAACTGTTCTGTGTCCTCACAGGACTAAACTAGAGTAGAGAGATACGAAGAACCTGGAAGGTGATGGTCGGTGTAGTGGATGAACACGGAGAGTTCGGAGCGGAGCAGAGCTACTCAAAATCCTACAAAACACAAACAACAAAAAGATCAAAAGGACACCAGGACAAGTGTCCCGGATCCACACAGAACAAAATTGGGTGTGAACCCGAAAAGAAGAAAGAAAAGAAAAGGAAAATGATAGAAACAACCTGATCACTGTTCCGCGGGAGGGGGTGGAGGTGCAGTGGGAATGGAGGAAATGGCGAACCGCTGCTCCATCTGCTGTTGCCATGTGAGCTCGTCCTTGTGTCTGGCTGACTGGTCAGCCATGAATTGCTGTAGAATGGACCAACGCTCGTTCTGGGTCTCCTCATGTGCTACTCGATCCTTCTGCCATTGCAACAAACCAACCGAGTAGTCTAGCTGCCATTTCTCAATACGCGCCAGCCTTTCATTCATCTCCGCGGTGATTTGCACTCGCGATGGTGGGTGGTCAACTGGCTGGTTCGTGCGATGAGGGAGCGATGTGCAATGCTCAATAGTCTCTGAAAGGTCGATGCGCCGTGCTAATGCAAGTTCAGCGCCTATATGCTCAATCGGGATGCGAGGAATATCGGGGCCCCATTTATCACCGAGCTGGAGGTTGTCGATCAGAATTGAAATGAAGGGGCCTCCTGGAAGCTCAGTAGGAAGCTTCTTGGCGGTAGTGCGCTTGTGAAAGAATCGTGCAAGCCACCAGCCGGGGTGCAGGTTGGATTCCTCCTCTAAAGCACGAAATAATACGAGCTCCTCCAGAGAAACGTGGTGGCGGCTCGTCTTGCTGCAAAAACACAGAGATTGCACCCAAACATAATGCAAGAATTTAAGAACAGGGTGAAAGATGTCACCGACCGTGGGGTGGACGATAGGTGAGCTTTCATCCTCGCAGCATGCCCATTTCCACACATCCGGGTAAGGAGCACTTGTGATGGAGTATGTGTCCTCAAAGCCAGCTAATGCGGTATCGAAATTGACGTGCGGATCCAGCAAGCGGCCGAACTCGCGAAGGGACTTCTCATGAAGAACACCACCGAGGCGAAAGGAAACGAATTTCCGCTCACAAAAGGGCTTCGGGGTGAGGTGCCGAAATGAACTCCAGAACTCCAGGAGGGCGACAAGCGGGTACGGGGATCCATGAGTGGTCAGCACTCGCAATCCGGCTTTATGAAGAGCGGTGTCAATTGTCGAGTGCCAAGACGGATTTTGCGCTTTGAGACTGTCAAGAGACAGAATTGCCACCTTAGCCGGAGGGATGTCTTTGATCTTCTGAAAGACCTCGAGCTGATGCGGCTCCAGGGCGGCGATGAAAGGATACACGGCCCCATTGGCAGGTGTAGGAATAGAGGAAATGGGAGTCGCAGGGGTAGGAGCATCCTCGGGGATGATGGCTACAGCCGTCAATTTCTGTGCAGCTGGGGCGGGTCGTCGGGAAGGTGGTGTCTTGCTCTGGCGAGTTGAGGATCGTTGTGCTCTATCTGCACTGGTAGTCTTAAAACGCTTGGGAGCCCTATAAAACACAACTCATAGATGACCAGCATTAGATGACAAGACTCTTACCCCACACTTAAGGTGACAAGTTGGGGTACTAAGTAACCGAGTGATCATAGAATCAAGATATATCATTGAATAACTGTCAATTCATTAGGCAGGCATGAATAATGGAACGATTCATTAACACGATCACACAGACAACAAGACACGAATCCTAAAAGGCTACAAAACAATACCAGAACCTAGCCAATTGATGCCGATAAAGCAATCAAGAAGAATGAGGGAGAACCAAAAAGTCAACCATAGTCAACCATGCCGAAACTCGAAAGTCAAAAAGCCAAAAGATGCACAATCAAAGGCTGAACAACTAACCGTGAAGACATGATTCGAGAAAACGATTGGAAATCCACGAAAACGATGAAAAACTTGAAAATTAGGTCGGCCGGAATCAGAGCTGAAAAACGCTAGTTCTAGGGTTTGGAACAGGGGCTAGGGACGGAGGTTGGCTACTGATGAGTGGGGGCGGTGGCGGCGGTTACTGCTCAGTGGGGCGGCGGCGGTAGGGCAGTCGTCGGTTAAGGAGACGGCAGGCCGAAGGTTTCGATGGAGGCGGCAAGCAGACAAGGAGAGTTTGGGTGGTGAAATTTTTGGAATGGGGGGGGGGGGCGAAAATAGGAGCCTGAGACCCAGTTAAATAGGCATTTGGGAACTCAGGATTTTCGGCGAAGACGAAGGGAGATTTTTTGCGAAACTTTTAGACAGGTGGAATAGGGGTATTTGAACAAGAATTTTTGGCGAAAAGAAAGGAAGATTTTTGGCGAAAATTGTAGTGAAAATGGAGGCAAAATTTTCGTTGAAGGGCTTGGTGGTTTTCGGTCCGAAAATGCTGAACAGGAGGATCAGGTCGAGTTTGAACAAACGTTTTCGGCGAAAATAATGACACATTTTCGCCGAAAACTTATTTGAAGACGGCGGCAGGTTTTTTTTCTTTTCTTTCAAAAGGGGTTTTTAAAACAAAACGACTCAGAAATGAAAATAAACTGACTCCAGCCGTGAGTTGCCTCCCACAAAGCGCTCTTGTTTAACGTCCGTGATCCAGACGATACCTGGATTCGTGAACGTGTCAGGATTCCAAAACAAGGTAGTGCACGTCTATGGAGGATACGGCTAACCCTTGCAGATACTTCTTAAGCCTATGCCCGTTGACCACAAACGGCTCTTGATCGTGCAATTTAATGTAGACGCTGCCTAAGGGTGTCTGTCGGACCACGGTATAAGGGCCAAACCATCAAGATTTCAACTTACCCGGAAAGAGCTTTAATCGAGAATTATATAAGAGCACTTCCTCTCCCGGGTAGAACTGCTTGATCGTCTTCAACTGAGAGTCATGAATTTTCTTGGTGCGTTCTTTGTATAGCTTTGTGCTCTCATAAGCGTGGAGACGGTGCTCCTCAAGCTCAGCGATCTGGTCATGGCGGTTATTACCTGCTACTGCATAGCTCATATTCAACTCTTTGTTAGCCCAGAATGCCTTGTGCTCAAGCTCAACTGGTAAATGACATGACTTGCCATAGACCAGCTGATACGGTGAGGTACCGATAGGAGTCTTGTAGGCAGTTCGATATGCCCATAAGGCATCATTAAGCTTAGATGACCAGTCTTTGCGAGACCGGCCAACTGTCCTATCAAGAATCCGCTTGAGCTCACAGTTCGTCACTTCCGCTTGACCATTCGCTTGAGGATGATAAGCCGTGGACATTCGGTGGGTGACGCCTAAGCGTTTGCACACCCGGTCGAATTGTCCGTGGAAGTGGGTTCCCCTATCGCTTATGATGAAGCGCGGTGAACCAAAATGCGTGAAAAGACGGGTAAGGAACCGACCCACCACTCTAGAATCATTAGTGGGTAAAGCTTCAGCCTCAGCCCACTTAGAAACGTAATCAACGGCTACAAGAATGTACTTGTTTCCGTTGGAGGGTGTGAACGGACCCATAAAATCAATCCCCCAAACATCAAAAATTTCAACGGTTAAAGAAACAATTTGGGGCATCTCATTACGGTTGGAAATGTTACCTGATCGCTGGCATGCATCACAACGTCGAGCATAAACATCGCAATCACTAAAAATTGAGGGCCAGTAGAAACCTGTTTCGAGTACCTTTCTCGCCGTGCGGTTGCCTCCGAAGTGTCCTCCGAACTGCCCTTCATGGCATTTACGCATGATGTCAGCTGCTTCAGTGTAAGAGACACATCTCCGGATCATCCCGTCAAGACTGATGCGGTATAAGAATGGCTCATCCCAGAAGTATGACTTGGCTTCTTTAAAGAGCTTTTTGCGTGCATTGAAATCCAGTTAAGGAGGTACAATGTCGTGTGAGAGATAGTTAGCCAGAGTTGCATACCAAGGCTCATCTGAATCGGCGGCATTACTCAGATCTTGAGCGTGAGGAATTGCCCAGGGCTCAATAGCTATGTTGTTAACCTGTTCATATGTTTCAACACGCAACAGCTCGTCAGGGAAAGAATCATTAATAGGGGTAGTAGACTTACCTGTTTGCGATTCCTCGAGGCGAGAAAGATGATCTGCTGCTAAGTTCTCTGCTCCCTTCTTGTCCTTAATTTCAATGTCGAATTCTTGGAGTAGGAGGATCCATCGGATGAGTCGCGGCTTCAAGTCCTGCTTGGCTAATAAATGGCGCAGAGCAGCATGATCTGTGTAGACAATGGTATGTGAAAGAACCAGATACTGTCTAAACTTATCAAAGGAGAAAACGATAGCCAGAAGCTCTTTCTCTGTAGTAGTGTAGTTTCGCTGAGCATCATTGAGCGTCTTGCTCGCAAAGTAGATAGGATGAAATCGCTTCTCCTTTCTCTGACCAAGAACCGCGCGAACGGCGAAATCACTGGCATCGCACATGATCTCGAATGGAAGATTCCAATCTGGTGCTGTAAGAATCAATGCGGTGGTCAATTGAGTCTTCAAGGTCTCGAAAGCTTCAAGACAAGCTTTATCAAAGACAAAGGGAACATCTTTCTCAAGCAGCTTCGTCATTGGAAGAGTAATCTTGGAGAAATCTCTGATGAATCTCGGTAGAATCCAGCATGACCGAGAAAACTTCGCACTGTCTTAACTGAGGTCGGCGGTGGTAGGCTGGCAATGGTCTCAAGCTTAGCACAATCGACTTCTATACCTGTCTTAGATATTCTATGGCCAAGAACAATACCTTCTGTAACCATGAAGTGACATTTCTCCCAGCTAAGAGCTAGGTTGGTCTCCTCACAACGAGCTAGCACCTTATCCAGATTAGCCAGGCACTTAGAAAATGAGTCCCCATAGGCGGAGAAGTCATCCATGAACACCTCTACCACATTCTCTACCAGATCTCCAAATATTGCAAGCATGCATCTCTGAAAGGTAGTAGGTGTGTTATATAAACCAAAAGGAATACGACGATAAGCAAACGTACCGAACGGGCATGTAAAGGTCATCTTCTCTTGATCAGCAAGCTCGATGGGGATCTGAAAGTAACTGGACATCCTGTCTAAGAAGCAGTAGTATTCATGACCAGCCAATCGTTCAAGCATCTGATCGATGAAAGGCAGTGGAAAGTGATCCTTCTTGGTGGCATCATTTAGTCGTCGAGAATCGATGCAGACTCTCCATCCTGTAACTGTTCGGGTGGGAATGAGTTCACCCTTTGGATTAGGGATAACGTGATTCCTCCTTTCTTCAGAACGACTTGAGTCGGACTGACCCAAGGACTGTCGGCAATAGGATAGATGATACCGGCATCTAGAAGCTTGAGCACTTCTTTCTTTACAACTTCCTGCAGTAGAGGGTTAAGTCGGCGTTGGGGTTGTCTAACTGGTTTGAATTCTTCATCAACAACTATCTGATGTTTGCAAAAGGTTTCAGAGATGCCTCTGATGTCTGCCAACTGCCAGGCAATAGCTCGGACATGCTTCTTGAGTAGTCTGATCAGTTGCTCTTTCTGCTCGGGAGATAGATTCGCATTGATGATGACAGGTAACTGGCAGTCCTTTCCCAGAAATGCGTACTCTAAGTGGTCAGGCAGCTCCTTCAGAGTGAGTTCTGGCGGATTCTCATATGAAGTAGTAATCCGACTCGATGCTGGCTCGATATGGGTAGGCGCAGTGATGGGTGTGAATGTCGCCTTTTGTTCATCTAGCTCATCTTGCCATAAGCACTGCTCTTGGTCGTCTAACGCATTATCAATCCCTGAAATCAAACACAACTCTAGCGGATCACTAGATAAAGCATTAGTAAAGGAGTCGGCCGAGGCCGACTCTAAGGGATCAACAACATAGCATTTATCATCTTGAGCAATAGAATATCTCATGCTATCTTTAATGCAGAATGCAACACTCTCTTGACCTACACTTAAAGTTAATAAGCCTTGTTTGCAATTTATATTCACACTAGCAGTTGCTAAGAAAGGTCGACCTAGGATAAGTGTTCCGTCTAACTCACGAGTATCTAAAATAACAAAATCTGCCAGTATAGTAAACGGACCACAGCAAACAGTTACATCTTCTATTATACCTCTAGGCCGTTTGACAGACCTATCGGCTAAAACGAGATGCAGAGTAATCGGTTTATTGCCCTAGATTCAACTTTTCATATAGATAGACAGGCATAACATTAATAGAAGCACCAGAATCAACCAGACTGCGATCAATTTTAATGCCATTAATAATGCACGGTAATGTAAAAGAACCGGGATCAGGACACTTAGCTGGGGGTGGTGGCGGCTGTCGAATGGGAGATGGCGCACCTAGAATAGACGCGCATTCATTAGTGAGCGTGATAGAGTACACCTCGCCACTCTTCACTTTCTTCACTAGGTCTTTAAAGAACTTCCCAAGTGGTGGTATAATCTCTACAACGTCTGTCACTGGTATCTTGATTTCTGCAGTCTTAAGAACATTGTACCATTTCTTATACTGAGTGTCGTGATCCTTGGCTTTGCTCCTTGCAGCTTTTGGAAAAGGAATCCTAGGTACATATGGCGCCAAGACAGGTTCAGGGGCTGTCTTGGGCGGCGGAGGAGGAGCAGGTGCTTCTTCTTCCTCTTCTGTGATATCTTCTATTTCTGGCATATCCATGGCAGCACTAGTATCTGGTATCATGTCAGGTTCCAGAGCTTTTGGATCAGTTGTTTGCTTGCCGCTCCTAGTGGTAATAGCTTGAGCGTGTTCGCTCCTTGTATCGGAATCTGCTTGAAATGCTTCTGGATTAAGGAGAGGATTGCTAGTAAAAAGTCTAGCCATGGTGTTTACAGCGTCCTCTATTCTTTGACTTTGAGCTCTTTGTCCTTGATTAAGTGCCGCTTGAGCTTTTAACTGAATGTCATGGTCGTCAAGTCAGCTCATGATCTGATCAAACTTCCTCTCATAGTCCATGTCTCTATTGTAATATGGCTTTGCCTGAAACTGGTGTTGTCCTCCAATGAATCTCGAAGGTCTATAATAAGGATCTACTAACCGGTTGCTCTGCTTCCGTGGCACGTAGTTTCTGTAACTGGCATAGCCTTTTTTATTGTTGGCGAAGCCTTGATCAATGAAGTTGATCTCTTCTGTAGACCAGGCTTCTGCTGTACCGAAATTGAGGCAACTTCCGCCGTTATGAGCACATGATCCACACCATCCACAGTCAACCGAAAAGACGGTAGTTGACGGAGATTCGAGGGGAATACCAGCTGCTTGTAGATGCTTCTGAACTTCTACCTTGATCTGCTCTGCAACACTTATCTGACTCTGGCTCTGACTCTTGGTTCCTTCTATTTGCCTCTCCCAGTTTCTAGATTTTGAAGCACAATCAGCAAAATGCAGAAGAGCATCCTGAGGAGTGAGAGCGGTGCAATCTCCGCCAGCTAGGGTGTTGACCCAGTTTGCAGATTCTTTGCGCATACCACGAGCAAAGAATTCAGCCAGCTGCCTTTGTTCATACCCATGGTGAGGGCAGTCGAAGAGAAGAGACTGGAATTCATTCCAAGTGTCATACAGGCCTGCATTCTCTCTCTGAGTGAACCTGGAGATGCGATCCTTATAAGCGGTTGTCCTTGCGGGAGGAAAGTATTCCTCAACAAAATCTTGAGCTAATGCTTCCCAGTCAGTGTAGTGACCTGACGGTTTGCTGCTAAGCCATTGTTTAGCTGCACCTCTGAGAGAAAATGGAAAAGCTCGGAGATATAGCTCATTCTTATTGAGATTCCCAGACTTGGAGGTGTCGCAGTCAGCCAGAAAGGTGGTTATGTGTGTGTAAGGGTTATCTTCTGGTCTTCCCTCGAATTGTATGTCCCTAGAGATTAGCTCCAAGAGAGGAATCTGAATCTCATAGTCAGGGTCATCGTAATTAGTAAGCACGGTGATGGGTGATCGAAGATTAGATGCATGCAGCTTACTATAGTCCGCAACACTCTTAAGAGTAACCATTGTGGTGAAGGAAGATGGAACAAGGGTGATATGCTTCTGTACCTGCTATGATCTGCACGAGACAGAAACAAACACAACCGGTGTAAAATCGAAGTATGATGGAAAATGAAAGATGGAAAGGTAGAAGAATAAAAATGCCAACTCTTCTTTCAACGAAATAGAAGAGGGTCCGCGGCAACGGCGCCAATTTGATGAACCTAAGATCGTTGTTTGGGTTCAAACAAATAAACTACTAAAGCTAAGAAAAGGCTATAGCAGATCGTATTCCAGGGGTTTCCTCTACTTCCTTACTCAAAGGTGTTGACAGTTTTTATTCAAGATTAAACACGTGGTGCGTGGTGTGAGTTCCACGACTTCTATACTAAAACGCAAAGATAAGAAGAAATGAAAATTAAAACGAAGAAAGATTGAAGATTGATTAATTGACTAGAAAGATGACAGACAAGCTTAGACTTCGAATCCCCCTTAGATCACCAAGGCAACAGCAGTCACAGACCAGCGATTTTCGATTCTAGTTCATTCATTTCATAGTCACCATCATAACTCCTGACCCTTAGGTTTAAGACTGGCGAACATTCGCTCTATCCGATCTAGCTACCACGGTTAATTAGCCGCCCGGGTACGGTCGCCTCTCGCAACGACTTAACTTAACTGGTGCAAATTCTAATGATTGATGAGTTACTCTAGTAATGGATCAACCCTAATCGGTTCCTACGAAAGGCACACTCCAATTATAAGGTCGACTGTTCGATTTGGTGTTTTAAAGTAAGGCGAGCATTCGCTTCTATCCTTAGCTTAACAAGAATCTAATCTAGGTGGCCAAACCAGACAAGAAACACAGAAAACGAAGAACAAATCAAACATGAAAGATGAAACTGAATGAATTTCGAATCTAATCACCACCGATCCATGACCGCTTTAAGCCCTGGGTCACTTAGGGTTCATCTAATCTAAGCTACACGAGTTTATCTACTCATATTCAATACAGAAGAATCGAAGACAGACAAGAAATACATCTCAGGTAGGGAGACAGAGAAGAACTGTAAAACCTAATTTCGATGTTTCCTGGCAGCTCCAATCTGCTGGATTTTCAACTCCTAGCACTGGCTCTCCGAGGTGGATGGATGGCGTCGCGATCCGTTCCTGCTCCTCGAACTCTATTTACTCGCCCTGTCTCTCTCTCTCTCGTCGTTTGTGTGTGTGTTCAGTTGTAAAGAGTGATGATGTGATATTAGCCACCGAGTTCTCTATTTATATCAACCTGATATTTTTCTGATTTCAACTAGGATTTTTGCCAAAAATAATAGAGTGATTTCAGCGAAAACTTCTTCACACTCGGGGCACTGAATTCCTTCTTACATTTTCGGCGAAAACCCTAGGGTATTTTCATCGAAAATACATGTGTAAATGAGGCAGGCGTTTTCTTTGACTTCAGTGATTTCTCCGGTTGATTTATGTGTGATTCTTTGGGGTTCCAACATCTAAGACACGTCCTTGGCTACCGTATTCGATGGCAAAAACCTGTGCTAACATAAAAACACTAGAAAACCATCAAATAGACCCGAAACGGGCCAAGGTAACACAAATGGCACGAGATAGGGCAATCCATTGAATATTCGTTATTCTACCCTAAAAACCATGTCTTAAGCAAAGAAATGTCGCTTAAATGAGGCTAATAATCACGTCAAATCGAGTGTCATCAACAAGTAATTAGCAACCAATTATGCACGAATTTGACCTGACCGACCAGACTCCTCACACAGGAAATATTTAGTACAATGGGGAACTCTCGCTCTCTGTGTTTAAGGACGTGTTTCTGCTCTCGATCATTTTCTGTTACTGAATTCTGTCATAGGTTTGCAATTCGACCACATCTCCACCACTGTGACAACACGAGTATCTAGTCAAGAAGGACTTCCCTGCTAGGACCGTAATGAAATCTACACTACTTGGGTTTATGATGAGATGGATGATGGGATTGAATGATGATGGCTTTGTGCGGTGTAGCTTTCGAATAACTTCCCTCGAATCTAATCTATGGCTTCCTACCGTCTAACCAGACACGGGTGGAATAGTGAACGCTCGTCCTATGATACCCTCAAGCAACCTAGCACTTATTCTTTTTCTTTACACGATTTTTTTTCTTTTCTTTTGAACTTTTCTTTTGACTTCGTTCTTCCATTTGTAGGGAGAAGAACGTTTTATTGAACTAGAAACTTTGAAACTTTTCTGAATTTTCTTTTCTTCACTTTTTTTGAAATTTTCTTTCTTTTCTTACTTTACTTTTTTTTTCTTTTGTGCCGATTTTCTTTTAGTTGCTAGAGGGGTTTACACGTCTGGACATAATAGCTAAGACCACCTGTTTAATGGCTATAGGCAAGTTACCACAAACCGACTTCCGGTAGGTCAATCTAGAACTACAACCACAGGGGATCAACGGGGAATGAAAGAAATGGGAAATGGCTGTAATATATTATCGAACCGAAAGAACAGGCCAAACTCAAGGGTCTAAACCTAATGGATTTATCGTTTGGTAGACTATCTGGCTAAGTAGCTGAATCTAGGTGCCCCTATCCTTCTAGAACTCGTGTCATCGTGTGGTCTCGAGTAGGTCTTATGCAAATTCTAACTCATTCAAGCAAACAGAAAACCACTCAGAAAGAATTAAAATTGCAAGTTACGTGCAGTGGATCAAAAGCTCACAGTTGGTTTGCTAGTCGGATTCGGTCATTTTCATGCAATCAAGGCTACAAACTACAAGTATGATTTTAAAAATTTTGTTCTGACCAGGCAATTTAGCATCAAAGTATACAAGTTGGTTCTCAAGTTCTAGGTTAAGCAGTCTAAGCATCATTATGAAGGTTTGAACAACAACTTAACATCAAAAATCAAGAACTGAGCCATTCTAATGCTAGAGAGACTGGAATGGAATCACGAGGCACACAGTAAACACAATCAAGGGCAATCAAGGTCATGCAAGGTTCTCTAGCATCCTACCCCACACTTAAATCGGACTGTGTCCTCACAGGACTAATTCTAGAGTTCAGAGTGAAGTAGAAGAACCTCGACCGAGATGATTGGCGTAGGGGATGAGCACGGGTCCTCGGAGCGGAGGGAATCTACCAAAGCGAAGCAAAGGGAATCTCCCTACTGCCTACAAAACAAAAACAAATGAAACATAAAAAGGAAACCGGGACAAGTGTCCGGGATCCACTCAGAAAAAAGTTGGACCGAAATCCAAAAAGAATAAATAAAAAGAAAGGACAAGGAAAAGGACACCACCTGATCATGGCTGGTCAGGGGTGTCGGGGGGTGGAAAGTGGAGGTGCTCGCCGAGCTGGCGTGGCATATCGCCTGTCGCCGCGGCGCATATGCTGCTGTATAATAGTCCATCTTGCCTCTTGAGTGGCGTTCTCGGTGATGCGCCACTCCTGCAGTCGCTCATACAACTCACCAATGTCCGCGGGGTGCGGTCGGTGCTGACGGTGAGGCACCTGGTATGGATCGGGAATGTGCGGCGGTGACTGGTGTGCATACCCTGCCTGATGATGTGGCGAGGGTATATAGTCATGGAATTCTAGCTGCGGCTGGGGCTGCTGCTGCTCAGTGTCATCCTCTTCCTCCGACTCGGCTACATGCTGGAGTGGAGGATCTGCTGCCACCTGGGGACTGAGGTCCAGCTCTAGGTCGTATTCGACCGCTAAGTCTCCTCCAACGGTCCTAACTTGGTGTCGTGGAATGTTCGGGCCATATTCATGGCTGATGCCGAAGGAGATGATGAGCTGACCTATGAAGTTACCTCCCAGGACTGCACGAGGTAGCTTCCGCCTCTTGGTCTTCTGGCAGAAGATGCGAGCAAGCACCCAATCGGGGTGAAGAGGGTAGCTCTCGCGGATGGCTCGGAGAAGCATAAGCTCCTCCTTGAGGATATGGTGGCGATCCTTATCTGGAACATATAAAAGAGATCTACGCCAAACCATATGAATACATTTAAAGAGAGGGTGAGAGAGCGACTTAACTGAGTTGTGCTCCCCAAGGCGATTGCCAGGCACGCCAGTCATGTGGCTCAAGAGTGCATGGTAATCCTCGTCGTCATCATCGTCGCCCAGCCGAGGTGATGGCCATGATAGTGCTCATAGGGGATACCTAGATGAGCAGCAAACTCATCGTAGGTAAGATGCATGTACACTCCACCCAGATAGAAGGTAACAACCTTCTGGCCTTGCCTCCTCTTGTGCTCATCCAGATCAAAGGTCGCCCAGAACTCCTGAAGGGCGATGTCTGGGAAGTCGGCAGCTATGGTGGTCAGCTCCAGGAGGCCGACCGGTGCTAGGGCGTCATGCACGTTCTGGTAGTAGTCCTCGTCGTGCTCGCTCAGGGACTCCATGGAAAGAGGGCGTACCTTAGCTCCCCGGATGTGCTCGATCTTCTGGAAGCACTCGAAGTAGAAGTCAGGTAGACGGGCGATAGTGCGATGGTACCCAGCCCGGTGAGGTAGTGCTGGAGGAGGGCCCTGAACGGCGGGTGTGACGGGAGCGGGGGCTCTGGAGCTCGAGGCGGCATCAAGTCGTGCCTTAGTCCTGCGCTCAAAAGTGGTGTTCCTATAACCAGAATGAAACCAGATTAGTCAAACATAAACCCTACCCCACACTTAGTAGAAAAACTCAATTTCACAAAGAAATGAGGAAAAACGAGTGGGGGTAAGCAAAGCAGAGTAACCGGTAATCATAGATAGTAAAATACATGCTTAGGAACAGCTAGAATTGGATAAGCACAATCAGAGTTCAAAGAGTCAAACCGACATTTAGTAAGTCAACTGAACCCTAATCATGGCAAGACTATCACAAAGTGGAGAATGACGGTAAAATATGATCTCAGATGGCAAACACGATAATCTGAACGAGAATGAACACATACGGCAGCCAAATGATCAAAAATAGTTCATGGTCAAACCGACATTTCTCACAAGTCAACATCACAAAGAATCAATCGTATGCATAGCAACACATGATCAAATGATATGAAAATTAAGCACGACACTCCCTAAGCATGGTAGAACAGTTCAACAAGTTCAGCTAACCTAGTTCACACGAAATCAGTCGGCACGCAAATCGAGGCAAACCAAAAAGTCAACTGAAAGTCAACCTCGACGAACTTCAGCAATCAATATGTCAAAAGATTCATATTGAAAAGTTCTACAACTTACCTTGAAGCAATGGATGCTAAAAGCGAACGGTTTGGGAGAAATCGGTGAAAAACTCTGAAAACAAGGGTTTCGGTGAACTGGAGCTGTAGAGCTCCGATTCGAACGTTCTAGGGCTCAACGGAATAGGAAAAGGAAGGGGAAGGGAACGGCGGCGGTCGGCGACGGTGGCGGCGGCGGGAAACGGCGGCGGTGGCAAAGAGAAAATGGGAGGCGGCGGCGGTTTTCGAACAAAAACAGAGAAAGGGGATTTTTCGGGTTTTAGCTCGAAAATGGAAAGTGAAGAGAGAGGGAGTGTCGACCGGATTTTTAAATGGAAATTTGGGTGATTTTCAAAGGGATTTTCGACGAAAAGAATAGGGAGTTTTCGCCGAAAATTTACGTTCAAATGCACTGCCGGTTTTCAAATGGATTTTCGCTGAAAACACAATGAGTTTTTCGGCCGAAAATGTGAAACAGTGAAATTCAGTGAAAAGTCAAAAGGCGATTTCGCCGAAAATAGGGGTTCATTTCGCCGAAAATTTTGAACTGCTCGGCTGAAAATATTTTCGCAAATCCGGTAAACTTCAGAAAATCACAGTTAAATCCAAAAAAATCGGAACAACCTCAATCAACTTGCAAACGACACTACGACACACAGACTACACGCGAAAAATAATAAATCAAACAAACTGACACTTTTGGCTCCCCCGAACCGACTCTAAAACACTAAGTTCGACAAAAATTAAAAACGGACTCCAGCCGTGGGTTGCCTCCCACGAAGCGCTCTTTTATTAACGTCCTTGAGCTGGACGATACCTGGACGGTATTAGGAGACATCCCAACTTAGATTCTCCTTTACGCTAGCGTCGGAGTTCATTAAGTACAGCTTCGGGGCCTCTCCGGTAAGCGTGAATCTCTTCCCGTTCACATGCAAGAGCTTGGTACGTCCATCGGGAAGATGATCGATGAACTTGAACGGTCCGAACAGTTCTCTAGAGAGGTCATCCTTTTTTAGTGTTACGATGAAAGGAATGAGGACTGTCGGCTCCTTCTTTACTTTAATCTCCGGCTTGGTATCACTAGGATCGGTCAGTATATCCTTTGGAGATGCTTTTGGTTTCTCCCTCCATACTTGTTCCGGCGCCGGTTTCTCGGAACGAATTGGTGGTGCAGCTGGCTCGGTGGAAGACGGCGGAGCTTTTGGTCTCCAGACCATTTGAGTCTTCGTTTTCTTGTTCTTCCCTCGAGGCCTGCTCGGTTTTGTACTCGGTGGTTTAGAAGAGGCTTGCAGTTCCTTCTTCTTCTTCGGCGGCTCGGGAGGAACAGATCACGGCTTCTGCTTGATAACCTGTCCAGCACCTGTAACAATAACAGATCTAGGCACTGACCGGAGTTAACTCCACGGTTTCAACAGCTAAGCAATGACATTCTTCATTCTTCGGATTATATTTCATTCCGTCTTTAAGGCGGAATGTGACAGTGTCTTTACCAACCCTTAGAGTCAAAGAACCATTTGGAACGTTAATATTCCTTCCAGTAGTAGCCATGAAAGGTCGACCTATGAGAATGGTAGAATCATCCTTACTAGTGTCAATGATCACATAGTCAGTTAAGAACGTGAATGGACCACATTTAGTAACGACGTCTTTTATTTCTCCTCTAGGCATTTTAAGTGATCTATCAGCAAAGACGAGTTGCATAGTAGTTGGTTCAAGTTCTCCTAGGTTTAATTTTTCAAACAAGCTCATAGGCATGACATTGACAGACGCGCCTAGATCCACTAAACTACGCTCTATTTCAGTATCATTAATAACCAAAGGTAGCGTGAAAGAACCAGGATCAGAACACTTAGCTGGGTATGGAGAATTAGGCTTCTTGCTACGGATGTCAGGATATCCTTCCTTGTTTCCCTTCATACCAGTCTCGATCCTTGCATTTGGCAGCAATGCTCTAGGAAAAGCTTCACGACGTATGGTGCAAGAGGAGGATCATACTCCTTAGGCGCCACTTTCTGTGCTTCCTTCTTCTCTGGAGTGTCAGGCATCCTGCATAAATTAGAAGAAGCATTAGAAGATGAGCTTGAAGGATCTTGAACAGTTACCATCTTGGCTTGCTCCTTTCTCGGATTTGGCTCTGTCTGGCTCAGAAGTTGGCCAAATGGTCGACTGGATGCCAGCATGCTCGAGATGTTGTTCACGGCTTGCTCAATTCTTTGTCCAGATGCTATCTGTTCTTGATTGAGAAGAGCTTGAGCCTTGAACTGACTGTCGTGATCATCGAGTCTTGTGATGATCTGGCTAAGCTTCCTGTCCAAGTCACTAACGTTGTTCTCTCTCTGATGCTGCTGCCCTGGATATGTATTGTTAAGATATTGATTCTGACGGTTGCCAGGTGCAGTTCCATAGTTGCCTGGATTTCGATGCGGCGACTGGTAGACACCTACCGGCGGATGGTTAGGTTTCTGATCCTGAGCCGGACTAGCTGGGTGGTTATTCTGGTTCTGGTTATGGTTGGCGCCATTATTGTAGGGAGGTCTGTCTTGATAGTTCCCTTGCTGCCTGAAGTTGCGGTAGCCAGCATAACCATTCTGATTATTAACGAAGCCTTGTTGAATGAAATTTACCTCTTCGGTAGACCAGACTTCTGCCTTACCAAAATTCTGACAACGGCCTCCGTTATGTGCGCAAGCTCCACACCACTCGCAATCGGCAACGTAGATAGAAGCTGCCAGCGGTTTGATTGGTGTGGTAGACTTCTTCAAATGCTTCTCTACCTCTGCCTTGATAGTAGCTTCGAGATCGAGCTTGCTCCTTGATCCTTCAGATTGTCGTTCCCAGTTCCTTGACTTGGAAGCACAGTTTGCGAAGTGAAGAAGAGCAGCTTCAGGTGTAAGTGTAGTGCAATCTCTTTCAGCTAGAGAATTGACCCACTTGGCAGATTCTTCTCGAAGTCCTCGAGCAAAGATCTCAGCTAACTGCCTCTGCTCGAATCCATGATGCGAGCAGTTGTAGAGAAGTTCTTGGAATCGATTCCAAGTATCATATAAGTTTTCTCCTTCTTTCTGGGAGAATCTGATAATGCTGTCCTTGATGGCAGTTGTTCTGGCTGGCGGGAAGTATTCTTCAACGAAATCCTGAGCCAGAGTATCCCAATTAGTGTAGTAGCGAGGTGATTTGCCAGTAAGCCACCTCTTAGCAGGGCCTTTCAGAGAGACGGGAAAGCTCTCAGACAAAGAGTGTTTTTGTCGAGGTTTCCGTTCTTGAAAGTGCTGCAGAGATCAAGGAAGTCTGCAAGATGAGTGCACGGATTGTCTAGGGGCCTGCCTTCAAATTGTAGATCCCTAGAGATCATGGTCAAGAATGGTGGGGGTGGTGGTGGCGGTGCTAACTGATCGTCCATGGTGGGAGATGCAGGAGGTGAAAGTGATGTGGTGTATGAAGCGGATGAAGATGACGGTGAAGACGGAGATGAGGAACTCTCCTTCAGTTCCTCGATCTTGATCGGAGTGACGGGTGGATTGGATCTGCCTCTCTTCAAAATCTGTGATCGTAGAGGTGGAGCAGAACTGCCTGGTCTCTCTGCACTCTTAGCCTGTTCGGTTTGAGAGCGAGTCCAAGGACGGTGAGGCATACACCTGTAAACCTACAGATAACAAAGACAAACAAAACTAGTGTAAAATCGAAGTGGATGGAAAGGTGAAAGATGGAAAATAGAAGAATAAATTGCCAGTTCCTCTTTCAAACAATCAAAGAAGTCCCCGGCAACGGCGCCAATTTGATGAACGTCGCAGAAGCGGTTGATCAAATACTACAAAGCTAAAAGCTAAGCAGATCGTATTCTACTCGAGGTCTCTTCTTCTTGCTACTCAAATATGCTGGCAAATTAGTCAAGTTTAAACACTTAGTGCGTGGTGTGAGTTCCACGACTTCTAATCTAAAAAGCAGGAAAATAAAAGACAGAAAGATTAAAAGGTTGACTAACGAGAAGATAGACGAGCTTAGATTTCGAATCCCCCTTAGCTTATCAAGGCAACGACAATCACAAGACCAGCGGTTTTCAATTCTAATTCAATCGGTTTCTAGACACCACCATAACTCCTTACCCTTAGGTTTAAGACCGGCGAACGTTCGCTCTATCCGTTCTAACTACCAAGATTAACTTGCCGCCCGGGTACGGTCGCCTCTCTCAATGACTTAATTAACTGGTGCAATTACTAACGATTTATGAGTTACTATTGCAGTGGATTAACCCTAACCGGTTCCTACGAAAGGCACGCACCAATTATAAGGTTAATTGTTCAATTCGATGTTCTAAAGTAAGACGAGCGTCGCTTCTATCCTTAGCTTAACAAGAATCTAATCTAGGATATCAATCCAGACAAGAAACATGAACAATGAAGAACGAATCAAACATGAAAAATAACTGATTGAATTTCGAATCTAATCACCGCCGATCAGTGACCGCTTTAAAGCCCTGGGTCACTTAGGGTTCATCTAGTCTAAGCTCTAACGAGTTTAGCTACTCATGTTTATCACAAAAGAATCAAAAACAAAGAAAGAGTTCATCATCCAGAGGAAGAACAGAAAAGAATCTGAAAAACCTAATTTAGACGACTCTGACAGACTTTGATCTTCCGTAAACTACACTCCTAGCTCCAAGTCTCCGAGGTGGAAGGGATGGCGTCACGATCTCTTTCCGGCTCTTCGAACTCTAACTCTTCGCTCCAGAACTTCAGAGAATTCCTCAAATTCTGATTTCGAAAAGTTTATTATGATGTATTGTATGTTGTCTTTTAATTTGGGTCGCCGGTTAAGTATAAATACTTAACCGTAATACCCGCCGGATTTGCCTGATATTTTTGCCGAAAATAACAAGGTATTTTCGCCAAAAATTCTAGTGTAAATGGATGGCCCTTCGGTTGAATTCTCCTGTGATTTTCGGACTGATGGTTCTTGGCGAAAACTTTGGGTTTTCGTCGAAAACTTCCTTGGCTGAGCATCAGTGGATTTGTCCTTGCATTTTCGCCGAAAACCATGGGTTCTTTTCGCCGAAAATGTCAGTGTAAACGGCAGACTTTTGGTTTGACTTGATTGGCTCCTTGGATCGATTCCGGTGTGATTCCTCGAGGTTCCAACGCCTTAGACACGTCCTTGGCTACTTTATTTGACGGCAAAAACCTGTGCTAACATAAAAACACTAGAAAACCATCAAATAGACCCGAAACGGGCCAAGGTAACACAAATGGCACGATATAGGGCAATCGATTGAATATTCGTTATTCTACCCTAAAAAACCATGTCTTAAGCAAAGAAATGTCGCTTAAATGAGGCTGATAATCACGTCAAATCGAGTGTCATCAAACATTCGCCAGTCTTAAACCTAAGGGTCAGGAGTTATGGTGGTGTGTAGAAACCGATTGAATTATAATTGAAAACCGCTAATCTTGAGATTGTCGTTGCCTTGGTGATCTAAGGGGGATTCGAAATCTAAGATCGTCTATCTTCTCATTAGTCAACCTTTTAATCTTTCTATCTTTTATTTTCCTGCTTTATTAGATTAGAAGTCGTGGAACTCACACCACGCATAACCAGTTTAAACTTGAGTAATTTGCCAACATATTTGAGTAGACAAGAAGTAGAGACCTCGAGTAGAATACGATCTAGTCTACCTTGGTAGATTAGTGATTTGATACGTCCTACAACGTATATCAAATTGGCGCCATTGCCGGGGACTCTTCTAATTGTTTGAAAGAAAAGTTGGCAAATTATTCTTCTACCTTTCCGCCTTACCATTTATTTTCCCTCCATATTTCCATGATTTACCTGGGTAGTGCTTTTGAGTTTTGATTATGCAGGATTACAGGTGGGATGACCAGTACCAAGAGTGGTACGTCAATGAAGCATCATATATTGAGGAAATCCAAGAGATGCTACATCAACAACAACAACAAACGGCGAGATTTGACTCCCTCTTTGATAATATCTCTGCAATAAGGTTACCAAGAGATACACCAACAAGCACATCAAAGTGGCGCTAGAGATAACGAAGAGATCATTCTACAAGCTCATGAACATCAATAATGCTCGTCAAGAACCCTATCCGCCTTGGATAATATCTCTACAATATTACAAGCTCATCTCACGACGGACATCAAGCTCGAGCAACCAAATCAATTAATGGAAGAACACGCTCAGGAGATGTTCGAAGAAGAAGATGAGCCCGTCCATGACTATTATGAGCTAGAGGAATCT
Organism: Linum lewisii; assembly: GCA_034768395.1. Lineage (NCBI taxonomy): Eukaryota > Viridiplantae > Streptophyta > Magnoliopsida > Malpighiales > Linaceae > Linum > Linum lewisii. The sequence goes on from CM068299.1 coordinate 37,932,567, forward strand.
GATGAAGAATTGTTGGCGGTAGTGGCTAATGAAGGCGTTAAGCTCGTCTATCTTGAAAGCATGGAATTCACCTATGTTGAAGTTGAAGCTGAAGAGGAGCACGAAAAAATCGAGGAGATATCCTCAATTGAGCTTCCGCCGAGCCAACCTATAGATCAAGCCAGAGACGAGCACGTGGGAATCAAAGACGTCAAGGATTTGGAAGTATACACAGTCGATCCCGAGAGACCTCTTTATGAGCATCAGGTGGAGAAGATGGAGCTCATTGATCATGCTACCCCGTACTACCTCTTTCCTCCTCCGGTTGGAGAATTCGAGAAGAACTGGTCATCCAAACATAACCGCGATCTACTAGAGCACTACCGGTTGCATCACCCTTCTGGAGTGCTACATGGCACTCAACCGCACACCTTGAAGAAGAAGATTGACTTCAAGGAGCTCTTGAGTTGGTGTCCCTAACAGGTACCGTCCGGCTCAAAGACGTTCAAAGAGAGCGTTTCGTGGGAGGCAACCCACGGCTGGAGTTCATTTTTGAATATTTGAGTCAGTCTTTTTCGTCGTTCGAATCAAGTTCGGGGGAGCCAAAGTGTCAGTTTAATTTCCTTTCATTTTGAATTGTTTTCGGTTGGGTTTGAAAAAAAAGGTTTTAAAATAGGTTTTCGGCGAGAATTAAAAGTTCTCACCGAAAACTAGTCTCATTTTTAAAATAGTGAGCGTCTTTTTATTTTTGCCTGTTTTTCGAAGAAGTTTTCGGTGAAAACTTCTTAAGTTTTCGCCGAAAACTTGTGTCTGTTTTGAAAATAAATTTCCCTTTTTCGGTCCGATTCCAACGCATGCTTGATCGTCCAAATCGGAGCTCTGTAGCTCCGGTTATCCCCGAAACAAGCTTTTCACATTTTTGGCCAACTTCGTCGCTTTCCGTCCATTTTCTTGAGTCATGTCTTAAAGGTTAGTTGTTGGGTTTTCAATTTCGAATCTTTGGACATGTTGATTGTTGAATTTCGACGAGTTTAATTTCGGTCTACCTCGTTTTTGCGTGGCTGCTGTTTCGGTGTGATTTTTTCTGATCTAATTGAACTTAGACGATCTAAATTGCTCTAGGAGTGTCGTGCCGTGAATTTGAAAAAAAAAAAGAGAGTCAAAATATTTTCAAAATTCCCCTAAACCTTCTTCATTTTGACTTTTATTCTGTGTGGATCCGGGACACTTGTCCCGGTATCCTTTTGATCGTTTCTTGTTTTTGTAGGAACTTGAGTAGCCACTCCGCTCCGGGCTATCCGTGTTCATCCCCTACACTGACCATCTTGTCACAGGTTCTTCGTATCTCTCTACTCTAGTTTAGTCCTGGGAGGACACAAAACCGTTTAAGTGTGGGGTAATTTAATTAATTGAAGTTTCAACTACAAGAGTGATTTATGTTCTGTTCTGACCTAGACTCATTTGATTTCAGTTCCGACATGTTGGTTACAGGTTCTAAGTGGAACAGTCAAATCGTCTACTTAAAATTGAAGTCAATTTAACATCACAAGTCAAGAATTGAGCAATTCTGTGCTAGTGAAATTTCAAAAATGAACCATAGAATCACAGAAAATCAAGCAAGATCATGCATATCCTAGAATCCTACCCCATGCTTAAACGGTTTTGTGTCCTCACAGAACTAAACAAGAGTAGAGAGATACGAAGAACCTGTGACGAGATGTTCGTTGTAGGGGATGAATACGAAGCGTCCGGAGTAGAGTGAAGTAGCTACTCAAGATCCTACAAAACAAAAACAACAAAAAGATAAAAAGGATATTGGGACAAGTGTCCTGGATCCACACAGAATAAAAGTCGAACAAAGCAGTTTAGGGGAATTTTGAAATTTTGAAAATTTTTTTTATGGCACAAATTCACGGCACGGCACTCCTACAACAATCTAGAATGTTTAAGTTCAATAAGATCAGCAAAAATCACACCGAAATAGCAGGCACGTAAAACGAGGTAGACCGAGAGGTCAATCGATGAAACTCGTTGAAAATCAACAATCAGCATGTCGAAAGATTCGAAATTGAAAACCCAACAACTAACCTTGATGACATGACTCAAGAAAATGGGCGGAAAGCAACGAAGTTGGCCAAAAACGTGAAAAGCTTGTTTCGGGGATAACCGGAGGTATAGAGCTCCGATTTGGGCGATGAAGTATGCGTTGGAATCGGACCGAAAAAAATTATTTTATGAACAGACACAAGTTTTCGGCAAAAACTTTCAAAGTTTTCACCGAAAACTTCTTTGAAAACAGCAAAAAATATAAAAACGCTCACTGTTCAAAATATAAGCAAAGTGTTTCGGTGAAAACTTTAAGTTTTCGCCGAATACCTTAAAACTGATTTTTTTTTCAATTTGAAAAAAAACTGACAGAAAAAATTAAGAGTAATGAAAATTAAAACTGACACTTTGGCTCCTTGAAACCGACGCGAACGACGAAAAAGACTGACTCAAAAATTCAAAACGGACTCCAGCCGTGGGTTGCCTCCCACGAAGCGCTCTCTTTTAACGTCCTTGAGCAGGACGGTACCTGTTATTGACCCCAACTCAGAAGCTCCTTGAAGTCAATCGTCCTCTTCAAGATGTGTGGTTGAGTGGCACGTAGCACTCTAGAAGGGTGATGCAGCCGGTAGTGCTCCAGTAGATCGCGGTTCTGGTTGGATGACCAGTTCTTCTCGAATTCTCCTACTAGAGGAGGAAAGAGGTAGTACGGCGTGGCATGGTGAATGAGCTCCATCTTCTCTACCTGATGATCATTCAGAGGTCTTTCGGGATCGAGTATGTAAGCTTCTAAATCCATGACCTTGTTGCTTTCCACGTGCTCGTCTCTGGCTTGATCTACAGGTTGACTCAGTGGAAGGGTAGGTGAGGGTATCTCCTCAATCTCTATGTGCTCCTCTTCATCTTCCACTTCAGGATGGATTGGCTCTATGTCTTCATCGACCACTTCTGCTAGGGATTCTTCATCAGATGCTTCTAGCTCGCAATAGTCATGGATGAGATTGTCATGTTCATCTTCATACGGCTCTTGAGCATCTTCTTCCATTAGTGGATTTGGTTGCTCGAGCTCGACATCCACCACGTTACGAGCTTGTAGCTTCGAAATGAGATCATCATAGGCGGATTCTACTCTTGCCGTCTGTTGTCGATGCTGATGAGCCGGTATATACATCTCTTGGTGATTTTGTTGGTGGTGTGTAGCTTCTGGCTCTTCTTCGAACAGTTCTTGAACATCTTCTTCCGTTAATTGGTTTGGTTGCTCGAGCTCAAAGTCCACCGCGTTAGGAGTTTGTAGGATTGAAGAGATCTTATCAAAGAGGGAGTCAAATCTCACCGTCCGTTGTTGTTGTTGATGTAGCATCTCTTGAAACTGGTCATTCCACCTGTAATCTTGCATCTCAAAACTCAAGAGCACTACCCAGGTAAATCATGGAAATATGGAGGAAATATATATGATAGATGGAAAGTTAGAAGAATAAAATGCCAACTCTTCTTTCAAACAATTAGAAGAGTCCCCAGCAACGGAGCCAATTTGATGACACGTTCTTAGCGTGTTTTCTCAAATAATTATCCTACTTAGAAAGTAAGATAGATCGAATCTCTCGAGGTTTCTTTCAATCGTCTACTCAAATATGAAGGCAATTTATTCAGGTTTAAACACGTTGTGCGTGGTGTGAGTTCCACAAATTCTAAACTAAGATGCAGGAAAATTAAAATGAAATTAAAAGACAGGAAAAGTAAAAAGGTTGACTAACCTAGAAGATAGACGAGCTAGACTTCGAATCCCCCTAAGATTACCAGAACATTGGCGATCACAAGATCAATGGTTTTCAATTCTAATTCATTCAGTTCTCAGACACCACCATAACTCCTTACCCTTAGGTTTAAGACTGGCGAACGTTCGCTCTATCCGATCTAACTACCAAGATTAATTAGCCGCTCGAGTACGGTCGCTTCTTGCGACGACAAAACTAACTGGTGCAATTACTAGTGATTCATGAGTTACTCTTGAAGCGGATTAACCCTAACTGGTTCCTACGAAAGGAACACTCCAATGAATAGGTTAATTGTTGATCTGGTGTTTTAAAGTGAGGCGAACATTCGCTACTATCCTCAACTTAACAAGAATCTAATCTAGGTGGCCAAACCAAACAAGAAACACAGAGAACAAAGAACAAATCAAACATGAAGGAGAAACTGAATGAACTTCGAATCTAAACACCGCCGATCCGTGACCACTTTAAAGCCTTGGGTCGCTTCTTGCGACGACAAAACTAACTGGTGCAATTACTAGTTATTTGATGAGTTACTCTTGAAGCGGATTAACCCTAACTGGTTCCTACGAAAGGCACACTCCAATGAATAGGTTAATTAGTTGAATTGGTGTTCTAAAGTAAGGCGAACGTTCGCTACTATCCTTAACTTAACAAGAATCTAAACTAGGTGATCAAGAAAGACAAGTTTATGCGCCAAAGCAGGGAAGATGTCTGGCGACTAACCCTAACTTGCACAAACCTAATATAGGCGACCAACCAGAAGAGAAACATAAACAATGAAGAACAAAACAACCATGCAAAGAGAAACTGATTGAACTTCGAATCTAATTACCACCGATCTGTGACCGCTTTAAAGCCCTGGGTCACTTAGGGTTCATCTAGTCTAAGCTCTACAAGTTCAGCTACTCATAACGATAACAGAAGAATCAAAGGCAACAAAGGAAATAATCATACAGAGGAAGAACATATAAGAACTGAAAAACCTAATTCAGACGACTCCGGCGAAGCTTCGATCTCCTGAATCTTCAACTTCAAGCTCTGAGCTCTCCGAGGTGGAAGGATGGCATCACGATCTCTACACGGATCTTCGAACTCTCTAAACTCTATCTATTGACCCTAGAGTCGACTGACTCTCAAAAGTCTAATGTGTGAATAATTGTCGAATGAATGATGTCTCCTTGGCTGGCTGCCGGCTGCTGCTTTAAATAGGGTGAATTAGGTTTTCCAATAGTGGCCCAGAAAAGGATAGAGTATTCGGCGAAAAGTTAAGAAGTTTTCGCCGAAAACTTCAGTGGAGTCCTCCTGTGTGTATTTCTTCAATAGTTCTCGGCGAATACTTTGACTTTTCACCGAGAACTTCTTCACGATCGACTGTGGGTTTCTAAAGGTATTTTCGCTGAAAACTTTGTAGTATTTTCGGTGAAAACATTGTGCTGGGCAGTTGGATCTTTGGTTCTAACTCCGGTTTGATTTCTGGTTCGTTCATTGAGGTCTTGAACACGTCTGTGGTTACGTATTTGACGGCAAAACCTGCATTCTTACAAAAACACTAGAAAACCATCAAATAGACCCAAAAGGGCCAAAGTAACCAAATCAGTAGGAAATAGGGTAGCTGAGTGAATATTCGCTATTCTACCCCTAAAACCACGTTTCAAGCAAGGAAATGTCGCTTAATGAGGCTGAAAATCACGTCGAATCGAGTGTCATCACTCTTCTACTAGATCTTGTATCTCTTTGGTCTCTTCTGGATTGGTACGGTAGGCTGGCTTGTTTGGCAAGGCAGCTCCGGGCACCAAGTCTATCTGGTGTTCAACTCCTCATAGTGGGGGCAGTCCACTAGGGATTTCTTCAGGGAAAACATCCTTGAATTCCTGTAAGAGTGAGACAACAAAACTAGGCAAAGAGGTGTTAGGGTTAGAAATCAAACACTCCTTCTAAAGGAGGATCACAAGGGGTTCTTGGTAATTAGGGTTTGTTTGATCTCTCTTGGGGTAGCTAGGAGGTTTTCCCTTCGTTCAACCTCACTTTTTTTAGCTCTTGGACCTTTACGGTCGGGTAATTCTGTTTTTATACTTGGGGGACCACTCGTTTGTTCTCTCTTCTCTCTATTTTTGAGCTCTCTCTTTTTTCTCTCGGATTGCTCTCCTATCTATTTGGTCTTTGAAAATCTCTGTGGGGGACAAAGGTTTTAGGATGTACTTCGTATCTCCAAGGATGAGGCTATACCTGTTGGTCCTCCCATCATGTTTGGAGCACCTATCGAATTGCCAAGGTCTTCCAAGAAGTATATGGGAAGCTTCCATGGGTACCACATCACATAGGATAATATCAATGTATCTCCCTATGCAAAAGGGAACATGAGCTTGACGTGTTACCCTGATTTCCCCCCAATTGCTAAGCTAGTGTAGCTTGTAGGGTTTCAGATGCTTGAGGGTTGGGAGGCCAAGACCCTCCACTAACTCGGTGCTCACGGCATTGGTACAACTTCCTCCATCTATGACCATACTTCAAATTTTATTTTTAATCACGGACCTGGTATGGAAGAGGTTATCTCGTTGCTCCCAACCTCCTCCCCGACTTGGGTGCTAAGGACGCGCCGGGAGACGGCAGAGAATCGGCAAGCGTGCTTCGGCGGTCGGGGCGCGCTGAGACTGTGTAACACCCTCATTTTTTAAATAAAGGGAATTACCCAATTAACATTTAAAACAGCGGAAAACATAAAACCAAACGAGGGTGTTACGCTTAATTAAAATAATTTAACAAAATGCCTTGGCCAAGGACCTTGAAAATAAACTTAAATAGAACTTGTAAAACTTTTAAATAAAACTTGTAATCATAAAAACATAACTCGATAACTGAGCCCTAAACACTTGGGCAAAACTTAACTGAAAACAAGGCTCGAGAAAACATAAAAACATTCGTCTCAAGTCCTAGTCTTACATCACTGCAGACACCACTCCACACAACGAATCGGCTCCTCAAGGCTCAAAAGCAACTCCTAATAACCTGGTGGGTGGCTCGGGGTCAGTCTTTCGTGCTCAAATCAATAAACAAACATGGAAGCGATCCCAAGACCTTAGGATCGATTCACACATTATTGAGACATAACAATAACACAAAGAATTCATCATGGAGCTAAACTAGCATAATTCATAACACTATTCATGACATAACTCGAGATAATTCTCATGGCATTCACATTCTTGACTGTATTACTCGTCTCATAATAATTGTAAACTTGTACTCGTCATGACACTTAACTGACTATGGTTCTTTAAACATGACTAAGTAGCAATCATAATTATTATATCTTAGTTATCCCATGACGGGTATTAATAGAAATATGCTAATATCATATATAGGTGTTCATCAAGTATGCAATAATCCAACACATAACACAACAAGCACATAACATGACTTGAACATGCATCACTAATCATAATCCAAACATGAATACATAACCTTATCACATCACTAATCATGATCTGAAACTGAGAAGCATATCGCACTTAACATATCATTCCAAGACTTCATTCATCATTATAAGACACACAACATGTCACATCTAGACTTTACTTGACTTGACTTAACTTATCTCTGACAAACTTTTATCTAGGGCCCCCCTAACTAAACTAACTAGCCCTACGCCCAAACTGAAATAACTGAAAGTGTCTGGGAGCACGTATCCATCAGACAAAGGGTGGATGGGGACTTGAACCCGCATCTCTTAACTCAATGGATGGGGACTTGAACCCGCATCTATTACCTGAGTGGATGGGGACTTGAACCCGCACCTCTTAACTGTACTGGGGCGAGGGACTAGCTAGAGAGACACATTTTATTAACAACCTAATAATAACCTAGGTGAGGTGTGTGACTCTCCAATCTTACAACCTTAATCTCAAGAACATAATAACATGCATAACATGCACATGTAGATCAATCATAATTAACATGACTAGAACCATAACCAACCATAACTTTAATCACATGAAAATAACATATACATGTAAACAAATCATCATCAACATAACTTGAGAAACACGCTATCAATTCACCTAATAATTGTCTATGTGGAGGATTACTAGCTAGCACTTACGTGTCATGGACATAACATCATTACACAACCAATCCACCTATACTTGTCTATGTGATGCATGACACTCAATCATGGATACAACCTAATAATAACGACATGAATAATTTACTCATAATTGATAATAAAAGCATGCTTAATTCATTCATAGAAACATGGCATATAAAAACCATATTACATAACTAAAACATGGAAAATATCAACTGATCATAGATCATGAAATTCAACGTACACAATAAAGGTATAGCATAATTAACGATATAAAATAACTAGCATCGACGAGATATTACCCCCTTTAACCAAGCCACCTTGATTGAAACGGGAGAAACTCAACGTAGAGAGTCTGGTCTAGGGAGTCGAACGTCTTTGAGAACCTAAAGATGGAATATTCAATTAGACTAGAACCAACTATAAATGGGATAGTCTAGGGCGACGGTTGGCGACTTGGGAAAGGTGCTCTTCACAACTAATTGAAGTGTTACAGGCAACCTCACTTGACGACGATTATCAACAATTAAATCTATTAACTTAGAGAAGTAATTCATTGATTTAGGATTCATTCCATTAATTCATTAATTAAACTTATGAAATATATTATTGATAAACTTAATATTCTAAGTTCGATACAACATGGAAAAAGGGTTTTGCTACCGAGTTTATTACTACTTTCTAGGTTTCACCATTATTAATATCATCCAACTTTATTCTATAAACTTGTCACTTGATTTGATTCACTTTATTAATATACTTGGGGTCTCATCTATTAGAGTTAATACTCACCATTTTCCATATGTAAAATTAGTCCAAGCTATTACTGATAAGCTTATTTTCATAATGCTTAAATTACAAAATCATTCAATCTATTTAATCATTTGACTAATCAATCCATAATTTAATTATATATACATCTCCTAAGTCTAATTATTCTCAAAGAAGTATATTATTATTCATAACCTAATTTCATACTAATTTGAGAGACAAAGATTCAATTCAATCTGGCAATAATTTATTGAAATTAATTCCTAATCCATAACTAAGATAAAATCATATCAATTAATTATCAATTTCATTTTATATTTAACCCAAATTGTTCACAAAATAACATTTTATTCATGCTAATATTTTATTTAAGCATTATAAGATCAACGGCTAACGAATTAACCAGTTTCGTAGCTAACTGGACTGATTTGAACTAACTCAGAAAGTTAGTTGGGTGGATTTTGACAAACATTCAAAAGTAACAGACTGCATTGGCATAAAGGGGTGACTGTTACAGATACGCCCAGTGACTACATATGTAATAACTAAAACTCTAGGGACTGACTTGTGCTGATTCAAAAAGTCCAACCAAACCGGTCTGACCGAAATTGGTCTGACCCGGGATGGTCTGACCGTCGTCTTCAACCCAAGGCCATTCCCATAAAATCGGAGAACTCGCCAGCCGCAAGCTCCGATTCTGGCGAACCCCAACTACCTACAAACGGAGGTTTCTGAACTCGATTCCAAGTCAGGAGGGGCACGACTTACCTCATTCGGCTGCTCACATGACTTAGTACAAGAAAATCCGGTTTTTTGTCGCGGATAAATGTCCTGTTTGTCGCGGATATGACCGCGAAATCACCCATACAAACGGTGTTAGTCGCGGATGTGGCATCCGCGACAAACTTTGTCGCGGATAGGTTATCGCGGTTTTTTCCGTGACAAATGACTTCAGTTCGATTAATGGATCAATTAATGGTTTGAATATCCGCGACAAACTGAAACATATCCGCGACAAACACCAAAAAATATTTTTTAAAAAAAATTATGGAATCTCCTCGTCACTCTCTTCCTCTACATGACTCCTCTGTAAGAATCACAAATACAAAACTGAAGCAAATCGAACAGCTATCATAAACCCAAAATAGATATAGAAATGCGGTGAAATGATTACCGATCCGGAGGAGTAAGCAGCGACAGGAAGTTTACCGCCGAGACTGCAATCAACGGAAACATAAGAAATTAAGAATCATCGTAGTGAGTTTGAAATGGAGTAGAGTGAACTTTTCATTGTTTTACCTCTCGACGTAGTTGCCCCTTCTCAAAGATTTGATGGAATGGTCCAGCCCACCCAAGAGCGCTTATGCCATATGGGAACTCATGGCTGGAAACAATCCTTATGGTTTTTTATATCCGGTAGGAATAATAAGAAAAAAAGTCCGGGTTGGTTGGTGAGCCTAGTGATAGGAGACAACGGTTGTCGCGGATGCATATCCGCGACAAACCCCAACAAAACAGCTAATCATTGTCGCGGACAATATCCGCGACTAAATATCTGCGACTAAAAACCGAATTTTCTTGTGGTGGAGTAACGATTCGCAGCTGGGAGAGGGGGAAAACGTTGCCGACTCTGCTCGCCGGAAACTGGGTTCAAGAAACAGGGTCAACGTTCGAAAGGCTTACGGACGTTAAAAACTGAGACCCCAGATGGATTTCTTACCTAACTAGGTTTCAAAAGGGATTCGGGTAGAGGGCTGGTCGTCGTCAAGCCGGAACTGAAATGTGGACGATGGAAATCGGCTCCAACGAACTCAAGCTTGAAGGCAGGTGAGAGTCGAGTTTGTGTCGTTCTGTTTAGCGTGATGGAAGAGGGAGCGTGGGATTTATTTGAAGAGGGACGATTAAGAAGATCGGTATTGAATTCATTCATTGAATTGGTCTTCCTCAGGGCTGGAGCTATAATTATCGTCCTTGGGACTTTGAACGGCCGGCTGGAAAAATATAGAGAGGAAGAAGATGACGTTCTGTTTTGGGGCAGGGTAAGCATTTATTTGAAACTCAGTGTATTGGGAAAGTATGGAATTAGAATGGGAAAGTAGGGAATTATAATAGAATTCAAAAATAATCCGCCTGTGTTGCTGCAAAGATTCGAACTCACAACCAATAATTTGGAAGATTAGTCAACTAACCACTGCACCAACGTTACATATTCAGTTCTTTCTGATTATGATAAATACTATTGTCAATTAACTGACCGAACTTCGCATACGAAATAAAGTTAAATGTTAACGAACAATGAGCTAAATAATATATCATTATTTTATGACTATCATAATTTCTTAATAGTTAGGAAATTATACTAAGGGTGTTTTAGGGACTTCAAACCAACATTTATATAGCAAAGTTCGGGGTGTAACAGGCTGTGTGGCGCGTTGGGCTCGATCGACGCTCTGGGTCGGTAGGGCGGCGCGGGCCGGCGCTCAGGTCTGGGTGAGACCGGGGCTTGAGAGAGGGCCCGGGTCACGGACCAGGTAACAACTTTTGTCGGGGCGGGGACGTCGGGTGGCTCCGGGGTGGACTGTTCTTTGGCCGTGGGGCTGGAGTCGGGGTCGGGAATCGGAGGCCGATCCGGGGTCAGGCGGGACTCCGGGTGATCCTGGTGTTGGGCCTGATGATCGGCATCGATGCCAGTTGGCGTGCTGGCTCGGGATAGGGGTGATGCTGGGACGGTGCGGGGCGGGGTATGGACCTGGGGCCGGGCTGATGTCGATCCGGGGTTGGGACAGGCGCTGTGCCGGGGCTGAGTAGGCGCTACCCCGGGGTGAGGCTGCGTCGGGGCGGCATCGGGGAGGACCCGGATGCTGGCTCGAAGCTGCTCCAGTAAAGTTTCGGCTTCCCTCTCTAACCGCGCTAGGGTTGCTTGGACACGTTGGCTATGGTGGATTCAAGCTTGTCTAACCTCTCACTTGTCATGTTTAGTAAAAATACACGAAAACAAGGGGTTTGGCCTCACAATTCTCTCGAAAGATCCTTACTCTCTCTTGATTTTTCCTCTCGTATTTTAAAATTTAATAGTAATCACTCAAAGGTAAGCAGAACAAGTAAATTTCACCTTCAAGCAGTTGCAAGTTTCTTCAAAGCTATTGAGGAAGGACTTACCGATTGGTGGTACCAAGACTTGAACTCATAGGGCTCCCTTCGTAGCTAGTGAGTACTTTGGGGATGATCTTCAATGGGGAGGTTGATGCGAGCCGCCTTCTCCAGGAAGGGATAGACTCAACACCCAAAACAATTTATCAGCCCCACGAGAACCTAACTTATGAAACCGGCGGAGAACCTTGAAATTCACTAGGTAACGACCTGGGAACCCCAAGTATTCAGTCGAGTTGGTGCCACAAACAAAGGATGATTGCCTTTGATGATAAACCAAAAGCTTAAGCTAAGCAACAACGAGCAAAGACTTGAAGGAAAAAAGAACAAAGTTCTGAAATTTTCATTAATCAATAATCTGTCTTACAATCGTGGCCGAGGCCAATATTTATAGGACAAGGGGTGGCCAAGGCCGGTTCCAACTCTAAAAAGGAATAATAAAACAATACTAAAAAGTAGGCCGAAGAAACTATTAAAAATAACTAAGTTGTCCGAAGGTAAAACTCCTAAACCGGCTAAAATTCAGCAAAACCCTAATCCGGGCGGATAAGGGCAAACCGACTTTCCTTGCCCGGGTAGGAAAAGGAAAATACTCCGGGCGTGGGCAGGAATCCGTTTACGGCTCGGATAAGTGGTTCCGGGCGACCGGGTGGTCGGGTGATGTTCCTCGGCTGTGGTGACCGGCTCCGTGTCGGCATCAGTTGCTCCGGGTGGTTGGAAGATTTTCTCCTTTCTCCCACGGTTTGCATTCCTTAAGTATTGAGCTGTCCTCCTTTCGATGTTGGCTTTGGCCTTCTCATGAAGCTTTCAAACATACACAGCCTTGGTGTGTCCATCTGCATCTAGAAACTCATGTATAGGCAATGGTGATAAATCCAATGGGGTTAGAGGGTTAAATCCATAAACCAATTCAAAAGGTGAGTATTGAGTGGCCGAGTGGACAGATCGGTTGTAAGCAAACTCTACATGGGGTAGACAGTCCTCCCAAGTCCTAAGGTTGGACTTAATGATGGCTCTAAGCATTTGGGATAGTGACCGATTGACAACCTCCGTTTGGCCATCTGTTTGAGGGTGGCAGGTGGAAAACATAAGCTTGGTTCCTAGTTTAGCCCACAAGGTCTTCCAAAAAATAGCTTAGGAACTTTGAGTCGCGGTCGGAAACTATAGTCTTAGGGATGCCATGAAGTCTAACTATTTCACCAAAGAATAAGTCAGCTATGTGTGATGCATCATCAACCTTATGACATGCAATGAAATGAGCCATTTTTGAAAACCTATCTACAACCACGAAAATTGAATCTTTACCTCTTCTAGATTTAGGTAATCCTAGAACAAAATCCATAGACAAATCTACCCAAGGGTGTTCAGGGATAGGCAAAGGGGTATATAAACCAAAGGGTTGAAGGTGTGACTTAGCTCGTTGGCACTTGGCACATTGGTTGATGATCTTCTCAACTTCTTTCCTCATTCTAGGCCATAGAAGTGTTCCTTAAGACAAGCTACGATTTTGGCAACTCCAAAGTGACCCATGAGACCTCCTCCATGAGCTTCTCTTATGACTAGGGTTCCGCTTGAATGGCTAGGGTAGCATAGCTTGGCTCCTTTGAACAAGTATCCATTCTGCCTATAGTAATCCTCAAACCCTACATGTGTGCAAGACTCAAAGATGTCTTTAAAGTCGGGGTCAGTCACATATAAATCTTTGATATGCTCAAAACCAATGAATTTAGAACTTAAGGCAGTGATTAGGGCATACCTTCGAGAAAGGGCATCGGCTACCACATTCTCCTTACCTTGTTTGTAGTGGATGATGTAAGGGAAAGACTCAATGAACTCCACCCACCTTGCATGCCTCTTGTTCAATTTGTGTTGAGCCTTCAAATACTTGAGGGACTCATGATCGGTGTGGATTATGAACTCCTTGGGCCACAAGTAATGTTGCCAAGTCTTCAAGGCTCAGACTAGGGCATACAATTCCTTGTCATAGGTGGGATAATTAAGGGTTGCACCACTCAATTTCTCACTGAAATAGGCAATAGGTCTTCCTTCTTGCATCAACACAGCTCCAATTCCTACTCCCGAAGCATCACACTCAAAAGGTTTTGAGAAATCGGGCAGCTTAAGTAATGGGGCTTCGGTGAGCTTCTTCTTGAGTGCTTCAAAGGCTGCTTCTTGAGGTGCTCCCCAATGGAAGGGAACATTTTTTTTGATGACAGCCGTGAGAGGGGCAACTATAGTGCTAAAGTCCCTCACAAATCTCCTATAGAAGCTGGCAAGTCCATGGAAGCTTCGGACATCAGTGATGCTTTTTGGGGTTGGCCATGACTTGATTGCTTCAATCTTGTCCTCATCAACCCTAATTCCTGTAGAGCTAACAACAAAGTCAAGAAACACAAGATGATCGGTGCAAAAGGTGCACTTTTCCATGTTTGCATACAATTGTTCTTGTCTTAGGGTTTCTAGGACATATTTCAAGTGACCTAGGTGATCCTCTAGGGTTTTTGAGTAGATTAAGATGTCATCGAAATAAACTACTACAAATTTTCCTATAAAAGGCCTAAGGACTTGATTCATTAACCTCATGAAGGTACTAGGGGCATTAGTCAAACCGAAAGGCATGACCATCCATTCATATAACCCTAGTTTAGTTTTAAAGGCAGTTTTCCATTCATAACCTTCCTTCATTCGGATTTGGTGATAGCCTGATCTTAAATCTATATTAGAAAAGATTGTTGATCCATGCAATTCATCAAGCATATCATCTAACCTAGGGATGGGGTATCGGTACTTAACTGTAATGTTATTAATTGCTCGGCAGTCGACACACATCCTCCAAGTTCCTTCCTTCTTTGGTACAAGGATGACTGGAACAGTACATGGACTCATGCTCTCCCTCACATAACCCTTGTCCATCAATTCTTTGACTTGTTGCTGGATTTCCTTAGTTTCATCCGGGTTTGTCCGGTAGGCAGCCTTGTTGGGTAGTGATGCTGCCAGTACAAGATCAATTTGATGCTCGATGCCTCGGATTGGGGGCAATCCACTAGGGATGTCTTTGGGAAAACATCTCCAAAATCCTGCAAAAGTGAAGACACAGCACTAGGAAGAGAGGTGTTAGGGTTAGAGATCAAACATTCTTTGTAGAGAATGACCACGAGGGATTTCCTAGATACTAGGGTTTGCTTGATCTCACTAGGTTTAGCTAACAGGTTCTCTCTCCTCTCAACCTCACTCTTTTGAGCTCTTTGATCCTTAGGATCATGAAATTCTGTTTTTGATTTTGTTTATGTTTTTATAGCTTTTTCTTTCGAGGGCTCACTCTTTTCTTCTCTCATCTATCGTTTCTTGAGCTCCCTCTCTCTTTTTTTCTCTCAGCTCACCTTTCTCTCTATTTGATCTTTGACTATCTCAGTAGGTGATAGTGGCTTTAACTTGAATGTAGTGTCTCCTTGTGTGAGTTGATACTTGTTTGCCCTCCCGTCGTGTTGTGAGTATCGATCAAACTGCCAAGGCCTTCCAAGTAGCACGTGGGCAGCCTCATGGGAACTACATCACAAAGCACCACATCCTTGTATCTTCCAATGCTCAAAGGGATGTGTGCTTGTTTGTTGACCTTCAAATCTCCACTATTGCTCAACCAATGCAGTCGATAGGGCTTAGTGTGTGGGTGAGTAGCAATTCCCAAGCCTTTAACAAGATCCAAGCTCACTGCATTTGTACAACTTCCGCCGTCAATAACCAAAGTGCAAACCTTATTTAAAATCACACACCTTGTATGGAACAGGTTGTCCCTTTGCTCCCATTCATCTTCTTTAGGCTGTGCACTAAGGATCCGTCGGGATACTGCTGAAAATTGAATCCTCGGGCGGGTGGCCGTCGGGGTAGTGGCCGCCGGGGTGGCTAGATGGCCGTCGGGGCCGGCGTTCTGCTCCAGGACGTCGACGAGGGCTTCTTCTGTCTTTTGGCCAAGAATGGCCGAGGGAATGTTCGAAAGGGATGGAATGTTCCGATCGACATCATCCGGCTCGGACAGGTTGTCCGGGGCAGACTCCCGTGCCGGGTCGGCCGGTGTGACCTGCTCGGCATGAGTCTGTGCATCCGGGATGATCGCTCAGCTGTTGAAGGCTGAAAATTTTTCCAGGCCTTCCACGTTGACTTCTTCACCATCACTGGACTCCTCCTCTATCTCTTCAACAATTGGCTCCTCCTCATCATCCGTGACGACCTCTCCTTCTCTAAGCACCATGGTTCGGGTGTTAGGGCAGTCCCTTGCCATGTGACCCCTGCCTTGACATTTGAAACACACAATGGCACTAGGTCGGGCATTAGTAGTAGGGAATTTTGAGCCGGGGCTAGGTGTTACCCGTGATGCCGTCCCTTGATTAGGGTTTGGCCTCGATCCAGAATTCCTGTTAGGGTTTGGCCTCCAAGGGGTGTTTCCTGCACTCCTATCTTCTCTCACAGGGGCGCTGATTGGTGGCGGGGTAGTAGTCCTTCTTCCAAGACCATTCTTTAGCTCCTTCTCAACCCTAATAGCCACGGTTACCAAGTCATCATAATCAACAAAGTTGAGGATGTTGACTTGGTGTAGGATTCTCTTTGTAATCCTCCAGTGAACCTTGCTATTCGGGCATCGTCATCCTCACTTAGGTCAAGGCTTGTGACCAGGATCTCCATCTCCTTATTGTACTCCTCAACCGACGTGCTTCCTTGCTTCAAAAGTTGAAGCTTGGTATGCAAGTATCTATTGTAGCTGCTTGGTACAAACTTTCTCCTCATCTTTCTCTTAAGACTCCTCCAACTAAGGACGGGGTCCTCTTCCTCTCTCCTGATTTGATTCCTGAGTTGAGCCCACCACAAAGCAGCATAGTCAATAAACTCGATTGTGGCTAGGGTTACCTTTTTCCTTTCGTAATAATTATGGCAGTCAAAGAAGTCCTCCATGCTCCTCTCCCAATCAATGTACTCGTCAGGATTTGCTTTGCCAGCAAATTTGGGTACATTGAGCTTCAAGCTGCTCACAGCATCATCGATCTCTTGCAAATTCATCCTTGGCCATTGGGGGCCATCTCCATTAGGGGCTCCGAGTTGCTCGGTGAGTCGGTTGATGTTTTGAGCCAGGTGATGAACCCCTGTCGTTGTGCTGGTTCAAACAAATAACTAACAAAGCTAACAAAAGCTAGGGTTGATTGTATTCCACGAGCCTTCTAATAATCGACTACTCAAATAAGCTGGCAAATTACTCAGATTAAACACTTCGTGCGTGGTGTGAGTTCCACGACTTCTAATTCTAAGAAATGCAGAGAAATTAAAAATTGAAACTAAAAACAGATTGGAAATTAGGGTTGAAAACAGAGATGACAGACGAACTTAGACTTCGAATCCCCCTTCGTTCACCAGAGCATAGGCAATCAACAGATCAGCGGATTTCAATTCTCATTCAATCAATTCTAAGACACCACCATAACTCCTAACCCTTAGGTTTAAAACCGGCGAACGTTCGCTCTATCCGTTCTAGCTACCAAGATTAATTAGTTGCCCGGGTACGGTCGCCTCTCGCAACGACTTAACTTAACTGGTGGAATTACTAACGATTTATGAGTTACTCTTGCAGTGGATTAACCCTAACCGGTTCCTACGAAAGGCTCACTCCAATTATAAGGTTAATTGTTCGATTTGATGTTTTAAAGTAAGGCGAGCGTTTGCTTCTATCCTTAGCTTAACAAGAATCTAATCTAGGTGATCAATCCAGACAAGAAACATGAACAACGAAAAACAAATCAAACATGAAAGAGAAACTAATTGAACTTTGAATCTAATCACCGCCGATCCGTGACCGCTTTAAAGCCCTAGGTCACTTAGGGTTCATCTAGTCTAAGCTCTAAGAGTTTAGCTACTCATGTTCTTCACAAAAGAATCAAAGACAAAGATAGAGTTCATCATACGAAGGAGGAACAGAAAAGTATCTGAAAAACCTAATTAAGACGACTCCGGCAGAACTTCGATCTTCCGGTAGACTGCAATCCTAGCTCCGAGTCTTCGAGATGGAAGGGATGGCGTTACGATCTCTTTCCGGCTCTTCGAACTCTAAACTCTCCTTCAGAACTCTTGAGAATCCTTGAAGTATTTGGTATTAGTTGGAAATTATGATTATGAAAGGTATATTCTGATTTGGGCCGCTGGTTAAGTATTTATACTTAACACTAATACCGCCGGATTTTAACTGAGATTTTTGGCGAAAATATGAAGGAATTTTCGCCAAAAATTCCTTTACAAAATGGTTGTCCGCCGGCTGAATTCTCCTGTGTTTTTCGGACCGATGATTCTTGGCGAAAACTTTATATTTTCGCCGAAAACTTCTTTGGTTGAGCTCAGTGGATTTGTTCATGCATTTTCGCAGAAAACCCTAGGTGTTTTCACCGAAAATTCCTTTGTAAAACGGGGCAGGATTTGGTTTGACTTGGTTGGCTCCTTGGATCGATTCCGGTGCGATACCTCGATGTTCCAACACCTTAGACACGTCCTTGGCTACTTATTTGATGGCAAAAACCTGTGCTAACATAGAAACACTAGAAAACCATCAAATAGACCCGAAACGGGCCAAGGTAACACAAATGGCACGAGATAGGGCAATTGATTGAATATTCATTATTCTACCCTAAAAACCATGTCTTAAGCAAGGAAATGTCGCTTAAATGAGGCTGATAATCACGTCAAATCGAGTGTCATCAAAATACCCCACACTTAAGCTTTTGCTTGTCCTCAAGCAAACTGAATAGAAACGCTCATGTTCACAAATGATAAGATCGATTAAATTGGAGCTCAATCAAACACAATGAATTATTAGACAGATAGATCCTAGAACAAGAAACCTAACATGCATACAGATCAACCAAACAACCTGGTCTCACTAATAAACTGCACACGACCAGTAATCGTAACCAATTATGCACGAATTTGACCTGACCGACCAGACTCCTCACACAGGAAATATTTAGTAAATTGGGAACTCTCACTCTCTATGTTTATGGACGTGTTTCTGCTCTCAATCATTTTATGTTACTGAATTCTGTCATAAGTTTACATTTTGACCACATCTCCACCACTGTGACAACACGAGTACTAGTCAAGAAGGACTTCCCTGCTAGGACTGTAACGAATTCTACACTACAAGGGTTTATGATGAGATGGATGATGGGAAAGTATGATGATGGCTTTGGTGCGGTGTAGCTTTCGACTAACTTCCCTCGAATCTAATCTGTGGCTTCCTACCATCTAACCAGACACGGGTGGAATAGTGAATGCTCGTCCTATGATACCCTCAAGCAACCTAGCACTTATTTTCTTTTTAACACATTTTTTTTTCTTTTCTGACTTTTCTTTTTGACTTCGTTCTTCCATTTGTAGAGAGAAGAACATTTTATTGAACTTTAAAACTTTTTGGCTTTTCTGATTTTTTTCTTTCTCTTTTTTTCGAAACTTGCTTCTTTTCTTCTTTTTCTATTTTTTTCTTTTGTGCCGATTCTTTCTTTTAGTTGCTAGAGGGGTTTACACGTTCGGACATAATAGCTAAGACCACCTGTTTAATGGCTATAGGCAGGTTACCACAAACCGACTTCCGGTAGGTCAATCTAGAACTACAACCACAGGGGATCAACGGGGAATGAAAGAATGGGAAATGTCTGTAATGTATTATCGAACCGAAAGAACAGGCCAAGCTCAAGGGTTTAAACCTAATGGATTTAACGTTTGGTAGGCTATCTGGCTTAGTAGCTGAATCTAGGTGACCCTATCATTCTAGAACTCGTGTTATCGTGTGGTCTCGAGTAGGTCTCATGCAAATTCTAACTCATTCAAGCAAACAGAAAATCACTCAAAAAGAATTGAAATTGCAAGTTACGTGCAATGGATCAAAAGCTCACAGTTGGTTTGCTAGTCGGATTCGGTCATTTTCATGCAATCAAGGCTACAAACTACAAGTGTGATTTTAAAAATTCTGTTCTGACCAGGCAATTTAGCATCAAAGTATACACGTTGGTTCTCAAGTTCTATGTTAAGCAGTCTAAGCATCATTATGAAAGATTGAACAACAACTTAACATCAAAAATCAAGAACTAAGCCATTCTAATGCTAGAGAGACTGGAAAGGAATCACCAGGTACACAAAAACACAATCAAGGGCAATCAAGTTCATGCAAGATTCTCTAGCATCCTACCCCACACTTAAATCGGACTGTGTCCTCACAGGACTAATTCTAGAGTTCAGAGTGAAGTGGAAGAACCTGGACCGAGATGGTTGGCGTAGGGGATGAGCACGGATCCTCGGAGTGGAGGGAATCTACCTAAGCGAAGCAAATGGAATCTCCCTACTGCCTACAAAACAAAAACAAATGAAACATAAAAAGAAAAACCGGACAAGTGTCCCGGATCCACACAGAAAAAAGTTGGATCGAAATCCGAAAAGAATAAATAAAAAGAAGGGACAAGAAAGAGGATACAACCCGATCACTGCTCGTTAGGCGCGTCGGGAGGTGGAAAGTGGAGGAAGTCGCCGAGCTGACATTGCCACGCCAGCTGTGCCTCATACCGGTCATCGGAGCGGTGCATATGTTGCTGCATAATAGTCCGCCTCACCTCTTGAGTGGCGTTGTCGGTGATGCGCCACTCCTGCAGTTGCTCATACAGCTCTCCAACATCCGCGGGGTGCGGGTGGTGCTGCGGGTGAGGCGCCTGATATGGCTCTGGACTGGGCGGCGGCGACTGGTGTGCATACCCTGCCTGATGGTGTGGCGAGGGTATATGATCATGAAATTCTGGCTCGTACTGAGGCTGAGGCTCCTCAGAATCATCTTCTTCCTCCGACTCATCCTCGTCTTGGAGAGGAGGATCTGCTGCTACCTGGGGGCTGAGGTCCAGCTCGAGGTTGTACTCGACCGCCAAATCACCTCCAACGGTGCGTACTCTGCGGCGTGGGATGTTCGGGCCATATTCTTGGCTGAGGCCGAAGGAGATGATGAGTTGGCCTACAAAGTTGCCTCCCAGGAGTGAGCGAGGTGGCTTTGACCTCTGAGTCTTCTTGCAGAGTAGTCGGGAAAGCACCCATCCGGGGTGAAGAGGATAGCTCTCCCGGATGGCGCGATGAAGAAGAAGCTCCTCTCGGCTGATATGGTGGCGGTCCTTCTCTGGAGCATACAAAAGAGAACGACGCCAAACCATGTGAATGAATTTATAGAGAGGGTGAGAGAGAGACTTAACTGAATTATGCTTCGTGAGACGATCGCCTGGCACTGCAGTCATGTGGCTCCAGAGTGCATGGTACTCCTCTCCGTCGTCATCGTCGTCCTCCCAGCCGAGGTAATGACCATGGTAGTGCTCGTGGGGAATACCTAGATGAGCTGCAAACTCATCACAGGTGAGTGTCCTGTGGACCCCGCCCATATAGAAGGAAACGACCTTTTTGCCCTGCCTCCTCTTGTGCTCGTCTAGATCGAACGTCGCCCAAAACTCCTATAGAGCGACTTCTGGGAAGTCGGCGGCTAGCGTGGTCAGCTCCAGCAAGCCAGCATGCATTAGTGCATCGAGCACGTTCCGGTGCCAGTCCTCATCATGATCGAAGAGCGACTCCATGGAAAGGGGGCGAACAGCAGCTCCAGGGATATTCTCGAGCTTTTGGTAGCACTCGAAGTAGTACGGGGGCAGGCGAGCAACGGTGTGGTGGTACCCAACACGACCAGGGAAAGCTGGGGGAGGGCCATGGATGGCAGGTGTGATGGGAGCGGGAGCTCGGGAGCTGGAGGCGGTGTCAAGTCTCTGCTTGGTCCTGCGCTCATGAGTTACGTTCCTAAGCAAGAAAACAAACCGGATTAGTCAAACTAAAACCCTACCCCACACTTAGTCGAAAAACTCAATTTCACAAAGAAATGAGGAAAACCGAGTGGGGTAAACAAAGCATATTAACCGGTAATCCCAAACAATCAAAATACACGCTTAGGACACAGCCAGAATGGAATTATCACAATCAGAGTTCAGAAGTCAAACCGACATTCAAAAAGTCAACATAATCGAACATTGAACCCTAATCATCGCAAGACTATCACAAAGTGGGAAATGACGGCATAATATGATCTCAGATGGCAAGCACAATAATATGAACGTAAATGAGCACATAAGGCAGTCAACTGATCATAAACAGTCCATGGTCAAACCGACATTTCTCAAAAGCCAACACCACAAAGAATAGGTCTTATTTATAGCAACACATGATCAAACGATATGAAAATTAAGCACAATACTCCCTAAGCATGCTAGATCAGTCCAAAGAGTTCAGCTAACCTAGTTCACACGAAAGCAGTGGGCACGCAAATCGAGGTAAACCGAAAGTCAACCCTGACGAAATTCAGCATTCAATATGTCAAAAGATTCGTAATGAAAAGTTCTACAACTTACCTTGAAGCCATGGGTGCTGAAAACGAACGGAGAAAGAGAAATCGGAGAAAAACCAAAAATTTTATGGTTTGGCTGAACGGGAGCTCTAGAGCTCCGATTCGACTGTTTTAGGTCTCGGGTTGATCGGAAATGGAAGGGGAGATGTGCGGTGGCGGCGGCGACGGTGGCGGCAGTCGGCAACGGGCGGCGGCAGCGAGTTTATGGTGGCGGCGTCGAGTTTTCGGAAACAGAGGGGGAGGCCTTTGTTATTTTCAAAATTGGAAAGTGAGGAGAGAGGGAGACACGACCGGGAATTAAAAGGATAAGTCCGAAAATTTTTCCTTGAGTTTTCGGCAAAAATTAGTGCAATTTTTCCGAAAACATTAGTTAAAAAGCACTACCGGTTTTCAAAAGGATTTTCGCCAAAAACTTTAATTAATTTTTGCCGAAAATGTTAACAAAAATCATCTGGAAACACAGTGAGATTTTAAAGGGAATTTTCGCCGAAAACAGGGTATATTTTCACCGAAAATTTTGAACTGCACGATTGAAAATATTTTCGCAATCCCAGCAAACTTCAGAAAATCACAGTTAAATCCAAAAAAATTGGAAAAACCTCAAACGACTTGCAATTGACACTACGACACACATACTACACACGAAAAATAAGAAATCAAACAAACCAACACTTTTGGCTCCCCCGAACCGACTCTAAAACACTAAGGTTGACATAAATGAAAAACTGACTCCAGCCGTGGGTTGCCTCCCACGAAGCGCTCTAGATTAACGTCCTTGAGCTGGATGATACCTGGACGGTATTAGGAGACATCCCAACTCAGGTTCTCCTTAACGCTAGCATCGGAGTTCATGAAGTAGAGCTTCGGGGTATCTCCGGTGAGCGTGAATTTCTTCCCGTTAGCGTGTGTAAGCTTGGTACGTCCATCGGGGAGCTGCTCAGTGATCTTGAACGGACCAAAGAGCTCTGTCAAGGGATCATCTTCTACGAGGAAGATGGTAGAAGGGATGAGAATGATTGACTTCATCTTCTCTTTAACCTCCAGCTTTGTATCACCAGGATCGGTGAACGTAGGTATTTCCTTAGGAGATGCTTTCGGCTTCTCCTTCAATACTTGTTCCGACGCCGGTATCTCAAAATGAATTAGTGGTGCAGCTGGCTCGGTAGAAGGTGGCGGCACAACTGGTCTCCAGACCATTTGAGTCTTCGTCTTTTTGTTCTTCCCCCGGGGCCTGCTAGGTTTTGTGCTCGGTGGTTTAGAAGAGGCTTGCAGTTCCTTCTTCTTTGGCGGCTTCTGAGGAACATATTTGGGTTTCTGCTTGGTAATCTGTTCAGCACCTGCAGTCAGAATTGAGCTAGGAACACTAGAAGAGACATCAGTAATGAAGTTGACCGAGGCCAACTCCACAGTTTCTACGGATAAACAATGTGATTCTCCCTTAGGAATGTATTTCATACCGTCCTTGAGAAGGAATTTTGCAGTATCCTTCCCAACCCTTAATGTTAACGAGCCATTTGGGACATTAATGTTAATGGCTGCTGTCGCCATAAATGGTCGGCCTAAGAGAAGGGTGGAATATGTCTCTTGAGTATCCATCACTACATAATCAGCGAAAAACCGGAAAGGGCCACAACAAGTGATTACATCCTTGATTATTCCTCTAGGTTCTTTTAGGGTTTTGTCGGCGAACACTAAATGCATGCTAGCAGGTTGTAGTTCACCTAGGTTCAGTTTCTTATATAAACACATTGGCATGACATTTATAGATGCACCTAGATCAACCAAACTACGCTCGATTTCAATACCATTAATGATTAAAGGTAACGTAAAAGAGCCAGGATCGAGGCACTTAGCTGGGATAGGTATGGGTGGTGATCGAGAAACGATAGCCGAGCACTCTCCCGTAGAGGGAGTGGATAGTGCTTCCTTCTTCTTCTCCAGGCTGTTCTACTCAATGCTCCTGGTTGTGATGACTTTAGCCTGCTCGTTCTTCATAATGGAGTTGTTTTGAGATGGCGCCGGATTGAAGAGAGGAAGGTTAGCCAACAAGCTACCAACTTTATTTACCATGCTTTCTATTCTCTGTCCTTGTGCGATCTGTCCTTGGTTAAAAGCATCTTGGGCTTTAAACCTTTCTTCGTGATCATTGAGCCGTGCTACAATCAGATCAAACTTCTTGGCTATTTTCCTCTCCCAAATGTCTTCAGGCGTAAAATTCTGAGGTTGCTGTGCTCCGGTGAATCTGGGAGGATCTTGATAACTATTGTCCCAGCATTGATTCTGACTCTGGTTGAATCCGAAGTTGTAAGGAGGACGCTCAAGGAAGCTTCCCTGTTGTTGAGGAGGTGTTTTGAATTGACAGTAGTCGGGGTAGCCTCTTTGATCCTTGGTGAAGCCTTGATCGATGAAATTCACTTCCTCTTTAGACCAGTTGTGAACTGTTCTGAAGATCTCCTTCATATGTCTCTGTACTTCAATCTTAATCTGATCTTCACTGCTTGGTTGGCTCTTGGCTGGTCCAAACTGTCGCTCCAAATTCCTGGACTTAGATGCGCAGTTCGCAAAGTGAAGAAGAGCAGCTTCTGGTTCGAGTGTTGTGCAGTCGCCATTAGCTAAGGTGTTGACCCATTCAGCCGTTTCTTCATTCATTCCTCTGGCAAAGATCTCAGCTAGTTGCTCTTGTTTGAATCCATGATGAGGGCAGTCATAGAGGAGTTCTTGGAATTCGTTTCAAGCATCATGTAAACTTACTCCGTCCTTCTGTGAGAATCTGGCGATGCTGTCCTTGTAAAATGTAATTCTTGAAGGAGGAAAGTATTCCTCTATGAAGTCTTGGGCTAGATCATCCCAGTCGGTGTAGTGGCCAGGTGGTTTCCTACTGAGCCATATCTTGGCGGTGCCTTTAAGAGAGAATGGGAAGACTCGTAAGCAAAGATTGTTCTTACCGAGGTTCCTGCTCTTAAACGTCTCGCACATGGCTAGGAAGTTCGCCAAATGTGTGCATGGGTTATCTTCCGGCTCTCCTTCGAATTGTAGATCCCTAGAGACCATTTCCAGGAAGGGAACTGTGATCTCATAGTCAGGATCGTCATCTATGTGTGGCACAACGACGCTAGATCGAAAACTAACCGCACTTATAACAATCCTCCACGGTGCGTTGAGCAGCCATTACGGAAGGAGAGGTGGTGGTGAATCTGAAGTAGTGGATGAAGCAGTCGAAGATGAGGAGTTCTCCTTCAACTCCTCGATCTTTTCAGGGGTAGGTGGTGTAGGCGGAATGATTATGACTTGCTTCTGAGCTCGCAGTTGCCTTGGCGGAGTAGAATTACCCGGCTTAAACGGAGAGTGAGCTTTCGAGCGGTTCATAAACCTGTAGAACAACCGACAAGCAACAAAATCAAACATAACCGGTGTAAAATCGAAGTGGGTGGAAAAGTGAAAGATGGAAAGTAGAAGAATAAATTGCCAGTTCTTCTTTCAAACAATCAAAAGAAGTCCCCGACAACGGCGCCAAAGTGATGAACCCTTGTCGTTGTGTTGGTTCAAACAAATAACTAACAAAGCTAACAAAAGCTAGGGTAGATCGTATTCCACGGGCCTTCTAATAATCGACTACTCAAATAAGCTGGCGAATTACTCAGATTAAACACTTCGTGCGTGGTGTGAGTTCCACGACTTCTAATTCTAAGAAATGCAGAGAAATTAAAAATTGAAACTAAAAAGAGATTGGAAATTAGGGTTGAAAACAGAGATGACAGACGAACTTATACTTCGAATCCCCTTCGTTCACCAGAGCATAGGCAATCAACAGATCAGCGAATTTCAATTCTCATTCAATCAATTCTAAGACACCACCATAACTCCTAACCCTTAGGTTTAAGACCGGCGAACGTTCGCTCTATCCGTTCTAGCTACCAAGATTAATTAGTCGCCCGGGTACGGTCGACTCTCGCAACGACTTAACTTAACTGGTGGAATTACTAACGATTTATGAGTTACTCTTGTAGTGGATTAACCCTAACCAGTTCCTACGAAAGGCTCACTCCAATTATAAGGTTAATTGTTCGATTTGATGTTTTAAAGTAAGGCGAGCGTTTTTTATAGATTTTCCAAGATCTGGATTTTTCTAGATCTGTGTTTTAGTAGGGGCGGCGACGGGGTGATGTGAGGGAGGGGCGGCGGTGGTGGTGTTTGGAGGGAGGGGCGGCGGCGGGGTGATTTTGGAGGGAGGGGCGGCGGCGGCGGTGGTGTTTGGAGGGAGGGGCGGCGGCGGTGGTGGTGTTTGGAGGGAGTGGCGGCGGTGGTGTTTGGAGGGAGGGCGGGCGGCGGCGGTGTTTGGAGGAAGGGGCGGCGGCGGCGGCGGTGTTTAGAGGGAGGGCGGCGGTGGGGTGATTTGGAGGGAGGGGCGGCGGCGGTGGTGTTTGGAGGGAGGGGCGGCGGTGGTGGTGTTTGGAGGGAGGGGTGGCGGTGGTGGTGTTGTGAGGGAGGGGTGGCGGTGGTGGTGTTTGGAGGGAGGGGCGGCGGTGGTGGTGGTGTTTGGAGGGAGGGGCGGTGGTGGGGTGATTTGGAGGGAGGGACGGCGGTGGTAGTGGTGTTTGGAGGGAGGAGCGGCGGCGGCGGTGGTATTTGGAGCGAGGGGCGGCGGTGGTGGTGTTTGGAGTTGAGAGGATGAGGGTTTGAGAGGTTTTTGAGAGAGGTGGGAGAGTTTCAGGAGAGAGAGGAGAATGATTTAGGGTTAGGGTGGTGACTGAGAGGTTTAAATAGGTGTGTGTATTTAGCATCGGTCGATGACCGACGCTAATTTGAAAAAACGCCTGACGCAAAATACAGATTTTTTAGGGTTAGGGTGGAAATAGGTGTGTGTATTTAGCGTCGGTCGATGACCGACGCTAAATTGAATAACGCCCGACGCTAAATACAGATTTTTTTTTCTAACCGTAAACCAGATTTGGCGTCGGACATTTAGCGTCGGTCGACCGGCGACCGACGCTAAATGTCGGTCAAACGCGAGTCAACGTTTTAGCGTCGGACGTTTGTCCAACCGACGCTAAATACTTTCGTGCCGACCGACGCTAAATACTCCTTTTTTTGTAGTGATACCGTCGGATTTTAACTGAGATTTTTGGCGAAAATATGAAGGAATTTTCGCCGAAAATTCCTTTACAAAATGGGTTGTCCGCCGGCTGAATTCTCCTGTGTTTTTCGGACCGATGGTTCACGGCGAAAACTTCATATTTTCGCTGAAAACTTCTTTGGTTGAGCTCAGTGGATTTGTTCATGCATTTTCGCCTGTTTACGCCGAAAATTACTTTGTAAAATGGGGCAGGATTTGGTTTGACTTGGTTGGCTCCTTGGATCGATTCCGGTGTGATTCCTCGATGTTCCAACACCTTAGATACGTCCTTGGCTACTTATTTGACGGCAAAAACCTGTGCTAACATAGAAACACTAGAAAACCATCAAATAGACCCGAAACGGGCCAAGGTAACACAAATGGCACGAGATAGGGCAATTGATAGAATATTCGTTATTCTACCCTAAAAACCATGTCTTAAGCAAGGAAATGTCG
Source organism: Linum lewisii (assembly GCA_034768395.1). Taxonomy (NCBI): domain Eukaryota; kingdom Viridiplantae; phylum Streptophyta; class Magnoliopsida; order Malpighiales; family Linaceae; genus Linum; species Linum lewisii. The sequence goes on from CM068299.1 coordinate 37,960,382, forward strand.
CTTAAATGAGGCTGATAATCACGTCAAATCGAGTGTCATCACCAGGGCAGCTATGTGTGCCTCCACAACAGTAAGCCTTTCATCTGCCATGATTTGTATACGAACAAAGGAACTCCCAAATCACTCTAAAGATACCTCACACTCTCTTTTTCTTACCACTCGTGTATAAAATTTTCAAGTCACTCAAAATTAGGGTTTTCTTTGAAAATTTCAAAACAAAGACAATTTCAATTCAAGTAGTTGCAAGTTTCTTCGAAGCTATGAAGTCTAAGTCTACCAATGACACAAAACAAGACCTTATACCTAGGGTTTTGGATTTCTAAGGCAAGAACTCGTGATGCTAGGTCGTGGGATGACAAGACAACAAGTTTGGGTGTTCTAACTAAGAAAGCTACTAGCAATCCTTATGAAAAAACCCCTCTTCTTGAACTTAATGTACTACCTTGATTGTGAACGTGACCTTACTTTTTGGCTAGGTCAATTTTTCTGTTTTTGTAGACCTTTGATTTTTCTTTTCTTTTCTTTGATTCTTTTTGTATTTTTCTTTTGATGGCCACAGCTTTTTCTCACAACGAAACTAAAAGAAAGGTAGAAGATTAGAACAAACACAATACACGATTTAGGGTTTTTTTCTGAAATTGAAAGCAACGAAAACTAAAGATATGAATCCAAGCAAAGAACCTGGAAACTGGTTGGTGGTCCAAGAGTTGAACCGTGCTCTGATACCAGCTGATGCGAACTGCCTTCTCCAGGAAGGGATCGACTCAACACCCAAAACTATTTATCAGCCCCACGAGAACCTAACTTATGAAACCGGCAGAGAACCTTGAAATCCACTAGGTAACGACCTAGGAACCCCAAGTATTCAGTCGAGTTGGTGCCACAAACAAAGGATGATTGCCTTTGATGATAAACCAAAACCTTAAGCTAAGCAACAACGAGCAAAGACTTGAAGGAAAAAAGAACAAAGTTCTGAAATTTTCATTAATCAATAATATGTCTTACAATCGTGGCCGAGGCCAATATTTATAGGACAAGGGGTGGCCAAGGCCGGTTCCAACTCTAAAAAGGAATAATAAAACAATACTAAAAAGTAGGCCGAAGAAACTATTAAAAATAACTAAGTTGTCCGAAGGTAAAACTCCTAAACCGGCTAAAATTCAGCAAAACCCTAATCCGGGCGGATAAGGGCAAACCGACTTTCCTTGCCCGGGTAGGAAAAGGAAAATACTCCGGGCGTGGGCAGGAATCCATTTGCGGCTCGGATAAGTGGTTCTGATGCGCGCGGTGGCAATTTTGTAATTTCCACTGGTTCCGGGCGACCGGGTGGTCGGGTGATGTTCCTCGGCTGTGGTGACCGGCTCCGCGTTGGCATCAGTTGCTCTGGACCCGGTACTAGGGTTTTAGTGATGCCGGGGCATCCAGGCTTCCTAGTTGATATTTCCTCGGACAATGGAGGTTTTCCCTCAGTCTTTAGTCCTCCTGAATCTCCTGGCATCAACTTGTCCACCAGAATTTTAGTGCTGAGCAGGGTTGTCCGGGACTGGAGTTGGATGTCCGCATCCGCCGGGGCCGGGGCAGTGCTCTTAGGGCATTTGTCCTCCATGTGGGTTTTCTGTCGGCCATCAAGGGTCAGCACCGTGCATCCTTCTCTGATGAACCTCTGGTCCAGCTCCTCGTGCTTGGATCGACTCCAATCTCCTATGAAGGCTGTGACCCGTGTTTTGAAGGCTTTGACTTGGCTCCGTGTCAAGGGCAGGTCTGGTCGGGTCCAAGGCACCGGGGGTTCATCAGAGGTAGTGCTAGCTTGGGTGTAGGGTATAGGCAACGAAAGCTCTATTTTCCCTCTATCCCTCTTCTTAAGAATGCTCTTACAACGAAAAAATAATTTTGGCAAGGGTGGCCTTGCTTTCTTTTCTTTTTCTTAGCCTTTTGAATTTTTCTGGATGGCTTTTGAGACTTAAATACACGAGGTACCACTAATCTTTTTAAAGTCAGTCACACTGACCACTAAACTTTTTTTTGTTCATCCGATACGACTAAACTCGATTTATTGTTCATGATATGCCACTCCATCCAAATAATAGACGGAAAGCTGACATGGCCATGAACGGAGTTATCCTAGTCATGTCATATGAATGACGTGGACGATTACTAGACAAAATTTAAGTTTTGAGATTTCAACTAATGAAATAAATATATAACAAAAAGAAGCGAGAGAAAGTGAGAAGGTTATTATAGTCGGCTATGGACATTGAACAAGAATCCGTCGGATCAGCAGCAGCTGAAGAAGAAACCAGTGACAGGAGGAGCGCTGAACAAGATCCGAAGGCTTCTGGGAGATATCGGGAATATGGGAGCTGTGTTCTTGAAATCCCTAGGAAGAAGATCGCTCGTAGAAGCTTCCGCGCTCAACTGTTGGCCAACGCCGAGATCGCCGCTGACAAGGTCCGTTCATTTTTTCCCCCTGAAAATCTTTAATTGACCAATATTTTAGGGATTTGAATCAGAAATTTGAATCTAGGTTTGATTTTTGGTAAATTCGTCAGAAGCAAATCTGTGTGAAAGTCACAAGGGCACCGGCCGTGGTAAAGATCTTACACATTTGGAAGCAATCAGAACCAACTGCTTCTTGATCAGAGGATTTTTGAGAAAAGGAATCCTTCGATCGTAGATAAGACCGAGCTTCCCTTTCTTCAGAAGAGAAATCGGCCAATCTACAATGGAAGCTGGGTGAATGATCCACATCGATAGCCTTCCTCCCACTGATAATAGCAAGGATCGAGATACCCCATAGTTCCAACAGGTGGAGTTGATCTAAGCTTAAAATCATCATCAACGTTGTACCTAATCGCTAACCCGAAATCGCCTAAACGAGCATTGGAATTCCTGTTAATCAACACATTAGCAGACTTGATGTCTCCGTGGATAATCGGCCGATTCTGAGAATGCAGAGTGTCGATCGCCTTAGCGATCTATAAAGCAATCCTAATCCTCCGCCCCAAATTCAAAACCCTACCGGAAGAATCCGAGTGAAGAACATCGTAAAGAGTGTCGTTGCTCATAAACTCAACAACAAGCAACCTATCTTTCGATTCGTTATCAGCAAACCCTAACAAATTTACCAGTCTTGGGCTGTGAACCTTCAACAGGATCTCGAGCTCGTTGTCGAAGTCCAACTATCCGGACTCGAGGCGCTTGGAGGACTTCTCGACGGCGATGATGCGGCGGCTGCGGAGGACGGCCTTGTTGACGTATCCATGACTGCCTCTTCTGGTCTGAGAAGCCGTTGGTTTGTACCTCAAGATCGTTGTAATAGAACTGCTGGATTTAATTGGCTTTCATCCCTGCTTGTTATGGAGAAGAGACACAGCGACGGCGGTGGCGGGTAAGAGGAAAGTGAGTGGAGACGGCGGTGGCGATTTATTGTTCATGATGTTTATGGAGCTCTCTTTCTCTTGTATTTTTTTATTTCATTAGTTGAAATTTTAAAATTTAAATTTTGTCTAGTCAGCATCCACATAATCAATATAACATGAGTAGGATAACTTCATTCGAGGCCACATCAGCTTTTCATCTATTGACGTGTGATTTTCAACTCACAACATTCAAGGTCGTATTCCACGAGGGCTCTCTCAAAAGCTAATACTCACACGGTTCATGGATGGTCTATTCATTTAAAACGAGTTTAAATTTGAAAAGGAAACAAAAACATAAAGGAAACTAAACAAGAAAGCGAAACAAAATGGTGCAAAACAAAGATAAAGGAGTTCTCTTGGTGGGTAGTTTCATCATGCTCAAGAGGACTAATTGAACAAACAAGCCAATTAAGATCGAGTTTGCATTCGGATGACCATGCATTTCACTTATATAGACTCAATGCACTCTCATAGCACCTAATCTCTATCCAAATACCACTCAACTTAGGCTCTCGCTCTCAAGCTAAGTGAAAAAGGATGCATTTTAAGTGTTTGATGAAATGCTAAGACACAAGACCCTCTCTTAAGACTCTATGACCACAAGGCTAGGCACAACACTCTCATATCAATGCCCTAACACTAAGAGATTCACCAAAAAGACTTTTCAAACTCAATTGAATGAAAATCCACATGCACACCAAGTGTTCGATAAAATGCCCAAGAGAGAAATCAAGTGAAAATGGTTGAAACAAGATGATCTAATCTCTTAGAACACACTCACTTCAATCCCTAAACCTACAATCTATGCAATCCAAGTACTCTCATGCATCAAATCACATTGAATGGACCAAATCAAGCAAACATGGCATTAAGAACAAGTCTAGGAATCATCCTCATACAACCAAGATCAATCATGGCAAGTTCTATACAATCATCCCTCTATCATAGCACAACTAATCTACCCATCCAAGATGAACCCTAGAAACTCAGCCACACATGGCCAAGGGAGTAAAGAGAAAAGAAGGAAGAATGGTCACCAAGAACACCATGGATGAATCCTTGAGATGATCTTCACTTCTCCACTTGTAAGCACTTCTCCCAAGGTTTGTTGGCTTCAATCCTAGCTCCAATGGCTTCAAATTGCTCCAAAAATGTGTTCTAGGGTTTGAGGGTTCGTGGGTATGTGTTTGGGGTTCAAAAGAGATCAAAGAATGACCCAAAATGGCCAAAAACGCGGGTCTTTATAGTGCAGGGGGCAGTGCACGGCGTGCACCACTGCACGGTGTGCACCCCTGCACTCTGCATAAAACTCGATCTTGTAATGCTCATATCTCCCTCACCTGGACTCCAAATGACCTCCCGTTTGCTCCTATGTGCTCCTTGTCATCCGTACTTCGATGCCATAACCTGAAAATGCACAGAGGCAACTCCAATAGACCACGAATTTGGCTCCAAAGTGGCAACCAGACAACAAATGGACACTTTGCACAAAACTTCAATAAAAGCATATAAGTCATGGCATTTCACGAACAAACACGGGTATTTCATAGGTCAATCATAAGCTCAAAATGCACTAAATAAAGTCACATCAAATTCCCCTACGACTAAGCTTTGCTTGTCCTCAAGCAAATGAACTAGAAAACATCCAAGTTCACAAATGACAAGATCGGTCCCATTGAGATTCAAGCAATCACAATTTGGCTTAAACTGTTCCACAAACAAACTTAACCTACACATGCAAGAACATCAACCAAACAAGTCTAAACCTCACTATTTGATGCACACTCCAAGTAGTGGTTAATTGGGATACAGAAAAACCGACCACGACAACACCAACTCTACTCAAAAGGACTTGAACTCGGGAAATGGAACGGATTAGGTGGGGATAGGAAAATTTGGAGAGTGGTGAGTGATCGTGATGTGGCTATCGACTCGACTTCGTCCGCCTCTAGATCTTGCACTTTTACGCTCAAGCTAGGATCACTACAACAAGGGCCACATTGAGAACTCTTTTTTCTTTTTTCTTTTTTGTTCTCTTTTTTTTTCCTACTGCATACTAGTGCTCGATCCAACACTTCACTTAGGTGTTGAACCTGCCTAACTCACAGCCTTTGCCTTTGCTAGTGCTCAGGCCGACACTTCACTTAGGTGCCGAGCTTGCCTAGCTTTTCTTTTCCTTTGAGCATTTTCTTTACAAACTAGCCACTTGATGCTTAGTCCCTTAAAATGTCCACACAAAATTTCGAATTGGATTTCCGTCTAATCTCAAGCCACAATCACGAGGGATCAAAAAGTTGAAGAAAAACATGGAAAAGGGGAGAAAATCTGATTTCCTTCATCATCTTAGACCGATGTTATCGAGTGGTACAAAAACATGTATCAAACCAATCAACCAACATACAGGAGTGATAAAATCTCTGTTCTGACCTAGACTCATTTGATATTAGTGCTAACATGCTGGTTATAGGTTCTAAGTGGAACAGTCTAAACGTCATTGTGAAAGCTTGAAGTCAATTAAACACCAAAAGTCAAGAACCGAATGATTCTAATATAGAGGAATTTGGAAACAATCAAGATCATGCAAATCATCAAAGCATATCTCTACCACAAATAATCACACCAAACCTCAAACTCCCCTATGACTAACATGAGCATTGTCCTCAATGATCAAGAGAGAGAGGGTAAGGTGGAACGAAGTTATCGCGTTGGTAGAGAGGAGCATAGGACGTAAAAGTGGTGAAAGAGTTCCATGATGATCCTTGGTGAAGAGTGATCCAAAATGCTTGTCAAACCTTATTCAAAAAGCTAAAACAACACAAAAACCTCAAACAATAATCAAAAGCGAAAAAGTAAAGATAACATGGGGTGCCTCCCAAGAAGCGCTTGGTTACCGTCTTAAGCTCGACGATACCTGTGTTATGGTGTCCAACTTAGTACCTCCTTGATGTCAAGTAGCTTCTTCCACGATGAAAGTTGAGCTCCAAGAAACGTCTTGGGAGAATGGTAGACTAGCCAATGCACATTGATGCTTGTATAGCACTTGATACCTTGGGGTGGCTTGCTACCTTTGAGTTTTGAAGCTTGAGGAAGAAAGTATGGTAGGGGGCCACCATTGAGCTCCATCGTCTCCAAGTTGGTGATGCCACTCAAGGGATCTTCCGGTTCAAACATGGGCGGCTCCTCTTCCATTATCACCTTAGGGGGGGTAGAGATGCATGCGTCCTTGGGCTCTTGGCACAAATACTTCATGACCAAGCAAGAAGATTGAAGAGTACTCACAATCTTTGGTGGCACCACAATAGGGTGGTGTTGTTCACTTTCGTGCTCCACTCTCGGTACCACCTCTTCTTGAAGAGTCTTCACAACATGTCTCACCTCCTCTAAAGAGCCATCATCCTCAAGTCTCCTTGGTTCTTCTATCCCCACATCATCGTTACTTGGTGTGTCCTCGGGAAGAACATGTTCCTCAATCGCCTCCACTAATTAAATAATCTAAGTCCCAAAATAAGCTAAATTCTTCCTAAATAGTTTAACTAAAAGGGAAATCACAAAACAAGTAAAAATGAGTTTTGGGGCCGAAGAAAGTAGCCTAATTAGGCAAAACCGACAAAACCGGGAAACCCTAATCCGGCGCCCTGGCATGTTTCCTACACCGGTTCGGATTAGGTGATCTTCTTCATAATCGGGTGGCAACTTCGTGGCAACCTCCTCAATTCTTCTAGGAACGGTTAGCCATGCTTCCTGGGCTTCTAGGGCCGGTGGAAATTGGTCAAAGGCCCGAGCCAATTAATGGCTCTGCCCAGGTCGATCTGGTGTAGCGCTCCGGGCTCGGTTCAACGCTGGATCAAGGCCTGGCTACGGGCCTCTGGTGTTATGCCCAGGCTTTTTATCTTTTGTCGAGGCCATCTTTAGAGCTTTCCTTGGGAGTATTTTTAGGCCAATGTCTGAGCCTGGTGCCCATAAGAATTCGTTTGGGGCTCGGAGCGAATGCTTTGCTTGGCCCGAGGCCGGCGGCGGTGCCCGGTCTTAGTATTAGCGCCCGATGGGGCTTCATTTCCTGGTCTAGCTCCCGCTCCCGCTTTTGGGAGGTATCTTTGACTTCCAGTAGGGTGTAGCCTCCCTTGGCAAATCTATCCGCGTCCTCCTCATGCATTTCCTTGCTCCATGCCTTCATGTAAGTGTTTAGCCTATCCTTGAAGGCCTTGGTTTGGCTTCTGGTTAGGGGTGGCTCAGGTCTGGCCTAGGGCACAGGGGGCTCATAAGAAGAAGTAAAGTCAGAAGGGCTAGAGAAGTTCTCTGGGATGTTCTTAAAGGCCCTAGCCTAGAGCCAAGAAAGCTGCCCAGCCCCGGAGCCGGCGCCCAACACATCCCCGACGCCCTGCCAAGCCCCAGCACTCAGCCCAACCCCGACGCCTTGCCCAGCCCTGGCGCTCAACCCAACCCCGGCGCTCTGCCCAGCCGTGGCGCTCAGCCCAACCCCGACACCAACACTCTGCTTAGCCTCGGCGCTCTGCCAAGCCTTGGCACCCAGGCCAGCCCCGACGCCAGCGCCCTGCCCAGCCCCGACACTCAGGCCAGCCCCGGTACAGCCAAGACCTGCCCCGATACAGGCCCCCTGGCCACCCTCGGCCCCAGTGCACTCCAGATCGGCCCCGGTACACCCCAGGACTGTCTCAACACCTAGAACAGCCTCGGCTCACACTGGAACGCCACGGTATCTGCCGACATTCAATGGGAAGCTGTTTCCCATCAAAATTTAAAGGCTGCCCCGATCAAGAACGATTAAATAATGGAGTTGAACAAAGAAATAGTTGACCAGTTCGAATGAGAAGCAGAATCTGGCTTGAGGATCAATGAAATATTCTCACCAAAGTCCTCCCCAAGTCTAGACATCCTTGTGGATAGCTTTCCTGAAGAAGATGACATGGAGACCGACGGCCAGAGCTCAGAAGGACTTGAACCCTGGTCCTTCACCGATTCTAATGATACTCTAGGACTAGGATATGAGGTTGAGTTAGGTGCACAACGAGAGCCCATGATGGATTTGAGGATGAATCCAAGGCAAGAAGAGGGGGATGATGTGACCTTGCACAACTGCCCCAATGCCAACAGGTACTTCTACACCCCCCTAGGGTCTCTAGCCAAGCGAAGAACCCTAGGGCCATACAATAAGCATGCGAGGCCAAGGAAAGCTTTCCAACATTGTTTTAAGCCAATGTACGTGCCAAATACAGGCTCAGGCCCCCACCAAAAGCCAAGCAAGCTAGGATGTCATTCAGGCCTCCCCTAGATGGGATTCCAGTCAAAGCACCCGATCTGAGCCCCAAGCCAGACCGAGGGCCGAGCCTAGGGACCCTAATAGGCCCTAGACCGATCCCCATGAGCCCCGGAGGAACTGACCACTCATGGGATCCTCTAGAAGCATTCCTGGAGTACACACAAAGGAAACAAAAATACCTGCCCAGCAGAGGGTGGCACCCGAAGACAGGCCTCGGAGCAAGCCCCAGACCGGGCCAAATACAAGCACTAGGCCCTAAGCCAATTTCGACGAGTCCTGGATCAGCTCCCGCCCTTGGAGACCCTCTGAGGACATTCCTGAAAACTTGGCCAAAGCAGAATGCAAAAGTCCTGGCCATAAATGGAGAAGGCCGAGTCATGAGCCAGCCCAGGGTGCCGGGCTTTGCGCCAGGCGCCACAAAGGAGCACTTTGGGTCGAGCCGCCAAATGGCTCAGGCCTTTTGGGAAATTCCAATTTCCCTAGATAGCTTGAAGCCTCAGGAACACGCTCCAACACACGTTGTTGCATTTGGAGGAGAAATGAAGGAGGAGCCATGTAGGGGAGTTCTCATACATGATCTGGGTCCATACATGCAATCCTACTGAGCTAAGGATTCCCATCCGGGCCATGAATACTTGCTGCCATGTCCAGAAGAGCCCGGGCCTAAGTCCTTCTAGGACTAGGACACGAAGAGGAGGCCTAATCTGAGTCAGAATCCTTGCCCAGCCAGCCCAAGACATGCCCGACTGCCACGGATGCTGCCCGGATTAGGGTTTTTGCCCGGATTGCTTGGTTTTGCCTATTTAGTATTTTCCTTGCATTCCAAGACACTATTATCTTTCCTTTCTAGTTTTCCCTTTTAATATTGGATTGTGAAGGCATTTTAAATGTCCTAATTAGTATTTAGATTATTTTAATCCTAGTTTAGGAAGTAGCCAATGGGGAGGAGAGCTTGTTCCCTCCTTATATAATAAGGCAGCAATAAGGCAGCCGGCCACCCCTTGTACTTACAACTTTTATGAAATATAAACCCCCTTTCAGAACTTTGTTCTAAACCCCTTTGAGTAATTGCTTGATGCATTACTAAAGGTTTGGCTTATCATCAAGAGCATCCATCTCTTGAAGTGGCGCCCTCGACTTGATACGTTTGGTTCCTAGCTCAGCTGAAGCTAGTGGGTCAAAGTCTGTTTCCATCCCGGTTTCCATAGGTTCTCTCGTTGCTAGTAGAATCAACTTGCGGTGGTTAGGGAAACAGAGCATAATCGGTCGTGGTTCACATCATTCATTCTCTCCCAAGGCCTTAATTTCTTCTTCGAGTTTGGGTGCCACTTTGAGTACGTGGTGAGAAACGACCTCCCACTGAAATTCCATGGGTGTTCCTCTACTCCACCGCAGCTCTAAACCGAACTGAGGTTGGCCCGGTGTAGGTATGATGCTGACCTAGGGCTGGGTCGATGCTGGCCCGGGGCTGGCGTGATGCTGTACTGATGCTGGTCCGGGGATGGCCCGATGCTGACCTGATTAGCTCCTGATTCTGGGATCAGGGTTCTGAGGAACATGCCTGAGAACTTCTCTAGGCCAGTTGCCTCTACTTCTTCTCCACTGTCAGAGTTCTCTCCTTCTTCTTCCATAGCTTCTTCTTCCCCCTCATCATCAGTCACCACTTCTCCTTCTTGTAGCACCATGGCTCTTTGATTAGGGCAGTCCCTAGAGATGTGCCCTCTTCCTTGGCACTAGAAACAAACAATCCCACTAGGTCAAGAGTTAGAATTTTGAACAGTAGGGGTACTGGAAGTAGGTGTTACCCGCGGGGTGGTGCTAGGGTTTGGCCTGCCTCCATTGTTTCTACTCATGCCTGGCTTCCATGGGGGATTTCTAGAACTTGAAGTTCCTCTCCAAGAACCGGTGGTTGGTGGTGCCGGCCTCCTCCCAAAGCTATTCTTTAGTTCCCTCTCAATACGAATGGCAAGGGCTACTAGGTCTTCATAGTCAACATAGTTGTTAACTTTGTGCATGATTTCCTCTCTACTGATGTGGTGGCGGCTCTTCTCTGGAGCAAAAAAAAGAGATCTACGCCAAACCATATGGATAAAATGATAGAGAGGGTGAGAGAGGGACTTAACTGAGTTATGGGCCGTGGTCCGAGCGTCTGGCACTCCAGTCATGTGGCTCCATAGCGCGTCGTACTCCTCTCCGTTGCCGGAGTTGTTCTCCCAGCCAAGGTAATGTCCCTCGTAATGCTCCCGGGCAATGCCGAGATGAGCTGCAAACTCATCGTAAGTGAACGCCTTGTACACCCCGCCAAGATAGAAGGAGACGACCTTCTTGTGCTGCCTCCTCTTGTGCTCATCCAGATCGAATGTCGACTAGAACTCCTGGAGTGCAATATCTAGAAAGTCAGCAGCTAGGTCAGCTCCAGCAGTCCCGAAGGTGCAGTGAAGTGGGTAGCCCTCGCGGATGGCTCGGAGTAGGAGGATCTCCTCCCTACTGATATGGTGGCGATCCTTCTCTGGAGCAAACAACAAGGATCTATACCATGATGTCCTGGAGCAAACAACAAGGATCATACAGAGGAAGAACAGATAAGAACTAAAAAACCTAATTCTGACGACTCCGGTGAAGCTTCGATCTCCTGGATCTTCAACTTTAAGCTATGAGCTCTCCGAGGTGGAAGGATGGCGTCACGATCTCTCCATGGATCTTCGAACTCCCTAAACTCTATCTATCGACCCTAGAATATGGCGACTCTAAAAGTCTAATTGATTGTGTGAAATAATCGATGGAATCTGATCCCCCTTGTAGCCGCTACTTCTGTTTAAATAGGGTAGATTAGGGTTTTCCGACCCAGCCGAGGAAAAGGAAATAGTTTTTGGCAAAAACTTAAGAAGTTTTCGCCGAGAACTTTAGTTGAATCCTCCTGTGTGTATTTGTTCAATAGTTTTTTCGGCGAAGACTTTGACTTTTTGCCGAAAACTTCTTCGCGATCGGCTTTGGGTTTCTGAAGTTATTTTCGCCGAAAGCCTCTAATGTTTTTGGCGAAATCATTGTGCTGGGCAGTTGGATCTTTGGTATATTTCTCCGGTTTGATTTCTGGTTTGATTCCGATTCACTCCTTGAGGTTTGGAACACGTTTCAAGTTGAAACCTGCGCTCTTACAAAAACACTAGAAAACCATCAAATTGACCCTAAAAGGGCCAAAGTAACCAAATCGATAGGAAATAGGGTAGTTGAGTGAATATTCGATATTTTTCCCCCAAAACCACGTTTCAAGCAAGGAAATGTCGCTTAAATGGGGCTGAAAATCACGTCAAATCAAGTGTCATCAATGGTCTAAACATTTGAATTAAGTTTTGGTTTGTAAGAACGATTCGAAAGAATAAACTAGACAAGCTAGTAAAGCAATAACTAACAAGGAAAGTTGAGGGTCAAACAAGAGAGAGGAAGGTCAACTTAGCAAGGGAGTTTCTCAAGCTCAAGAACAATGACAGATGAATTGAGTCACAAGCATCAATATGTAATTCATTGGCCACGCAAAACACTAATATAGAATCAACGAACTCTCGCACAATCGATTATCTACTCCTAGACCACATGAACTATGCTCTCGCTATACGAACAAAGGAATGGAGTGCTTTAACCAAGTCAATGTAATGCTCATTGTCCTAAAATCCTAATCAACAACTTCTCACACAAGGCAATGATGCAAGACACTCTAAAGTCAATCATAGAACATAAGGTTAACAATCATAAGGTCTTTCAACTACTAAATGAATGTAAAACCAAATGCATGCCAAGTGTTTGAAGAAATGCCAATAAGGAAATCAAGTGAAACATGGTTGTAATTGCATAGTCCAATCTCTCAAATCATCAATTACAATCCCTAAACCTTAGATCAACATCATCCAACAATTCTCATACATTGAATGACATTAAAATGTACCATAGAAACAATAAAGCTCACATGGCAATGAAGCACAAGGTGAGGAACCAATCATTACACATAGATTATGGAAGACTCAATTCAATCAATGATCTCTCTATCCTAGCTTGATCATCCCTCACTAAGCTAAACCCTAAGTCTAGCCTAGCCTAGCCATGGATGAAACCTAAATTGAAGAGAAGAGGAACACCCTAGCTTCCATGGATGATCTTCTAGACTTGCACTTCAAGTTGCTCCAAGGAGAGAGGCTTCACTTAGCTTCCTTCAATTTCATCTTCAATTCTTCCTTAGAGTTGGGAGGCGGATGATGATGATCGAGAGAGAGAAGAGGATTAGGCAATTGAGAGGTGTGTGTGTGATGATCGCGAATGAATTCCTCTCCTATTTTCCATCAAACTCAGCTTAAATACGTCTGCCGAAAAAGACTAAAGTTTTTGACGAGAACTATGAAAGTTCTCGCCGGGAACTTCTTTGAGAGTCTGCCGGTGAGCCTTTAGTTACTTCATATGTTCTCGGCGAGAACATTAAATGTTCTCGCCGAGAACTTCTTTGGAAATCAACTACGAACCTCCTGTAAGTGCAATTCTTCAAACTCCTCGTCGAGAACTATCAAGTTCTCGCCAAGAACTTCTTTAGAAACAGGTGCAGAAATCTCTAAATCGCAATGGACTTAACTCCTCCGTCCTAGCTCCAATTGACCTCCAGTTTACTCCTATGCGCTCCTTGCCATCCGTACTACAACACCAAATCCTGAAAATGCACAAAGATACATCCGATAGACCACGAATTTGGCTCCAAAGTGGCTTCCGGATAACAAAAATGCACTTAGCACAAAACATCTATAAAAGCATATAAGTCATGGCATTTTGAGATCAAACACGTGAGATTCTTAGGTCAATCACAGGCTCAAAATGCAGGAAATAGAGTCACATCACCATTCGTCATGAACCCTTATAGTGTAGGATCGGTAAAGTCCCACGCAAAGTCCTTTTTACTAGAGTCTCGTGTTGTCACAGTGGTGGAGATGTGGTCGAAATGCAAACTTATGACATAGTTCGGTCGAGAAAGTGATTGAGAGCTTAAACACGTCCCTAAACACAGAGTGCGAGAGTTTTCCCTTGTACTTAAATTTTCTCTGTGAGGAGTCTAGTCAGTTAGATCGCATTTGTGCATGATTGGTTACTATTCCTTGTCTATGTGCAGAGAACCAGTGAGACCTGGTTGTTTTGCTGATCTGTATGCATGTTAGGTTTAATGTTCTAGGTGTACCAATTTAATATTCATTGTGAAAATTGAATCTCAGTTTAATCGATCTTGTCATTTGTGAACCTGAGTGTATTCTAGTTCATTTGCTTGAGGACAAGCAAAACTTAGTCGTAGGGGAGTTTGATGTGATATTATTGCTAGTGTTTTAGACCTATTATTGATCTACGAATCTCCCAATTTTTATCTTGAAATGCCATGGCTTGTGTGCTTTTAGAGTTGTTTTGCACAAAGTACACTTTTGTAGTCTGGAATTCACTTTTGGACCTATTTTGTTGTCTATCGGAGTTGTCTTTGTGCATTTTCAGGCCTTGACATGGTAGTACGGGTGACAAAGAGCTCATAGGATCAAACGGGATCTCGATCGGAGCTAGGATGAGGGAGTTAAGGCCATTGCAAAATCAAGATTTCTACACCTACAAGAGTTCTCGCCGAGAATATATTAAGGAATTGGAGGACTAATTTTTAAAGAAGTTCTCGGCGAGAACTTTCAAAGTTCTCTCTTTTTCGGCGTACATATATAAGCAGGGGGGCTGGACGATTTGAGGGGATTCATTGATTGATTCGACACAATACAATTCATTAGACAATCATCCTTCGTTATTTACACTTCATCGTCGATCATCCTCCATCTCTCAACCCTAGGAGCAATTGAAGATCAAAGTTGAAGGAGCTAAGGGAAGTCTCTCACCTTGGAGTAGCAAGTTGAAGTGCAAGATTGAAGGATCATCCATGGAAGCTATGGTGTTCTCTCCCTCTCCATTTCAGGTTTCATCCATAGTTATGCTAGGCTAAACTTAGGGTTTAACTTAGTGAGGTGGTGGATCATGCTAGGATAGATGGATGATTGATTGAGTTGAGTCCTACATAGTCATTGTGTAAGAAGTTGGTCCTTAAACCTTGTGCTTAATTGCCATCTGATTTTGATTGGTTTCTATGGTACATTTCTATGTCATTCAATGTATGAAATGTCGGATGATGTTGATTTAAGGTTTAGGGATTGTAATTGATGATCTGAGAGATTGAATTACTCAATTGCAACCATTTTCACTTGATTTCCTTGTTGGCATTTCTACAAGCACTTGGTGTGCATTAGGGTTTTTGTTCAATTAGGGGTTGAAAGACCTTGTAATTGCTATTATAATGTTCTATGATTGATATGAAAGTTTCTTGCATCATTCTCTTGTGTTAGAAGATGTTGATTAGGAGTTTAGGTGTGGAGCATTTCATTGAGCTTGATTAAAGCACTTCATTCCTTTGTTTCTATAGCGAGAGCATAGTTCATGTAGTTTAGGAGTAGTGAATCAATTGTGCGAGAGTTCGTTGATTCTATTGAAGTGTTGTGCATGGACAATTAATTACACATTGATGCTTGTGACTCAATTCGACTTTGATTACTCTTGAGCATGAAGATATACCTCACTAAGTTGACCTTCTTCTCTCTTGTTTGACCCTCAAACTTCCTTGTTTAGTCTTTTCCTTGCTTGATTTAGTTTGCTTATGCTTTTGAATCATTTTGTCAAACCAAAACTCAATTCAAATGTCTAGACCGTCTACGAGTAGTTTGAGTATTAGCCATTGGGAGAGCCCTCGTGGAATACGACCTTGATTGTTAATAATGGTACTTTCGTAGTTGATTATTGGCACTTCACTTGCATACAACTATGGGTATTAAGCTGAAGTTCTCTACAACTCATAACCTTTAGATTGATGGACAGTCTAAAAGGACGATCCTCACTCTTGAGGAGTTGCTTCGGTCTTGTGTTTTGGAGTTCGAGGAGTCGTGACTCAAGTTGTTGTCGTTCGTGGTGTTTGCTGACAACAACTCATTCCACAATAGTATAGAAGTTGTACCTTTTGAGGCTTTCTATAAACATAAATGTTGGACGCCTATATATTGGAATCTATAAGGGAATGGGTTCGTTTCAGGGTCTCAGATTGTCGAAGAAACTGTAAGCAAGGTTAGGCCGATTCGGGCTCAGCTTGGAGTAGCTTAGAACCGACAGAAGCAGTATGTAGACGGGAAAGCTCGGGAAGTCCAATTTGGTGTGGGAGATAAAGTTTTCCTCAAGGTTTCACCTTGGAAGGGCGTTATGCGATTTGGCAGGAAAGGCAAACTAGTGCCTACGTACATTGGTCCCTATGATATAATCAGGAAGGTCAGACCGGTTTCTTATGAGCTAGCATTTCTGGGAGAGCTGCATCAGATTCATAATATGTTCCATGTCAATGTACTTAGAAAGTACATTGGTAAAATTGATCATGTGATTAGGCTGGATGAGGTGGACTTAGCTGAAGATCTCACTTATATGGAACTGCCGACGTTGATCATCAGTTTCGCCAGCTCAGGAGTAAGCGCATACTGATGGTCAAGGTGATTTCGAGGAACCAAGAAGTCGAACCAGCGACTTGGCAGACGGTGGTTATGATGAAACAGCCCCGACTTGGTGAATGCATGTATCGCAGGTAAGGCTCTAGTGCTCATTAGTGAATTCATTTGGTTAGGGGGAGGGGGTTTAAGTCAGTTTCGGGATGAAACCTGTTTCAGGGGGGAGTTGTAATGTCTCGTTATCGGTTATGTTTTATATTTCGTGATTTGGTTAAGAATGGATTAGTTTTTAGTGAATGTCATATAATGGTCGTTGAACTGCAAGGTGTAACAAGCATTACATGAACTATAATGGTTGTTGTCTTCCACATAAAATGGGCCTTACAGGATCTTTAACGGCTTTTATGTCAGTTCTCTATCAAATAGTACTGCGAGCTTCAGTCGAACAAAACCTTAATTCTAATTATCTCTCAAATGCTTTGACTAATAGCAAGAGTTCGAGAGGAAGATTGGGAGCTCGGGTCGTTAGATCAGCGAGGGAACACAATGGAAGGTTAAGGGATTGATCTAGGTCGATTGTCCAGACTCTGATTTAGGTAAATCCTCTCCGTTCAAACAGATTAAACTCTTTCAGTTAGGGTTTTACAGTTTTGGGGTTTTGGTGTTCTTCTCTAATCAAATCGGTTCTAATGGTTGTGGTTGTTGGAAGCTCGTGTAGGAAGGTTGTGGTGCAGTTGCTTAAGGTTGGAAGCTATCTCAGACAGTCCGGTTCAAGAATCAACTAAGAAAACTGTGAGGGGTTTTTCATTGAAATGTTACATTTTACTGCTATGGTCCATACCTAGCTTTTATGCTTATTATTATTGTGTTATTGAATTACATCCCATGATGTAATTCAGGGTTAGTTTGATAGATCACAATGATTGATATGGGTAGGAATTACGTGCATATTTAGACTAATCATTCAGGTTGGAATAGGTGTGAGAGAGAATGATCGATTTATGGATTGCGCAATCCCCTATGAAATGAAAGGGCTAGGGGTCTTATAGACCATTTATAGAGCCTTTATGGCACTGGGGCAGTCATTAGACCTTAAAGGCTTAAGGGATCCTTTTATTGATCGAGATATGGTTTGCTCGGGCTACCAACCTTCTAAGTTATTATGATCTTTCATTCATCTGACTGGCTTACTGCTTTTTTTAGGATTCGAGATTACTCTGGTTCATTCAGTGCATGTCACTGACCCCTCTTCTTTGGTTTCGTTGCTGGTCCATGCTAGGTACAACTAGGACGTTCAGACCCGCCTTTTGACTCTTTAGTTTTAACCGAGATTTTCAGGGATTTGTTTCTAGTTTATCGGTTTATGGATGTATTGGATGCTTTGTCGTTTTTCCCATTTCTCATTGGATATTGGTTATTGGTTGTATTAGATTATTTATTCTGGTTTGTGCCGGTTTAGCCTTTCCCCTTTATTCCTATTGATTCAGTTATTCATGTATGTGATAGATTTGTATGCCTATCTTCTTGGTTTGAGTCTATGACACCTGAGTTAGCATTGCATGGGTTAAACCATTGGTTTAACCGGGTCTCCTAGGATAGGGTGTTATAGGTTTGAGGTATGTTTCGCTCAATTTTGGTTTCTCGAATGAACGAGTTAGGGTTCTGGTTTTGGGATTTCAGATCTGGTGTTCTATGTTTCCAGAACTCCTTTGAGGATCAGTCTCTTGGTGGATCCAAGAGGGCAGAAAATACACAAGATACCATCAAACTTTCATTTTCTTTCACACTCACCACTCAACTAATTTTCCTACACCCCATAACATCAAACAATACTTTTCGTTTAAGTGAGTATCACTCTCTCTTTATTGGACGAAATAATAACGTATCTTGACGGTATGATGGTATGGTCAACATATACTGTTGAGTTAGCTGCCAACATGGTATTATGCAGCCAAAAATTTAAAATTTAGTATTTTAAATAGTTTCACGTGTGTGAGTTTCCAAAACACATTGTTTCTTTTTTTTAGATGCATAATACCTTGTTGGTGGCTCAGTCAACGATATATCTTGATTGTACAGTCATTCCATCAAGCCACGTAATTATTTCGTTTAAAAAAGGGTATGGGTGGTAATGAGTGAAACAAAAACTATAATTCAATAGTATAAGGTGTAGGAAAATTAGTTCAGTGGTGTATGTGAAAGAAAATGAAAGTTTGATGGTATCTCGTGTATTTTACTCTCCAAGTGGCGAGAGCAAGGTGAGGAGCTCGACTTACCTATTTTTCGTCTTGTGATGAGGAACCACTTTTACTAAGGCGAGAGGTTAAGTTATAGTCTTAGAATCGAACATTTGTGATATGCTTGGAAAACCTAAAGTAGAAATATGTATTTATTTCTTTATGGTTCTGGCAGTTGATAATGCCAGAGTTTGCTACTTTCACAGAATGTTTACAAGACATGGGAGGATAGGTAGAATTATCTAATGACATCTATTATTAGAGCATCTCCAATGGTCTTGTGTAAAAGGTTTAAAACTTTTAGAAAAACCTTTAAAACCATAGAAGAGTTTGAGGTGGCACTAAAATGTACATAAAGCTTTAGGGACTACAATGGTATGGTTTAAAAGTTTTAAAGCTTTAAGTAAAAATATTATAATCCATAAAATCGTATGAGGTGAAAATTATGGAAGAGAGATGATGCAAAAGGTTTGTGTACATAAAGCTTTTGCATAAAGCTGTATGCAATTAACCAATCAACTCATTTCTCTCTCCTAATTTTTTACATTTTTCATTTATTTATTTAAGTCACTCATTTATTTAATAATTTTCTACCAATTTCAATTAATCAAAATGACAAATAAATGTTGCACTACGAATGTACATTAACATCAATGACTACATAAATAAATAACATCAATCTTCTAATAAAACTAGTATTTTTGCCCGCCCATTGGGCGAAATATTATGTTAATATGTATGTATTATTAGCCATGTTATCAAAACCGGACCGGACCAACCGGTCGGACCGGTATAAACCGGTGACCGGACTCGATTCCGGTCCGATCCAAGGAAAAACACAGTCCGGTCAAATTAAGCAATTTTTCAGGTTCGACCCGTCAAAATCGATAAACTCGTTCAACCCGGAATCAACGGTTTCTGGCGGTTCCATGAGACAACGTTTGGTATACTGAGATTCTGGATAAGAGATCTGGAATCAATGATTCAGAATAAGAGATGTAGAAACCATGAAGTAGAATAAGCGATTTGGTAATCACGCTCTCGGTCTTTCTTTTCCAACATCGTCAAACTCCATCGTCCTCTGCTGATCGATTTTCGTCCTGACGTCGTTCCGATCCTCCTCCCGGCGTTGCCTTCCGATCCTCCTTCCGATGTCGTTACCGATCTCTTGCTTCCTGTCGATAATCTTTCATCTTTCTTCTCCAAAATGGGATTTATGAACATAGAAGAGTGGAAGATAGAAAGAATGAACATGTTCTTCTGAGTTTTCTTTTTCACCAAATGGAAAAGTGAAGAAGATAAGAGAACTAGAGAAGAAGGAGAAGAATAGATGGCGGCGGTTTTAGGATTTAGGTTAGATATGTTAGGGTTTTTTTAATAACATATATATATATATATATTGGTATAATTATATTTTAGTACTTTATGTTTTTATAATTTCTCAAAAAAGCATGTATTTTCAGTATAATTATAGTTTGATACCTAAGTATTAGGTAATATCTAATTTCTTAAAGTAATAATGTGACCGGTTCTTTATACCGATTCTTATGGTTTGATACCGGTCGAACCTTTAACCCTCAAACCTCTCGCTGGACTGGTTTGATGACCAGTCCGGTCTTGACAACACTGATTATTAGTTATTTAAGAGTTTCAAATATTAATTAATATATCGGTAATCGTATTAGAAACCAAATTAATATTTATCCATAATGATTTTTAATATCAGTTTATAATATATATATATATATATATATATAATATATATATAATATATATATATATATAAGCTTTCTTAATTAATTTCTTACATTTGGAATATTTCTTAGTTATAATTAGTGTGAAACCCATAATTTTTTATAAATCTAAACCAAAGTTTTTGACATATCTAACCCAATATTTTTTTACAAATCTAACCCTTTTTTTACAAATCTAACCAAAAGTTTTTAATTAATCTAACCTATAATTTTTTTGAAATCTAACCCAAAGTTTTTGAAAAATCTAACCAAATGGGCGGAATGTTATGTTAATATATATCTATTATTATATATTTTTAAAATATTAATTAATATATCACAACGCTCTCTTGCGGTTGCTATCAATAGTTTTGATTACAAGTTTGTAAAGCATGATGTTGTCCCTACACCAGAATTTGAATTTTGGTATTGAATGTTTTCTCAATTTTACAGCTTCTCTTTCACATGTTTTCTAATTCGGATTGCATGCAACTATCGCTTGAAACTGTTGGTTTTTTTATCTAACATCAAAGGCTACTTTCGTGCTTCTCGACTTGACAGTTAATCAGAAACTGCATCTTACTTCATCAGAACTGGCATGTGCTTACCACGATGTTTGCGATGAACTACCACCTCAATTGAGCGCTCTAAATGGACAAAATATGATGTTTGAGGTCCAGCTGCCAAGCCACATGCATGCGATTACATATGATGACTTCTAGGTTTCTGAAATTTGGGGACTTCTGCTCCATCGTGCTCAGTTGCTTGACAAGATGCCACAACTAATAGTGACAAAGATAATTTATAAAAAAAATCTTATAAATAAATAATTAAACTATATGATAGGTACTGCGTTATACTCAATTCTACTTGTGATCAAATTAACTCGAATGTGAATCATAAAAAAATTATGTCATATTATGACATGATTTGATGAACCCGCCCACAAAGCCCAACACAACTACATTCTTGACTTGAATTAACTAAATTCAACAACATGTGGCTAATCAAGTCATGACTCGATAAACCCACTATACATTTAACATGTGATCTTATTGACTCGTAATTTGATTAAACCTACAACTCAATGGACCTCGCCCTTCTAATTAGAATAATATATGAATTAAAATATGTTTCTTTTACAAATTCATTTGTATGAAAGTTGATCATCTAGATCAATCTGGCCCGATCTAGCTTACTCGTGACATTAACTGAATAAAAGTCAACAACCCATAACTCGATATATTTGCACATGATTTACCAAAACATGTGACCCAATAAGTGCATACTTGACTAACTTATCTAATGATCATGATTGTTTATATGGACTACTTTTTTTTTTGGTAGGTAGACAAACAAAGAAAGATTACAATGACCGCAGCACCAACCGTGGTTGGGATGATCTGAGGCGATCATAGGTGCTCCAACGCACCACCACCGGGTCCAAAGCCTCAACCATGTGAGTGCCAAAAGGAAGAGTATGACCTAAGGCCGCTAGAGAGTCCACCAAGAAATTGCCCTCTCTGTAGATATGCCGAATAACCACCGTCCAATCCCATCGAATCATGTCTTTAAAGATGCTCACCAAACTCGCATGTTGATGGTCCAAGTTACCCTCATGTTGAAGAATCTTAACTGCACACATGGAATCAGTTTGAATCTCAAGCAACCTCACACCATAGTCCCATGCCAACTTCATGCCTTTGATGATACCCCGAATCTCGGCCCGAGTTATAGAACAACTCCCCATATTCATGTTGAACGCCACAATAATATCTCCAGTAGAAATCCGTACCGCCCCACCCGCGCTAGCTGCTCCATGAATAGAGCAGGCACCGTCTGTGTTCAGAGTATACCAAGGTGGAGCAGCTGGTTGCCAAGCAATATCTTGGACCACTCTCTCACTTGGATTAAGGGATCTTGTTTGAGTTGCCTCCTCAAGGGCAGAGGTTACAATTTGATTCCAGAATTGGATCTGACTAATAATACTATCCGGAGTTGGATTGGAACCTTGAAAGATCCTTTCATTGCGGTTCCGCCAAAGGTTCCAGCATGTAAGCCCAAAGAGAACCTTCCAATTTGAGTTCTTCATGTTACTACACCACCAACTCTCGAAATTCTCGGTCATGAAGGAATTACACTGTCCAGGTGATAATAAACGATGCCACACATCCACTGCAAAAGGGCAGGATCGCAGAACATGCTCCACAGTTTCAGTAACGTTACCACAAAGAGTACAAGCATCTGTAGCAGCCAAGTGTCGTCGTCTTCGTTCTTTGTTGGTCATGAGCCTATCATGGTAAGCAAGCCACATGAAATGTTGAACCTTATTAGGTCCCGACCACGACCAGATCATCTTCCATATGCCTTCCTCCGTACCCATGCCCTCTCTCATGCCATTAATAAGCAAATAGCCAGACTTGACCTAGTAATTTCCATCTCCTTCAAGGCCCTAGGTGGGTGTATCCATTCCAAGCTCCTCCCTCGGAGGGATCATACCAGCAACAGTTTGTACTACAGGTTCTGGGAGTACACTCTTAAGTCTGTCAAAATCCCAATTGTTATCCAAATTACAAAAATCAGCAACTTTTATATTACCGTCAATAGAGTCTTGGCGGAGAGCAAGATCACAAAGACGTTGACCATTGTCGAGCCATTTGTCCATCCAGAAGCTTGTCCACTTTCCATCTCGAATGCTCCATTGTAATCCTTCATTCTAAAATGGCCTATCCTCTCTAATACCTCGCCAAAGGTTCAAAAATCGTTTCGCGCTCTTGGCACCAGACCCGTCGGTGTACGTTTTAGATATTTAGTGAGTAAGAGATCTACCCAAAGCTCGTTGGGTCTCTTAAGGAGGCCCCAAGCAAGTTTCAAGATGAAAGCTTGGTTAAAACACCGTGCACTTCTCAGCCCAAGGCCCCCAAGCTCCTTCGGCTTGCACACCGTGTTCCAATTAACAAGATGAATCTTCCGTCTGCTAGACTCTGAACCCCAAATAAAACTCCTAATCCGTTGATCAATCAGATAGGCTGGAATAGCATTAAGGACCGAAGTCGCCAATGTAACCCGTCCAGCGAGGGAGAGCGAATCCCTTTTCCATCCTGACAATTTAGAATCCAAATTCTCCAAAATAAACTTGTAATGTGCATTTGTAGAACGGCCATGTAAGATAGGGATTCCCAGGTACCGGCCAAGGGACTACTTCTAATTCTGTGTATGAAATTAACCATTAATTATTTCAGTTATATTATTCGTATAGATTGCACCCATTTTAACCACCTAACACTACAAAAAAGAGTTAATATAGTCGCAGGCAGTTTCGCTGCCTGCGACTATATTAGTCGCAGGCAAAACCTTAGTCGCAGGCCGCCCGCGACTAGGTATGGCTTAGTCGCAGGCGCCTGCGACTAAAGAACGGCCCGCGACTATTTATGTCGCAGGCGCCCGCGACAAAGCCTTTTCCCGCGACTAATTCAGTGGGCTTAGTCGCAGGCGCCTGCGACTAAAGTGTTGCCCGCGACTATTTTAGTCGCAGGCGCCTGCGACTAAAGTGTTGCCCGCGACTATTTTAGTCGCAGGCGCCTGCGACTAAACCCCTGGCCTGCGATTAAGCTTTAACATAGTCGCAGGCCGCCTGCGACTAAGTAATCGAATGACCTCCCTACTCAACCCGCCAGAAGCTCATTCTTCCCTACAACTCCTCCGAAATTCTCTCAAATCTCCGCACTGTCGATCGACGTACGACTATTTTCTCCGATTTTGCTCTTGTTTTCGGTAAGTAATACATCCCTAAACTCGTCATCTGAATGTGTTTGTGTTCTTGAGTTAATTTCATTATATTTTCATTTGATTTACAGGGATTTTTGACGTTTTTCCTTTCGATTTGTGCAAATTGGGCTGATTCATCACATTCCTGGTAAGAGATTCGTCATGAATGTACGATATTGTTAGGGGCAGATTTGTTAGTTCGTTTATTTCAAGTTTCATAGACATTTTTTGACGTCTTGAATTTGAAATATGTGCTGTCTTTGACGTTGTGCAGACTTAAAAATCACGTTTTAGGATGCCCCCGTGTACCAGAACCAGAACCAGAACCAGAACCAAAACCCGGGAATGATCAGTAGCCGTCTCCCCTCCTTTCTTTGGATATTGTTGTATTTCAAGATGTTGTGTCATATTTATACATTTGTTAGGATGTGTTGTACTATAGTTTGATAAACTAGTTTGTTGTTCTACTAATAATTAAGTATTTGATTATGCAGTAGTTGTTGTTCTACTACTAATATGATCATATATTAATTGTTAAATTGAAAATGGATCATCCTGAAAAATGTGAATTCTGACCGAAATCGTAGGTTTAAAACCAAATCAGCTGACCAAATCGAACAGGTCACAAACAAAAACTTGTTAAAAACCAAATCAGCTGGCCAAATCGAAATTGGGTCCCACAGGCGATTTGTCGCGGGTGGGCCTGCGACTAAGTTAGTCGCGGGCCTATCTTTAGTCGCAGGCGGCCCGCGAGTAACTTAGTCGCAGGCGCCTGCGACTAAAGAACCGCCCGCGACTAACTTAGTCGCAGGCTTGCCCGCGACAAAGCCTGGGCTTCGTCGCAGCGACTTTAGTCGCGGGCAGCCTGATCTTAGTCGCAGGCAACGCCTGTGACTAAATTACTCCTTTGTCGCAGGCCTGCCCGCGACTATAATCGACCGGGCCTGTGACTATGTTATATTTTTTTTGTAGTGTAATATATTTATGAATGATTTACAGTTTGTAAGTTTTAACTATTAATTTGATTCAGGTATAAACTTTTCAAAATCAAACCAATATGGAATTATAATTTTAAATTTAGAGTAATGTAAAAATTATAATACCATAACTTTTATTTGGAGAATAAATATTAAATTCTTATCATAACATGTGTATATGAAGAATTAAATTTATTACACAACAAATTACATAATATTAGTAGAATTATTTCATATGAATGTATATATATACACATTAAATTAAATGTGGATTTGAGGAGATGCATTAAATATGAAAGCATTTAATATGTTGAGAGAAAATAATTATATTTTGATTTAAAATTGTTGATGATGTGGAAAATTGTGAGAAGAGTTCTAGCTTATGTGGCAGATTCAAACTAAAGAACACACATAGTATATTTTAAGATTGCTACAGCTAAATTTAAAATGCAATAAAAACACAAATAATATATAGAAAGCAGTGACACATTTATTAAAAAAATTGTAATGTGTGTTCAATGTTCAGTGTCATCTCCGAAACGTTGCCAAATATGCTCACAGTTGCTGATGTACTTCACGGTCACGTAATTCTACATGCTTGCGGATATATTGATGAAACTCTTCAACTAATCGACGAGACACCGGTATTGGAGGATCAACCTCATCGTCTGACCATGTACTTATTGCATTCCCTTCGTTCTCTACAATCATATATATTATGCAATATGACACAAGCATAGATTATATCTTTAAGTTTTTGGTGTTGCCAAAATCGAGCTGCACCACGTACAATTGCCCACTGTGCTTGGAGGACTGCAAATGCTCGTTCCACATCCTTTCTTGTAGCTTTTGCATTTTCTTGAATTTCTTCCTCTTCGGATCTTCTGGATATATTTCATCTGCAAGATAATAACCTTTCGTGTATTTTGTGCCATTAACTGTAAATTGAACATTTGGTGAGTACCCTCCCAATACATCATTGAACAATGTCGATTGGTTGAGTACGTTGATGTCATTGTTAGATCCTACGACACCAAAAAATGCATGTCATATCCAAAGGTCTTGTGATGCTATCGCTTCTAACATTATTTTTAGAACGCCTTGATTACCTCTAGTAAATTGACCTTTCTAGGCAATTGGGCAATTTTTCCATGGCCAATGCATGCAATCAATACTCCCTATCATGCCCGGAAAGCCATGGACTTCCGAATGTAACTGAAGCAATCATTGGACATCATTACTATTAGGTTTTCTCGAAAATTCACTTCCAAATACCTCAATAACACATTGACAAAATTTCATTAGACACTCAATTGCGGTGCTCTCTCCAATGCGTAGGTACTTGTCATAATGGTCAGTAGGTGTACCATATGCCAATTGACGAATTGCTGTTGTACACTTTTGAAGAGGGGACAAACCTTGTTTGTTGGTTGCATCAACTCGTAACATGATCGTTATAGTATTTTGCTATTCGTTCCCAAAAGTTTTTTCTGTTATGTGCATTGCCTTTCACACTATCAGTTGAGATGATGAGGTAAGAGCTTGCAAGAAATTTTTCAATTTCAATGCTCCACCTCTTTCGACTTTCGTCATTACTCATTCCGTCAGACTCCACCATATCATCAGGTCTTGTATCGGCAGGCGGTGCTGGCATACTTTCCGGTGTATATTGTTGTTGCATTGCTGCATTGAAGTACTCATAGTGTGGATACATGGGGATATAAGGGTTTGAAAAATATGGAAAATTCAGGATACCTTGGCATTCTTGAAACTGTGAAGAACCTTGCACTTGAGGTGGTGGGGCAGTGTGTTGAGGATGAACTAATTCGCCATTATGATGACTACCCAATAACCTCATGAAATAATTTGGCTCCATGTGGAAAAGTTAGTAATGATAAAGTTTACTATAATTGAATTTATAGAGGCATTTTTTTTTATGAATTGAGCAAATTTTATTCATCAAAAGCTTGGAATGCCAATACAAAGTTCAAAGAACACTAAGACCCAAAAAAGAGCTATCAATCTACAAAGAGACATAAAAGAACTCTATACACCAATATCTATAGCATGGAGCTTGGGATTTTTCTCCATATAAATCTTAATTTCCCTATCAATATAAAGGATCATATCATTCTCATCTTCATGTTTAAGATTTCCAAAGATTCTTTTGCATCTTTCCCTCCATAGTTTCGAAATGATGATCCTCCAAAGAAGCTGCCTAAGCTGCCCTCTAACATCTTTCCCCCAACGACCTACCTCTGCAATTATCAGGTCGAATGAACCACAACTGCCCAGCTCCGGTAAAAAGTGATGGAGGATCAGCTTTGAGACTCTGCAGTCTCTGAAGATATGATCTCTACTCTCATCCTCTTCTTCACACAAAGCACAACATTTGTCTACAAGGGGATCCCACACACTGATCTTGTCTCTGGTGGTAATACGGTCAGCCATTATCATCCACACCACAAAAGTATGCTTAGGGATAGAAAACTTGCCCCATACACTGCTATACCACCCAACTTCAGGATACTTAGGCCTGATATCATTCCACACTTTGCTTACTTTAAATTTAGGCATAACACTTCCATTCCAAAGAAGATCACCTTCAACATCCATGGATATAAACTCTTGTGCCAAAGTTCTCAGCTTCAAAATTCTTCTCCAATGCCAAGACCTAGCAGTCCACTCCAGCTGCCAGAAGACTTTTCTTTTAATCTTGTAATAGAGGCGTTTTCATTCTTATCATCTTAGATTATGCGAAGTATGTGGGGTACCTCCAACAAATCATGTATTTCTGTTTCAGTAACAACAACCCTTTATTTGCAAAAAAAAAAAAAGTAACAACAATCCTATATTGCCAATATATATTTTTAGGCGTGGACTAATTGATTGCATTTTGCATAGTATTCCATCAAATACCTAATTTAAATTGAGTTTGACATGTTTATCTTCAAAGGAATGTATTAATTTAATAGTATTTTAATTATACTATATTATTAATTATTAGATGATTTATTTGTCGATTTCTTCGTTTGTAATTATATATACTTATATTCTCAATCAAAAAAAAATACTTGATCAGCTGATATATGGCTTTTGGAGCTAATATTATGTATAATGCGTACCAATTGACGTCATGAAAATGATAGGTGGAATGGAAAGACCCAAAATGCAAAGTGATCAAACTAGGAGGTTGTATTTATATAGGGGCTATTTGTAAAGTTTGTAAAGTATATGGGGAAAGTGCTATTTTCCCTTAATATTTTAATCATATTATAATATTAATTAATGTTTAAAAGTTTATAAAGTTTATAAGTTTTATGTCATTGTGAGAATAGATTTATAAGTTAGGGTGTTTTAAAAAAGTGATGTGGCATACTTGTTAAACTTTAAATTATAAGATCATTGGAGATGCTTTTAGGCTAGTAGATGAAAAGATAGATATTTTTCATTGTCGGTATCACCCCAGATTTTGCAAAGTCCTAGGTGATAATTTTGTAGGACATGGGTCCATAGTTGCCATTTATAATGTTCCTAGGGATCACTGTAGTATCTCTAGAACATACCCTAATAGGCACTTAACTAACAAGACAAGACATGATTTTACAGTTATAGTGTTTGTCTTGCTTGTGATCTCTAGTACAAAGTGGCTACATTATAGACACTCAATAATTAGCATTGACCCTCTCCTCGACTTCTGCATGCACAACTATGAGTTATATTAGGTCATCATGTCGCTTAGAAGGGCGAACCATAGGCCATGTTGGAGCTTTTATTAAGGATTCAATACATGTTAGGTACTCACTCGGTTTGGACAAACAGACACCTTTTTTAATTTATGGATATATATTCATATTTTTATCATTTTACAGTTATCGATTTTGGGAGATTATTCCATTATTTTTGGATTATTTTTCGGATTATGAATGTATTGGTTTTCTATTTGGCTTTTACAATTTTTTCTTGTCGAGCACTCCCACGGAAGAGAGGGTCAAGATCAGCTAAATTAAAGCAGAAAGGGGGGAGGGAGCGGGTTGGGGTTGGAGAGAACCAACAATCACTTATGAAAAAATCCTCAAGTTACAAAACTCGAGAAAGCAAAAAAAAAAAAAATCAATAAGATCAGTAATAAAGTAACAAATCGAAAACAAAAAGAATGCAAAGCTTAAAGATTGATGAACAAAATATTAAATTATTCAAAGTATTAAAAATGAAAAGTAGTTAAAAACAAACATCTATCAACCATGAATAAAATAAATAAAGAAATATAAATGAAATCCACAACAACATGTTCACCATGATAACCACTCTCATAACAAAAACATTAAAAATTAAAGAACAAAAATCATAACTACAAAATCATTATTCTCGGGAAAAAAGATTGAAGTGCATGTCGGGAAACCATGAAAAATCAACTGACCGAACCAAAAAATCAAAAAGAGTAATTAACAAAACATAACTCAACTAGATGACTCAACCTTTCCGCTCACCTTGGAACAAAAATCTGTTTGGCCGACGAAATGCGACATCAAGCAAAACCGGCGATTGATCATTAATGGGCAACAGTAGGAGACGAATAGAAAAAGTGAGACCAGTAGGAGACAAGTGATCATCAAGCAAAACCTACACACAATCTGAATTAAGAGCACCACAAGGGTGAAATCAGGACTCTAAAGAGCTTGTAAATCAGCACACGGGAGACCCGAGACTGTCATCGAACCACAACCGTATGACATTGAAGGCCACCAAACGGAAGGGAAAACCCTGAGAACAAGGAGCGACACTAGATTGATCAGCCTGAGAACAGAGCCGAAAAAAAGGGGGAAATGGGGAAAAAGAAAAATGGGGACAATGGAGAGCTTTGAGTCCGACGCCGAAAAACAGCCTCCGACGACGAACAAGAAAAGCGTGGAATGGGTTCAATTTTCTTCTAATCCGTCCTCTACTTAGCTTCGTCTTCTTCTGGATTCAAACCGGAAAAGTAGAAGTCGAATTGAGATGGAATCTTTTTTGCTTAAGGAGAAAAGAAAGATGATGAAGAAATGATAAAATAGCCTGGAAAAATGTTGCTCTCCCTAAGAGAGAAGGAAGTGTTGGCCTGTATGATATGAGGAGCTGGAATCTTTCAAATGTGGTTAGGCATATTTGAAGCCTTTTGCTGAAAGCAGGATCCCTTTGGGTTGCCTGGATTGAGAAGTATAGATTGAAGGGTAGAGAATTCTGGAGTGTAAAGCCAACTGTTGGCTCTTGGCAGGATAAAGGTTCTGAAAACTAGAGCCAAAATAAGGCAGTTTGTAAGTGAGGATGCAGATGGTGATGTGTTGTGGAATGGTGAATAAATGCCAAAGTTCAAGGTTAGTAAAGTATGGAACACTCTGATGCCATTAAACCCTGTTGTTCCCTGGTATGATGCAGTTTAGATTGGATATATTATACCTCGAAGATCCTTCATTACCTGGCTTATAGTGAAAGATAGGATTACCACTCGAGACAAAATCAAGCTTTGGAGCCCGGATGTGGATGATGTTTGTGTGTTATGTAGTAAGGCAGGGGAGTCAAGGGAGCACTTGTTTGCTCAATGTGAGTACTCTAGCACTATTATTGACAGTCTGTTGCCAGAACTCTGAGGTCTAACTTGGATTGAATCGTTAGATGCTGTTACATCTTGGAGTGGAAGCAAACCTAAGAAGAAAGCTAACAGGCTGCTGTGGAGAAGCATGCTTTGTTTCATTTGGACAGAGAGATGTCGGAGGGTGTTTACCAGTTGCATTAGAGATGAGCAGTGCTTGATTGAGAGTACCAAGGATGAGATCATGGTTTTTGCAACCGGGCGAAAGGACACTAGTGAGATTTTATCAGTTATATAGTCTTAGCTAGTTTTGTTGTATTTAAGGACTCTCTTGTATTGACATTCCATGCTATTTTGATGAATAAAATCATACTAAGTCATAAAAAAAACAGAGGGAGTTGCAGGGATTGAAATGGACTAGGATTGGAGTGGAGGTCAAGGGTTTTGGAGTGGCTTTTACAATTGTTAGTTACGGAGTTTACATTTTCTCTGTTCATTTCTATTGTAGGTTACTTGTATATGATAGAGTCAGTGACATCTTGATTTAGTGTTTGCATAATCGTTTATCATGGGGTGTTATATATATCATAATACTAAGTCAAATAAATGATTTGGGAGAAATATAATCATCAAATCTCCTTTCTTTCTCACTAACCTCATTCTTAGAGGTTGTTTTTTTGCGCAAAAATGAATTGCAGTGGAATTAAAATTCGGAAGAGATTCAATTGCTGAGAAGGCTCTAATTCCTGGATTTTTTTCGAAAATGGGGTCATACAGAAAATCAATTACCAAAATAGGGTTATTGTACGGTCAATTCCGAAAATAGGGGTGGACTTGATGACTGGACAAACAAATCGCCAATATAACTGGCGATTTTGGTTTGGCGCCTTCCAGCTTCTTTCTGACAGACAGGAGAGTGGATGCAAAATCGTCATTTTATGTGGCGACAAACCAAAATCGCCAATTATATTGGCGATTTGTTTGTCCAGTCATCAAGTCCACCCCTATTTTCGGAATTGACAGTACAATAACCCTATTTTGGTAATTGATTTTCTGTATGACCCCATTTTCGGAAAAAATCCCTAATTCCTTCTGTTTTTTTAATCCTTGGATTTCACAAAGGACCACATGCATTTGAAATAGAGGACCACATGGCATGACTGAAGTACCCTTCCTATCAATACCAACAACCCCTATATTTTGTACGCATTTTATTTATTCCATTTTTTTCAGAAAATACTAAAAAAATCGAGCTCACCATTATTAAAAAAAATTAATGAATTATTCAAAACTTTTTATTCGGCCAAACAACAATATTCAAATAATCAACATTATTCGACCAAACAACAATATTCAAAGAATTGACAATATTCTACCAAACAACAATATTCAAATCAGGTATGGTTGTGAAACT
Source organism: Linum lewisii (assembly GCA_034768395.1). Lineage (NCBI taxonomy): Eukaryota > Viridiplantae > Streptophyta > Magnoliopsida > Malpighiales > Linaceae > Linum > Linum lewisii. Next base: position 37,992,309 of record CM068299.1, read on the forward strand.
CTATTCTACCAAGGGAATAAAATCAAACACCAAAAACAAATATTCGTTGCGATGTTGAAGAACAACTCCAACATACCATCATCATTTCCAAGTCGTATCGATGCATCGTGCACTTGTTCCTCTGTAGGACCCTCAATCATTTCAAGCTCGGGCAATATCATGCTCATTTGTTTGCAGACGTTATCTGATTCTCGAACCATTGCACGTAGAGAACTAGCCACATCATCAATAATTGATTTCAGCTCAGTTACGTCATTAGAAGTTTCAATGTTTGAGCCTCGAGCTCTCTTACGTCGACTAGTTCCTTTAAAATTACCAATATTGACAGAAGGACTTGGGATCTCTATTCCTTCAGGGATGTTGTTCAGTTGTCCAGTTGAGTTCGTCTCGACATTGGGTATTTCTCCATTCTCCCAACCCAATAAAAGTGTATCCCTGAATTGAATTTTTAGGAGAGAAGGTGGAAAGGGTTAACGAGGAATGTCCATCCTCATCCAGAATTTCAGAGGCTAAAGCCAAGCGGGGCTGATAAAAAACAAACCATTATTTACTCAAGTTAGTTTAACAACAAGATAATGTAACATACAAAAGCAACCATATCAATGATTACTACGAAGAAGTGGATGCACCAAGAGGATATCTTTCTTGCTAGCTTAAAATACTATGACGATGAGTTTCTTAGAACTAGAACAGGAAAGGTAACATAATGGGCTACTGTTTCACTATATTCACCACATCTTCTCCCACGATTTTCAGCAGCTTGAAGACTACTGCAACCACCACTAGGACAATGCTTCCATGGTAATTTATTTTACAACTTCCCTTTTCTTCTTTTTCTTGTATTTCTATTGGAGTTTTTGCTGTTGTTTGATAGTTCTGAGCACTTAAAAACACTAAGCTAAAATGGCAACGAGAGGGTTTCTTGCTAACAATTAAATTCAGGAGGAAAGTGGGTTAGGTTCAGCATCCAACCATGTAAGGGTTGGAAGTATTCCAACTTTTTTTTTTCAATTATTAGATTATTCTTTGACATTTTGATCAATCTAATGATCTAGATTGATAGGAGTATTTAGACTTTACACATATAATTTAATTTTTATATTTAAATTAAATATTTAATATTCTCCGGTGACCGGCCAGTGACTCTTCGGTGACCGGCCACCATCTCCGGTGACTTTTCCGTCGAGAGTTTGTCGAGTTTTCCGACGAAGATATGTTAACTATTTAACACCTTCCTTTTTTGTTGTTAACTAGTTAACAATGTTTTTTTAGTTTGATAACCAGTTACCAGTATTGTTAACAGGTTTTTTGTTGATAACTAGTTATCTGAAATAGTTCACAAGTTATTTTAGTGATAACTAGTTAACGAATTTTCATGACCAAGTATAACAAGATTTGTTTGTTAACATGTCATCTTACTAGTTATGTTGTTTTCAACATGATAACTTGTTAACATCATGATTTTGATAACTAGTTAACAAGTTTTTTAGTGATAACTTGTTATCAACATTAGTTAACTAGTTATCAAAATTTGTTAACACTGTTAAACTTTAAAGTTAGTGAACAATCCTTTGGCGCGTGAGAGCACGTGTTTTTCTCTCAAATTTCCTAATGTTCCATTGCGAAAACTCAGGGGAGGTTGCCGCTAGGTGGCTCGCCATGGCTTCTTCGTCATCTTCTGCTCCTCAAGGGGCTACATCTTTGGCATCTTTGGTAGCTGATAAGAAGTCTGATATGAAATTCATTGTTGAATCCAAGGAATCGGTGGTTGATAGAGTCTTACACATTCCAAAAGCGGTGGTTGACCTAGGTGTTAAGAAACTTCAATCGGCCGTCGTTGCTCAGTTTCTAGGGACTATTCTGCCATTGAAGGTTATTCGTAGTGTTCTCAACCGTATCTGGGGTTATGAAGGGGGGATTACAATATCGACTCTCTCAGAAGGCTTGTTCCTTGTTGAGTTTCCATCCTTGAAGCTTTGCGAATAGGTGTTAGCAACGATGATCCTTCGGAGGTGGGCGGAGGGTTTAAAGCCTATTGACTCATCGTCGCAGGAGATACCTGTATGGGTCACTTTTAAGAGTGTTCCCCCGACTATGGTAACGCCGGAGGGGATAAGTTGGCTGGCTAGTCAGATTGGGTAGCCGATCAACAAATTTGTGAGAGACGGCCTTGATATTAAGGTTTGTGTAGTCAGAAAGCTCTCTGAGCTGGTTAGGACTAGTCTAAGTGTGGTGTTAGCAGGAGGTGAGCATCGAGATATTGAAATCGAATATGTTGAACCACGAGTTTATTCAGGGAAGGATAAGCAGGTCAGGGCTGTGAGTACTCATGTTTCCCACCCAAAGTTTTTTATCCTAGTGGTTCATGCATCAGGCATTGCCTCTAAACAACCTTCTGGTGGGGAGGGGGCACCTGGAAGCGGGTTGTCTGGAAAGGCTGGAGGGGGGGATGGGCAATGAAGCTGAAGCTTCTTTGCAAGCGAAGGCTTCACCCATCCAACAGACCTTAAAGGGTCTGAGCCCTATTTCAGTTCATGAGGAAGATGGAGGTAGCTTAGTAAGTGATGAGGAGGAGCAGGTTTATGATGAAACGATTGGTGTCATGCCTGAGGATCCTACATCTGCAGCTCCTCAGGTTGGTGATGTTGAAGTTGAGGTGCAAGAACCGCTTGCAGGTAATGATTTTGTGCCCCCAGCTGATGTTTCAAAGGTAATGGGGAGTGATCCCTCTATCAGGGTAGTAGGAGAGGGTGGTTTTAAGAACCTTCAAAAGCCAATTTCTCTAAGTTCATAAGTCAAAGTACGGTGTTATCTCCAAAAGGGATAATCACTCGACACAAAAACAAAAGAAGATGAGGATTTGGGTGTGGAACGTGCGTGGCTTTAACACACGTGAACGTTATTTGGAGTTGCAGTCTTATGTAAATAGTTATAATATATATATTTTTGCTATTTTGGAGCCTAGAACTCGAATTCATAACACTGAGAAGCTGTTTGATGAAAGGTTCCCTGGCTAGTTGAAGGAGTTCTGTTTTGAGGGTTCTTTGGGAAAGATCTGTGTAGTGTGGAGAAATTTTGTTCCCTGAAGGTCATAAGTAAAGTCACGCAATGGATGCACTGTTTGGTGGATCTCCCTAATGCTTTCTATGTTACTTTTGTGTATGCTGCAAATTCACAAGTCTTGAGAAAAGATCTTTATAAAGATTTGTTGCAGTTGTCTGTCTAGGGATTCCATGGATTGTTGCAGGGGATTATAATGCTATTCTTGACATATCTGACTCCTTGAGGCAGCCTGCATATTTGCAAAGTATAGAAGATTTTAAAGACTTCATTAATAATAGTGAGCTTGTAGAGCACTCAGCTCAGGGGCCTAGTTTTACTTGGATCGATAATAGAGAAGAGGATGCTATTGCAAGGAGATTGGATCGAGTTTTTATTAACCTTAGTTGGCATCAGGTCTTCCAGGGGAGTAAAGTAACAGTTTTTCCTTGTAAGTCTTCAGATCATTGTGCCTTACTTATAGAGCCAGTGCTGGAGATGAATAGGGTGTCGAAACCTTTCAAGTTTTTCATGTTCTGGAGTAAGCATCCAGGCTTCATTGATTTAATCAAGGAGGTTTGGAGTAATAAAGTCAAAGGTAACCCTTTTGCTAAATTTTATGGTAAGTTGAAAGCTGTGAAGATTTGTCTGAGAAAGCTTAAGAAGAGTCATTATCTAATCTCCAAAGAAGGATTCAGGAAGCTGGTAGAGAGGTTGAGGAAGCTAGGAAGACTACTTTTGGCAGTCCTTCTAATGCTAATTTTGAGGCCATTGATAAGGTGCTCATTAAGTATAAGAATTTACAGGCTGCTGAGGAAAGTTTGTCAAGACAAAAATCAAGAGCTTTGTGGATTAAAGAAGGTGATTCTTGTACTAAGTTCTTTTTTGATTATGCTCGTTGTAGGCATATTAAGAACATGATTAAGCAGATTAGAAGTGAGACAGGGGCTATGATTGATGAACCTGAAGAAATGGCTAACATCTCAGTAAGGTTTTACAAAAACCTGTTGGGAAGTAGCTCTGCTGTGGTGGACCTTGACTGGCCTACAATTATTCGATCTCATATTTCTGATAATGAAGCAGACTTGTTTGTTGCTCCGGTTACAGAGGAAGAGGTTAGATTGGATTTGTTCTCTATGCATCCAGAGAAAGCCCCTGGCCTAGACGGGTTTAATGTTGCTTTCCACAAGCTCTGTTGGAGCATTGTTAAGGATGAGGTGATCTCTGCAACTCTCTACTTCTTTCATTCAGGTACCATGCCAAAGTATGTGAACTCGGTGTATTTATCTTTGATTCCTAAGAAATTCATTGCAAGTGAGATGAAGGATTTTCGTCCCATTTCGTGTTGCAATGTCATCTACAAAGTTGTTGCAAAAGTCATTGCAAACAGACTCAGTTGGTACTTCCCTCTGTCATAGGCCTTGATCAGTCTGCATTTGTTAAGGGAAGGCTCATAGGTGATAATGTTTTGTTAGCACATGAATTGCTTAGGAACTATAAGAAGAAGAATATCTCTCCGAGGTGTGCTATGAAGATAGACCTCATGAAAGCATTCGATTCAGTCGAATGGAGGTTCATACTTCAAGATCTGCAAGCTATGAAATTCCCTGCACTGTTCATCTACAAGATTGAGACCTGTTTATCTTCAACCATGATATCAGTAAGCTTTAATGGATCTTTGAAAGGATATTTTAAAGTTGAGAGAGGCTTTAGACAGGGGGGCCCCATTGATGAACGTCGCAGAAGCGGTTGATCAAATACTACAAAGCTAAAAGCTAAGCAGATCGTATTCCACGGGCCTTCTATGATTGACTACTCCAAAAACTAGCAAAATACTCGAATGTAAACACTTCGTGCGTGGTGTGAGTTCCACGACTTCTAATTCTAAGAAATGCAGAGAAAATTAAAAATTAAACTAAAGCAGATTGGAAATTAGGGTTGAAAACAAGGATGACAGACGAACTTAGACTTTGAATCCCCCTTCGTTCCCAGAGCATTGGCAATCAACAGATCAGCGGATTTCGATTCTCATTCAATCAATTACTAAGACACCACCATAACTCCTTACCCTTAGGTTTAAGACTGGCGAACGTTCGCTCTATCCGTTCTAACTACCAAGATTAACTAGCCGCCCGGGTACGGTCGCCTCTCGCAACGACTTAATTAACTGGTGCAATTACTAACGATTTATGAGTTACTCTTGCAGTGGATTAACCCTAACCGGTTCCTACGAAAGGCACGTTCCAATTATAAGGTTAATTGTTCAATTCGATGTTCTAAAGTAAGGTGAGCGTTCGCTTCTATCCTTAGCTTAACAAGAATCTAATCTAGGTGATCAATCCAGACAAGAAACATGAACAATGAAGAACGAATCAAACATGAAAAAGAACTGATTGAATTTCGAATCTAATCACCGCCGATCCGTGACCGCTTTAAAGCCCTGGGTCACTTAGGGTTCATCTAGTCTAAGCTCTAACTAGTTTAGCTACTCATGTTTATCACAAAATAATCAAAAACAAAGAAAGAGTTCATCATCCAGAGGAAGAACAGAAAAGAATCTGAAAAACCTAATTTAGACGACTCTGACAGACTTCGATCTTCCGTAAACTACACTCCTAGCTCCGAGTCTCCGAGGTGGAAGGGATGGCGTCACGATCTCTTTCCGGCTCTTCGAACTCTAACTCTTCGCTCCAGAACTTCAGAGAATTCTTCAAATTCTGATTTCGAAAAGTATATTATGATGTGTGTATATGTTGTTGGCCGCCGGTTAAGTATTTATACTTAACCCTAATACCCGCCGGATTTGCCTGATATTTTCGCCGAAAATAACAAGGTATTTTCGCCGAAAATTCTAGTGTAAATGGATGGCCCTTCGGTTGAATTCTCCTGTGATTTTCGGACTGATGGTTCTCAGCAAAAACTTTGGGTTTTCGCCGAAAACTTCCTTGGCTGAGCATTAGTGGATTTTTCCTTGCATTTTCACCGAAAACCATAGGTTCTTTTCGCCGAAAATGTCAGTGTAAACGGGCAGACTTTTGGTTTGACTTGATTGGCTCCTTGGATCGATTCCGGTGTGATTCCTCGAGGTTCCAACGCCTTAGACACGTCCTTGGCTACTTTATTTGACGACAATGTGCTAACATAAAAACACTAGAAAACCATCAAATAGACCCGAGACGGGCCAAGGTAACACAAATGGCACGAGATAGGACAATCGATTGAATATTCGTTATTCTACCCTAAAAACCATGTCTTAAGCAAAGAAAAGTCGCTTAGATGAGGCTGATAATCACGTCAAATCGAGTGTCATCACCCATATCCCCCAATCTATTGTCATTTCCATGGAAGTATTGGCTAGACTATTTGCAAGAGCTAGTAGAGAAGGATCATTTCTGTTTTACTCACAATGCAAAGGTATAAGGCTGTCTCACCTTTATTTTGTTGACGATTTGATTGTCTTTACCAAGGCATCAAGTCAAGGGATTAAAGCTGTTATTGAGGTCTTAGAGGAGTTTAAAGCAGGGTCTGGCCTTCGATTCAATCCGGAGAAGAGTGAATTGTTTCTTGCAGGGTTTGACCAGGTCCTTGCCTCAGAGCTGCTTGGTATATCAGGTATGAAGGCTAGTTCTCTCCCTTTTCAGATATTTCTGTGTTCCATTGGATTCTGGTAAGCTGAAGAGAAATGAGTGTCGTTTGCTGGTAAGTAAAATCACTGATGACACTCGATTTGACGTGATTTTTAGCCTCATTTAAGCGACATTTCATTGCTTAAGACATGGTTTTTAGGGTAGAATAGCGAATATTCAATCAATTGTTCTATCTCGTGCCATTTGTGTTACTTTAGCCGGTTTCGGGTCTATTTGATGGTTTTCTAGTGTTTCTATGTTAGCACAGGTTTTTACCGTCAAATAAGTAGTCAAGGACGTGTCTAAGTCATTGGAACCTCGAGGAATCGCACCGGAATCGATCCAAGGAGTCAATCAAACCGAACCAAATCCTGCTCCCATTTACAAAGGAATTTTTGGCGAAATCCCTTGGAATTTTTGGCGAAAGTTCATGAAGAAATCGGCAATACATCTGATGAACGTAATCATTGTGCATGCGTTCAATCAAATAACTAACAAAGCTAACAAAAGCTAGGGTAGATCGTATTCCACGGGCCTTCTAATGATTGACTACTCAAATAAGCTAGCAAATTACTCAGGTTAAACACTTCGTGCGTGGTGTGAGTTCCACGACTTCTAATTCTAAGAAATGCAGAGAAATAAAAAAATGAAACTAAAAACAGATTAGAAATTAGGGTTGAAAACAGAGATGACAGAGAAACTTAGACTTTGAATCCCCCTTCGTTCACCAGAGCATAGGCAATCAACAGATCAGCGGATTTCAATTCTCATTCAATCAGTTCTAAGACACCACCATAACACCTAACCCTTAGGTTTAAGACCGGCGAACTTTCGCCCTATCCGTTCTAGCTACCAAGATTAATTAGCCGCCCGGGTACGGTCGCCTCTCGCAACGACTTAACTTAACTGGTGGAATTACTAACGATTTATGAGTTACTCTTGCAGTGGATTAACCCTAACCGGTTCCTACGAAAGGCACACTCCAATTATAAGGTTAATTGTTCAGTTTGATGTTTTAAAGTAAGGCGAGCGTTCGCTTCTATCCTTAGCTTAACAAGAATCTAATCTAGGTGATCAATCCAGACAAGAAACATGAACAACGAAGAACAAACCAAACATGAAAGAGAAACTGATTGAACTTTGAATCTAATCACCGCCGATCCGTGACCGCTTTAAAGCCCTGGGTCACTTAGGTTCATCTAGTCTAAGCTCTAAGAGTTTAGCTACTCATGTTCATCACAAAAGAATCAAAGATAAAGAAAGAGTTCATCATACAAAGGAAGAACAGAAAAGTATCTGAAAAACCTAATTAAGACGACTCCGGCAGAACTTCGATCTTCCGGTAGACTGCAGTCCTAGCTCCGAGTCCTCGAGATGGAAGGGATGGTGTCACGATCTCTTTCCGGCTCTTCGAACTCTAAACTCTCCTTCAGAACTCTTGAGAATCCTTGAAGTCTTTGGTATTAGTTGGAAAATTCTAATTATGAGAAGTATATTATGAAAAGGTATGAAGTATATTGAGTTTGGGCCGCCGGTTAAGTATTTATACTTAACCCTAATACCGCCGGATTTTAACTAGGATTTTCGGCAGAAATATTAAGGAATTTTCACCGAAAATTCCTTCACAAAAGGGAATGACCGCCGGCTGTTTCTCTGTGATTTTCGGTCCAACACTTCTCGGCGAAAACTTAGTGTTTTCGCCGAAAATATCCTTCAGTTGACATCAGTGATTTTGTTCTTGCATTTTCGCCGAAAATACTAAGGGATTTTCGGCGAAAACTCCTTTGTAAATCGGGGCAGGAATTTGTTTGACTTGGTTGGCTCCTTGGATTGATTCCGGTGCGATTCCTCGAGGTTCCAATGCCTTAGACATGTCCTTGGCTACTTTATTTGATGGCAAAAACCTGTGCTATCATAAAAACTCTAGAAAACCATCAAATAGACTCGAAACGGGCCAAAGTAACACAAATGGCACGAGATAGGGCAATTGATTGAATATTCGTCATTCTACCCTAAAAACCATGTCTTAAGCAAGGAAATAGCACTTAAATGAGGCTAATAATCATGTCAAATCGAGAGTCATCAAAATACCCCACACTTAAGCTTTTGCTTGTCCTCAAGCAAACTGAATAGAAACACTCATGTTCACAAATGATAAGATCGATTAAATTAGAGCTCAATCAAACACAATGAATTATTAGACCGATAGATCCTAGAACAAGAAACCTAACATGCATACAGATCAACCAAACCACCTGGTCTCACTAATAAACTGCACACGACAAGTAATCGTAACCAATTATGCACGAGTTTGACCTGACTGACCAGACTCCTCACACAGGAAATATTTAGTAAATTGGGAACTCTCACTCTCTGTTTTTAAGGACGTGTTTCTGCTCTCAATCATTTTCTGTTAGTGAATTCTGTCATAAGTTTGCATTTCGACCACATCTCCACCACTGTGACAACACGAGTAGCCAGTCAAGAAGGACTTCCCTGCTAGGACTGTAACGAATTCTACACTACTTGGGTTTATGATGAGATGGATGATGGAAATGTATGATGATGGCTTTGGTGCGGTGTAGCTCTCAACTAACTTCCCTCGAATCTAGCTTATAGCTTCCTACCATCTAACCAGACACGGATGGAATAGTGAACGCTCATCCTAAGATACCCTCAAGCAACCTAGCACTTTTTATTATTTTCTTTTAACACACTTTTTTTTTCTTTTCTGACTTTTCTTTTGACTTCGTTCTTCCATATGTAGAGAGAAGAATGTTTATTGAACTTAAAACTTTTTGGCTTTTCTGATTTTTCTTCTTTTTTTTCGAAACTTGCTTCTTTTCTTCTTTTTCTATTTTATTTTCTTTTGTGCCGATTCTTTCTTTTAGTTGCTAGAGGGGTTTACACGTCTGGACATAATAGCTAAGACCACCTGTTTAATGGCTATAGGCAGGTTACCACAAACCGACTTCCAGTAGGTCAATCTAGAACTACAACCACAGGGGATCAACGGGGAATGAAAGAATGGGAAATGGCTGTAATGTATTATTGAACCGAAAGAACAGGCCAAGCTCAAGGGTTTAAACCTAATGGATTTTATCGTTTGGTAGGCTATCTGGCTTAGTAGCTGAATCTACGTGCCCCTATCATTCTAGAACTCGTGTCATCGTGTGGTCTTGAGTAGGTCTCATGCAAATTCTAACTCATTCAAGCGAATAGAAAATCACTCAAAAAGAATTGATATTGCAAGTTACGTGTAGTGGATCAAAAGCTCACAGTTGGTTTCCTAGTCGGATTCGGTCATTTTCATGCAATCAAGGCTACAAACTACAAGTGTGACTTTAAAAATTCTGTTCTGACCAGGCAATTTAGCATCAAAGTAGACATGTTGGTTCCCAAGTTCTAGGTTAAGCAGTCTAAGCATCATTATGAAAGTTTGAACAACAACTTAACATCAAAAATCAAGAACTGAGCCATTCTATTGCTAGAGAGGTTGGAAAGGAATCACGAGGCACACAAAAACACAATCAAGGGCAATCAAGTTCATGCAAGGTTCTCTAGCATCCTACTCCACACTTAAATCGTACTGTGTCCTCACAGGACTAAATCTAGAGTTCAGAGTAAAGTAGAAGAACCTGGACCGAGATGGTTGGCGTAGGGGATGAGCACGGATCCTCGTAGCAGAGGCAATCTACCAAACCGAAACAAAGGGAATCTCCTTACTGCCTACAAAACAAAAACAAATGAAACATAAAAAGGAAACCGGGACAAGTGTCCCGGATCCACACAGAAAAAAGTTGGATCGAAATCCGAAAAGATTAAATAAAAAGAAGGGACAAGAAAGAGGATACAACCCGATCACTGCTCGTTAGGCGCGTCGGGAGGCGGAAAGTGGAGGAAATCACCGAGCTGACGTTGCCACGCCATCTGTGCCTCATACCGCTCGTTGGAGCGGCGCATATGTTGCTGCATAATAGTCCATCTCGCCTCTTGAGTGGCGTTGTCTTGGATGCGCCACTCCTGCAGTCGCTCATACAGCTCGCCGACATCCGCGGGGTGCGGGTGGTGCTGTGGGTGAGGTGCTTGATAAGGCTCTAGAATAGGTGGCGGCGACTGGCGTGCATTCCCTGCCTGATGGTGTGGCGAGGGTATATGATCATGAAATTCCGGCTCATACTGAGGCTGGGACTCTTCTGAATCATCTTCTTCCTCCGACTCATCCTCGTCCTAGGGAGGAGGATCTGCTGCTACCTGGGGGCTGAGGTCCAGCTCGAGGTTGTACTCGACCGCCAAATCGCCTCCAATGGTGCGTACTCTGCGGCGTGGGATGTTCGGGCCATATTCTTGGCTGAGGCCGAAGGAGATGATGAGTCGGCCTACAAAGTTGCCTCCCAGGAGTGAGCGAGGTGGCTTTGACCTCTGAGTCTTCTTGCGGAGTAGGCGTGCAAGCACCCATCCGGGGTGAAGAGGGTAGCTCTCCCGGATGGCGCGAAGAAGAAGAAGCTCCTCTCGGCTGATGTGGTGGCGGTCCTTCTCTGGAGCATACAAAAGAGAACGACGCCAAACCATGTGAATGAATCGATAGAGAGGGTGAGAGAGAGACTTAACTGAATTGTGCTTCGTGAGGCGATCGCCGGGCACTCCAGTCATGTGGCTCCAGAGAGCATGGTACTCCTCCCCGTCGGCATCGTCGTCCTCCCAACCGAGGTAATGACCATTGTAGTGCTCGTAGGGGATGCCTAGATGAGCAGCAAACTTATCATAGGTGAGTGTCCTGTGCACCCCGCCCAGATAGAAGGAAACGACCTTCCTGTGCTGCCTCCTCTTGTGCTCGTCCAGATCAAAAGTCGCCCAGAACTCCTATAGAGCGACGTCGGGGAAGTTGGAAGCTATGGTGGTCAGCTCTAGGAGGCTAGCAGGTACCAGGGCGTCCTGCACGTTCTGGTGGTAGTCCTCATCGTGATCGAAGAGGGACTTCATGGAAAGTGGGCGAACATTAGCTCCTGGAACATGCTCGAGCCTCTGGTAGCACTCGAAGTAGTAGTCGGGTAGACGAGCAACAGTGCGATGGTACCCAGCACGGCCAGGGAATGCTGGTGGAGGGCCCTGGACGGCGGGTGTGACGGGAGCGGGGGCTCTGGAGCTCGAGGCGGTGTCAAGTCTCTTATTGGTCCTGCGCTCAGAAGTGGTGTTCCTAAAACTAGAACGAAACCAGATTAGTCAAACTAAAACCCTACCCCACACTTAGTAGAAAAACTCAATTTCACAAAGAAATGAGGAAAACCGAGTGGGGATAAGCAAAGCAGGTTAACCGGGAATCCCAAACAATTAAAATACATGCTTAGGAACAACCAGAATGGAATTAGCACAATCAGAGTTCAGAAGTCAAAACGACATTCAAAAAGTCAACATAATCGAACATTGAACCCTAATCATGGCAAGACTATCACAAAGCGGGCAATGATGGCATAATACGATCTCAGATGGCAAGCACAATAGTGTGAAAGGAAATGAGCACTTAAGGCAGCCAACTGATCATAAACAGTTCATGGTCAAACCGACATTTATCAAAAGTCAACATCACAAAGAATAAGGACTTATGCATAGCAACACATGATCAAACGATATAAAAATTAAGCACGATACTCCCTAAGCATGCTAGATCAGACCAAAGAGTTCAGCTAACCTAGTTCACACGAAATCAGTTGGCACGCAATTCGAGGCAAACCAAAAAGTCAACCGAAAGTCAACCCCGACGAAACTCAGCATCCAATATGTCAAGGGATCATCTTCTACGAGGAAGACAGTGGATGGAATAAGAATGATCGGCTCCGTCTTTTCTTTAACCTCCGGCTTGATATCACCAGGATCGGTGGTCGTAGGTATTTCCTTAGGAGATGCTTTAGGCTTCTCCTTCAATACTTGTTCCGGTGCCGGTATCTCGGAACGAATTGGTGGTGCAATTGGCTCGATAGAAGGTGGCGGCACAACTGGTCTCCAGACCATTTGAGTCTTCGTCTTCTTGTTCTTCCCCCGGGATCTACTAGGATCTTTTCTCGGTGGCTTAGAAGAGGCTTGCAGTTCCTTCTTCTTTGGCGGCTTCTGAGGAACAGATTTCGGTTTCTGCTTGGTAATCTGTCTAGCACCTGCAACAGCAATTGATCTAGGGATACTAGAAGAGACATCAGTAACGGAGTTGACCGGAGTCAACTTCACAGTTTCAACAGCTAGACAATGAAATTCTTCATTCTTGGGATTATATTTCATTCCGTCTTTAAGGCGGAATGTGATAGTTTGTTTACCAACTGGTGAACCTAAGATCGTTGTTCGGGTTCAACCAAATAAACTAACAAAGCTAACAAAAGCTAGGGTAGATCATATTCCAAGGGTCTTCTAAGATTGACTACTTCAAAACTGGCAAAATACTCGAATGCAGACAAGTTGTGCGTGGTGTTAGTTCCACGACTTCTAATTCTAAGGAATGCAGAGAAATTAAAACAAATTAAATTAAAGTAGATTGGAAATTAGGGTTTGAAAACAGAGATGACAAACGAACTTAGACTTTGAATCCCCCTTCGTTCCCCAGAGCATTGGCAATCAACAGATCAGCGGATTTCTATTCTCATTCAATCAATTACTAAGACACCACCATAACTCCTTACCCTTAGGTTTAAGACCGGCGAACGTTCGCTCTATCCGTTCTAGCTACCAAGATTAATTAGTTGCCCGGGTACGGTCGCCTCTCGCAATGACTTAACTTAACTGGTGGTATTACTAATGAATTATGAGTTACTCTTGCAGTGGATTAACCCTAACCGGTTCCTACGAAAGGCACGCTCCAATTATAAGGTTAATTGTTCAATTTGATGTTCTAAAGTAAGGCGAGTGTTCGCTTCTATCCTTAGCTTAACCAGAATCTAATCTAGGTGATCAATCCAGACAAGAAACATGAACAATGAAGAACAAATCAAACATGAATGAGAAACTGATTGAATTGCGAATCTAATCACTGCCGATCCGTGACCGCTTTAAAGCCCTGGGTCACTTAGGATTCATCTAGTCTAAGCTCTAACGAGTTTAGCTACTCATGTTTATCACAAAAGAATCAAAGACAAAGAAAGAGTTCATCATTCAGAGGAAGAACAGAAAAGAATCTGAAAAACCTAATTTAGACGACTCCGGCAGACTTCGATCTTCGGTAAACTACACTCCTAGCTCTGGTTCTCCGAGATGAAAGGGATGGCGTCACGATCTCTTTCCGGCTCTTCGAACTCTAACTCTTCGCTCCAGAACACCAGAGAAAATCGTAGGATTCTTATTTGAAAAGTATCTTCTGATGTAAATTATGTTGTTTTTTTTCTTTGGGCCGCCGGGTTAAGTATTTATACTTAACCCTAATCAGCCGGATTTCTTCTATTATTTTCGCCAAAAATATTGAAGAATTTTCGGCGAAAATTCCTTTGCAAATGAAGGGTCTCCCTACTGATTCTCCTGAACTTCTTTCTCGGTTCGAAAACTTAATCCTTTCGCCGAAAATTCCTTCAGCTACCAATAGCCGATTTGTGAACATATTTTAGCCGAAAATACAAGGGTATTTTCGGTGAAAATTCCTTTGTAATCCGGGCAGGAATTTTGTTTGAACTTGGTTGGCTCCTTTGATCGATCCCGGTGCAATCCTTTGAGATTCCAACGCCTTAGACACGACTTATTCGATGGAAAAAAACCTGTGCTAACGTAAAAACACTAGAAAACCATCAAATAGACCCGAAACGGGCCAAGGTAACACAAATGGCACGAGATAGGGCAATCGATTGAATATTCGTTATTCTACCCTAAAAACCATGTCTTAAGCAAAGAAATGTCGCTTAAATGAGGTTGATAATCACGTCAAATCGAGTGTCATCAAATACCCCACACTAAAGCTTTTGCTTGTCCTCAAGCAAACTGAATAGAAATGCTCATGTTCATAAATGATAAGATCGATTAAATTGGAGCTCAATCAAACACAATGAATTATTAGACAGATTGATCCTAGAACAAGAAACCTAACATGCATACAGATCAGCCAAACTACCTGGTCTCACTAATAAACTGCACACGACAAGTAATTAGCAACCAATTATGCACGAATTTGACCTGACCGACCAGACTCCTCACACAGGAAATATTTGGCAAAATGGGGAACTCTCGCTCTCTGTGTTTAAGGACATGTTTCTGCTCTCAATCATTTTCTGTTACCGAATTTTGTCATAGGTTTGCATTTCGACCACATCTCCACCACTGTGACAACACGAGTATCTAGTCAAGAAGGACTTCCCTGCTAGGACCGTAATGAAATCTACACTACTTGGGTTTATGATGCGATGGATGATGGGAATGTATGATGATGGCTTGGTGCGGTGTAGCTTTCGACTAACTTCCCTCGAATCTAATCTATGGCTTCCTACCCTCTAACCACACACGGGTGGAATGATGAACGCTCGTCCTATGATACCCTCAAGCAACCTAGCACTTATTCATTTTCTTTACACGAATTTTTTTCTTTTCTTTTGAACTTTTCTTTTGACTTCGTTCTTCCATTTGTAGGGAGAAGAACGTTTTATTGAACTAGAAACTTTGAAACTTTTCTGATTTTTCTTTTCTTCATTTTTTTTTGAAATTTTCTTTCTTTTCTTACTTTACTTTACTTTTTCTTTGTGCCGATTTCTTTTAGTTGCTAGAGGGATTTACACGTCTGGACATATTAGCTAAGACCACCTGTTTAATGGCTATAGGCAGGTTACCACAAACCGACTTCCGGTAGGTCAATCTAGAACTACAACCACAATGGATCAACGGGGAATGAAAGAAATGGGAATTGGCTATAATGTATTATCGAACCGAAAGAACAGGCCAAGCTCAAGGGTCTAAACCTAGTGGATTTTGGTAGGCTATCTGGCTTAGTAGCTGAATCTAGGTGCCCCTATCCTTCTAGAACTTGTGTCATCGTGTGGTCTTGAGTAGGTCTCATGCAAATTCTAACTCATTCAGGCAAACAGAAAACCACTCAGAAAGAATTAAAATTGCAAGTTACGTGCAATGGATCAAAAGCTCACAGTTGGTTTGCTAGTCGGATTCGGTCATTTTCATGCAATCAAGGCTATAAACTACAAGTGTGATTTTAAAAATTCTGTTCTGACCAGGCAATTTAGCATCAAAGTATACAAGTTAGTTCTCAAGTTCTAGGTTAAGCAGTCTAAGCATCATTATGAAGGGTTGAACAACAACTTAACATCAAAAATCAAGAACTGAGCCATTCTAATGCTAGAGAGACCGGAATGGAATCACGAGGCACACATAAAACACAATCAAGGGCAATCAAGTTCATGCAAGGTTCTCTAGCATCCTACCCCACACTTAAATCGGACTGTGTCCTCACAGGACTAAAATTAGAGTTCAGAGTGAAGTAGAAGAACCTAGACCGAGATGAATTGTGTAGGGGATGAGCACGGGTCCTCGGAGCGGAGGGAATCTACCCAAGCGAAGCAAAGGGAATCTACCGATTGTCTGCAAAACAAAAACAAATGAAACATAAAAAGGAAACCGGGACAAGTGTCCCGGATCCACACAGAAAAAAGTTGGACCGAAATCCAAAAAGAATAAATAAAAGAAAGGACAAGGAAAGAGGATACAACCGCGTCACTAGTGCTCAGGTGGGCCGGGAGGTGGAAAGTGGAGGTGCTCGCCGAGCTGTCGTTGCCACGCCAGCTGTGCCTCATACCGCCTGTCGGCGCGGCGCATATGCTGCTGCATAATAGTCCATCTCGCCTCTTGAGTGGCGTTGTCGGTGATGCGCCACTCCTGCAGTCGCTCATACAGCTCACCAACGTCTGCTGGGTGCGGTCGGTGCTGAGGGTGAGGCGCCTGGTATGGATCTGGAATGTGCGGCGGCGACTGGTGTGCGTACCCTGCCTGATGATGTGGCGAGGGTATCTAGTCTTGGAACTCTGGCGGCGGCTGGGACTGCTGCTGCTCAGTGTCATCCTCTTCCTCCGACTCGGCTACATGCTGGAGAGGAGGATCTGCTACCACCTGGGGACTGAGGTCCAGCTCTAAGTCGTACTCAACCGCAAAGTCTCCGCCAACGGTCCTAACGTGGTGTCGTGGAATGTTCGGGCCATATTCATGGCTGATGTCGAAGGAGATGATGAGCTGACCTATGAAGTTACCTCCCAGGAGTGCACGAGGTAGCTTCCGCCTCTTGGTCTTCTGGCGGAAGATGCGAGCAAGCACCCAACCAGGGTGAAGAGGGTAGCTCTCTCGGATGGCTCGGAGAAGCATAAGCTCCTCCTTGAGGATATGGTAGCGATCCTTATCTGGAACATATAAAAGGGATCTACGCCAAACCATATGAATAAATTTAAAGAGAGGGTGAGAGAGGGACTTAACTGAGTCATAGCCCGTGAGGCGATCACCGGGCACTCCAGTCATATGGCTCCAGAGGGCGTGGTACTCCTCGTCGTCATCATCGTCGCCCCAGCCTAGGTTATGATCGTGATAATGCTCGTAGGGGATGCCTAGATGAGCAGCAAACTCATCGTAGGTGGGCTGCCTGTACACCCCACGAAGATAGAAGGTCACAACCTTCTGGCGCTGCTTCCTCTTGTGCTCATCCAGATCAAAGGTCGCCCAGAACTCCTGGAGAGCAATGTCTGGGAAATCGGCAGCTATGGTGGTCAGCTCTAGGAGGCCGGCCGGTGCTAGGGAATCATGCACATTCCGGTGGTAGTCCTCGTCGTGCTCGGAGAGGGACTCCATGGAAAGAGGGCGGACGTCAGCTCCACGAATGTGCTAGATCTTCTGGAAGCACTCGAAGTAGAAGTCAGGTAGACGAGCTAGAGTGCGATGGTATCCAGCCCGACGGGGTAATGCTGGAGGAGGACCCAGAATGGCGGGTGTGACGGGAGCGGCAGCTCCAGAGCTCGAGGCGCCATCAAGTCGCGCCTTAGTCCTGCGCTCATAAGTGGTGTTCCTAAAACCAGAGCAAAACCAGATTAGTCAACTAAAACCCTACCCCACACTTAGTAGAAAAAAACTCAATTTCACAAAGAAATGAGGAAAACTAAGTGGGGTAAGCAAAGCAGAGTAACCGGTAATCATAAACAGTAAAATACATGCTTAGAACAGCCAGAATCGGATAAGCACAATCAGAGTTCAAAAAGTCAAACCGACATTCAGAAAGTCAACACTATAGCATAATGAACCCTAATCATGGCAAGACTACCACAAAGCAGGGAACGACGGTGAAATAGGATCTCAGATGGCAAACACAATAATCTGAACGAGAATGAACACATACGGCAGCCAAATGATAAAAAACAGTTCATGGTCAAACCGACATTTCTCACAAGTCAACATAACAAAGAATCAATCCTATGCATAGCAACACATGATCAAATGATATGGAAATTAAGCACGAAACTCCCTAAACATGCTAGAACAGTTCAACAAGTTCAGCTAACCTAGTTCACACGAAATCAGTCGGCACGCAAATCGAGGCAAACCGAAAAGTCAACCGAAAAGTCAACCGAAAGTCAACCCCGACAAAATTCAGCAATCCATATGTCAAAAGATTCGTATTGAAAAGTTCTACAACTTACCTTGAAGCCATGGATGCTAAAAACGAACGGTTTGGGAGAAATCGGAGAAAAACTCTGAAAACAAGGGTTTCTGTGAATTGGAGCTGTAGAGCTCCGATTCGAACGTTCTAGGGCTCAAGATGATCGGAAGGAAGAGGGGAGTTGAGCGGCGGCGGTCGGTGCGGCCGCGACAAACTGTGGCGGTTTTGAAAAGGGTGGCGGTCGGGTTTGAGAACACAGGGGAAGTTTCGGCTGTGGGTCGAAAATGAAATAAGGGAAGAGAGAGGATAAAACCAGATTTTTAAGGTGAAAATTTTGCTGATTTTCAAAGGGATTTTCGCCGAAAATAAAAGGGTGTTTTCGCCGAAAACAAACGATCAAATGCACTGCCGGTTTGTCAAATAGATTTTTCACCGAAAACACTCAACTTTTCGAACCGAAAATATGGAACAGGAGACCGGGTTCGAAAATTCAAAAGGCGATTTCGCCAAAAATAGGGGTGATTTCGCCAAAAATTTTGAACTACTCGGGTGAAAAATATTGTCACAAATCCGGCCAACTTCAGAAAATCACAGTTAAATTCACAAAAATCAGAACGACCTCAATCAACTTGCGAACAACACTACGACACACAGACTACACAAGAAAAATAAGAGAACAAACAAACTGACACTTTTGGCTCCCCCGAATCGACTCTAAAACACTAAGGTTTACACAAATAAAAAACGGACTCCAGCCGTGGGTTGCCTCCCACGAAGCGCTCTTTTATTAACGTCCTTGAGTTGGACGATACCTGGACGGTATTAGGAGATATCCCAACTCAGATTCTCCTAAACGCTCGCGTCGAAGTTCATGAAGTACAGCTTCGGGGCTTCTCCGGTAAGCGTGAACCTCTTCCCGTTTGCATGCAAGAGCTTGGTACGTCCATCGGGAAGATGATCAATGATCTTGAACAGCCCGAACAGCTCTCTAGAGAGATCATCCTTCATGAGTGTTACGATGGAAGGAATGAGGACTGTCGGCTTCTTCTTTTCTTTTATCTCCGGCTTGGTATCACCAGGATCGGTGATCGTCAGTATTTCTTTAGGAAATGCTTTCGGCTTCTCCCTCCATACTTGTTCCGGCGCCGGTTTCTCGGAACGATTTGATGGTGCAGCTGGCTCGGTGGAAGACGGCGGAATTTTTGGCCTCCAGACCATTTGGGTCTTCGTCTTCTTGTTCTTTCCCTGAGGTCTGCTCGGTTTTGTGCTCGGTGGCTTAGAAGAGGCTTGTAGTTCCTTCTTCTTATTGAGCGGCTTCTGAACCGAAGTTTCTGGCTTCTTCTTAATAACTTGTTCAATATCTGCAACAACAACTGATCTTGAGACACTGGAAGAAGTATTAGTAACGGAGTTGACCGGAGTCAACTCCACAGTTTCAACAGCTAGGCAGTGAGATTCTTCATTCTTAGAGTCATATTTCATGCCATCTTTAAGACGGAACATTTTCGTTTCTTTACCGACCCTTAGAGTTAAAGAACCATTTGCAACGTTAATATTCATTCCAGTAGTAGCCATGAAAGGTCGACCTATGAGAATGGTAGAATCATCCGTACTAGTATCCATAATCACATAGTCAGCTAAGAACGTGAACGGACCACATTTAGTGACAACGTCTTTAATCTCTCCCTTAGGGGTTTTAAGTGATCTATCAGCAAAGACAAGTTGCATACTAGGCGGTTCAAGTTATCCTAGGTTCAATTTTTCAAACAGGCTCATAGGCATGACATTAACAGACGCTCCTAGATCAACTAAACAACGTTCAATCTCAACATCATTAATGACCAAAGGTAAAGTAAAAGAACCAGGATCAGATAACTTAGCTGGATATGGAGAGGCAGGTTTCTTAATACGAATGTCAGGATATCCTTCCTTGTTCCCCTTCATGCCAGTCTCGATCCTTGCATTTGGCAGCAATGCTCTTGGAAAAGGAGGGTTCACGACGTACGGTGCAAGAGGAGGATCATCCTCCTTAGGCGCCGGTTCCTGTTCTCCTTCCTCCTCCGAAGTTTCAGCGATCCTGCGTAAGATAGAACAAGCATCAGCAATTAAATTTGGGAGTTTTATAGCGGTTACCATCTTGGCTTGCTCCTTTCTCGGATTCGGCTCTGTCTGGCTTGGAAGCTGGCCAAATGGTCGACCAGATGCTAGCATGCTCGAGATGTTGTTCAGGGCTTGCTCAATTCTTTGTCCAGATGCTATTTGTTCTTGGTTGAGAAGATGCTATTTCGACCTTGAACTGACTGTCATGATCATCGAGTCTGGTGATGATCTGGCTGAGCTTCTTATCCAGGTCACTGACATTGTTCTCTCTTTGATGCTGCTGCCCTGGATAGGTATTATTAAGATATTGATTCTGGCGATTGCCAGGAGCAGTTCCATAATTACCCGGATTGCGATGCGGCGGCTGGTAGACACCTACCGACGGATGGTTAGGCTTCTGATCCTAAGCTGGACCAGCCCGGCGGTTATTCTGGTTCTGGTTATGGTTGGCGCCAGCATTGTAGGGAGGTCTGTCTTGATAGTTCCCTTACTGTCTGAAGTTACGGTAGCCAGCATAACCATTCTGATTATTAACGAAGCCTTGTTGAATGAAATTTACCTCTTCGGCAGACCAGACTTCTGCCTTACCAAAATTCTGACAACGGCCTCCGTTATGTGCGCAAGCTCCACACCACTCGCAATCGGCAACGTAGACAGAAGCTGCCGGCGGCTTGATCGGTGTGGTAGACTTCTTCAAATGCTTCTCTACTTCTGATTTGATTGTAGCTTCGAGATCTAGCTTGCTCCTTGATCCTTTAGATTGTCGTTCCCAGTTCCTTGACTTGGAAGCACAGTTTGCGAAGTGAAGAAGAGCAGCTTTAGGTGTTAAAGTATTGCAATCCCCTTCAGCTAGAGAATTGACCCACTTGGCAGATTCTTCTCGAAGTCCTCGAGCAAAAATTTCAGCTAACTACCTCTGCTCGAATCCATGATGAGGGCAGGTGTAGAGAAGTTCTTGGAATCGATTCCAAGTATCATACAAGCTTTCTCCTTCTTTCTGGGAGACTCTGGCGATGCTGTCCTTGATAGTAGTTGTTCTGGCCGTAGGGAAGTATTCTTCAACGAAGTCCTGAGCCAGAGTATCCCAATCAGTGTAATAGCCAGGTGGTTTGCCAGTAAGCCACCTCTTAGCAGGGCCTTTCAGAGAGAACGGGAAAGCTCTCAGACAAAGAGTGTTTTTGTCGAGGTTTCCGCTCTTGAAAGTGCTGCAGAGATCAAGGAAGTCTGCAAGATGAGTGC
The DNA here is from genome assembly GCA_034768395.1 of Linum lewisii. Lineage (NCBI taxonomy): Eukaryota > Viridiplantae > Streptophyta > Magnoliopsida > Malpighiales > Linaceae > Linum > Linum lewisii. Next base: position 38,013,915 of record CM068299.1, read on the forward strand.
ACGGATTGTCTAGGGGCCTGCCTTCAAACTGTAAATCCCTAGAGATCATAGTCAAGAATTGAATCTTGATCTCATAGTCAGGATTTCCTTCAATGCGCGGAACGGCAATGGCAGATCAAACGCTTGTCGCGCTCGGCTTGTTGTAGTCTGCTAGACTCTTCTGTGCAGGTGGTGGCGGCGGCGGTGGATCGCCATTCGGTGGTGGTGGTGGTAATCTATCGTCCATGGTAGGAGATGGATGAGGTGAGAGTGACTCGGTGTATGAAGTGGATGAAGATGACGGTACATGTGAAGATGAAGATGAGGAAATCTCCTTCAGTTCCTCGATCTTGATCGGAGTGATGAATGGATTGGATCTGCCTTTCTTCAGAATCTGTGATCGTAGAGGTGGAGCAGAACTGCCTGGTCTCTCTGCACTCTTAGCCTGTTCGGTTTGAGAGCGAGTCCAAGGACGGTGAGGCATACACCTGTAAACCTTCAGATAACAAAGACAAACAAAACCAGTTTAAAATCGAAGTGGATGGAAAGGTGAAAGATGGAAAGTAGAAGAATAAATTGCCAGTTCTTCTTTCAAACAATCAAAAGAAGTCCCCGGCAACGGCGCCAATTTGGTGAACCTAAGATCGTTGTTTGGGTTCAACCAAATAAACTAACAAAGCTAACAAAAGCTAGGGTAGATCGTATTCCAAGGGTCTTCTAAGATTGATTACTTCAAAACTGGCAAAATACTCGAATGCAGACAAGTTGTGCGTGGTGTGAGTTCCACGACTTCTAATTCTAAGGAATGCAGAGAAATTAAAACAAATTAAACTAAAGAAGATTGGAAATTAGGGTTTGAAAATAGAGATGACAAACGAACTTAGACTTTGAATCCCCCTTCGTTCCCCAGAGCATTGGCAATCAACAAATCAGCGGATTTCGATTCTCATTCAATCAATTACTAAGACACCACCATAACTCCTTACCTTAGGTTTAAGACCGGTGAACGTTCTCTCTATCCGTTCTAGCTACCAAGATTAATTAGTCGCCCGGGTACGGTCGCCTCTCGCAACGACTTAACTTAACTGGTGGTATTACTAATGAATTATGAGTTACTCTTGCAGTGGATTAACCCTAACCGGTTCCTACGAAAGGCACGCTCCAATTATAAGGTTAATTGTTCAATTTGATGTTCTAAAGTAAGGCGAGCATTCGCTTCTATCCTTAGCTTAACCAGAATCTAATCTAGGTGATCAATCCAGACAAGAAACATGAAAAATGAAGAACAAATCAAACATGAATGAGAAACTGATTGAATTTCGAATCTAATCACCGCCGATCCGTGACCGCTTTAAAGCCCTGGGTCACTTAGGGTTCATCTAGTCTAAGCTCTACTGAGTTTAGCTACTCATGTTCATCACAAAAGAATCAAAGACAAAGAAAAAGTTCATCATTCAGAGGAAGAATAGAAAAGAATCTGAAAAACCTAATTTAGATGACTCCGGCAGACTTCGATCTTCGGTAAACTACACTCTTAGCTCCGGTTCTCCGAGATGAAAGGGATGGCGTCACGATCTCTTTCCGGCTCTTCGAACTCTAACTCTTCGCTCCAGAACTCCAGAGAAAATCGTAGGATTCTGATTTGAAAAGTATCTTCTGATGTAAATTATGTAGTTTTTTTCTTTGGGCCGCCGGGTTAAGTATTTATACTTAACCCTAATCAGCCGGATTTTTCTATTATTTTCGCCGAAAATATTGAAGGATTTTTGGCGAAAATTCCTTTGCAAATGAAGGGTCCGCCGGCTGATTCTCCTGAACTTCTTTCTCGGTTCGAAAACTTAATCCTTTTGCCGAAAATTCCTTCAGCTGCCAATAGCCGATTTGTGAACATATTTTCGCCGAAAATACAAGGGTATTTTCGGCGAAAATTCCTTTGTAATCCGGGCAGGAATTTTGTTTGAACTTGGTTGGCTCCTTTGATCGATCCGGTGCAATCCTTCGAGATTCCAACGCCTTAGACACGTCCTTGGTTACTTTTTCGATGGCAAAAACCTGTGCTAACGTAAAAACACTAGAAAACCATCAAATAGACCCGAAATGGGCCAAGGTAACAAAAATGGCACGAGATAGGGCAATCGATTGAATATTCGTCATTCTACCCTAAAAACCATGTCTTAAGCAAGGAAATGTCGCTTAAATGAGGTTGATAATCACGTCAAATCGAGTGCCATCAGCATCCAAGAAGAAGTTTTCGGCAAAAACAACAAGTTTTCGCCGAGAACCCCGGCGTCCGAAAATCACAGGATAATTCAGCCGGCGATCAGTCAATTTACAAAGAGATTTTCGCCGAAAATCCCTTCATATTTCGGCGAAAATGTCAGGCAAAATCGGCAGTATTAGGGTTAAGTATAAATACTTAACTGGCGGCCCTAAATCGAGGGATACCCCATAATATCAATCATAATTTCCAGACCTAGAAGTTGGAGAGAGAGTTTAGAGAGTTCAAAGAATCGTGGAGAGATCGTGACGCCATCCCTTCACCTCGGAGACTCGGAGCTTGGATTGAAGATTACCGGAGATTGAAGCTTCACGGATTCATCAAATTAGGTTTTACAGTTCTTCTCTGTTCTTCCTACCAGAGATGTATTCCTTGATTGTTTTCGATTCTCTTATTTATGATATGAGTAGCTAAACTCGTAGAGCTTAGATTAGATGAACCCTAAGTGACCCAGGGCTTTAAAGCGGTCACGGATCGGCGTTAATTAGATTTGAAGTTCAATCAGTTTCTCTTTGCATGGTTGTTTTGTTCGTCATTGTTTATGTTTCTCTTCTGGTTGGTCGCCTAGATTAGGTTTATCCAAGCTAGGGTTAGTCGCCAGACAGCTTCCCTGCTTTGGCGCATAAACTTGTCTTCCTTGATCACCTAGTTTAGATTCTTGTTAAGCTGAGGATCGAAGCGAACGCTCGCCTCTCTTTAGAACATTAATTCTACCAGTTAACCTTATAATTGGAGTGTGCCTTTCATAGGAACCGATTAGGGTTAATCCACTACAAGAGTAACTCATAAATCGTTAGTAATTGCACCAGTTAATTAAGTCATTGCGAGAGGCGACCGTACCCGGGCGGCTAGTTAATCTTGGTAGCTAGAACAGATAGAGCGAACGTTCGCCTGTCTTAAACCTAAGGGTCAGGAGTTATGGTGGTGTATAGAAACCAATATAGAAGAGTCTTGCGGATTACTATAAACCGAGTGCGGCTAATTTTCGGTCTAGCATCGCTGTGCCGCACAACGATGACGATCCTGACTATGAGATAACGATCCCTTTCTTGGAAATGATCTCTAGGGACGTTCAGTTCGAAGGGAAGCCACAAGATAACCCATGTACACATTTGGCGAACTTCCTAGACATGTGCGAGACGTTCAAGAGTGGGAATCTCGGTAAGAACACATTATGCTTACAAGTCTTCCCATTCTCCCATAGAGGCGCCGCCAAGAGATGGCTCAGTTACAAGCCACCTGGCCACTACACCGATTGGGATAGTCTAGCTCAAGACTTCATAGAGGAATACTTTCCTCCTTCAAGAACTACATTTTATAAGGACAACATTGCCAGATTTGTTCAGAAGAGAGGAGTAAGCCTATATGATGCTTGGAACGAATTCTAAGAACTTCTCTACAGTTGCCCTCATCATGGCTTCACTCAGAGGCAACTAGCTAAGATCTTTGCTTGGTGTATGAACGAAGAGTCATCTAAATGGGTTAACTCCTTAGCTGATGGAGACTACACCGCACTCACACCAGAAGCTGCTCTTCTTCACTTTGCAAACTGCGCATCCAAATCTAGAAGCTGGGAGAGACAGTTTGGAGCAGCTAAGAGCCGACCAAGCCATGAAGATCAGATCAAGGTTGAAGTACAGAAAGAAATGAAGAAAATTTTCTGTAACTGGTCTTCAGAGGAAGTGAACTTTATTGATCAAGGCTTCACCAACAATCAAAGAGGCTACCCCGACTATCGTCAGTTCAGACAACCTCCTCAACAACAAGGAAGCTTCCAAGAGCGTCCTCCGTACAGTTTCAGATTCAACCAGAGTCAGAATCAGTACTTGAGCAATAGTTATCAAGATCAACCTCAGAGATCTACATCAGGGAACACAAGGGATATCGAGGTAGACAAGAAGCTCAACCTGATCATGGCAAGGCTCGATAACTATGAGGAGAAATTCAAGCTTCAAGCCGTCATAAATCAAGAACATGAAGCTCGAGGTCAACGAATGGAGAGCATGATTAATAACATGTTTAGCTTGCTAACTAGTAGCCCCCTCCTTAATCAATCATCGGTTCAAGTCGACTCTACCATTAGGAAGGAGCACGTCAAGGCCATCTCCACAAGAAGCGACAAGCAATCAGCTGATACTGTATCTCCTGAACCGGCCATAATTCCTGATGCTATAGCCATTGACAAGCCAGAGATCGAGGAGGAGGATAAAGAAGAAGAAGAGGAGGTGACTGCCTCGCCTTCACTGACAAAGACAGCACCTGCGCCACCTCTCCCTCCATATCAACCTCGGATTCCGTTTCCTAAGGCCGCGCAATCAAAGGAGAAAGATCATGATAAGTGGTATGGATACTTGAAGAATACAGATATCAAGACACCAGTTACTGATGCTATCCAGGTGATACCGGAGGCTGACAAAATCACAAAGGATCCTGCGAAGAACAAGAAGAAGGAAGAATTGTCTCCCGTCTCCCTCGAGGAAGAATGCTCCGCTATCCAGGGCCAGGCGACACCCATACCTCCCCCAGCTAAGTGTCGAGATCCCGGTGTTTTTACTTTGCCTTCCACTATTAATGATGTGAAGATTGATCATAGTGTAATTGATCTAGGTGCTTCTATTAATGTTATGCCTACTTGCCCGTTTGAGAAATTGAACCTAGGAGAGTTGAAACCAATTAGCATGTATTTAGTGTTTGCCGACAGATCTGTTAAACTACCTAGGTGAATAATAGAAAATGTGGTTGTCCGATGTGGTCCTTTTACTATTCTAACTGACTTTGTTGTCATGGATACTCGAGAGGAAGATTTCACTCTTCTCCTAGGCCGACCGTTCATGGCAACAGCCGGCATTACCATTAATGTCCCGAATGGCTCGTTGACATTAAGAGTCAGCAAGGATACCATGACATTCCGCCTCAAGGACGGTATGCAAGTCCCAGTCAAAGAAGAGATGCATTGTTTATCTGTTGAAGTTGTGGAGTTGGCTTCCGTCAACTCTAGTTCTAATGAAAAATCTGGAGTCTCTTTAGAAATGTGCTTGCCAAGTGTCGGACAGGTCCCTAATCTAAAGAATGAGCTGCCGGCACAAAAGCCGAGAAACAAGGAGGATCCGACGGCATCCCCTCATGAATCGCTAAACGTTAAAGATCCTGGCAAGATAAAGAAGGAGAATAAAGAGAAGGCGAAGGTGGTTTGGAAGCCGATTGCTCAGCCCCCGTCTACCAAGCCACCGGGGAAGAATAATCCTCTGAAGGACGCTTCTTCGAAAGAACTGGTCGGGCCATTTGAAATTTCTGTTCACCTTCCCGATGGACGAACCAAGCTAATTCACGCACACGGGAAGAAGTTCACACTTGCCGGAGGATCCCCAAGGACATATTTCATGAACTCTGACTCGGGCCTAAAAGAAATCCTCAGTTGGGATGTCTCCTGATCGCCGTCCAGGTATCGTCCGGCTCAAGGACGTTAAGCAAGAGCGCTTCGTGGGAGGCAACCCACGGTTGGAGTCCGTTTTTGAATTTTTGAGTCAGTCTTTTCATCGTTCAAGTCAGGTTCGGGAGAGCCAAAGTGTCAGTTTAATTTTCTTTCGTTTTGATTTGTTTTTCATCAGTTTTTTTTGAAAAAAGGAATTTTTGAATGAATTTTCGGCGAGAACCAAAAGTTCTCGCCGAAAACTTTGCCAAATTTGCAAACAGTGAACGTCTCCATTATTTTTGCCAATTTTCGAAGAAGTTTTCGGCGAAAACTTCTAAAGTTTTCTCCGAAAACTTGTGTTGTTTTGAAAATCAGTTTCCTTTTTTCGGTCCGATTCCAATGCATACTTGATCGTCCAAATCGGAGCTCTGTAACTCCGGTTATCCCCGAAACAAGTTTTTCACGTTTTTGGCCAACTTCGTCGCTTTCCGTCCATTTTCTTGAGTCATGTCTTAAAAGTTAGTTGTTGGGTTTTCAATTTCGAATCTTTTGACATGATGATTGTTGAATTTCGACGAGTTTAATACCGATCTACCTCTTTTTGCGTGCTTGCTGTTTCAGTGTGATTTTTGCTGATCTGATTGAACTTAGATATTCTAGACTTCTCTAGGAATGCGGTGCCGTGAATTTGAAAAAAAAGAGTCAAAATATTTTCAAAATTCCCCTAACCTTCTTCGTTACGACTTTTATTCTGTGTGGATCCGGGACACTTGTCCCGGTATCCTTTTGATCTTTTTGTTGTTTTGTTTTGTAGGAACTCGAGTAGCCACTCCGCTCCACTCCTGGCTATCCGTGCTCATCCCCTACACCGACCATCTCATTCCAGGTTCTTCGTATCTCTCTACTCTAGTTTAGTCCTATGAGGACACAGAACGATTTAAGTGTGGGGTAGGATGCTAGAGAACCTTCCATGAACTTGATTGCCCTTAATTTTGTGTTGTGTGTTTCTCGGTGCCTTTCCAGTTTCTCTAGCATTAGAATTGCTCGGTTCTTGATTTTTGACGTTAAGTTGTTGTTCAATCTGTCATAATGATGCTTAGACTGCTTAACCTAGAACCTGAAAACCAACATGTATATTTTGATGCTAAATTGCCTGGTCAGAACAGATTTTTAAAAATCACACTTGTAGTTTGTAGCCTTGATTGCATGAAAATGACCGAATCCGACTAGCAAACCAAATGTGAGGTTTTGATCCATTGCACGTAACTTGCAATTTCAATTCTTTTTTAGTGGTTTTCTGTTTGCTTGAATGAGTTAGAATTTGCATGAGACCTACTCAAGACCACACGATGACACGAGTTCTAGAATGATGGGGGCACCTAGATTCAGCTACTAAGCCATATAGCCTACCAAACGATAGTCCATTAGGTGTAAACCCTTGAGCTTGGCCTATTTTTTCGGTTCGATATACATTACAGCCATTTCCCATTCTTTCATTCCCCATTGATCCCTTGTGGTTGTAGTTCTAGATTGACCTACCGGAAGTCGGTTTGTGGTAACCTGTCTAAAGCCATTAAACAGGTGGTCTTAGCTATTATGTCCAAACGTGTAAACCCCTCTAGCAACTAAAAGAAAGAATTGGCACAAAAAGAAAAAAATATAGAAAAAAAAGAAGAAAAGAAGAGAAATTCGAAAAAAATGTTTAGAAAAAGAGTTCAGAAAAGTCTTCAAGTGTATAGTCAGTGCAATAAACGTTCTTCTCCCTACATATGGAAGAACGAAGTCAAAAGAAAAGTAAAAAAAAGTTGTGTAAGAAAAATAATAAAGTGCTAGGTTGCTTGAGGGTATCATAGGACGAGCGTTCACTATTCCACCCGTGTCTGGTTAGACGGTAGGAAGCCATAGGCTAGATTCGAGGGAAGTTAGTCGAAAGCTACACCACACCAAAGCCATCATCATCCATCTCATCATAAACCCTTGTAGTGTAGAATTCGTTACAGTCCTAGCAGGGAAGTCTTTCTTAACTAGTTACTCGTGTTGTCACAGTGGTGGAGATGTGGTCGAATTGCAAACTTATGACAGAATTCAGTAACAGAAAATGATTGAGAGCAGAAACACGTCCCTAAACACAGAGAATGAGAGTTTCCATTGTTCTATATATTTCCTGTGTGAGGAGTCTGATTGGTCAGGTCAAATTCGTGTATAATTGGTTGCTACTACTTGTCGAGTGCAGTTTTAAGTGAGACCAGGTTGTTTGGCTGATCAGTATGCATGTTAGGTTTCTTGTTCTAGGAATTATCTGTCTAATAATCCATTGTGTTTGATTGAACTCCAATTTAATAGATCTTGTCATTTGTGAACATGAGCGTTTCTATTCAGTTTGCTTGAGGACAAGCAAAAGCTTAAGTGTGGGGTATTTTGATGACACTCGATTTGACGTGATTATCAGCCTCATTTAAGCGACATTTCCTTGCTTAAGACATGGTTTTTAGGGTAGAATAGCGAATATTCAATCAATTGCTCTATCTCGTGCCATTTTGTTACTTTAGCCCGTTTCGGGTCTATTTGATGGTTTTCTAGTGTTTCTATGTTAGCACAGGTTTTTGCCGTCAAATAAGTAGCCAAGGACGTGTCTAAGGCATTAGAACCTCGAGGAATCACACCGGAATCGGTCCAAGGAGTCAATCAAACCGAACCAAATCCTGCTCCCATTTACAAAGGAATTTTCGGCGAAATCCCTTGGAATTTTCGGCAAAAATTCATGAAGAAATCGGCAGTGCATCCAAGAAGAAGTTTTCGGCGAAAACATCAAGTTTTCACCGAGAACCCCGGCGTCCGAAAATAGAATTCAGCCGGCGATCAGTCAATTTACAAAGAGATTTTCACCAAAATCCCTTCATATTTTCGGCGAAAATGTCAGGCAAAATCGGCAGTATTAGGGTTAAGTATAAATACTTAACTGGCAGCCCTAAATCGAGCGATACCTCATAATATCAATCATAATTTCCAGACCTAGAAGTTGGAGAAAGAGTTTAGAGAGTTCAAAGAATCGTGGAGAGATCGTGACGACATCCCTTCACCTCGGAAGATTACTGGAGATTGAACCTTCACGGATTCGTCAAATTAGGTTTTACAGTTCTTCTCTGTTCTTCCTACCTGAAATGTATTCCTTGTTTGTTTTCGATTCTCTTGTTTCTGATATGAGTAGCTAAACTCGTAGAGCTTAGATTAGATGAACCCTAAGTGACGCAGAGCTTTAAAGCGGTCACGGATCGGCGGTAATTAGATTCGAAGTTCAATCAGTTTCTCTTTGCATGGTTGTTTTGTTCGTCATTGTTTATGTTTCTCTTCTGGTTGGTCGCCTAGATTAGGTTTATCCAAGCTAGGTTTAGTCACCAGACAGCTTCCCTGCTTTGGCGCATAAACTTGTCTTCCTTGATCACCTAGTTTAGATTCTTGTTAAGCTGGGGATAGAAGCGAACGCTCGCCTCTCTTTAAAACATCAATTCAACCAGTTAACCTTATAATTGGAGTGTGCCTTTCGTAGGAACCGATTAGGGTTAATCCACTGCAAGAGTAACTCATAAATCGTTAGTAATTGCACCAATTAATTAAGTCGTTGCGAGAGGCGACCGTACCCGGGTGGCTAGTTAATCTTGGTAGTTAGAGCAGATAGAGCGAACGTTCGCCGGTCTTAAACCTAAGGGTCAGGAGTTATGGTGGTGTATAGAAATTGATTGAATGAGAATTGAGAACCGCTGGTCTTGTGATTGCTGCTGCCTTGGTGATCTAAGGGGGATTCGAGATCTAAGCTTGTCTGTCGTCTGTCTGAACCAACCAATCATTCTGTCTTTTAATTTCATTTTAGTTTTCTTGCATCTTAGTCTAGAAGTCGTGGAACTCACACCACGCACAAAGTGTTTAAACCTGAATAAATTGCCAGCTTCTTTGAGTAGTCGATTAGAAGAAACCCTGTGGAATACGATCTACCCTAGCTTCTAGCTTTGTAGTATTTGATCACTGTTTTGCAGCTCATCAATCACCTCCAGTATTTCTGAATGGACCTCAAAGTGCTTGTCGTATGCTGGTAAAGTGCAATTGATCAACTCTGTTATAAGAGGGATATTACATTATTGGATGTCATTTTTACTCTTACCTAAGTTTGTCATCAAGGAAGTAGAGGGGATTTATAACAGATTCCTTTGGGGGATTCTCCCTGGTGGTAGATCGAAAGTTTCTTGAAAATTCATTGCCTTACCTAAAGAAGAGGGAGGTCTAGGGCTAAAGGACTTACACAGCTGTAATTAGGGCTGGCAGTCGGCCCGGTTCGGTCAAAAACCGAACCGAAAGGTCGGTTGATCGAAGCCGAATTATGGCCGAGGCGTGACCGGCGACCGAACCGAAAATGTTCGGTTTTTTAGCTGAGCCTAACCGGTCGGTTTCGGTTTATAACCGAGCCGTGACCGGAAAACCGATTGAGTCCATTTTGACCAAAATCCAGCAGTAAGAACCAAACCGAACCAACAGAAAACCGCACCGAAACCGAAATTAGCACCAAAACCCGAATTTTGGAAAAAAAACTTGAAAGCTGAGAGTAGTGAGGGGTTGAAGGCTTGAAGATGAAGCAGGTGCTGCTGGGTGCTGCTGGCGATTGAAGAAGAGGGGCTGAAGATTGAGCTGCTTGCTGGGCTGATGCTGGCGATCGAAGAAGGGATTTTGGTAGCTGTGAAACAGAAACACACAGACTGAGACAGAAACACAGAGAGTATAGACTAGAGAGTGAGAGAGGGTTACGGTACCGGCACTCCGACTCCAGCACAGCCAGTACGCGGTCGAGACACAACACCGTCGAGGAGATGAGTCCGTCGATTATGCGGGCTTAAAATTGTTCTTCCTGCTGCAGCCTTTGAGTAACAGAGTCGTAGAGTGAGCTGAGAGAGGAGTTTATGCCGTAAATCTGAATCTTCAATCTTCGATTATGCAGCCTTTGAGTAAGAGAGTCGTAGAGCAGAGGCAGAAAAGTCGTGGGGGAGAAGACGAGAGAAGAAGAGCAGGGAATGGAAAAAAAATTAGGTCAGAATGATTTGTTTTTTGAGACCCCATCTCTGGGTGCGTGACGTGAGTGAGAGAGAGAGTTAAATGATTAACTCGGTCTTATTCTCGGTTCTCGATTTATTACCAGTTTTGACCGAAAACCGGCAGAAACCGAAATTAGCTGATTTCAGCAATCGATGACCGAGCCGACTCGGTTTATTCTCGGTTCGGTCAACTTGGTTCCGGCTCGGTTTTCGGTTAAAACCAAAAAACCGGCAACCGACTGCCAGCCCTAGCTGTAATGCTGCAAGTTCCTTAAGGCATATCTAGGCTCTTCTTACTAGGGGGGATCTCTTTGGGTGGCTTGGATAATGAAATATAGGGTCAAGCAGAAAGATTTCTAGAACTTGAAGCCTAGTTCAGGTTCCTGGATTTGGAGAAAACTGCTTAAGCTCAGAGATACTGCTGCAAATGTGTTTATTGTTGGTGCTGGGGGTGATGTGTAATGGCAATCTAATGGATAAGTATAGTATCAAAGAGGTTGGGGACGCTATCAGGCCTACTGCTAGCCCTTTCAAGTGGTTTGATCTGATTTGGTCAGGTATGGTAATCTCTAGTAACAGTCTGCTCTGTTGGTTGAGCTTGAGGGGAAGTATCACAACTAAGGAGGATATAGCATCATGGGGCCTTTCGACTGACATCTCTTGTTTTTTATGTGATGCTGGGGTGGATAACTGGGGTCACCTATTATGGGAGTGTCCTTTTTCTAGCAGCATTGTGCAGAACTTCTTCACTTCCATTAGGAGTTGTACTTGGGAGGTTGTTATTATGTATCTCCAGCAGCAGTTTGGGAAGCAAGGGAGGATTCATAGAGCTAGAAAGTTGATCTTTGGGATCATTACCAGTTCGATATGGCGGGAAAGCTGAGGTACAGTTTTTAGTAGTAGTTGAAGAAATATTAGTCAGATGATAGAAAAGGTAAAAGGGGACTACAAAAATTTTGTAAATGGGAGGGTAGATGATCATGCTTTATTAGCTCTCATATAGGTCCTTGTTAGTTATTTTTGTTCGACGAATGTACAGTTCCTTATTGAAAAATTGATGAAATGAAACTTTACCTTTTCATCCAAAAAAAATTTTTGTTACCAGGTTATCTACCTAGTTATGTTGTTATTAACAAGATAACATCATGATTTACATAACTAGTTAACAAGATTTGTAGGTGATAACTAGTTATCGAAATTAGTTAACAAGTTAACACGTGATTTAGATAACTAGTTAATGTATTATCATTGAACAATTTACATACATTTTTTTGTTAACAAGTTGTTTTTAACTAGTTAACATTTTTTAGGTGATAACCTGTTATCAATATTAGTGAACTCAATAAGTTAATTAGTTAACATCATAATTGGATAACTAGTTAACATGTTATTTAGTTGATAACTAGTTATCAAAACTTGTTAACTAATTATACGAACTATCAACACATTATTCGACAACCAATTTATATAGTTCAAAGATTATTCCAATAATGCCAACAACATAAAATAGTGGCTAAGATTGTAACATCCCCGCCCAACCGAATGATTTGGAACTCGAGTTTGGATGGTTTAGACATTAGAAACAATGTTCTTGAGGCCCCATCGAAGTCCGGGACGTTCATAGTTGAGTCGGGTTGAAGATACAAGCGAGTACGTGAGAATTGGCAAAAGGTGACATATTACAACACACAGCTGTGTGTTATAGAAACACACCGTGTTGTTTGAAACAACACGCCGTGTGTTATAGAAACACGCCGTATTTCTTGTGACTGCCATAAATAGCTGATTTTCACATATTTCCATAACTTTTCCCTCTTTCACTTTCCCCGAAAATCCTTTTAGACGAACCAAAAACCCCATAGCTTCAATCCTTGATTTCGGGAGTTGTAGAGCTCCGATTGACAATCCGTTTATTGCCACGCCTTTGTTGCAACGAGAGGAAGAGATTGCACCCTGAAGTTTTGGGTATTTCGGAGTAGGATGCTGTCGGTGAAGAGGAGAAGAGCTACGTTTTTGGAGTCTAAGAGCTTGGCTGTTCGGGTTTCTAGAAGAGTTTTAGAGCCTCGTCTTCTTGTCAGGTGAGGGTTTAGCGTACGATAGGTAGTATGGTTGGTGTGAGAAGTTGCAATTTTAACCTAGATGAATGTAGGACTTGCATGAATTGGAAGAGAGTAAAAGGGGAAATTGTTCTGCTTTTGATTTCTGTGTATTTGTGATGATTGGTGATTGTTGTTTGGATGTTTAGGCGATGAATATGATGATGATTGTTGGATGTGGTTATATGTTGGGAAAGGGGAATGATTAATGATGATGATTAATGAATCGGATGTAGTAACGAGTGTATGAGGGTTGGGGTATGATGTTGTAACTGTATTTCTGCTTGGATTTGTTAATTGTGGTTGCAGGAGGGTGGTCCTGCCAATGTGGGGTCGCCCTTAAATGACGAACAGGTGGACGGTCCTGCCAATGTGGGGTCGTCCAATGAAGGATGTACAGGAGGGTAACCCTATGACTCATGACATGGCTATCCCTGTACTTGCAGGTGGGGATGGCCGGTGAGCTAGCCGTTTACCCTTAAACTGTTTGTGTTATGTGGAAAATTGAATGAAATGGATTTTGTTGTAAATGTGATATTGGATGAAATGATGCTATGTGTTGTTAGATGACCTGATGTTATGAGTTGTTCGGGTGAAAGTGGTGCTATGTGGGATGGGGGTTGAATATGTGATAGTGATATAGAATTATGACATAGAATTGGATAATGGAATTGGCTAATAGAAATGGTAAGGGAATTGGTACATGGAATTGGCTAATGGAATTGGACAATAGAATTGGATGAAGGATTTGGGACTTGGGTTAATTGATTGAAATTGCTTGGTTGCTATGCGTGGTTGATTGGCTTGTGATATGTGCATGTGGGTTGGAATTGGTTAATGATGGAATTGATGTTGGAATCGTTGTTGGACTTGATGATTGGAGTTGGTTGGTTTGAATGAGGAATTGGAGCATGATGTTGACGTGGAAAGTGATGATGGATTGATGTTGGTTTTGGATGGTTTGATGGGAAATTGTTGGATGGTTTTGGTTGTTAGATTCAAGTGATGAATGTCTGGTTGTAATTAATTAATGATAGAACCAGATTGGAGCCTACACTGCCCCCAAATAGTCACCTCTCCTGGAAGAGTGAGGTGCGGTCACGCCTCCTGGAAGAGTGGCGTGATCTATTTGTGGTTGTTGTTGATGTGTCGATGTAAGTTTGGGCCCTGGATCCTTCTGGAAGAAAGGATGAGTCATGGACCCTCCTGGAAGAGTGGGTGCGTCTGGTCGGCAGGGGTGGTGTATGGGTAAACTCCAATGGCGCCTAATGAACTCACATAGATAATTGTATGTGTCGAGTATGTGGTTGTGATGTATGTGTTGAGTATGTGGTTGTGATGTGTGTGTTTAATATGTGGTTGTGAGGTTCGTTGTGATGTGTGGTGGACTATGTTGGATTAATATGTGAACTGAATGGTGTCGTTATGCTGAGCTGTGGGATTGCTGTGAATGACTTAGTTGTATAATGAGGTTCTGAGTTGTGAACTATTAATATGGAGAGATGCTTAATAACTCACTTAGTAAATAGGAATGTAATATGTGTATTGTGTATGATTGTGGTGTGACGATTGAGATGACGAGTTGCTTATGATGCTTCTGATATTGAACTGTGTGTATGATGCATCTGATTGTTGAGCTATATGAATTGGATGTGATGTTGAATTGTTGGAATGGTTGCCTTTGTTATATTGATGCTTTGTGAATTGAGGATGTTGATTTGATATTGAACTTATGTGATCACCTAGTAGCATGTTAGGGATTAAAATGAGAATGGTTGTGCCAGATCCCGTTGATTGTTTGTGTGCGGAGTTGGGATCGCTCTTAGGCTAGGTTCAGCGCATAGTTAAGCCCAGCGGGTTCACTCAGTTTCATTAGGAAACTGATCCCCCCAGTTTCTCTTTTCAGGTTCGCTTGGTTGTGAGAGTGAGTTGGAGTTCAGGTGTGTTGTTGAGTTCAGAAGAGTTGCAGGTTGGATTTGTGAAGTGAAGATTAGGAAGCTACTTTGGAGTGACCATTGTTTTGAGTTATGTATTTTCAGTTGACACCTTTGGTTGGGAATTTTGTAATCGTTTTGAGCTTTGGTTTCGGATTTCGGATTTTATGTAATGAAGGCCTTCGGTTGTTTTTGAGCTTTTTAATGAATAGTTGTTTCTATTTCCGCTACGTTTTACTCCTTTATTTAAATGTCGTATCTTCGAGTAGCACTCAAATCGGTTCGACCACGGGTAAACCTGGGTCGGTTTGGGACGGGTGTTACAAAGATTGTATCTTTTAATATTATGTAACCAAATTATCTATAACTTATAATATAGTGACTAAAATTGCAATTTTAAGTAATTACTAAATAATTGCAATTTTAAGAAAGATATCTGGAGCATGAAGCCCTGTTCAGGTTCCTGGATTTGGAGGAAGCTCCTTAAACTCAGAGATACTGCTGCAATTATGTTTGATATTGGTGCTGGGGGTGATGTGTAATGGAATGTTGATGGACAAGTATAGTATTAAAGAAGTTTGGAACTCTATTAGACCTACTGTTAGTCTTTTTGAGTTGTTTGAGCTGATTTGGGTAGGTATGGTCATCCCAAGTAATAGCTTGATATGTTGGTTGATCTTGAGAGGTAGTATCACTACTAAGGAGGATGTGGCATCTTGGGATCTGTTGACTGACATCTCTTGTGTTATGTGTGATAATGGAGTGGATAATAGAGGTCACCTATTTTGGGAATGTCCCTTTTCTAGCAGTATTCTGTAGAGTTTCTTCCCTTCCATTGGAGGCTGTACTTGGGATGCTGTTTTGATGTATTTCCAGCAGCAGTTTGGGAAGCAGGGGAGGATTTATAGAGCTAGAAGGCTAATTTTTGGGATCATTACCAGCTCGATATGGCGGGAAAGGTGTTGTAGAGTGTTTGGTAGTAATTGAAGAAGTGTTAGTCAGATTATAGAAAAAGTTAAAAGGGACTACAAAAATTTTGTAATTGGGAGGGTAGATGAGCATGTTTTATTAGCTCTAATATAGGTTATTGTTAGTTTTTGGTTTTACGAATGTACAGTTCCTTATTGGAAAATTGATGAAATGCCCTACCTTTTCATAAAAAAAATTAATAATTGCCCAGCTGCTTTGTCTTCCACTATCGCGGACAATTTGATACTTTATCGATTGAAGTTCTAGTTAAGTGGTGAACGTCCGACAAGGCCGTGATGCAGGCAGCGTAAGGGGTAACAACTCTCGAGGGATTGGTTGCAGCTGGATCTAACTCGGTCGAGATCAGATCTGGAACTCGTCGAAGGTAGTCGGAGAAGACGACGCGCTAGTAGGATCTCCAGCAAAAGTTGGTGGAGGCACGACGAGGGAGGAACTCGTCAGAGGTAGTCGGAGAAGTTGATCATCAATAAGAGTTGGCGGAGGCTCGACGACGGAGGAACTCGTTGGAGGTAGTAGGAGAAGACGAGGCGGAGACTTGGTTTGCTTCAGTTGTAGCTGGATCGATGTAGGTTAGGCGGATGGAAGGAGAATAAGGAATAGGAAGAGGTATATAGTAAACAGAACTTAAATTTTTGTGGGAGGATGCCAATGGTATGGCCGCGGCGATTTGGTAGAGATAATCTTTTTTCCAAATGCCGGAATTACCTCTTTGTTTTGGGTTGGACGCAAATCCTTTACCGGAGGAAAGCTTGTGTACGTTTCTGAAACCTTTCACAAAAATCTAGCCAAACCTTTCACAAAAGTGTTGATTCAAGCCAAACCTAACAGAAACCCCAAATTAAACAATTATGTTACTTCCGTTAACTTTTTCCGTCCAAACTAACAGAAATTCACCTACATTAGCTGACCTGTCATCCAAAATGACAATAATTACTTAGTCACCTTTATACCATATTAAAAAAATATTTTTAAAGAAAGCTAATTGTAGGCAGCTGCGGCTCACCTCCCCCTTCAAACACAACTACCATCGCCGCCCGCCGCTCTGCCTCTCCCTCTCTTCGACCACAACCACCATCGTCGCTCCACCTCCCCCCTCTTCAACCACAACCACTTTTTTCACTCCCCCTCTTCAACCATGACCACCAATTTGCTCCGCCCAAATTAGCTAAAACTAGATCTAGACTGAAGGGGAACAATGGAGGGAAAAGGGGTTTTCAAGTTGGATATTTGGGTTTCGGAGTGAAGACGAAGAAAAAGGGTAAGAAGTTTGGTGTGTGCGTGGTGGTGGGTTTTCGAGTTGGGTACTTGGGTTTCACCGTTTTGGTATGGGTGAATTGGGTTCGATAGGTGATGAGCCTCCCGTTCCCTAGACCCGGCCCGAGCTACCTTTAACCCGTAGCCAGACCAAGTCCTTCAAAGATCGACTCAACATCTACATGGTAGCATGGAGCAAGGATCAACATGAAGAGGATGCCGATCGGGATACACCCTCCTGACCACCCGGGCACCGCCAAGACAGCAAGGCCAGATGCCGACCCTGAGCCGGAGTGCCCCGAGCAGCGCTCAGCACTGAGCGACCAAGACACCCGGGCCTTGGGAGGTTTCTGCCTGACCCAAGACTCCCCTAGATCCCAGAAGCCAACCCTAGCATCCGCCACCTGAAGAAATGATCAAGGGATGGAAGAAATGATAAAGTCTTACGATAGGGATAGATTGGGCGGATCGAGCAAAAACCCCAGAGGCCGAGCAGCATCAGCATCAGACCCCACGATGCCCAACATTTGGAGCCCTGTGCATTCTCGAGCCCTAGCACCTGACGCCGCTACCAATTCCAACCGGATCCGCCGGTTTAGGGTTTTTTTAGCACGTTTATTATTTTTATTCCCTTTTTAGAGTTGGACTCGGATTTCCCTTTTAGTTTTCGATTGTTTAGGGATATTTTAATCCCTTTAGTAGTCTATTTAGGACTCTAGTTTATTTAATTACTATTTAGGAGTTATTTTCCTAGTAGGAATCACCGAGCCTGTTCACGATTCCCTTGGTGTAAATAAGAGGCTTCGGCCTCACTTTGTATTCAACCTTTTTCGAAATCAATACAATTCAGAACTTTGTTCTCAATCCTTTTAAGTTTTCCTCGTGCATAGCTTAGGGAACGGTGTTATAAACAGAAGCATCCATTTCTGTCGTGGAGCCGATCGACTGGACACTTAGGGTTCCCGGTTATTTACAACCAACGGGTCCAAGTATGCATCCACCAGGTTAGATAGGTGAGCATAGAGCCGGTATTCAAGACTCACGGTGGTTAGGGTCGTGTGGCAGCCGCGCCGAGGTTCCTCATCCAAGAGGTGAGTGGGTTGAGGACAAGCCGACTACACGGTTCACATCAGTTTTGGTATCAGAGCCTAGGTTCAACACTAGAACCACAAATCTATCCCAGTCTTCAGGTTTGAAACCCTGAATTCATATCCCTTTACCTTTCGTTATTGAAAATCGTAAGAAAACCCTATCTTTGTTACATAGAAAATTTGTTAGAAAAACTTCATCTATTTTTCTTTCTTGTTCGAGTTCTTTGTAAGTCAAGAAAAATCGGTGGCCAACAAGTCATCTAGAAAATATATAAAGAAGAGACAGAAAACAAAAGAAAACAAAAAGAAAGGCACCCTGCCTAAGTATTCGTTCATTATAGGTTGATCTTAAGAAGAGGGGTATAGATTTATAATATATATAATATATATATATATATATATATATATTAATATATATATAGCGCTTTCTTTTGTGCCTAACTAATATGACAGAAGAAGAACTTGCATTGCTAAAAGCTACCCTACCGTCCATAGCACAAATCCTAACCCAGATGAAGGCATCATTAGAAAGGCTCGAAAGGGCAGTCGATGGAAACCGAGCGCCAGCACTGACGCCCGGCCCGTGCCCCGTACCTATGATAGTGTCGGCCCGGTGGTCCCCCGAGCCCATCCCGGATCCACCCCTCGACCGCTTCAGAGCACCAACCTGAGGGATGCCCCGAACCACCCGCGGCACACCAGCAAGCCAGTTCCAGAAGTTCCACCGGGGCCGCTGATGTGAACCGCTGCAACTGTGGGCAGACGACCTAACCAGCGCTAGGCTTAATCCTTCGCTTGATTGAACCGTCGGCACCGGAGCGGGAAAGTACTAGGACCCGTCGGTCGCGATTAATCGAGAACCCTGAGTGTCCGGTAGAATGGCTCCACGACAGAAGGGGAATACTTCTGTTGATAACACCGATCCTAAGCTATGCACGCAGGAAAAACTTAAAGGATTGAAGAACAAAGTGCTAATTTATAATTGATTTTGAAAATGGCTGAGTTTACAATGAGGCCGAAGCCTCTTATTTATACTAGAGGAGTCGGGACATCCCCGCGGCTTCCTACTTAGGCTAAAACTCGGAAATAATAAAATATTAACCTAGAGTCCTATTTAGAACACTAAAAAGGACTTACTTGTTTCTAAAGAAACGAAACTAAAAGGGAAAATCCGAGTCCAACACTTAAAAAAGAATAAAAAAATAAAACGTGCAAAAACCGGCGGATCCCATTGGGCTTGATGCTCACGCACGGGCCAGTTTAGGGAAGCTGGCACCGCCTTTGGTGTCGGGCTGGGAAATGGCGGGGGCATCGGGTGCTCGGGCTTGGGGATGTACGGGGCTCCAGATGTTGGGCTCCAGCGGGTCTGATGCTGATGCTGCTCGGCATCCGGGGTTCCTGCTTGACCGGCCCGCTCGGTCCTCCTCCTCCCATTTCTTCATTTCTCCCCATTTCCTCTCGGCTCCTAGGGTGGCAGCTCCTACGCTTGGCTTCTGACCTTGTATGGGGTTCAGGGCCAGTGATAATCCTCCAAGGCTTGAGTCCCTTGCTGATTGGGTGCTAAGGCCCGATCGGGGCCCTCTGATGCCGGTGCTGGCGCCCGGGGGAAGTCTGTCGTCAGGCTTTCTCCATTCTCGTCCAGGCCTTTCCTTCCATGCTTCTCCCAGCTGTCCAGAAAGGTCCTTAGAGGTTATACCAGTGTAGTCATCCGCTCTTTAAGCTCTTGGAAGCCTAGTCTTGGTGCTAGGGCTGGCGGGGCGCTCGGGGTGGGGCCGATTGGAGCCTCTTTAAAAGTAGTGCTCGGTCCTCTTCTGCCGGCACTCTTCCAGGAAAGCTTCTAGAGGATCCCAGGGTTGTATAGCACCTCCTGGGTCCCTAGGCTGAGTGCCAGAGCTACCAGGCAAGTTTGGCTCCTTAGTAGCGTTGAGCGTCGGTGCCCAAGTTAGGGCCGGATGGGTCCGGACGCTCATCCTTGCTTGTTGGGCCCTTCAGGGGCTGTACTTGAACCTCACCACCTGTTAAGGCTTTATAAACCTCTGTGGGGCTAGGCTAGGGGGCTGGCGAGGCCTCAAGCATTTCTTATAAGGCCCTAAGGCCTTTGCCCTCATGGGTGACCCCGGCGGGGTGTAGGAACAGGGACTTTCAGCCGGTCGGCTGCCCGGGGTCACTTCATTCCCCTCTTCTTGTAAGGGATTCGTCCTCAAATCCCATTCTTTCTTCGTGTGAGTACTGGGTAGGTGCCTCCTCAAGTCGACGACTTGTGTGGTGGTGTCGGGGCCATCTTTCCACATGCTCCGAGGGCTCGGGTACTCGTTGGAGTCCGTGTCTAACCATGGCTCCGGGTCTTCGGAGCTAGCACCGTCGGTGCTCATGTTGTCTTCGGTCGACAGGCTGTTCACCTTGATTTTAAGGCTCGTAGAAGACATAGGGGAGTACAGATCATCCCAATGAAACCCTTCCTCCTTGCACGGGTGTTCTTCATTGCTGCCGCCTTCGTGGTATGCGGATCTGGATTGGTGCCAGCCTTAAGAGTCGGTGAGACACCTCCTCTGTGTGCATCTCGCGGACAGCCTTGATGTCCCTCGGGGGTATAGGTGTGTCCGGGCGTTGTTCTTGCACCAGTAGAGGGCTGGCCATCGGATGCGTGGGTTGATGACACTCGATTTCACGTGATTATCAGCCCCATTTAAGCAACATTTCATACCCTTTGATGCCATTTTGATGAGTATTTGGTGCATTTGTCATAACTTTGTGATTATCGGCTCCTAGTGCGTACATTGTCTATTTCTCGGCTATTTTCACCCTTTTTGTGAGCTTTTATGTTGAGCCCCAGGTTACCACATTATAGAGGACTCTCTCATGAGTCCAACGCTTCAAACGGAGACCAAATCGGAGTTCAAACGGAGCAGGAATGATCGAAACAAGTTGGAAGTCTGCCCAGCTCAAAACGCTGCGTTTTGGAGCTTACACATCGTGTAAGCTAAATACACTGTGAGCTTACACGCCGTGTAAGCTCCCCAGACAAGAAATTCTCAACTTTTCCAACAAGGAAAGGGTTTTTGGGGGTATTAATAGACTTTTCGAAGCCAGATTTGTTAACATACAACCTAGAGAGATCAGCCACGACTTGAGGAGAGTTGAGAGAGTATTCCGGAGCTATCGGAGAGATCGTGACGCCGTCAATCCATCCCGGAAGACGCTCGGAGCTAGGAATTGAAGATTCTCAAGATCGAAGCTTCACGGATCATCCGAGATTAGGTTTTTCAGATCCTTTTCTGTTCTTTCTTTGTTTAAGATGAATCCTTCTGTCGTCTTTGATTCTTGTTTGTCAGATATGAGTAGCTAAACTTGTAGAGCTTAGATTAGATGAACCCTAAGTGACCCAGGGCTTTAAAGCGGTCACGAATCGGCGGTGATTAGATTCAAAGTTCAATCAGTTTCTCTTTGCGTGGTTGTTTTGTTCTTGATTGTTTATGTTTCTCTTCTGGTTGATCGCCTAGATTACGTTTATGCAAGCTAGGGTTAGTCGCCAGACAGCTTCCCTGCTTTGGCGCATAAACTTGTCTTCCTTGATCACCTAGTTTAGATTCTTGTTAAGCTGAGGATAGAAGCGAACGCTCACCTCTCTTTAGAACATTAAATCGAACAATTAACCTTATAATTGGAGCGTGCCTTTCGTAGGAACCAGTTAGGGTTAATCCACTGCAAGAGTAACTCATAAATCATTAGTAATTGCACCAGTTAAGTTAAGTCGTTGCGAGAGGCGACCGCACCCGGGCGACTAATTAATCTTGGTAGTTAGAACGGATAGAGCGAACGTTCGCCAGTCTTAAACCTAAGGGTCAGGAGTTATGGTGGTGTATAGAAATTGATTGAACGAGAATTGAAATCTGCTAATCTGTTGATTGTTGTTGCCTTGGTGATCTAAGGGGGATTTGAAATCTAAGCTTGTCTGTCGTCTGTCTGAACCATCCAATCATTCTGTCTTTCAATTTCATTTTAATTTTCTTGCATCTTAGTCTAGAAGTCGTGGAACTCAAACCACGCACGAAGTGTTTAAACCTGCATAAATTGTCAGCTTCTTTGAGTAGTCGATTAGAAGAAACCCTGTGGAATACGATCTGCTTAGCTTTCCAGCTTGGTAGTATTTGATCACTGTTCTGCAGCACATCACGGGTGCTGACCCGTAAGGCGCCTGGGGCTGGCTTGGGGTTGACCCGATGCTGGTCGGGTGCTGTTCTAGAGCCGGTTCGACGCCAGGGATGTAAGGCTCGGCCAGGGCATCCTATCAGGCCTTAGGACCTAAGGCTAGGTCCTTCACGAACATCCCTATGAATTTCTCAAGGCCTTTAGCCTCTACTTCTTCACCACTCTCGTAGTCTTCTTCTTCTTCATCGTCGGTGACGACTTCTCCTTCTCTGAGCACCATTACCCGTTGGTTAGGGCATTCCCTTGCTACATGTCCTCGTCCCTGACATTTAAAACATACAATGCCGCTAGGCCTAGGGTTAGTACTCGGTACAGTAGGGATAGTGCTTGGTGTTACCCGGTCGGTGGCGGGGCTAGGGTTTGGCCTCCCGCCTTGGGCCCGGTTAGGGCCGGATCTCCATGGTTGGCTGGTGCTGGCTGGGCCTCTCCAGGGGCTAGTGGTAGGTGGCGCAGGCCTCTTCCCGAAGCCATTCTTGATTTCCCTCTCCACTCGGATCACCAAGGCCACTAGATCATCATAGTCAACATAGTGAAGGATGTTGACCTGATGCATGATGTCCCTTTGTAAGCCGTTGGTGAATCTTGCTATCCGGGCCTCCTCATCTTCTTTTAAATCGAGCCTTGTCACCAGCAATTCAATCTCCTTATTGTATTCTTCTCGGACAGGCTCCCTTGTCTTAGGGTTTGTAGCTTGGTGTGCAAGTCTCGGGTGTAAGCCACCGGTACAAACCTCTTCCTCATTCTCCTCTTCAACTCCTGCTAAGTTCCAATGGGTTCTTCCTCCTCTCGTAGGACTTGCTGCCTGTACTGACTCCACCATAAGGCAGCATAGTAAGTGAACTCTATGGTGACCACCTTGATTTTCTTCCTCTCGGAGTAGTTGTGGCAGTCTAAGAAGTCTTCCATGCTCCTTTCCTAGTCCAAGTACTCATTGGCATTGGCCTTTCCAGCAAATTTGGGTATAGTGAGCTTGAGGCTGCTCACATCATCGTCGACTTCTTGGGGTAGTCTTCTGTCCCTTTGCTCTCGATCGTCACGCGGCCTCTCCCTTTCATATTCTTGTTCGGCCAACTGTCTCTCTAATCTAGCTAGGGTTTCTTGAAATCCGGCTAGGGTTTGAGCGATGCCTTCGACATTGTGTTGGATTATAAGAATCTAAATGTGGAAAGCCTTGAAGCTCTCGCCTTTTACTTTCTCTTAAAGATCAATCAATTATTTGATTGAGATTTCTTGTGCTAACAAATTCCATTCAAACATTATATTGGCTGGCGTTGGGATATGTGTGTTCTTCTCTTTGTTAAACTTTGGCAAGTCTGGATCCTCACAGCTCCCTAAACTTGGAAAGTTCAGCGCTGATGGGAACTATTTAAACCAAGACAATGACAAGGTTCCATTACACTTGTTAATCCCATACCACTGCAGTCAAAGAGAATCTGTGCGGGGAGCCTGTTCGTTGAGAGAGTTGAGTATAGCGGGGAGCTGGGTTTGGTTTCAATATACGGGGAGTATATTGAAAGGGTTTCTTAATTCTCGTTGTAAATGGGTGTGGAGCATTATTAATAAGAGTGACTATCTCGAAGGGAAACCTTCGAGCGTGGATGTACATCAAAGCTTTAAGCTCGGTGGAACCACGTTAAAATCGGTGTCTTCTTGTTCATTTCGATTTCCTATTTATTCTGTTACGAGCTCACAGCAAGACTTTGCTCTATTGCACAGTCTGTACACTTGGGCCTTACTTAACTTTTGGGCTTTGATACTTGAGCCCAAAACACAGCTTCACAAATAGGCGATAAGATTGAGATTATCAATCTTCCTTCTGAATCATTTTCTTCCCCTCGATGATCGGAGTTCATTGAGTGAAGGAGAAAGACCTACTGAGTGTCGTTAAAGAGAGATCGGTGTCAACACATTGGTCTCCATAGTGTTGAGCCTTGCGTCTGCCATGTTAGCTTAAAAATACAGGGAAGCAAATATATCTATCTACCCCCCTTCTTAAGATCAACCTATAATGAACGGAAACTAGGGCAGATTGCCTTTCTTTTTGTTTTCTTTTCTGTTTCTTACATGATGACACTCGATTTGACATGATTATCAGCCTCATTTAAGCGACATTTCTTTGCTTAAGACATGGTTTTTAGGGTAGAATAACGAATATTCAATCGATTGCCCTATCTCGTGCCATTTGTGTTACCTTGGCCCGTTTCGGGTCTATTTGATGGTTTTCTAGTGTTTTTATGTTAGCACAGGTTTTTGCCATCGAATAAGTAACCAAGGACGTGTCTAAGGTGTTGGAATCTTGAAGGATTGCACCGGGATCGATCAAAGGAGCCAACCAAGTTCAAACAAATCCCTGCCCGGTTTACAAAGGAATTTTCGCAGAAAATACCCTTGTATTTTCGGCGAAAATATCATCACAAATCGGCTGTTGGCAACTGAAAGAATTTTTGGCGAAAGAAGGAAGTTTTCAAACCGAGAAGAAAGTTCAGGAGAATCAGCCGGCGGGACTTCCATTTACAAGCAAATTTTCGGCGAAAATAATTCATTATTTTTGGCGATTATCCTAGAAGAAATTCGGCTGGGCTAGGTTAAGTATAAATACTTAACCGGCGGCCCATGAGAAAAAGATCATTATAATTACGTTTTCCGAGGATTCTCTGGAGTTCTGGAGCGAAGAGTTAGAGTTCGAGGAGCCGGAAAGAGATCGTGACGCCATCCATTTCATCTCGGAGAACCGGAGCTAGGAGTGTAGCTTACCGAAGATCAAAGTCTGTCAGAGTTGTCTAAATTAGGTTTTTCAGATTCTTTTCTGTTCTCCCTCTGGATGATGAACACTTTCTTTGTCTTTGTTTCTTTTGTGATGAACATGAGTAGCTAAACTCGTTAGAGCTTAGACTAGATGAACCCTAAGTGACCCAGGCTTTAAAGCGGTCACGGATCGGCGGTGATTAGATTCAAAATTCAATCAGTTTCTCATTCATGTTTGATTTGTTCTTCATTGTTCATGTTTCTTGTCTGGATTGATCACCTAGATTAGATTCTGGTTAAGCTAAGGATAGAAGCGAACGCTCACCTTACTTTAGAACATCGAATTGAACAATTAACCTTATAATTGGAGCGTGCCTTTCGTAGGAACCGGTTAGGGTTAATTCACTGCAAGAGTAACTCATTAATCATTAGTAATTGCACCAGTTAATTAAGTCGTTGGAGAGGCGACCGTACCCGGGCGGCTAGTTAATCTTGGTAGTTAGAACGGATAGAGCGAACGTTCGCCGGTCTTAAACCTAAGGGTAAGGAGTTATGGTGGTGTCTTAGTAATTGATTGAATGAGAATCGAAATCCGCTGATCTGTTGATTGCCAATGCTCTGGGAACGAACGGGGATTCAAAGTCTAAGTTCGTTTGTCATCTCTGTTTTCAAACCCTAATTTCCAATCTGCTTTAGTTTAATTTGTTTTAATTTCTCTGCATTTCTTAGAATTAGAAGTCGTGGAACTCAGACCACGCACAACTTGTTTGCATTCGAGTATTTTGCCAGTTTTGAAGTAGTCAATCTTAGAAGACCCCTGGAATACGATCTACCCTAGCTTTTGTTAGCTTGGTAGTATTTGATCACTGTTCTGCAGCGCATCAAATTGGCGCCGTTGCCGGGGACTTCTTTTGATTGTTCGAAAGAAGAACTGGCAATTTATTCTTCTACTTTCCATCTTTCATTTTTCCACCTACTTCGATTTTACGCCAGTATGTTTGCTTTTGTTGCTTGTAGGTTGTTCTACAGGTTTATGAACCGCTCGATCGCTCATTCTCAGTTTAAGCCGGGTAATTCTACTCCGCCGAAGAAACCGCGAGCTCAGAAGCAAGTCATAATCATTCCGCCTACACCACCTATCCCTAATAAGATTGAGGAGTTGAAGGAGAACTCCTCATCTTCATCCGTTTCATCCACTACTTCAGATTCACCACCACCTTCTCCTCCTGTACTAGTTGCTCAGCGCACCATGGCAGATTACTGTAGACCAATTGCGACTAACTATCGAGCTAGCATCATCGTGCGGCACAACGATGACGACCCTGACTATGAGATCACAATTTCTTTCCTGACCATGGTCTCTAAGAATCTTCGATTCGAAGGGAAGCCGCAAGAAAACCCCTGCACACATTTGGCGAACTTCCTAGACATGTGCGAGACGTTTAAGAGCGGGAATCTCGATAAGAACAATCTTTGCTTGCGAGTATTCCCATTCTCTCTTAAAGGGAACGCCAAGGTATGGCTCGGCTCGAGACCACCTGGCTACTACACTGACTGGGATAATCTAGCTCAGGACTTCATAGAGGAATACTATCCCCCTTCAAGAACGACATTCTACAAGGATAGCATCGCTAGTTTCTCTCAGAATGAAGGAGTAAGCTTATATGATGTTTGGAATGAATTCCAAGAGCTTCTCTCTGAATGCCCTCATCATGGATTCAACCAGAGTCAGCTAGCCGAAATCTTTACTCAAGGTATGAATGAGGAAATGGCTGAACGGGTCAACATTTTAGCTAAGGGCAACTGCACAGCACTTGAACCAGAAGCTGCTCTACTTCACTTTGCGGACTGCGCATCTATGTCCAGAAATAGGGAGAGACAGTTTGGAGCAGTCAAGAGTCAAATAAGCAGTGAAGATCAGATTAAGATCGAGGTGCAGAAACACATGGAAGAGATCTTCGGAACATCTAATAACTGGTCTAGAGAGGAAGTTAATTTCATTGATCAAGGCTTCACCAAGGATCAAAGAGGCTACCCTGACTACCATCAGTTCAGAACACCTCCTCAACAACAGGAAGCTTCCTTGAGCGTTATCCTCATAACTTTGGGCTCTACCAGAGTCAGAATCAACGTTGGGACAATAGTTATCAAGATCCTCCCAGATTCACCAGTGCACAACATCCTCAGGATTTTATGTCTGAAGACATGTGGGAGAGGAGAATAGCCCAGAAGTTTGATCTGATGGCAGCACGGCTTAAGGATCACGAAGAAAAGTTTAAAGCCCAAGAAGCTTTTAACCAAGGACAGATAGCACAAGGACAGAGAATAGAGAGCATGATAAATAAAGTTGCTAGCTTGTTAGCCAACCTTCCTCTCTTTAATCAGGAGCCGTCTCAAAACAACTCCTCCATGAAGAACGAGCAAGCTAAAGTCATCACAACCAGGAGCAGTGAGCAGAACAGCCTGGAGAAGAAGAAAGGAGCGTTCGGCCATCGTCTCTCAATCACCACCCATACCTTTCCCAGCTAAGTGCTCTGATCCTGGTCCTTTTACATTACATTTAATCATTAATGGCATTGCAATTGAGCGTAGTTTGGTTGATCTAGGTGCGTCTATAAATGTCATGCCTATGTGTTTATATAAGAAACTGAACCTGGGTGAATTACAACCTGCTAGCATGCATGTAGTGTTCGCTGACAGAACTCTAAAAGAACCTAGAGGAATAATCAAGGATGTAATCACTTGTTGTGACCCATTCCGATTTTTCGCTGATTACGTAGTAATGGATACTTAAGAGACATATTCTACCCTTCTCTTAGGCCGGCCATTTATGGCGACAGCCGGCATTAACATTAATGTTCCAAATGGTCCGTTAACATTAAGGGTTGGGAAGGATACTGCAACATTCCGTCTCAAGGATAATATGAAATATATTCCTAAGGGAGAATCACATTGTTTATCCGTAGAAACTGTGGAGTTGGCTTCGGTCAACTTCATTACTGACATCTCTTCTAGTGTTCCTAGCTCGATTGTCGTTGCAGATATTGAACAGGTTATTAAGAAGAAGCCAGAAACTTCGGTTCAGAAGCCGCTCAAGAAAAAGAAGAAGGAACTGCAAGCCTCTTCTAAGCCACCGAGCAGACCTCGGGGAAAGAACAAGAAGACGAAGACCCAAATGGTCTGGAGGCCAAAAATTTCACCATCTTTCACCGAGCCAACTGCACCATCAAATCGTTCCGAGAAACCGGCGCCGAAACAAGTATGGAGGGAGAAGCCGAAAGCATCTCCTAAAGAAATACTGACGATAAAAGAAAAGAAGAAGCCGACAGTCCTCATTCCTTCCATCGTAACACTCAAGAAGGATGACCTCTCCAGAGAGCTGTTCGGACCGTTCAAGATCATTGATCACTTTCCCGATGGACGTACCATCCTCTTACACGCGAACGGGAAGAGATTCACGCTTACCGGAGAAGCCCCGAAGCTGTACTTCATGAACTCCGATGCAAGCATTAAGGAGAATCTGAGTTGGGATGTCTCCTAATACCGTCCAGGTATCGTCCAGCTCAAGGACGTTAATAAAAGAGCGCTTCGTGGGAGGCAACCCACGGCTGGAGTCCGGTTTTGATTTGTGTCAACCTTAGTGTTTTAGAGTCGGTTTGGGGGAGCCAAAAGTGTCAGTTTGTTTGTTTTCTTATTTTTCGTGTAGAGTCTGTGTGTCATAGAGTCAGTCGCAAGTTGATTGAGGTCGTTCCGATTTTTGTGGATTTAACTGTGATTTTCTGAAGTTGGCCGGATTTGCGAAAATATTTTCACCCGAGTAGTTCAAAATTTTCGGCGAAATCACCCCTATTTTCGGCAAAATCGCCTTTTGAATTTTCGAACTCGGTCTCCTGTTTCATATTTTCGGTTCGAAAAGTTGATTATTTTTGGAGAAAATCCATTTGAAAACCGGCAGCCATTTTAACTCCCATTTTCGGCGAAAACTACCTATTAGTTTCGCCGAAAATTCTTTTGAAAATCAAAAAATTTCCCACTTAAAACCCGGTCTTATCCTCTCTCTCCCCACTTTCCTTCTTTTATTTTCGTTCCAAAACCCGAAAACAAACCCCCCTCCCCTTTGTTCTTTCAAAACCGCCGACCACACCCATTTTTCTCACCGCCACCACCGCCGTCGCCGACCGCCGCCACTCAACTCCCCTGCCTTTTCCGATTCCATTGAGCCCTAGAACGTTCAAATCGGAGCTCTGCAGCTCCAGTTCACTGAAACCCTTGTTTTCAGAGTTTTTCACCAATTCCTCCCAAACCGTTCGTTTTTAGCACCCATGGCTTCAAGGTAAGTTGTAGAACTTTTCAATACGAATCTTTTGACATATGGATTGCTGAATTTCGTTGGGGTTGACTTTTAGTTGACTTTTCGTTTGCCTTGATTTGCGTGCCGACTGATTTCGTGTGAACTAGGTTAGCTGAACTTGTTGAACTGTTCTAGCATGCTTAGGGAGTTCCGTGCTTAATTTCCATATCATTTAATCATGTGTTGCTTGCATAGGATTGATTCTTTGTGATGTTGACTTTTGTGAGAAATGTCGGTTTGACTTTGAATTGTTGTGATCATTTGGCTGCCTGATGTGCTCGCTCTCGTTCATATTATTGTGTTTGCCATCTGAGATCATATTATGCCGTCAATTTCCACGTTGTGATAATCTTGCCATGATTAGGGTTCATTATGCTATAGTGTTGACTTCCTGAATGTCGGTTTGACTTTTTGAACTCTGATTGTGCTAATCCATTCTGGCTGTTCCTAAATATGTATTTTACTGTCTATGATTACCGGTTACTCTGCTTTGCTTACCCCCACTCGGTTTCCCTCATTTCTTCGTGAAATTGAGTTTTTCTACT
Source organism: Linum lewisii (assembly GCA_034768395.1). Lineage (NCBI taxonomy): Eukaryota > Viridiplantae > Streptophyta > Magnoliopsida > Malpighiales > Linaceae > Linum > Linum lewisii. Next base: position 38,043,877 of record CM068299.1, read on the forward strand.
AAGTGTGGGGTAGGGTTTAAGTTTGACTAATCTGTTTTCATTCTGGTTTTAGGAACACCACTTATGAGTGCAGGACTAAAGCGCGACTTGATGGCGCCTCGAGCTCCGGAGCTGCCGCCCCCGTCACACCCGCCATTCTGGGTCCTCCACCCGCATTACCTCGCCGGGCTGGATACCATCGCACTATCGCCCGTCTACCTGACTTCTACTTCGAGTGCTTTCAGAAGATCGAGCACATTCGGGGAGCTGACGTACGCCCTCTTTCCATGGAGTCCCTGAACGAGCACGACAAGGACTACTACCGGAACGTGCATGACGCCCTAGCACCAGCCGGCCTCCTAGAGCTGACCACCATAGCTGCTGATTTCCCAGACATTGCTCTCCAGGAGTTCTGGGCGACCTTTGATCTGGATGAGCACAAGAGGAAGCAGCGCCAGAAGGTTGTGACCTTCTATCTTGGTGGGGTGTACAGGCAACTCACCTACGATGAGTTTGCTGCTCATCTTGGCATCCCCTACGAGCATTATCACGATCATCACCTAGGCTGGGCGATGATGATGATGACGAGGAGTACCACGCGCTCTGGAGCCACATGACTGGAGTGCCTGGTGATCGCCTCACGGGCCATGACTCAGTTATGTCCCTCTCTCACCCTCTCTTTAAATTTATTCATATGGTTTGGCGTAGATCCCTTTTATATGTTCCGGAGAAGGATCGCCACCATATCCTCAAGGAGGATCTTATGGTTCTTCGAGCCATCTGAGAGAGCTACCCTCTCCACCCCGGCTGGGTGCTGGCACGCATCTTCCGCCAGAAGACCAGGAGGAGGACGCCACCTCATAGACTCCTGGGGGTAACTTCATAGGTCAGCTCATCCTCTCCTTCGGCATCAACCATGAATATGGCCCGAACATTCTACGACGCCAAGTTAGGACGGTTGGAGAAGACTTAGCGGTTGATTACGACTTAGAACTGGACCTCAGTCCCCATGTAGCAGCAGATCCTCCACTCCAGCCTGTGGTCGAGTCGGAGGATGAGGATGACACTGAGCAGCACCAGCCCCAGCCGCCGCCAGAATTCCAAGACTATATACCCTTGCCACATCACCAGGCAGGGTATACTCCCCAAACGCCGCCGCACATTCCCGATCCATACCAGGCGCCTCACCATCAGCACCGACCGCACCCCGCAGATGTTGGTGAGTTGTATGAGCGACTGCAGGAGTGGCACATCACTGACAATGCCACTCAAGAGGCGAGATGGACTATTATGCAGCAGCATATGCGCCGCACCGACAGGCGGTATGAGGCACAGCTGGCGTGGCAACATCAGCTCGGCGAGCACCTCCATTTTCCACCCCCCGACACCCCTGACCAACCATGATCAGGTGGTGTCCTTTTCCTTGTCCTTTCTTTTTATTTATTCTTTTTGGATTTCGGTCCAACTTTTTTCTGTGTGGATCCGGGACACTTGTCCCGGTTTCCTTTTTATGTTTCATTTGTTTTTGTTTTGCAAGCAATCGGTAGATTCCCTTTGCTTCGCTTGGGTAGATTCCCTCCGCTCCGAGGACCCGTGCTCATCCCCTACACCAATCATCTCGGTCCAGGTTCTTCTACTTCACTCTGAACTCTAAATTTAGTCTTGTGAGGACACATTCCGATTTAAATGTGGTAGATCTAGAGAACCTGCATGAATTGATTGCCTGATTGTGTTTATGGTCCTCGTGATTCCATTCCAGTCTCTAGCATAGAATGGCTCTTCTTGATTTTGTGTTAAGTTGTTGTTCACCGCATAATGATGCTTAGGCTAACCTAGAACTTAAGAACCAACTTGTATACTTGATGCTAAATTGCCTGGTCCATACCCCAGAATTTTAAAATCACACGATTGTAAGTTTTGTAGCCTGATTGCATGAAATGATCGAGTCCGACTAGCAAACCAACTGTGAGCTTTTGATCCTGGCACAACTTCAATTTCAATTCTTTTGATGGTTTTGTTTGCTTGAATTTAGTTGAAATTGCATGGGAAACCTACTTGAAACCAACGATGACACGAGTTTAGAGGATAGGTGCACCATATTCAGCTACTTAAGCAATGCCTACCAAACGTTAGAATTCATGAGTTTAGACCCTTGAAGCTTGGCCTGTTCTTCGGCTCATAATAAAATTACAGTCATTTCCCATTTCTTTCATTACTCATTGATCCCTGTGGTTGTAGTTCTAGATTGACCTACCGGTAAGTAGTCGATTGCTGAGTGGTTGTGGTACCTGCCTATAGCCATTAAACAGGTGGTCTTAGCTAATATGTCCAGACGTGTAAATCCCTCTAGCAACTAAAAGAAAATCGGCACAAAAGAAAAAATAGAAAAAGAAGAAAAAGAAGCAAATTTCAAAAAAAGTGAAGAAAAGAAAAAAAATCAGAAAAGTTTCAAAGTTTCTAGTTCAATAAAACGTTCTTCTCCCTACAAATGGAAGAACGAAGTCAAAAGAAAAAGTTCAAAAGAAAAGAAGAAAAAAATCGTGTAAAGAAAAAGAATAAGTGCTAGGTTGCTTGAGGGTGTCATAGGACGAGCGTTCATTATTCCACCCGTGTTTGGTTAGACGGTAGGAAGCCATAGATTAGATTCGAGGGAAGTTAGTCGAAAGCTACACCGCACAAAGCTTGAACCTCGGGGAGGGTTGTACTTGAACCTCACGACCTGTTGAGGCTTTATAAACTTCCGTGGGGCTAGGCTAGGGGGATGGCGAGGCTCCAAGCGTTTCTTATAAGGCCTAAGGCCTTTGCCCTCGTGGGTGACCCCGGTGGGGGTGTAGGAACAGGGATTTTCAGCCGGTCAGCTACCCGGGTTCACTTCAGCCGCCCCCGGCCCGAACCCTAGTGACCCCAAGTCTAGTGGCGGATCAACCCTCGGATCGTCCCCGAGCGCCGCCACCACTCGGATCACTCCGGCCATGTCACGAGCCTTGGCACAGGCCGTCGCCCGAGATGCCGTATAGCCCCCGGCCCCAATCGAGCCCCGACCGCCCATCCCCGACTCACTGTCCAGCCCTGGCGCCCTAGGCACTCCCAGTGCTCCACACAACACCCTCACCAGCACTGACTCTAGCTACCACCGGAACACCCCATCAGGGAAAACCCCTAGGTATTCAGCCGTCTCTCGAAGACTTCTCAGTGCTCAAAACATAGGAAATGGATGGGAACAAAGAGACAATCTGTTCCACACCCGGTGTGTAATTCGAAACAAAGTTTGTGGCATGGTCATCGACGGCGGTAGCTGCACTAATGCTGTTAGCCAGGAATTAGTGAAAGGGCTAAACCTTCAAACGCAAAAACATCCACAGCCCTACAAACTACACTGGCTTAGCAATTGCGGAGAGCTAAGGGTTACCCACCAGGCCTATGTCCCGTTCAGTATTAGAAGATACACTGACCTAGTCCTATGTGATATCATACCCATGGAGGCTGCCCATGTTTTACTAGGCCGACCGTGGCAGTTTGATAGGTTTTCCAAACATGATGTGAGAACCAATAGTTACAGCCTAATTCATGAAAACACCAAATACAAACTAAAACCCCTATCTCCTTCTGAAATCCTACAAGACCAAGTAGAGAGGAGGGTTATTCGAGAGAAAAAAGAGAGAGAGCTCAAAAGTAGGGAAAAGAGAGAACAATTGAGCGAAACCCTAGGCTCAAAAACAGAAAAATCAAACTCTGAAAGACCCATCGGTCAAAAAAATAGAGAAGGCCTGATTGCTACACCTGGAGACGTCAAACAAGCCCTAGTGGCCAGGAAACCTATGGTGGTGGTCCTCTACAAGGAATGCTTAACTACTAACCCTAGCCAGATGATACCTTGTGTTGTTGTCTCTCTCTTACAGGATTACAAGGACGTCTTCCCCGAAGAAATCGCAAGTGGCCTACCACCACTCTGAGGGATTGAGCATCAGATTGATTTGGTACCCGGGGCAGCCCTACCAAACAAGGTCGCCTACCGAACCAAACCTGAAGAAACCAAGGACATCCAATCACATGTAGAAGCTTTAATGGATAAAGGCTACGTCAGGGAGAGCCTGAGCCCGTGTGTCGTTCCTGTTATCCTAGTGCCAAATAAGGAAGGAACTTGGAGGATGTGTGTCGACTGTAGAGCTATCAACAATATAACAGTTAAGTACCGACACCCTATTCCTAGGCTAGATGCCATGCTATATGAATTACATGGGTCTACCATCTTTTCTAAAATAGACCTTAAATCAGGGTATCACCAAATTCGAATGAAGCAAGGGGACGAATGGAAAACTTCTTTTAAAACTAAGTTAGGGTTATATGAATGGATGGTCATGCCTTTTGGTTTGACTAACGCTCCTAGCACCTTCATGAGACTAATGAACCAAGTTCTCCAACCCTACATTGGTAAGTTTGTAGTAGTGTACTTTGATGACATCCTAGTCTACTCCCGAAGTCTCGAAGACCATTTAGGGCACCTTAAGTCTGTTCTAGAAACCCTAAGGAAGGAACAGCTATATGCCAACATGAGCAAGTGCACCTTTTGCACCAATCACCTTGTTTTCCCTGGTTTTTTTGTCAGTTCATCAGGGATTAGGGTGGATGAAGAGAAGATCAAGGCTATCAAATCCTGGCCAACCCCACAAAGCATCACCGATGTTAGAAGCTTCCATGGGCTGGCAAATTTTACGGAAGATTTGTAAAAGATTTTAGCACCATCGCTGCCCCTCTCACAGTAGTCATCAAAAGGGATCTACCTTTCCAGTGGGGCCCACCCCAACAAGAGGCCTTCAAGATCTTAAAAGAGAGGCTGACTGAAGCACCTCTCCTCATGCTTCCATACTTCAACAAGCCTTTTGAGATAGAATGTGATGCTTCTAGAGTAGGAATTGGTGCCGTTCTTATGCAAGAAGGCAGGCCTATAGCTTACTTTAGCGAGAAACTCAATGGAGCCACCCTTAACTACCCCACCTATGACAAAGAGCTTTATGCCCTAGTTCGAGCATTAAAAACCTGGTAGCATTACCTATGGCCCAAGGAATTCATCATACACACGGATCATGAATCCCTTAAGTACCTCAAGGCCCAATACAAACTCAACAAAATTCATTGAGTCCTTTCCCTACATCATCAAGTTCAAACAAGGTAAAGAGAATGTGGTAGCCGACGCCCTTTCCCGAAGGTATAACCTCCTCTCTGTCCTCAACACAAAGTTTCTTGGTTTCGAACACATCAAAGAACTTTATGCTACTGATCGCAACTTTAAAGATATTTTCGAAGCTTGTGAGCAAGGAGGATTTGACAAGTACTACCGGCAAGAAGGATTCTTGTTCAAAGAAAACAAGCTCTGCCTACCTAACCACTCTTGCAGGACTGTACTAACCCTGGAAGCTCATGGAGGAGGACTAATGGGGCACTTTGGGGTAGCCAAGACTTTGGCCACCCTCAAGGAGCACTTCTACTGGCCCAAGATGCGCCACGATGTGGAGAAGATACTTGCTCAGTGCTCTAAGTGCCAAAGGGCTAAGTCTCACCTTCAACCCTATGGGTTGTACACCCCCTCTACCTATCCCCAAACACCCATGGGTTGACATCTCGATGGACTTCATTCTATGACTACCTAAGACACGAAAAGGAAAAGACTCCATCTTCGTCGTGGTATACAGATTTTCAAAGATGGCCCATTTCATTGCCTGTCACAAAGCAGATGATGCCTCCAACATCGCCGACCTGTTCTTTCAAGAGGTGGTCCGACTACATGGGATCCCAAAGACTATAGTGTCCGATCGGGATTCCAAGTTCCTTAGCTACTTCTGGAAAACCCTCTGGGCCAAGATCGGTACTAAACTTATGTTCTCTACCACTTGCCACCCTCAAACAGACGGCCAAACCAAAGTAATGAATAGGTCCCTCTCTCAAATGCTTAGAGCCATCATTTCCTCTAACATCCGAACTTGTGAGGAATGCCTCCCCCATGTTGAATTCGCCTATAACCGAGCTGTTCATTCAGCCACCCAGTACTCACCCTTCGAGCTTCTGAATAAATCCAACGAGTAACTAATAATACTGTTATACAGAAAAAACAAGTTATCCTTCCTTTTTCTGACGAGGGTTCAACCCCTTAACCCCTATGGACCTCTCACCACTACCTTTGCACGAGTTCCTGGATGCCGGAGGCCAAGAGAAGGCTGAATTTGTTCAAAAGCTACACGACAAGGCCAAGGCCAACAAAGAAAGAAGGACTGCTCAGTACGTACGAAATGCCAACAAGGGGAGAAAAGAAAAGATCAATGAAGTTGGCGAGCAAGTGTGGATTCACTTCCGGAAAAAAAGATTTCCTAAACAAAGGAAGTCTAAACTGCTTCCTCGAGGTGACGGACCTTATACCATACTTGAGAGGATCAACAATAACGCCTACGTGTTAGATCTTCCTAACTCCTATGGGGTAAGTGCTACTTTCAATGTTTCTGACCTAACACCATACTATGATGAGGTCTATGCAGATCTGGATTCGAGGCCAAATCCTACTCAAGAAGAGGGGAATGATGAGCCTCCCATTCCCTGGACCTGGCCCGAGCTACCTTTAACCCGTAGCCAGACCAAGTCCTTCAAAGATTGACTCAACATCTACATGGTAGCATGGAGCAAGGATCGGCATGAAGAGGATGCCGATCGGATCAACCGATTGGGATACACCCTCCTGACCACCCGGGAACCGCCAAGACAGCCAAGTCGGATGCCGACCCCGGAGCCGGAGTGCCCCGAGCAGCGCTCAGCACCGAGCGCCCAAGACACCGAGTCCTTGGGAGGTTTCTGCCTGACCCAAGACTCCCCTAGATCCCAGAAGCCAACCCTAGCATCCGCAACCCGAAGAAATGATCAAGGGATGGAAGAAAAGATAAAGTCTTACGATAGGGATAGACCGGGCCGATCGAGCAAGAACCCTGGAGGCCGAGCAACATCAGCATCAGACCCCACGATGCCCAACATTTGGAGCCCCGTGCATTCCCGAGCCCTAGCACCCGACGCCACCGCCAATTCAAAGCTCGACACAAAAGGCGGCGCCGGCTTTCCTAATCCGCACCGCGCATGACCATCAATCCGACCGGATCCGCCGGTTTAGGTTTTTTTAGCACGTTTATTATTTTTATTCCTTTTTTAGAGTTGGACTCGGATTTCCCTTTTAGTTTTCAATTGTTTAGGGATATTTTAATCCATTTAGTAGTCTATTTAGAACTCTAGTTTATTTAATTACTATTTAGGAGTTATTTTCCTAGTAGGAATCGTCGAGCCTGTTCACTATTCCCTTAGTATAAATAAGAGGCTTCGGCCTCACTTTGTATTCAACCTTTTTTGAAATCAATATAATTCAGAACTTTGTTCTCAATCCTTTTAAGTTTTGCTTATGCATAGCTTAGGGAATGATGTTATCAACAGAAGCATCCATCTTCTGTCGTGGAGCCGATCGACTGGACACTTGGGGTTCCCGGTTATTTACAACCGACGGGTCCAAGTACGCATCCGCCAGGTTACATAGGTGAGCATAGAGCCGGTATTCAAGACTCACGGTGGTTAGGGTCGTGTGGCAGCAGCGCGGAGGTTCCTCATCCAAGAGGTGAGTGGGTTGAGGACAAGCCGACTACACGGTTCACATCAACAGGCGATGAGGAGGGCTATAGAGAGGAGGATTAGGAATTTAGGATTCCGGGCACTTCCTCTTCTTCTTCTACTTCTCAGTTTGATCTATTAATGCTCTGTGGTTTGTTTTGTGGTCATTGATTTATTAATTCGTATGCCTTCCAGTGAAACATGAGATATACCAAGTCGACTCGGCCATTCATGAAGCAATTAAATGAATCATCGAGGAAGAAGGCGGCGATAGGGAAGCTGTTGGTGGTATCGGCAGTCAACAATCTTTTTAATTATTTTTATTAATTTTTTGTATTATTTTAAATTTACTTTTATTTCATATAATTTCTTTTTATATTTATAGTTAAAATGCTTATGTGGCAGTTGACGTGGTTCCTTTTTGACGGGTTAAATAGATGCCACATCAGCTCAGTTTGTCCCATCACCAACGATGTTAGAAATTCATGGTTTGTTGGCTAGATTTGTCGTCATATTCAAAGGCAGAGGACACGTCTCAAGATACTGCCCCAACCAAAGGACCATGGTGATGAGAGAAGGATAGATCGAGACGGAAGATGAGGAGGAGGATGAGAAGAAGAAGGAAGAAGAAGAAGAAGAGTCTAAAGAAGGAGAGGAAGTGGAGCCAGAAGGCCTTGAGAAGTTTACTGGGATGTTCTCAAAAACCCCAGCCCCGGAGTCGGCGCCCAGCACAGCCCCGGCGCTCCGCCCAGCCCCGGCGTCACAAGGGACTTTGGATTTCAATGGGAGGCTATCTCCCATCGAATTCTAAGGGCTTTCCCCGAACAAGGTGGAAGAAACTATGGAGCTGGACGAAGAAACAGGTGCCCAGATCAAAGGAGAAGGAGAATCCGGGTTAAAAATTAATGAAATATTCACTCCGGGCGCCTCCCCGAGCCTAGATATCCTTGTGGACAGTTTTCTGAAAGGGAAGACATGGACACCGATGGCCAAAGCTCCAAAGGACCAGAACCTTAGTCTGTCACCGGTTCAAGTGACACTCTAGGAGATGATGTTGAGTCTCCTCCAGACATGGCCACCCAAGTCACCGAAGTGTGGAGAGGATTGCTGAGTGCACAAAGAGAGCCCAAGATGGATTCGAGGGTGAATCCAAGGCAAGAAGAGGGGGATGATGTGATCCTCCATGGCTGCCCAAAGGCCTACAACTATTCCTACACCCCACCAGGGTCCCCGGTCAAAGGTGGAACCCTAGGGCCCTACAAGAAGCGTGTAGGGCCAAGGAAAGCTCTCCAACACATCAGGAAGCCAAGGTATGTGACAAAGTATAGACTCAGGCCCCCACCAGCAGCCAAGCAAGTGAAGTAATCCTGGTCACCAAGGCCGGCGTGGACACGCCACCACGGGCTCTAGGCGTGAAACTCCCCATGTCAACATAGGATGGCGGCACAGGTAAAAAGAATCAGAAAGGCTTTCCCTTGATGCAAGGGAAATACCCCATACGACGAGCCCTAGCGTCAAGCCTTGAGGCTGATGCCTATCCGGCCCTAGTAGTGATGCCGGGCCAAGACTACACCGGCTCCAAGCCTACGCCAGCACTGGAGCCTAGGAGAGCCGAAGCCCCAGATCCTGAAGACACCCCTGAGAGTATGCTGATCCTCAGCCAGGCACCAAGGCCAGCTCCTACTCCAACCAGAGTCAGGCTAATGACCCGCCAGGAGCTGATGCTGACACCGAGCCCCGACCTGGACCGCGGACCGAGCCTAGCACCAAGTCTAGGCCCCAGAAAGAATCCTACAAGCTCCAGAGTCCAACTAGCACTTAAAGAGAACCAGGAGGCATCCTTGAAAGACTGACCAAGACAAAAGTTAAAAGACTCGGACATATTTGAAGAAGGCCAAGTTTTGAGCCAAACCCGAGCACCGGGCCTGATGTCGGGCGTCACAGAGGAGCTCTTATGGCCGAGCTGCCAATTGGCTCGGGCCTTTTGGGAAATACCAAGTGCCCTGGATATCTTGAAGCCTCAGGAGCACCCTCCAACAAACGGTTCTGAATTTGGAGGAATATCGAAGGAGATAGAGCTAGGCCAAGCCCTAGTAGAGCATGGATGAACCCTTAAGGAGCACGACTTGGTTGCTGATAAGAAGAAGCCCATGCTTGGAGCAACGATCAGGACCTGAGCCTGATCGAAGGAGGGATGGATGACCATCCATGATACGAGAGAAGAAGAGAAGATGCCAGTACTCCCGAACAAGAAATCCTAATCAAGCTAGGATTTCCCGGTTTTGGACAGATTCTAGTCTGACAAAGATCGACGAATTTGGGATACCTGGAGATAGAAATTGGGCTAAAGCCCAACATAAAACTTGAAGTTCATGACGTCTACTAGTAATCTGCCAAAGGGCTTATTTTTCCTATTTAATTTGGTATTTATTTGGCTATTTTTCCCAGAACCTGTTTAGCTGTTTTTTTAGGCTTCGGATCAAGCTACAACCTTTCCAAGGGTTGGATTTGGGTCCAACCTTTTCTGGACCATTAGATCAATCAAGATTTCATCTAACGGTATTTTTTTATATTGTTCAAATAGTTGACCTGATCCGGAGCCGTTAGTTAACGGCGTTAACTAGTTAACTCCGTTAGTTAATGGCGTTAACTAGTTAACTCCATTAGTTAACGGCGTTAACTAGTTAACAAGTTAATTTCATAAGTTAACTAGTTAACTCTGTCAGTTAACGGCGTTAACAAGTTAATTTCATCAGTTAACTAGTTAACTCCGTCAGTTAACTTATTAACTAGTTAACAAGTTAATTTCGTCAGTTAACTCCGTCAGTTAACTAGTTAACTCCGTCAGTTAACTTGTTAACAAGTTAATTTCGAAAATTAACTAGTTAACTCCGTCACTTTTTTAGGTTAACTAGTTATCTCCCTTAACAAATTAATTCAGAACATTTATATTTTTACAAAATGGTACAAAAACTAAACTGTCCACAAACTAAAGTTGGGTGACTTAACATGTAATTAAAAATATTTACACAAACACCATCTTCTCCATCTTCTTCAGCCCGCATCAACGATGTCTCCCTACTGTCGACCGACGCCGGCAATCAACCAGCTCTCCCCAGCCACCAACGACCTCCCCCCGCCTCCGAAAACCCTCGCCTCCGACAACCCCTGCTTCCTCCCCTGCCTCCGATTTGCCAAGTTTCAGATCTACAACGGCCTCTGATGTCAAGGAACGTGACCACCGGTGGTGACGAAGGATAAGAACGAGAGGAAACTAGATCTTCAGTGGATCTGTGAATCATTCCTGACCTAGATCTCCACGAGATTGGAGACGGCCGCACCGGTTTCTGGGTGTGCTCTGGAAGACTCGAGCGGAGATGTCAGTTAGGGCTTCATCGGAGGAGGGGAACCCCGGCAGCGATGTCGGCGAGGGCTTCATCGGGGAGGGGGAGTGCCGGTTTGTGGTAGTGGGGAAGCATGAGTGTTGTATGGAGATGGTGGTCGCTTGGTCGGAGAGAAAGGGATGAGAAGTAGCGGATTACGAGCTCACGTGGTTCTGGTTGGATCGGTCCAACCCTTAAAGGGTTGGAGCCGAATCTTGTGCCGTTTTTTAGGAATTTTCCAACTTTTTTTATTAGAGTTTTTGTTTAGGAAGGAGTCTTGTCCTTGTATGATTAGAGCTCCGAATTTTACTTCCTTTTTAGGACTCTTTTTGTATTTCTTTATTGGTTTAATAGTTAGTTTCGTAGGAGGAAAATGAGAGTCTGTTCTCCCTTCCTCACCTATAAATAGAGGCGTCTAGCCTCATTGTAAGAGACAACTTTGATTAATAAACACTCTTAAATTTCAGTTTTATCCCTAACATGGAATTGATAATGTCTTCTCGACTTTCATGGAATTGATCGTCGTTTAGATCGACTTATCGTCAGAAGCATCCATCTTCTGAAGTGGCGTCATCGACCGGACACTTAGGGTTCCCGGCTATGTACAATCGACGGGTCCAATTACTTTCCGCCAGGTTTCATAGGTGATCACTAGAGCCGATTTCAAGACTAGCGGTGGCTAGGGTCTCGAAGCAGCTTTCGCCAAGGTTCATCATCCAGGAGGTGATCGGGTTTGTAGTAACCCTATTTTTTTTCCGGATTTTCAAATTATTTTCATACTTGAGACAATCTCCTTTCTTGAATTTTTACCCAATTAACAAAAAATCACAAACTATTTACTCATTTTCATTTCTCAAGATATGAACTAATTCTGAATTTGCATTAGATTATTGAGCTATCTCATCATAGTTTGGTTATCGACATGAATTTCAAACTAGTCGAATCTCGTAATGAATATCACTTAGGGCTTTAGGCCCACTTTTATGGCATTGGACTTTAAAGCCCATTTCTCAGTAATTTGAGTTGGGTTAGGCCCATACAAGTTTATGAAAAAATATCTAAATAATTAAAATTACAGAAAAATACAAAAAGATAATCAATTTACAGCTCTTTATTCTTATCTAAATCCCATCCCATCTATATAAACAGCTCTTTTACAAGGGAGAAAGGGGAGGAAAGCAACAGAAATCCCCCTGAGGACCACACAACCAAAACAATCTCTTGCTCACAGCTTCTACTTCTCTGTGAAAAAACACTGAAAACCACAAAAAAAAAAACAATTGTAGCTGTGTGCTTCAGCTTCGACAGAAGCTTCTGCTTCTCTTCTTTTTTTTCTTTCTTCTTGTGCTATTGTTGCTGCAACTGTTTATGCTTCATCTTCTTCTCTTCGTTTCCTCCTACAAAACAGATCTCTTTATCATAAGTTCATAATCTTTGCTTTCTTAGTTCATTGTATGTTTGTGAATACTGCACATTTTGCTAATGGGTTAAATGAAAAGCAGAACAATCCATAGCTTGTGTTCCTACGAACAAAAGTCACAAATAAGTGGATTCAATGCTTTGATTTCCCCACTTATTCTAAGCTCCCTATTGTTATCTATGTTTCAAAGTGGATAAAATGATAAGTATCGAATCACCCTTTAAATCACTTTGTTCTAATTAGCAAGGCCAACACTAAAGGAATTTCTACTTTGATTATGCTATACTAGCTTCATTTCAAGCATTTTCATTTCAATCATACATGGTAACTCTGATATGAACCAAAACCAAGGTTGGCTCAATCCACACAACTCGGTTTGAATAATTTGCAAACGAAAACACAATCAGGATAGAAGATGGAAATCGGACCAGAACCCTTAGCTATAGAGCTAAGAACTCAAGGTATCAAGTGTGTGCGGTACCACGAACTAAGGGGTGAATACCCTTATCTCGATAAACCAAACTTCCTAAGCCAAGCAACAACGAGCAAAAGCTTAAAGGAACAAATACTGTAAACCGAAGTCTGAATTTCTTTAATTGTGAGCAAACAAGCTGATTTGAAACAAACTACAAAGAACCCTTTAAATAGGGTAGGAGAAAATGTGTCCTACACCAGATTTGATGAATCTAGTCATCTAGAAAAACTACACAATTAATTGTTCACACTTAACTAAGTACATCCCCTTGTTCCAAAGTGGAAGTGAATGAACATTAATGCAAGTGCATGGTTCCAATGTGGAAGTGAATGAACATGAAAACAAGTGCATGAATGAAGATGAATTTCGTTCATGAGACCCCTCAACTTTCCGATATGGCAGAATGGTCACTGAAGATCACAAAACGTCTGAATCTTGCTGTTGGATCATCATTCAGTCTCGTCAACCAACCTAAGTAATGTCCAGCATCCTTGCTCCAATTCTTCATGCTTTGGCATACTCCAAGCCTCCATGAATGTTGCCACCTTGTTCCTCAAGGCCTTGGTTTGACTCATAGTGATTGGACCAGTTGATGACCCACGGATGTCCCCATCATTCCCCCTTCTTGAAAAGGATTCGTCCTCGAATCTGAATCTGCAAAATCATCATAAAAAGGGGTTAAGTCGGCAACATTAAAAGTAGCACTAACGCCATAGTCTCCTGGTAAGTCTATGCGATATGCATTGTTATTTATGCGTTGCAAAACTTTAAAAGGACCCTCCCCTCTAGGTAGCAGCTTTGACTTTCTCTGTCCTGGAAACCGCTCCTTTCTGAAATGTATCCAAACGAGATCTCCTGGTTCATACACCTTTTCCTTGCGTCCTTTGTTGGCATTTTGAACGTACTGCTTTGTCCTACGCTCAATGTTTAATCTAGCTTTCTCGTGCATCTCTTTAACATACTTTGCTTTTGCTTCCCCATCTGTATTAGATAACTCATGCAAAGGCAAAGGTGATAGATCCAAGGGAGTCAATGGATTAAATCCATACACAAGTTCGAATGGTGTATACTTAGTAGCCGAATGCACAGCCCTATTATATGCAAACTCAACATGTGGCAAACAATCTTCCCAAGTTTTAATGTTGGACTTGATTATGGCTCTAAGCAATTGTGATAACGACCTATTGACTACTTCAGTTTGACCATCAGTTTGTGGATGACAAGTAGTAGAGAATAGTAGCTTCGTTCCTAGTTTACCCCAAAGAGTTTTCCAGAAATAGCTAAGAAACTTAGAGTCACGATCCGACACAATAGTACGAGGTATTCCATGCAATCTAACAACTTCCTTAAAAAACAAATTAGCAATGTGAGATGCATCATCAGTTTTATGACATGGAATGAAGTGTGCCATTTTTGAGAATCTATCGACCACCACAAAAATTGAATCTCTACCACCCCTAGTCCTAGGCAAGCCTAACACAAAGTCCATAGATATATCAATCCAAGGTGCAGTAGGAATAGGGAGAGGAGTGTATAACCCGTGTGGTTGTGATTTAGACTTGGCTTGGTGACAAGCCACACATCTGGCTAGGTGTTTCTCCACATCATGCCTCATTCTAGGCCAGTAGAAGTGCTCTTGAAGACATGCCATCGTTTTGGCAATTCCAAAGTGCCCCATTAACCCGCCTCCATGTGCTTCCCTGACTAAAACATCTCGACACGAAGAGTTAGGCAAGCATAACTTGTTCTCTCGAAACAAGTATCCATCTAACCTATAATATTTATCATGAGCCGAATGTTCACATGCCTTGTACACATCTCCAAAGTCAGTATCGGTGTCATATAAGTCTTTAATGTATTCAAAACCAATGAACTTAACACCAAGAGTAGAGATAAGAGTGTACCTTCGAGAGAGGGCATCAGCCACTATGTTCTCCTTACCTTGCTTGTAACGGATAACATAGGGAAAAGACTCGATGAACTCAACCCATCGTGCATGCCTCTTGTTCAGCTTGTGTTGAGCTTTGAGATATTTCAATGACTCGTGATCAAAATGGATGACAAACTCCTTTGGCCATAAGTAGTGTTGCCAAGTCTCTAATGCGCGAACAAGTGCATATAATTCCTTATCGTAAGTTGGGTAATTCAGAGTAGCTCCATGCAACTTTTCACTGAAGTATGCAATCGGTTTCTTTTCTTGCATGAGCACAGCTCCTATTCCAATTCCTGAAGCATCACACTCGATCTCAAATGCCTTGCTGAAATCGGGCAGCATCAGAACTGGTGCATTGGTGAGTCTCTCCTTCAATAGCTCAAATGCCTCTTGTTGAGGTGTTCCCCAATGAAAGGGTACATCCTTTTTCACTACGGCCGTGAGTGGTGCAGCAATAGTTCTGAAATCCCTCACAAATCTTCGATAGAAACTAGCCAAACCATGAAAGCTCCTAATATCAGATATGTTTGTGGGAATTGGCCAAGACTTGATTGCCTCTATTTTCTCCTCATCAACCCTGATTCCTGTAGAACTAACAACAAAGCCAAGAAACACAAGGTGATCGGTGCAAAAGACGCACTTTTTCATGTTGGCAAACAGTCTTTCCTTTCTAAGGGTTTCTAACACCAATTTTAAGTGTCCACCATGATCCTCTAAATTAGATGAGTAAACCAGAATATCATCAAAGTAAACGACTACAAATCTGCCTATGAAAGCCCTAAGCACGTGGTTCATCAATCTCATGAATGTACTAGGTGCATTTGTCAAACCAAATGGCATAACCATCCACTCATATAAACCATGTTTAGTTTTAAATGCGGTTTTCCATTCATCTCCTTCCTTCATTCGAATTTGGTGATATCCAGATTTTAAATCAATCTTTGAAAAGATAGAAGCACCATGTAACTCATCTAGCATATCATCAAGTCTAGGAATAGGATGACGATACTTTACCGTGATGTTATTGATCGCTCGACAGTCTACGCACATCCTCCATGATTTATCCTTCTTTGGCACGAGGATAACCGGTACGGCACAAGGGCTCATGCTTTCTCGAACGTGCCCTTTGTCCATTAACTCATCCACTTGTCTCTGAAGCTCTTTGGTCTCTTCCGGATTGGTTCTATATGCGGCCTTGTTAGGGATGGATGCTCCTGGAACAAAGTCGATTTGATGCTCAATTCCTCTAATAGGTGGTAGTCCTTTAGGAGTCTCCTCCGGAAAGACATCTTCAAATTCCTGTAATAATGAAGAGATAACACTAGGAAGAGAATCGGTTACATTAGCATAATCAGAATTCAAACACTCCTTGTATACGATAACCACGAGTGGCATCCTAGAAGTTAAGGTTTGTTTGATCTCACCACGTGTAGCTAAAAGGTTTTCTCTCCTCTCGGTCTCACTTTTTTGAGCTTTATGACATACCATTTCTGTTTTTGCACTCGAATGGGTGTCACTCGGTTTTCTTTTCACTCTTCTCTCTTATTTTGAGCTCCATCTCTTTCTTCTCTCTAGCCTCACGAAGTTGTTGCTTCTCCAATTGATCTTGGTACAATTCGGTTGGTGACAAAGGCTTGAGCTTGTAGGTTTGCCCCTTATGGGTTAAGGAATATCAATTAGCCCTCCCATCATGAAGAGAAAATCGATCAAATTGCCATGGCCTCCCAAGCAGAATATGAGCAGCCTCCATAGGTACTACGTCACAAAGAATTTCGTCAGTATATCGACCAATACTGAAAGGGACGTATACCTGCCTTGTCACTTTTAGCTCTCCTGCTTTGCTAAGCCATTGAAGTCTGTATGGCTTAGGATGTCGAATGGTGGTGAGCTTCATGCCTTCTACCAGATCTTGACTTGCTACATTCGTGCAACTTCCTCCATCGATAACCAGATTACAAAGTTTGTTGTGGATGACACAACGAACATGGAATAGGTTCTCCCGCTGATCCAACTCGTCTTTAACTAGAGTGCTCAATGCTCGAATGGCCACTCTATTGAACTTGACCAAACCTTCAGGAACCTTTTCTTCCTCTTCCTCCGATTCCTCCTCTTTGATTTCACCTCCTTGGAACTCCTCCTTGTCGTCCTCATCATCCGTGAACACCTCTCCATTTCGGATCACCATAGTGGCTTTATTAGGGCAGTCCCTAGCCATATGTCCACGCCCTTGACATTTGAAACAAAGAATTCCACTCGGCCGATTAGTAGTATTTGAAGAACCAGATTTAGGATTTGAGGTACCTTGAGTGGTTTTAGGTTTGTTAAAGCCTCCCGAGGTGCCTTCCTCTTTCTTCATGGTATTCGTCTTCCATGATGGTGTGGTAGTGGTTGGCGTATTGAATCTCCGTCCAGTGCCAAGTTTGAGTTGCTTCTCCACTCGTATTGCTAGTCGCACCAATTCATCATAGTCGATGAAATTCTGCAAGTTGACTTGATAGGCAATTTCCCTCTGTAAGCCTCCTAGGAAACGTGCCATCTTGGCATCCTCATCTTCAATTAGATCCAATCGAAACACTATCATCTCGATCTCCTTATGGTAGTCTTCAACAGTCATACCACCTTGCTTTAAAGCTTGTAACTTAGTGTGTAAATCTCGGCAATAGGAAGCTGGAACATACTTCCTTCTCATGACACGTTTCACATCCTCCCATGTTCCAATAGGCCTCTTCCCTTCGCGCTCCCTTTGTCTAACTTGCTGACTCCACCAAACAGAAGCGTAGTCAGTAAATTCTACAACAGCAAGGGTTACCTTCTTGCGATCAGAAAATTGATGGCATTGGAAGAAGAATTCCATTGCCCTCTCCCAATCGAGATATGCATCCGGGTCTGATTTCCCTTGGAATTTGGGAACCGAAATTTTTACCCGTCGTATATCATCGTCCAGCATCACTCCTCTTAAAGCTTCTCTATGTGGCCTTGCTCCACCTCGTGGAGGTGCGTCATCCTCCACATCAGAATCATCTACCCTTGGCTGATTATTCTGGATGGCCGCGGTGAGGGTTTGAGCCATAGTGTTGAGTGCTTCATGGAACTCCGTCCTCATCGTATTCATTGCTACTTCGAACCCTGCTGGATCTGTCATCTTGAACAATGATTAGTCACAATGGCCTCACCAACTCTCTCTAATGAACCTCACACACTCTTTCTTTTGCCTCTCGTGTTTCACACAAGTTTTTGGTGAGAAAAGGATGAAACAGAAATCGGCAATAAGCAAGTTCGTTATGAGCAGTTGCAAGTTTCTTCAAAGCTTTAGAAGTCAAGTAATTCGAAATTCAAGTAAACACAACCCTAGTTGAGTTCACTCTAAGCCCTAGTCAGATTTCTTTGCTGGGTTTTCGAAAAACAAATTATTCAAAACGAATTTGACTTTGAAAGAACAGAAATTGTTTACCCCCCCTTTCTTAGATTTCCGCTATAACTTCTAGACACAATCTCGGTGAGGTGGCTTTGCTTTGATTGGGTCGAAATTATTCTTTTGGACCTCTTGATTTTTAAACTTTGTTTCTTCTTAACCTGCACACCAGCTTTTACCACCAAGAAATGGTTAGTACAAAACTATAAATCTGAAATCACACAAATCACGATTCAGCCAAAAAATGCTACTATTTTTTTTTTAGGTTTTTTTTATAATCGAAAGAAAAACAACAGAAGCTTTGATCCAAGAGTTGAACCGAGCTCTGATACCAAACTGATATGAACCAAAACCAAGGTTGGCTCAATCCACACAACTCGGTTTGAACAATTTGCAAACGAAAACACAATCAGGATAGAAGATGGAAATCGGACCAGAACCCTTAGCTATAGAGCTAAGAACTCAAGGTATCAAGTGTGTGCGGTACCACGAACTAAGGGGTGAATACCCTTATCTCGATAAACCAAACTTCCTAAGCCAAGCAACAACGAGCAAAAGCTTAAAGGAACAAATACTGTAAACCGAAGTCTGAATTTCTTTAATTGTGAGCAAACAAGCTGATTTGAAACAAACTACAAAGAACCCTTTAAATAGGGTAGGAGAAAATGTGTCCTACACCAGATTTGATGAATCTAGTCATCTAGAAAAACTACACAATTAATTGTTCACACTTAACTAAGTACATCCCCTTGTTCCAAAGTGGAAGTGAATGAACATTAATGCAAGTGCATGGTTCCAATGTGGAA
Organism: Linum lewisii; assembly: GCA_034768395.1. Classification (NCBI taxonomy): domain Eukaryota; kingdom Viridiplantae; phylum Streptophyta; class Magnoliopsida; order Malpighiales; family Linaceae; genus Linum; species Linum lewisii. The sequence continues at coordinate 38,062,917 of CM068299.1, forward strand.
GTGAATGAACATGAAAACAAGTGCATGAATGAAGATGAATTTCGTTCATGAGACCCCTCAACTTTCCGATATGGCAGAATGGTCACTGAAGATCACAAAACGTCTGAATCTTGCTGTTGGATCATCATTCAGTCTCGTTAACCATCCTAAGTAATGTCCAACATCCTTGCTCCAATTCTTCATGCTTTGGCATACTCCAAGCCTCCATGAATGTTGCCACGTTGTTCCTCAAGGCCTTGGTTTGACTCCTAGTGATTGGACCAGTTGATGACCCACGGATGTCCCCATCAAACTCTAACTACTAAAACTTCATTTCAAGCTTTCTTTATCATGCTAACTAACATCTAACGTTTCATTTCAAGCTATCATTTTATAGTAACACTAACTATTACTAACAGTCCATTTAAGCTTACATTTATATTCCTATGGGTATTTTACTAGAACTGGTACCTATGTTTATGTTACAAAAACCCATTACATAATCTACCTAACATCTAGTTTGCTAAGTAAACTCAATAGCTTTACAAAAACTCATGTACATAGATTACAAAAACAGACACTTCCCTTTTAGTAGCCACCAATTTCATTCTCTAATCTAAGAAGAGGTCAAGTCACCACCACCCAAAATCCCACATCCCATGAGTGCCCTAACCGATTGAAAAAGCTAAGTGGCAAACAAACAAACAAGAAGATAGCTAATGAATCCAACCTTAGATAGTTTGTCGATGTTAATGGGTAATGTTCCAGCCATCCATCTCGAGTGAATTTGGTATCTCGCTTCTGTTAACAACCCCCCTAATAGTTCAGGCTTAACCTGAAAACAAATAAAGAGCCAAAAAACACCATAAGCCATTTTTCAACCTCAGTAGCCATGTCAGCCCCAAATCCACAAAGAACTACCCTAGTTGAGTCTAAGATTGACAAACTAATGACCCATAGACAAACACTCTACCCTTTCTTGACACCAGGGATAGCGGATGGGTCGAGATCGGCGATGGCATGAGCAGCACCGGCGGCGGCCTACGGACAGCGCGACCGCGATGAAGACGGCGACGGACCCGAGCCGGCCTTGGCGGTGGTGCGGCTGTGACGGACGACGAAGAGACGTGGCGATGGCTGCATCGACTTACAACGACAGAAGCGGAGCGAGGCAGCGGATCGGACGACGGTTGAATCACGACGACAACTTCAGTGGCGAAGGTAAGTGAATTTTTGCTAGGGTTTGGTTGTTGGTTGTTTATCAGAGAAGAACGAAGAATAGAGGAGAGAAATGAGAGGAGGAGAGTCGGCGGCCGAAAATAGAGCGAGAAAAAGGCTGAATTGTGGTCCAATTTGGTCTTATATATGTCTTCTATTAGGGTTTTGGTTCAGTCATTTGATATTTACAAAATTGCCATCTCCCCAGTTTAATTACGAAATCGCCCCCAATGTTCATGCCGCTAGCTGTTTTAAATTTTAATGAAATGAAATGCTTAAAAATCGTTTAGCACATTTAAATTATTAGTTTAGTTTGCTAAATTGTTCCAATTCAAAAATGAAAGCATTATTTCTCATGACTGAAAATTCCACTATACCAAACAACTTCTTAAGATTTGGGAGGAGTCATCGAGGTCTTCGGCAACTGAATCGGAGGTCTGTTCTCGGCGGCGGGATAAAGCAAGTCCGGGTGCGTGCCCGTCCGACTCCAGACCTTGGGTACCCTCTGTTCTCGGTGGTAATCTCCGGGACGAAGCCCCCTGGTTTTGGTTGTCGAAACCCTTTATTCTAGAGGTTGGGATCTTGTCCCAACCTGAGGTTTTCAAGCCCGTTCCGTGGACGGTGCTTGTAAGGGATCTTAATCCCTGGTTAATAACAGAGGAAGATTTTCTTCCTGAGGTATTCGATATTGTTTTAAGGTCACCGGAAAATAGATGTTGGATTTGATTACAATCAAGAGATAAGAACTTTGATTCAAAAGCTATAACAACACATTTTAACAAAATCGGCACAGCAAAATAGTTCAAGTAATCAAATAGGCGGGCTTGAAAATGATCGCCTGGTTCGAAATCTAAAGGCGATTGCCAGGAAAACTGTTTATCGGGGATTCAGATTTGGGAAATGTCAGATCCTTCGGCACCGTTGAGGTCCTCCTCCGAGATTTTCCGCCGTTGCCGCCGACGCTAAAACTCCGGTGAACCCACATTAAAGACAATCTCCGAAAAGGAAACAATAATTAATACTCTCCTATTGGGTAACGTATCTCTCTCCTTCCGGTGATTCTGTTTTCACTGCTGATTAGTCGATCAGTGATATTCCAATCAGCCTCTCTTTTCGATCAGTGATAGTCTTTGATCTATTATTTATTAATTCAGCTGCGGAATATGGGTTAATGGAAAGAAAGGATGGACTAAATCAAGACACGATAATTCATTTCCTAATCTCCTCTGCGGGATTAAAATATTATAATAAATATCTTGAATGAAACGAAATTGGTATGTCATTATAATTAGGAATCATTTTGTGGAAAATTTATGCTCTAAGGTTACCATAACTCAACTGCAGAATCCAGAAAATTAAGGACACTAATGAGAAGGAAGGAACTAAGATTAAGAATATGATATATAGCAACTGCAAATTGAGCAAAGTAAAATCGTCACTCTTCCTCTTCTTCTTCGAATTGAGCAAACTAAAATATTTTATCCATTACTAGCCAAAGAGGCATTGGCTTTTCTACCAAATTCCATTGGCCTAATTAATTTAAGACTACCACGATTATAATTTAATTGGTGGACAAATCTCCACCCCACCCCCAACCCCTCCCTTCCTCCCTCCCTTCCCTCCTTCCTTCCTTCCTTTTCCTTTTCTTTTTAGCTCCTAGGATGGTTCACGGTCTAAGATATCTCTGCTGGAGATGTCCCGAAAAAAAAAAATTTGTTCCAATTCCATCTATGATTTATTCAACCCAAACAATGACATGAAAAATGTATTTTTTGTATTGTTATAAAAAAAATCAAACTTTAAATCTTTATCAAATTAAAAAGCCACGTTTTTTATTTATGAATAATTAGGGTTGTATTTCATCAAAAAAACTGAAAAGCTCAAGTACAAGGCTAATCACAAGCCACCCACTACAAAGACAAAAAACCCAACCCAACTAGCTAATGATTCCAATACATCGGAGCATTTATTTTTCAAATTTATGCCCCGTTACACAAGCTGACAAATCTTCTGTAATTTTTGCACAAATGCTACCTTCATCAAGTCGCTTCATGGCATAAAGCCGCTTACACCTTTCTCGCCAGATTTCACTTGTAACTACACACCACCCGAGGCTTCTGATCTGTGCAGCAGGACTCTTCCTAGTCCAACTAGAGGAGATGAAGTGGAAGAGCTCATCCCAACTACCAAAACTTGGCCAACCCCTAAGAAAATGTTGGTAGCATCTCCTTGAAAAATCATAGTCCAAAAAAAGATGCTGCCTGGTTTCATCACAGTTGCTGCATAGGGGACAGACTTGGCTTATTCCTGCATTCCACGTAGCCACCTTATCAAGCGTGGTGATACGATTCTTCAGAACAAGCCAGACAATCATACTGTTCTTAGGTATCTTCAATCCCTCCCAAAGGATAGGAGTCCAAGTTTCAATAGCCATCCGAGGCCTAATGGAGTCCCAGCATTTGTAGATCTAAACTTCTGCATATATGAACCATTCCACAAAGCATCACCATCATCATCCCAAGTAACAAATTTTCGTGCAATCTGCCTAAGCTTCAAAACCTTTCTCCAATGCCAAGACCCCGTGGCAGTATTAACAATCCACATATCCCTACCTTTCAATCTATATGCCTCAATCCATGCTACCCACAACGAGCCACTTCTAATCAAAAGATTCCACATATGCCTCATTATGTTAGCTGAGTTCCAGCTGCCCAAATCCTTAAAGCCTAACCCCCCCACAGCAAGGGGATAAGCCATGTTATGCCAAGCAACCTTTACCCTTTGACCCTCATTTCCCCCTCCACAAGAACCGTGCACAGATCATCTCAATCTTGATCAAAACAGCTGCAGGGATCATGAACATAGAGAGCCAATACTGAAGAATTCCATGGACAACTGACCTAATTAGCTGCATTTTCCCAGCATAGTTAGTAGCTTTGCTTTCCAATTCTTCACTTTAGCTGTGATTTTATCCACTAAAATACGACAGTCAGATTTTGAGAGCTTCCCTGTAGAGATAGGCATACCTAGATACTTCAAGGGAAGCCTACCTTCTCTAAACCCAGCAGCTGCCACCATTAAATCCTTCTCACCTCTGCTTACTCCAGCAGTATAAATGTCACTCTTCTCAGGATTGAATTGCAGCCCTGAGAGAGTTTGAAATTTATCAAGGACTGCTCTGACCTGTACTATAGCATCAGTATTCCCTTTTGTGAAGACCAACAGGTCATCAACAAAGCAAAGATGTGTGATTCTCACCTTCCTACATTGTGGATGATACTAGAAAAGAGACTTTGAAGCTGCATCTTCAAACAAGTAAATCAATATCTGCATAGCAAGAACAAAGAGATATGGAGATATTGGATGTCCTTGTCTCAGCCCTTTACCCCCAAGGAAGTAGCCAACCAGAGAGCCCTTGAAATTAACAAAAAACCTAGAGGATTTGAAGCAGGCCATTATCCAATGAACGAATCTTGGGGGAAAGTCCATGTCTCGAAGAAAATGCTCCACAAAGGATAATTCTATGGAATCAAATGCCTTCATCAAGTCTATTTTTAGGGCACACCTTGGGGAGGCTTTTTTCTGATTGTACTTAGCTAGAAGCTCATGAGCTAAGATCACATTGTCTGAGATTACTCTCCCTTTGATGAAAGCAGTTTGTGAGGAACTAACGAGGCCAAGGAGGACCTTACACAATCTGTTGGCAAGGACTTTTGAAAGAGCCTTATAGATGGTATTACAGCACGAAATAGGCCGATAGTCCTTCATACTCTCAACATTCAGTTTCTTAGGGATCAGAGTGATAATTGTAGAATTCACAGAGGGATGAAGAGTACCAGTCCTGAAGAATTCATCTGTTGCATCAAGTACATCCTCACTAACGGTCCCCCAACATGCTTTATAGAAGGATGCACTAAACCCATCCGGGCCAGGGGCCTTGTCCGAGGCCATACTGAAGAGTCTCATTTCCTTTCTTGTAACATTAACATCCAACATATCAGCCTGAGCAGCAGTCACCTTCTTAGAGACCAGATTCTTGAAAGTGTCAGACATTGGAGTAGAAACACCAAGCAACCTTTCATAGTACCCTACATCAATTTTCCCCATTTCTTTCAAATCATCAGTCAGGACTCCCTTACTATCTAGGAGTTGCCTAATGGTATTCCTCGTCTGCCTCTCAGAAACATACTTTGCAAAGAATTTGCTGTTATAGTCCCCTTGATGAATCCATAAAACCCTAGACTTCAATCGTAAAACACATTCCTCATTACTAACAAGATCCGCCAGTCTCTTTTCAGAATCCTTCATTGCCCTCATATTCAGCTGAGAGGGACAATTAAAGACTGCTAGTTTCTCTTTCTCTAGAACTTCCCTTTGTTTAATAACTCTAGCTTGAATATCTGAGAACTCCTTATCATTCAGCTTTTTCAGGTGCCCTTTCAGTCTTCTAAGTTTTGCATAAAGGATGGAAAAGGGGGAACCATAAAAATGTTTGCTCCAAGCTTCCTTGAGTAGATCAGAGAAACTAGGATGCTTCATCCAGCAACTATAAAACTTGAAAGGCTTTGGAAGAGAACCTACAACATTTCCAATCTGAACCATGAGGGCACAGTGGTCAGAGAGTCTACAGCAGGAATCACCGTCACCCTACTTGTTCTTAAAGCAGCCTGCCATTCTTGGTTTATAAGTGCTCTGTCCAACTTCCTAGCAATAGGAGTTTCCTGATTATTCGTCCAAGTGTATGTCAGGCCTTGAGCAGGGTGTTCAACAAGTCTACCCTTCTGTACAAAGTCAACAAAATCATCCATACCAGCAAAAGAGGAGGGAGTATTCGAGGCTTCAGAGAGATTCAGTATTGCATTATAGTCCCCTAAAGCCATCCAAGGGGATTGAGTTGTTGAGAAGGTCAAAAAATCATCATATAGAATTCTTCTCTTCTTAATATCAGTAGAAGCGTAGACTACAGTCATATGGAAAGCAGTAGGCAGATCAATAGAAAAGTGTATAAGCTGCGAAGTTTTCTGAATGATCTTAAGTGGAACATCCTTTTTCCATAATAGCCAGATCTTCCCTAGTCTAGCTTAATCGACTAAGAACTGTAATCGTAGATCATTGAACTTGAGAATGGCTAGAAGCACAAATTTGCTATGTACTGTATGGTTTCTGAACTGGGTTTTGGTGTCAATCTTCTGAGAATTGCTAGAAGCACAAATTTATTTTTCAAGTTGTATAAATGATCGAATTGAGCTTAACCGACTAAGAACCGTGGATCGTTGAACGTGTACAATCATTAGGTATGTTCTGGTTTCGTAACTGGGTTTAGTGAAACAGTCTTCTGAGAATGGCTGGTTGCAGATTTGTTCATTCTTGTTGTGTAAATGTTCATATCGTACGTCTTGGACTTATTGCTATCAAAGTACCAAAGTGCTATTCACCAGTTGATGGGAAGTTGTTACAGAGGGTTCAGGGTATGTTCTGTTAATCTGTATAATTCTGTTTAATCATTTGTCCCCTTTTCACTTTACTTGTATATGCTTTAAACTCTTCTTTATCTGTGTTGAGCCATAATCTTGTCACCTGATGCAGCATGATTGGAGGCCCTAATTTTGCTCATCCTCAAATCTGAAGCTTTAGAGAAAATGGGAAACACACTTGCAGACTGGAACTTCATCCTCAAATCTGAAGCTTTAGAGAAAATGGGAAACACACTTGCTCATCCTCTTGTTTTGACATTATAATAGTTACTGCAGACTGACTTTCTGCTGAGATGATGAATTTGCATGCTACTCTAGTTACTCAACGTTTTGACATTATAATAGTTACTCAACTTTCTGACTTTTTGACATTATAACGGTTGAATTAAGTTTTTATTTTGATTTTTTCCGTTTGTGGTTTAAACCGCACCGAAACCGCAAATAATGCGGTGCGGTTTAAGCCGAATCGGATATGAATGCGGTGCGGTTTGAACCGCAATATATACGGTGCGGTTCTTGCGGATTTTCATCAATGCGGTGTGGTTCGGTTCAAACCGCACCGTTGCCCACCCCTATCCCTAGATCATCCTCATAGCAGAAATCAGCCTGCCAACTAGAAAATCTCTTATTGTAAAGGCTAATAGTATTTACACGCCTAATTCTAGGCTCTAGCAAAGCTATAACATCAATGTTATTGTGAGTTATGTACTTGTTTACAGTATCTACCTTATCTTTCTTATTAAATCCTTTAATGTTCCAAACCCAAAAACTTATCATCTTTTTGATTGTTTCCTTGTCTTTACTCCACTAAAACCTTTACCAGTACCTTTTAAGGATGGTAGCTCTTTACTCTTACCTCTTTTAGGAGAGACACGTACCACCATTTCTTCAGTATCAGTACTGCCACCATCTGAATCTTCTGAATTCAGAGCTTCAAAACCAGTGCGATGAACTTCAATCCCAGGAATAGGGCTATGAACACCAGACCCCTTGATGAACCGCCCGGTAGTTGTTCGGGCGTTCAAACAAATAACTAACAAAGCTAACAAGAGCTAGGGTAGATCGTATTCCGAGGGTCTTCTATGATTGACTACTTTAAAACTGGCAAAATACTCGAAAGTAAACAAGTTGTGCGTGGTGTGAGTTCCACGGCTTCTAATTCTACGAAGAGCAGATAAATTAAAATTTAAACTAAAGCAGATTGGAAACTAGGGTTTGAAAACAAAGATGACAGACGAACTTAGACTTTGAATCCCCCTTCGTTCCCCAGAGCATTGGCAATCAACAGATCAGCGGATTTCGATTCTCATTCAATCAATTACTAAGACACCACCATAACTCCTTACCCTTAGGTTTAAGACCGGCGAACGTTCGCTCTATCCGTTCTAACTACCAAGATTAACTAGCCGCCCGGGTACGGTCGCCTCTCGCAACGACTTAATTAACTGGTGTAATTACTAATGATTAATGAGTTACTCTTGCAGTGAATTAACCCTAACCTGTTCCTACGAAAGGCACGCTCCAATTATAAGGTTAATTGTTCAATTCGATGTTCTAAAGTAAGGCGAGCGTTCGCTTCTATCCTTAGCTTAACCAGAATCTAATCTAGGTGATCAATCCAGACAAGAAACATGAACAATGAAGAACGAATCAAACATGAAAAAGAATTGATTGAATTTCGAATCTAATCACCGCCGATCCGTGACCGCTTTAAAGCCCTAGGTCACTTAGGGTTCATCTAGTCTAAGCTCTAACGAGTTTAGCTACTCATGATTATTACAAAAGAAACAAAGGCAATGAGAGAGTTCATCATTCAGAGGAAGAATAGAAAAGAATCTGAAAAACCTAATTTAGACGACTCTGACAGACTTCGATCCTCGGTAGATAACACTCCTAGGTCCGGTTCTCTGAGGTGGAAGGGATGGCGTCACGATCTCTATCCGGCTCTTCGAACTCCAACTCTTCGCTCCAGAACTTGAGAGGATTCTCTGAATTCTGATCTCGAAAAGTTGTATTTTGCGAATTATGATTGTCTTGGTTTCTTTGGGCCGTCGGGTTAAGTATTTATACTTAACCCTAACTGATCCGGATTACTCTATTATTTTCGCCGAAAATATAGGGATATTTTCGCCGAAAATATGCTTGTGAATGGAAGTGATCTCTCTACCTTTTCTTCTCGGTCCGAACACTTGATCGATTTCGCCGAAGACATTCTTCAAGTGGCATCAGTCGATATGTGATGTTATTTTCGCCGAAATCAATAGGTAATTTTCGGCGAAAATATCTTTGTAATCGGGCAGGATTTTGTTTGAACTTTGACTGGCTCCTTTGATCGATTCCGGTTCAGTTCCTCAATGTTCCAACGCCTTAGACACGTCCTTGGTTACTTATTTGACGGCAAAAACCTGTGCTAACACAAAAACACTAGAAAACCATCAAATAGACCTGAAACGGGCCAAGGTAACACAAATGGCACGAGATAGGGCAATCGATAGAATATTCGTTATTCTACCCTAAAAACCATGTCTTAAGCAAAGAAATGTCGCTTAAATGAGGCTGATAATCACGTCAAATCGAGTGTCATCAAATACCCCACACTTAAGCTTTTGCTTGTCCTCAAGCAAACTGAATAGAAACGCTCATGTTCATAAATGATAAGATCGATTAAATTGTAGCTCAATCAAACACAATGAATTATTAGACAAATCGATCCTAGAACAAGAAACCTAACATGCATACAGATCAGCCAAACTACCTGTCTCACTAATAAACTGCACACGACAAGTAATTAGCAACCAATTATGCACGAATTTGACCTGACCGACCAGACTCCTCACACAGGATATATATAGTACAATGGGAACTCTCACTCTCTGTGTTTAAGGACGTGTTTCTGCTCTTGATCATTTTCTGTTACCGAATTCTATCATAGGTTTGCATTTCGACCACATCTCCACCACTGTGACAATACGAGTATCTAGTCAAGAAGGACTTCCCTGCTAGGACCGTAATGAAATCTACACTACTCGGGTTTATAATGAGATGGATGATGGGAATGAATGATGATGGCTTTGTGCGGTATAGCTTTCGACTAACTTCCCTCGAATCTAATCTATAGCTTCCTACCGTCTAACCAATCATGGTGGAATGATGAATGCTCGTCCTATGATACCCTCAAGCAACCTAGCACTTATTCTTTTTCTTTACACGATTTTTTTCTTTTCTTTTGAACTTTACTTTTGATTTCGTTCTTCCATTTGTAGGGAGAAGAACGTTTTATTGAACCAACAATTTGAACTTTTTCTGATTTTTCTGCTTCTCATTTTTTTTTTCTGAAGCTTGCTTCTTTTCTTTCTTTCCATTTTTTTTCTTTTGTGCCGATTTTCTTTTAGTTGCTAGAGGGATTTACACGTCTGGACATATTAGCTAAGACCACTTGTTTAATGGCTATAAGTAGGTTACCACAAACCGACTTCCGGTAGGTCAATCTAGAACTACAACCACAAGGGATCAACGGGGAATGAAAGAAATGGGAAATGGCTGTAATGTATTATCGAACCGAAAGAACAGGCCAAGCTCAAGGGTCTAAACCTAGTGGATTTATCGTTTGGTAGGCTATCTGGCTCAGTAGCTGAATCTAGGTGCCCCTATCCTTCTAGAACTCGTGTCATCGTGTGGTCTCGAGTAGGTCTCATGCAAATTCTAACTCATTCAAGCAAACAGAAAACCACTCAGAAAGAATTATAATTGCAAGTTACGTGCAATGGATCAAAAGCTCACAGTTGGTTTGCTTGTCGGATTCGGTCATTTTCATGCAATCAAGGCTACAAACTACAAGTGTGATTTTAAAATTCTGTTCTGACCAGGCAATTTAGCATCAAAATATACAAGTTGGTTCTCAAGTTCTAGGTTAAGCAGTCTAAGCATCATTATGAAGGTTTGAACAACAACTTAACATCAAAAATCAAGAACTGAGCCATTCTAATGCTAGAGAGACTGGAATGGAATCACGAGGCACACATAAAACACAATCAAGGGCAATCAAGTTCAGGCAAGGTTCTCTAGCATCCTACCCCACACTTAAATCGAACTGTGTCCTCACAGGACTAATTCTAGAGTTCAGAATGAAGTAGAAGAACCTGGACCGAGATGATTGGTGTAGGGGATGAGCACGGGTCTTCGGAGCGGAGGAATCTACCCAAGCAAAGCAAAGGGAATCTCCCTACTGCCTACAAAACAAAAACAAATAAAACATAAAAAGGAAACTGGGACAAGTGTCCCGGATCCACACAGAAAAAAGTTGGATCGAAATCCGAAAAGAATAAATAAAAAGAAGACACCAGAAAAGGAATACAACCCGATCACTACTGGTCCGGTGAACCGGGAGGAGGAAAGTGGAGAAATTCGCCAAGCTGGCGGTTCCACGCCAGTTGTGCCTCATATCGCTTGTCGGCGCGGCGCATATGCTGCTGCATAATAGTCCATCGCGCCTCTTGAGTGGCGTTGTCGGTGATGAGCCACTCCTGAAGTCGCTCGTACAACTCCCCAACATCTGCGGGGTGGTGTCGGGGCTGCTGGGGAGGCGCCTAGTATGGAACGGGGATGTGTGGCGGCGACTGATGATGTGGCGAGGGTATATAATCGTGGAATACTGGCGGCGACTGGGGCTGCTGCTCCTCAGCATCATCTTCTTCCTCCGACTCGACCATAGGCTAGAGTGGAGGATCTGTTGCTACATGGGGGCTGAGGTCGAGTTCTAAGTCGTACTCAACCGCCAAGTCTCCTCCAACGGTCCTAACTCGGTGTCGTGGAATGTGCGGGCCATACTCATGGCTGATGCCGAAGGAGAAGATGAGCTGACCTATGAAGTTACCCCCAAGAGTCTGCGAGGTGGCGTCTTCCTCCTGGTCTTCTGGCGGAAGATGCGAGCCAGTACCCAGCCTGGGTGTAGAGGGTAGCTCTCTCGGATGGCTCGGAGAAGCATGAGCTCCTCATTGAGGATATGGTGGCGATCCTTGTCGGGTACATATAAAAGGGATCTACGCCAAACCATATGAATAAATTTAAAGAGAGGGTGAAAGAGTGACTTAACTGAGTTGCTCGTCCCGAGGCGATTGCCAGGTACGCCTGTCATGTGGCTCCAGAGCGCGTGGTACTCCTCCTCGTTATCATCCTCGCCCCAGCCTAGGTGATGATCGTGATAGTGCTCGTAGGGGATGCCGAGATGAGCAGCAAACTCATCGTAGGTCAATGTCTGGGAACTCGGTTTTGATGGTGGTCAGCTCGAGGAGACCAGCCGGTGCTAAGGCGTCATGCACGTTCCGGTGGTAGTCCTCATCATGATCGTGCAGGGAATCCATGGAAAGAGGGCGCACGTCAGCTCCCCTAACGTGCTCGAGCTTCTGGAAGCACTCGAAGTAGAAGTCAGGTAGACGGGCGATAGTGCGATGGTATCCAGCCCGGCGGGGTAGTGCAGGTGGGGGACCCAGAACGGCGGGTGTGATGGGAGCGGCAGCTCCTGAGCTCGAGGCGCCATCAAGTCGCGCCTTAGTCCTGCGCTCATAAGTGGTGTTCCTAAACCAGAATGAAACCAGATTAGTCAACTAAAACCCTACCCCACACTTAGTAGAAAAACTCAATTTCACAATGAGGGAAACTAAGTGGGGTAAGCAAAGCGGAGTAACCGGTAATCATAGACAGTAAAATACATACTTAGGAACAGCCAGAATCGGATAAGCACAATCAGAGTTCAAAAAGTCAAACCGACATTTAGAAAGTCAACATTTAAGCATATTGAACCCTAATCATGGCAAGACTATCATAACTTGGAGAATGACGGTAAAATATGATTTCAAATGGCCGCACGATAATATGAACGAGAATGAGCACATCAGGCAGCCAAATGATCACAACAATTCAAAGTCAGACCGACATTTCTCACAAAAGTCAACATAACAAGAAATTAATCGTATGCATAGCAACACATGATCAAATGATATGGAAATTAAGCACGGAATTCCCTAAGCATGCTAGAACAGTTCTATAAGTTCAGCTAATCCTAGTTCACACGAAAACAGTCGGCACGCAAAACGAGGCAAACCAAAAAGTCAACTGAAAGTCAACCCTGATGAAATTCAGCAATCCATATGTCAAAAGATTCGTATTGAAAAGCTCTACAACTTACCTTGAAGCCATGACTGCTAAAAATGAACGGGTGGGGAGGAATCGGTGAAAAACTTGGAAAATAGGGGTTTCGGTGAACTGGAGCTGTAGAGCTCCGATTCGGCTGTTCTAGGGCTCGACGGAATCGGAATGGAGAGGGGAAGGGAGCGGCGGTGGTCGGCGATGGCGGCGGCGGTGGGAAACGGTGGCGACGGCGGGTTGAAAGAGTGGGTGGTCGGTGACGGTTTTGAAAATGAAAGGGAGAGGGTTTTTGGGTTTTTTGAACGAAATTGAGTGAAGGAGAGAGAGGAAGTAAATCCGGATTTTAAAGGAATAGTGGGGTGATTTTAAAAATTATTTTCGGCGAAAATAAGAGGGTGGTTTCGCCGAAAATTTCAGTTCAAATGCACTGCCGGATTTTCGAAGGTAGTTTCGCCGAAAATAACAATGTGGTTTCGCCGAAAATTTCAATTAAAATGGCTGTTGGTCTTCAAAAATCGTTTCACCGAAAACACAATACTCTTCGGTCCAAAAATATGGAACAGGGAAAATCAGTGAAAACCAAGAGGCGAATTCGCCGAAAATGAGGGGTGATTTCGCCGAAAATTTTGAACTGTTCGGGTTTAAAATATTTTCGCAAATCCGGCCAACTTCAGAAAATCACAGTTAAATCCACAAAAATCGGAACGACCTCAATCAACTTAAAACTGACTCTATGACACACAGACTCTATACGAAAAATAATAAATCAAACAAACTGACACTTTTGGCTCCCCCGAACCGACTCTAAAATACCAAGTTCAACAAAAATTAAAACAGACTCCAGCCGTGGGTTGCCTCCCACGAATCGCTCTTTTATTAACGTCCTTGAGCTGGACGATACCTGGACGGTATTAGGAGACATCCCAACTTAGATTCTCCTTAACGCTCGCGTCAGAGTTCATGAAGTACAGCTTCGGGACTTCTCTGGTAAGCGTGAATCTCTTCCCGTTCGCATGCAACAGCTTGGTACGTCCATCGGGAAGATGATCGACGAACTTGAAAGGTCCGAACAGTTCTCTAGAGAGATCATCCTTCTTGATTGTCACGATGGAAGGAATGAAGACTGTCGACTTCTTCTTTTCTTTTTTCGGCTTGGTATCACCAGGATCGGTGATCGTTAGTATTTCCTTAGGAGATGCTTTTGGCTTCTGCTTCCATACTTGTTCTGGCGCCAGTTTCTTGGAACTAATTGGTGGTGCAGCTGGCTTGGTGGAAGACGACGGAACTTTTGGTGTCCAGACCATTTGGGTCTTCGTCTTCTTGTTCTTTCCTCGAGGTCTGCTTGGTTTAGCGCTCGGTGGCTTAGAAGAGGCTTTCAGTTCCTTCTTCTTAGGCGGCTTTTGAACGACAAATTTCTGCTTCTGCTCGGTAATCTGTTCAGCACCTGCAGTGTCAATTGATCTTGAAACACTGGAAGAAACATTAGAAATGAAGTTGACCGAGGCCAACTCCACAATCTCTACAGATAAACAATTTAATTCTCCTTTAGGAATGTATTTCATACCGTCTTTGAGACGGAATGTTGCAGTGTCCTTCCCAACCCTTAAAGTTAGAGAGCCATTAGGAACATTGACATTAATTCCGGCTATCGCCATGAACGGCCGGCCCAAGAGAAGGGTAGAATATGTCTCTTGAGTATCCATAACTATATAATCAACGAAAAACCAGAACGGGCCACAACAAGTGATTATATCCTGGATCATTCCTCTAGGTTCTCTTAGAGTTTTATCAGCGAACATTAAATTCATGTTGGCAGGTTGTAGTTCCCCTAGGTTCAGTTTCTTATATAAACACATAGGCATGACATTTATAGAAGCACCTAGGTCAATTATACTACGCTCGACTTCAATGCCATTAATGATTAAAGGTAATGTAAAAGGACCAGGATCAGAGCACTTAGCTGGGATAGGTATGGGTGGTGATTGAAAAATGATAGTTGAACACTCTCCCGTAGAGAGAACGGATAGTGCTCCCTTCTTCTTCTCCAGGTTGTTCTGCTCACTGCTCCTGGTTGTGATGACTTTAGCTAGCTCGTTCTTCTCGGAGGAGTCGTTTTGAGACGGTGCCTGGTTGAAGAAGGGAATGCGAGCCATCACACTAGCAATTTTATTTATCATATCCTCTATTCTCTGTCCTTGTGCGATCTGCCCTTTGTTAAGAGCGTCTTGCGCTTTGAACCTTTCCTCGTGAAAATCAAGTCTTGCTGTAATTAGATCAAACTTCCTAGCTATTCTCCTCTCCCAATTGTGCTCAGATATAAAATTCGGAGGCTGATGTACTCTGGTGAATCTGGAAGGATCTTGATAACCATTGTCCATGTATTGATTCCTGCTCTGGTCGAGTTGGAAGTTGTAGGGAGGACGCTCATAGAAGCCTTCCCGTTGTTTAGGAGGTGTTCTGAACTGACGGTAGTCGAAGTAGCCTTTTTGATCCCTGGTGAAGCTGTGATCAATGATGTTGACTTCCTTTTTAGGCCAGTTATTAGTTGTACCGAGGATCTCTTTCATTTGTTTCTGTACTTCGATCTTGATCTGATCTTCACAGCTTGGTTGACTCATGGCTGCTCCAAACTGTCTCTCCCTATTTCTGGACTTAGATGGGCAGTCCGCAAAGTGAAGGAGAGCAGCTTCTGGTTCGAGTGTTGTGCAGTCGCCATCAGCTAAGGTGTTGACCCATTCAGTTGTTTCTTCATTCATCCCTTGGGCAAAGATTTCGGCTAGCTGACTCTGGTTGAATCCATGATGAGGGCATTCAGAGAGAAGCTCTTGGAATTCGTTCCAAGCTTCGTATAAGCTTACTCCTTCCTTCTGAGAGAAACTAGCGATGCTATCCTTGTAGAATGTCATTCTTGAAGGGGGATAATATTCCTCTATGAAGTCCTGAGCTAGACTATCCCAGTCAGTGTAGTAGCCAGGTGGTTTCAAGCCGAGCCATACCTTGGCGTTGCTTTTAAGAGAGAATGGGAAAGCTCGCAAGCAAAGATTGTTCTTACTGAGATTCCCGCTTTTAAACGTCTCGCACATGTCCAGGAAGTTCGCCAAATGTGTGCGGGGGTTTTCTTGCGGCTTTCCTTCGAATCGAAGATTCTTAGAGACCATGTTCAGGACGATGGTTGTGATATTATAATCAGGGTCGTCATCGTTGTGCGGCACAACGACGCTAGCTCGAAGGTTAGTCGCAATCGGTCTACAGTAATCTGCCATGGTGCGCTGAGCAACTAGTACGGGAGGAGAAGGTGGTGGTGAATCTGAAGTAGTGGATGAAGCGGATGAAGATGAGGAGTTCTCCTTCAACTCCTCGATCTTTTCAGGGATAGGTGGTGTAGGCGGAGTGGTTATGACTTGGTTCTGAGCTCGCGGTTTCTTCGGCGGAGTAGAATTACCTGGCTTAAACTGAGAATGAGCGATCGAGCGGTTCATAAACCTGTAGAACAACCTACAAGCAACAAAAACAAACATACCGGCGTAAAATCGAAGTGGGTGGAAAAGTGAAAGATGGAAAGTAGAAGAATAAATTGCCAGTTCTTCTTTCGAACAATCAAAAGAAGTCCCCGGCAACGGCGCCAATTTGATGAACCGCCCGATCGTTGTTCGGACGTTCAAACAAATAACTAACAAAGCTAACAAGAGCTAGGGTAGATCGTATTCTGAGGGTCTTCTATGATTGACTACTTTAAAACTGGCAAAATACTTGAAAGTAAACAAGTTGTGCGTGGTGTGAGTTCCACGGCTTCTAATTCTACGAAAAGCAGAGAAATTAAAATTTAAACTAAAGCAGATTGGAAACTAGGGTTTGAAAACAAAGATGACAGACGAACTTAGACTTTGAATCCCCCTTCGTTCCCCAGAGCATTGGCAATCAACAGATCAGCGAATTTCGATTCTCATTCAATCAATTACTAAGACACCACCATAACTCCTTACCCTTAGGTTTAAGACCGGCGAACGTTCGCTCTATCCATTCTAACTACCAAGATTAACTAGCCGCCCGGGTACGGTTGCCTCTCACAACGACTTAATTAACTGGTGTAATTACTAATGATTAATGAGTTACTCTTGCAGTGAATTAACCCTAACCAGTTCCTACGAAAGGCACACTCCAATTATAAGGTTAATTGTTCAATTCGATGTTCTAAAGTAAGGCGAGCGTTCGCTTCTATCCTTAGCTTAACCAGAATCTAATCTAGGTGATCAATCCAGACAAGAAACATAAACAATGAAGAACGAATCAAACATGAAAAAGAACTGATTGAATTTTGAATCTAATCACCGCCGATCCGTGGCCGCTTTAAAGCCCTGGGTCACTTAGGGTTCATCTAGTCTAAGCTCTAACGAGTTTAGCTACTCATGATTATTACAAAAGAAACAAAGACAAAGAGAGAGTTCATCATTCAGAGGAAGAATAGAAAAGAATCTGAAAAACCTAATTTAGACGACTCTGACAGACTTCGATCCTTGGTAGATAACACTCCTAGCTCCGGTTCTCCGAGGTGGAAGGGATGGCGTCACGATCTCTATCCAGCTCTTCGAACTCCAACTCTTCGCTCCAGAACTTGAGAGGATTCTCTGAATTCTGATCTCGAAAAGTTGTATTTTGCGAATTATGATTGTCTTGGTTTCTTTGGGCCGCCGGGTTAAGTATTTATACTTAACCCTAACTGATCCGGATTACTTTATTATTTTCGCCAAAAATATAGGGATATTTTCGCCAAAAATATGCTTGTGAATGGAAGTGATCTCTCTGCCTTTTCTTCTCGGTCCGAACACTTGATCGATTTCGCCGAAGACATTCTTCAAGTGGCATCAGTCGATATGTGATGTTATTTTCGCCAAAATCAATAGGTAATTTTCGGCGAAAATATCTTTGTAATCGGGCAGGATTTTGTTTGAACTTTGACTGGCTCCTTTGATCGATTCCGGTTCAGTTCCTCAATGTTCCAACGCCTTAGACACGTCCTTGGTTACTTATTTGACGGTAAAAACCTATGCTAACACAAAGACACTAGAAAACCATCAAATAGACCCGAAACGGGCCAAGGTAACACAAATGGCACGAGATAGGGCAATCGATTGAATATTCGTTATTCTACCCTAAAAACCATGTCTTAAGCAAAGAAATGTCGCTTAAATGAGGCTGATAATCACGTCAAATCGAGTGTCATCACCCCTCCACCTCAGAAGAGGCTTTAGGAGTGCTCACTTGAGCTGGAGAACCCTCCGTTCCCTTAGGAAACTCAGGCTCTTTACCAGCTCCCCCTCCAGCCTCCAAATCAGCAGGACGTTCATTTGGGATCTCCTCCCCTTCCTTAGAAGGCTCAGCAGATGCCATCTCAACCTCCTTACTGACTGGCAATGATTTAGGCTGGGAAACCTGAGACCACTTCTTTCCAGTAGGCTGCCTATATGATCTCATCTGTGGAAACTGGACTCTAATCAATCTTGGTTCATCCCTCCCAACATTTACCTGCAACTCCGTTTTAGTATTCACCAAATAACCCCTCAAGACACACACTCTGACCGTCGATCCTTCTCGAACACTCTTATTCACTGACTAACCAACCAACTTATCCCTTTGTTCGTGAGAAAGATCAATCGGACCTATACCTGGACTCCACCTCTGGAGGATCATCGGCTAATGATGAACATGCCAGGATCTCGCCATTACCCATTATTGAGTCGTCTACTGAAGAGAGCTCAATCAAGAAGAAACTCGGAGAGATCTGCGAAACTACAATCACCTCTCCCAAGCTCCAAAGCCGATTAACCAGAGCAGCAATCACTTTGACCGGCAGAGGCGTACCAATAAACTGTGCAACAATCGCCGGTTCAAGTCTCTTCCTTCCTAAGTCAATCACCGCATCAGGGATCTGCAAAACCCCATCGACCATTGCAGCAGAGGATTCCACCACAAACTCTAAATCCGACTTTGAATCAGCAACAATCTGCACCCAAGAAGGAGGAGGCGAAGAAGAAGAAGAAGGATCGATAGCCATGGCAATCATAGCCCGAAGGCCTAACTATCTTTCCCAATGAAACAGTCTCAGTCGAAGTTCAGAGCATTTCCCCCCCAAGCCACGTTTTTCACTCGCCCAAACTACGAGGCTTTGATTCCGATATGAATTGGATACGTAGGCAATCGACCGACGCAAGCCCAACAAATAAAAATTCACTGATCTATTAGATCATGAAAGTATTTCATAAAACAAAAAAAATTATATTTTCAACTAATCGAGTTTAGTAACGTCGGACTTTATGATTCGCGTGAAATCCTCACACCTAAAAACCAAAAAGCTTTCAAAATAACTAAAAATAAACTAAAACACTCGGTTGCAAACCAACTCAAATCAACTTTTCAAATCGAACTACGTGGACTTTGATTTTGGTTTCCGGATACATAGGCAGTCACGAGACTCTATTCAAACTTTAAACCAATTTTATCTTTAAAGCCTTTTTTATCCAAAATTATCGGGAACGGTAGCGTTCGTCTTCACACTTGGACGGTGAGGCAGACACGTGAATATCTCAATTCATAAATTAAGCACAATTTAATTAAAAGCACATCAATGACTTATCGAATTTGGTAGTACTGGTTTGCCGGGCGTTGTGGGGGTGTTAATCCTTCCCAACACGTAACCGTCCCCCTTATCCAGATCTCTGAACGCAGACCTAGTCCGGTTTAGGTTCAATAACCTTTATTGGGCTCCAAGTGTCCAATCCACTTTTAAGCGATTGGTGGCGACTCCTAACATTTATTAGACCCACCGAAGAGGCTGACGCAATGTCGGGTGATCGCGCTCCACGGATGGGAACGTTCACGACAGGGTCAAGGACAGCTAACTCTCGAGGTTCACATCAGTTTTGGTATCAGAGCCTAGGTTCAACACTAGGACCGCCAATCTATCCTAGTTTCCAGGTTCTACTTGGATTCATATCTTTACTTTATTGTTCTTAGAAAATTTGGTAGAAAATTCATCTCTTTATATTTTATGTTCGAAGTTTTTGTAAGGCAAGAAAAGATTGGTGGCCGACCAAGTCATCAAAAGAAAACCCTAAAAGAAGTCAAGAAAAAGAAAAAATCAAGCAAGGCCACCCTTACCAAGTTTATTTCCTTTCGTTGTAAGTTGGTGTCTAAGAAGAGGGGATAGAGAAAATAGAAAATAGAAAATTCTATTAGCTTTCGTTGCCTAGGGTTTAATGACACTGGATTTGACGTGATTATCAGCCTCATTTAAGCGACATTTCCTTGCTTTAGACATTGTTTTTAGGGTAGAACAGCGAATATTCACTGAACTGCTCTATCTCGTGCCACTTGTGTTACTTTGGCCCGTTTCGGGTCTATTTGATGGTTTTCTAGTGTATTCATGATAGCACAGGTTTTTGCCGTCAAATAAAGTAGCCAAGGACGAGTCTAAGGCATTGGATAATTAAAACACCAAATCGAACAATTAACCTATTCATTGGAGTGTGCATTTCGTAGGAACCAGTTAGGGTTAATCCACTGCAAGAGTAACTCATAAATCATTGGTAATTCCACCAGTTAGTTAAGTCGTTGTGAGAGGTGACCGTACCCAGGCGACTAATTAATCTTGGTAGCTAGATCGGATAGAGCGAACGTTCGCCAGTCTTAAACCTAAGGGTCAGGAGTTATGGTGGTCTCTTAGAATTGATTGAACGAGAATTGAAATCCGCTGATCTGTTGATTGCCAATGCTCTGGTGAACGAAGGGGGATTTGAAGTCTAAGCTTGTCTGTCATCTTTGTTAAGTCAACCAATCTTTTGATCTATTTTTTAGTTTTAGTTTTTAATTTCCGTGCATTTCTTAGAATTAGAAGTCGTGGAGCTCACACCACGCACAAAGTGTTAAACCTGAGTAATCTGCCTTTATATTTGAGTAAATAATTATTAGAAGACCCGTGGAATACGATCTACCCTAGCTTTCCAGCTTGGTAGTTATTTGATACCGCTCTACGACGGTTCATCAAATTGGTGCCGTTGCTGGGGAATTCTTTTAATTGTTTGAAAGAAGAACTGGCATTTTATTCTTCTACTTTCCATCTTTCACCTTTCCATCCACTTCGATTTTACACTGGTTTTGTTTGTTTTTTTCATTTGTAGGTTGTTCACAGGTTTATGCACCACCGCCCTCTCACACGCCTCCAAAGCGCCAAGAACGACAAGGCTAAGAGTGTAGAGAGACCAGGCAGTTCTGCTCCGCCAAGACAATCACAGATTCCAAAGAGAGGCAGAACCAATCCACCTCCATCCGTCACTCCAATCAAGATCGAGGAACTGAAGGAGAGTTCCTCATCTCCATCTTCACCGTCATCTTCATCCACTTCATACACCGAATCACTTTCACCTCCTCCATCTCCTACCATGGGTGATCAGTTACCACTACCAGGCGGTCAACCACCACCACTACCGGTTGCACCAAAGAGTCTAGCTGACTACAATAAGCCGAGCGCGACTAGCGTTCAATCTTCTATTGCTGTGCCACGCAACGAAGGGGATTGATGTGAATTTATTTAGTGCATTTTGAGCTTATGATTGACGTATGAAATGCCCGTGTTTGATCCTTAAATGCCATGCTTAATATGCTTTTATTGAAGTTTTGTGCTAAGTGTCCATTTGTTGTCTGGTTGCTACTTTGAGGAAAATTCCGTGTCTATTGGAGTTGTTTTCATGGCATTTTCAGGTCTTGGCGTCATAGTACTGGTGACAAGGAGCACGTAGGATCAAACGGGAGGTCAATCGGAGCTAGGGCAGAGGAGTTATCGCCGATGCAAGTTTGAGAAAAATGCACAACATTCATGAGGATGTTTTCGGCGAGAACTCTAAGTTCTCGCCGAAAACTCTCGTCCATTTGCAACAGAAGAATTCTGAAACTTTGGAGCCGATTCCTGAAGAAGTTTTTGGTGAAAATTTCTAGAGTTTTTGCCGAAAACCTATGAAGAAAAGTCATGGCTGCTCGATGATTTGCAAAGGAATTTTCGGTGAAAACTGAAGGAGTTTTCGCCGAAAACTTGAAGAGAAATCTGCAAACTATATAAAGAGGAGTCGCGTTCAAAAAAAAGGGGAAGAACTCATTATTCATTATTCAGCCTTCGACAAAAAAACCCCTCTCTCCCCTTTTCAATCGCCAATCAACATCCACAACCCTAGAGCTAATTTTGGTGCAACTCAAAGTAGAGGAGCTTGGATTGAAGTCCACAACCTTGGAGAGGAGCTTGCAAGAGGAGGATTGCCATGGTGTTCTTGGTGATCATCTCTCTTTCTTTTTCCTTCATTTCCTTGGGCATGTGTGGCTGATTTCCTAGGTTTCCTTGGATTGATAGATAGTTGTGCTATGATAGAGGTTGATTGTGTAAACATGCTATGATTGATCTTGGATGTAAGAAGATGATCTCTAGACTTGTTGTTAATTCCATTGATTGCCATGTTTGCTTGATTTGGTCTATTCTTTGTGATGTAATGCATGAGAGTGCTTAGATTACATGGATTGTAGGTCTAGGGATTGAAGAGAGTGTGTTCTAAGAGATTAGGACATCTCAATTCAACCATAGTTACATGATTTCTCTCTTGTGCATTTATCGAACACTTGGTGTGCATTAGGTTTTTCATTCAATTGAACTTTGATTAATCTTTTGATGATTCTCTTAGTGTTAGGACATTGACATGAGAGTGTGGTGTCTAGCCTAGTGGTCATAGAGTCACAGGAGAGGGTTTTGTAGCTTGGCATTTCATCAAACACCTTTAATGCATCCTTAGTCAATTAGCTTGAGAGCGAGAGCCTAGGTTGAGTGGTTCTAGGATAGGAACTTAGTGCTACGAGAGTGCATTGAGTCTATAGAAGGGATTTGCGTGGTCATTCGATTGCAACCTCTATCATGTTTAGCTTGTTTGTGCATTTGTTCCTCTTGAGCATGATGAAGCTATCTTTCCAAGTGAACCTTCTTCATCTTTGTTTTGCACCGCTTTGTTTGTTTGTTTAGTTTTCTTTATGTTTTCATTTGTTCCTATTTCAAACCAAAACTTCTTTTAAATGAATAGACCGTCCATGAACCGTGTGAGTAGTGGCAATTGAGAGAGCCCTCGTGGAGATACGACCTTGAATGTTGCGAGTTAAATCTTGCACGTCAAGTTTTTGGCGCCGTTGCCGGGGAACTTTCTCAATCCTAAGAAAGTATTTAGTAGTGGATCGATCTATTCACTTCCTTCTGTTTTAGTTTTGCTTCTTGTTATTAGTTTGTTTGGTTTTGTTATCCCGCATTGTTGTATTACATGGTTGTGTTTGTTGAGCTTGTGTGTAGGTACCAAGTCATTGATCCACCAAACCGTTCTCTACCTCACTTAGTTCATGGGAGCAAGGTTGCAAGTAAGATGAACTCGTGGAATGGAAGTAATGGGTATGGTACCTATCAAGGGTGGAATCCATCTCCTAACCCATACTATGGTCATCCTACTTCATCCAACTACTACCAAGAAACTTATGAGGGAGATAGCAGTGGTGGGATCAAGATCAACAAGCTTCAATGCCAATGTGGAATGAACAATGTCCCTATCCATCTCCACCCTACCATCAAGTCTTGCCAGAGTATTATCAAGAGGATTTCACAAGTCATGAACAACATTCTCCACCGCCTTCCATGCTAGAGGAGCTCTTTAAGATGGTTAGAGAAAGTGAGCGTCCTCAAGAGGAGTTCACAAGCTATGAGCAGCCCTCTCAACCTTTTTCTATGCTAGAGGAGCTCTTGAAAATGGTGAAGGAAAGTGAGCGTCCTCGAGAGGAGTTCGTACGCTATGAGGAACTTCCTCTAGCTCTTCCCACGCTTGAGGAAGCTTTGAAGATTGCGGAAGACAATGCGAACCAACTTAATCGCTTAGCACAAAGCATGGCGCACATCAATGGGATGCTTGAAAATGAACAACAACCCCATAAGGTGGAGCAACACTCTCCCCCTCCA
Organism: Linum lewisii; assembly: GCA_034768395.1. Taxonomy (NCBI): domain Eukaryota; kingdom Viridiplantae; phylum Streptophyta; class Magnoliopsida; order Malpighiales; family Linaceae; genus Linum; species Linum lewisii. Next base: position 38,086,755 of record CM068299.1, read on the forward strand.
TCCATGCTAGAGGAGTTCTCAAAGATTGTGGACGAAAACGCGGCTCGGCTCAATCGCCTAGCTCAATGTATGAATCTCGCCATGGAAGCTCTAGAGAACGAGAATCGGCCCAAGAAGGTGGAGCAAGTTTATGATGATGAAGATGACACTTGTGAATCCGAAGAGCTTGACACGGAAAAAGATTTGGTAGTGGAGGCGATTGAAGAACATGTTCTCCCCGAGGACACACTAAGTAACGATGAAATGGGGATAGAAGAACCAAGAAGACTTGAGGATGATGACACTTTAGAGGTGATGAAAGATGATTTGAAGACTCTTCAAGAAGAGGTGGTACCGAGAGTGGAGCACGAAAGTGAACAAGACCACCCTATTGTGCTGCCACCAAAGATTGTGAGTACTCTTCACTCTTCTTGCTTGGTCATGAAGTATTTTTGCCAAGAACCCAAGGAGACATGCATCTCTACCCTTCCTAAGGTGGTCATAAGAGTGGAGTCGCCTATACTTGACCCGGAGGACTCCTTGTGTGGCATCGCCGACTTGGTAACGATGGAGCTCAATGGTGGCACCACACCTTACTATCTTCCTCAAGTTTCAAGGTTCAAAGTTAGCAAGCCATCCCAAGGTATCAAATGCTATACAAGCATCAATGTGCATTGGCTAGTCTACCATTTTCCCAAGATGTTTCTTGGAGCTCAACTTTCATCGTGGAAGAAGCTACTTGACATCAAGGTGGTACTAAGTTGGACACCATAACGCATGTATCGTCGAGCTTAAGACGGTAACTAAGCGCTTCTTGGGAGGCACCCCATGTTATCTTTAATTTTCCACTTTTAATTGTTCGTTGAGGTATTTGTGTTGTTTTAGCTTTTTGAATAAGGTTTGACAAGCATTTTGGATCACTCTTCACCAATGATCGTCATGAAACTCTTTCACAACTGTTACCTCCTATGCTCCTCTCTACCAAGGCGGTAACTTCGTTCCACCTTACCCTCTCTCTCTAGATGATTGAGGACAATGCTCATGTTAGTCGTAGGGGAGTTTGAGGTTTGGTGTGATTATTTGTCGGTAGAAGTCCAATTATATGCTTGGATGAGTTGCATGATCTTGATTGAATGTCAAATTCCTCTATTGTAGAATCGTTCGGTTCTTGACTTTTGGTGTTTAATTGACTTCAAGCTTTCACAATGATGTTTAGATTGTTCCTCTTAGAACCTATAACCAGCATGTTAGCACTAATATCAAATGAGTCTAGGCCAGAGCAGAGATTTTATCACTCTTGTATGTTGGTTGATTGGTTTGATACGTGTTTTTGTACCGCTCGATAACACCGTTCTAAGATGATAAAGGCAATTACAATTTTGCAACATTCAGCAAAAAAGCCTACCCGAATCAGTTTCCTATAGGATAACCCGTTGAGCCTTGGCCTGTTTGTTGGATCATACACATTTTCACCATATTCCATGTTTTTCATCACCTCTTTGTTCCCTCGTGATTGTGGCTTGAGATTAGACGGAGATCCAAATCGAAATCTTGTGTGGAAGTTAAAGGGCTAAGGATCAAGTGGCTTATTTGTGAAAAAAATGTTCAAAAGAAAATGCTCAAAGGAAAGTGTTCAAGTTGCTTAAGTTCTTGAAGTGCCAAAAGAAAAGCTAGGCAAGCTCGACACCTAAGTGAAGTGTCAGGTTGAGCACTAGCAAAGGCAAAGGTTGTAAGCTAGGCAGGTTCAACACCTAAGTGAAGGGTTGAATCGAGCACTAGTATGCAGTAGAAAAAGAAAAAAAGAGAAGGAGTTCTTAAAAGTGGCCCTTGTTGTGGTAATCCTAGCTTGAGCGTAAAAAGTGCAGATCTAGAAGCGGACGAAGTTGAGTCGATAGCCACATCACGATCAAAGACCACTTTCCAAATTACCCTACCTTCGCTTAATCCATTCCATATCCCGAGTTCAAGTCCTTTTGATTAGAGTTGATTTTGTCGTGGTCGGTTTTTCTGTGTCTCAATCAACCACTACTTGAAGTGTGCATAAAATAGTGAGGTCCAGACTTGTTTGGTTGACTTTCTTGCATGTGTAGGTTAAGTTTGTTCGTGGAATAGTTTAAGCCAAATTGTTATTGTTTGAATCTCAATGGGACGGATCTTGTCATTTGTGAACTTGGATGTTTTCTGATTCATTTGCTTGAGGACAAGCAAAGCTTAGTCGTAGGGAAATTTGATGTGACTTTATTTAGTGCATTTTGAGCTTATGATTGACGTATGAAATGCCCGTGTTTGATCCTTAAATGCCATGCTTAATATGCTTTTATTGAAGTTTTGTGCTAAGTGTCCATTTGTTGTCTGGTTGCTACTTTGAGGCCAATTCCGTATCTATTGGAGTCTTTTTCTTGGCATTTTCAGGTCTTGGCGTCGTAGTACTGGTGACAAGGAGCACCTAGGATCAAACGGTAGGTCAATCAGAGCTAGGACGGAGGAGTTATGGCCGATGCAAGTTTGAGAAAAATGCACAACATTCCAGAGGATGTTTTCGGCGAGAACTCTCGTCCATTTGCAACAGAAGAATTCTGAAACTTTGGAGCCGACTCCTGAAGAAGTTTTCGGCAAAAGATTCCAGAGTTTTCGCCAAAAACCTATGAAGAAAAGTCATGGTTGCTCGGTGATTTGCAAAGGAATTTTCGGCGAAAACTGAAGGAGTTTTCGCCGAAAACTTGAAGAAAAATCTGCACACTATATAAAGAGGAGCCGCTTTCAAAAAAAAAGGGGAAGAACTCATTATTCATTATTCAGCCTTCGACAAAAAAAACCCCTCTCTCCCCTTTTCAATCGCCAATCAACATCCACAACCCTAGAGCTAATTTTGGTGCAACTCAAAGTAGAGGAGCTTGGATTGAAGTCCACAACCTTCGAGAGGAGCTTGCAAGAGGAGGATTGTCATGGTGTTCTTGGTGATCATCTCTCTTTCTTTTTCCTTCTTTTCCTTGGCCATGTGTGGCTGATTTCCTAGGTTTCCTTGGATTGATAGATAGTTGTGCTATGATAGAGGTTGATTGTGTAAACATGCTATGATGGATCTTTGATGTAAGAAGATCATCTCTAGACTTGTTGTTATTTCCATTGATTGCCATGTTTGCTTGATTTGGTCTATTCTTTGTGATGTAATGCATGAGAGTGCTTAGATTACATGGATTGTAGGTCTAGGGATTGAAGAGAGTGTGTTCTAAGAGATTAGGACATCTCAATTCAACCATAGTTGCATGGTTTCTCTCTTGTGCATTTTATCGAACACTTGGTGTGCATTAGGTTTTTCATTCAATTGAACTTTGATTAGTCTTTTGATGATTCTCTTAGTTTTAGGACATTGACATGAGAGTGTGGTGTCTAGCCTAGTGGTCATAGAGTCATAGGAGAGGGTTTTGTAGCTTGGCATTTCATCAAACACCTTTAATGCATCCTTAGTCACTTAGCTTGAGAGCGAGAGCCTAGGTTGAGTGGTTCTAGGATAACAACTTAGTGCTAAGAGAGTGCATTGTGTCTATAAAAGGGATTTGCATGGTCATTTGATTGCAACCTCGATCATGTTTGGCTTGTTTGTGCATTTGTTCCTCTTGAGCACGATGAAGCTATCTTTCCAAGTGAACCTCCTTTATCTTTGTTTCGCACCTCTTTGTTTGTTAGTTTAGTTTTCTGTATGTTTTCATTTGTTCCTATATCAAACCAAAACTTCTTTTAAATGAATAGACCATCCATGAACCGTGTGAGTAGTGGCAATTGAGAGAGCCCTCGTGGAGATACGACCTTGAATGTTGCGAGTTAAATCTTGCACGTCAAGTTTTTGGCGCCGTTGCCGGGGAACTTTCTCAATCCTAAGAAAGCATTTAGTAGTGGACGAATCTATTCACTTCCTTTCTTTTAGTTTTGCTTCTTTTTATTAGTTTGTTTGGTTTTGTTATCCCGTATTGTTGTATTACTTGGTTGTGTTTGTTGAGCTTGTGTGTAGGTACCAAGTCATTGATCCACTAAACCGTTCTGTACCACACTTAGTTCATGGGAGCAAGGTTGCAAGTAAGATGAACTCGTGGAATGGAAGTAATGGGTATGGTACCTATTAAGGGTGGAATCCATCTCCTAACCCATACTATGGTCATCCTACTTCATCTAACTACTACCAAGAAACTTATGTGGGAGATAGCCAATGGTGGGATCAAGATCAACAAGCTTAAATGCCAATGTGGAATGAACAATGTCCCTATCCATCTCCACCCTACCATCAAGTCTTGCCGGAGTATTATCAAGAGGATTTCACAAGTCATGAACAACATTCTCCACCGCTTTCCATGCTAGAGGAGCTCTTTAAGATGGTTAGAGAAAGCGAGTGTCCTCAAGAGGAGTTCACAAGCTATGAGCAGCCCTCTCAACCTCCTTCTATGCTAGAGGAGCTCTTGAAAATGGTGAAGGAAAGTGAGCGTCCTCGAGAGGAGTTCGTACGCTATGAGGAACCTCCTCCACCTCTTCCCACGCTTGAGGAAGCTTTGAAGATTGCAGAAGACAATGCGAACCAACTTAATCGCTTAGCACAAAGCATGGCGCACATCAATGGGATGCTTGAAGATGAACGTCAACCCCATAAGGTGGAGCAACACTCTCCCCCTCCATGTATGCTAGAGGAGTTCTCGATGATTGCGGACGACAAAGCGGCTCGGCTCAATCGCCTAGCTCAATGTATGAATCTCACCTTGGAAGCTCTAGAGAATGAGAATCAGCCCAAGAAGGTGGAGCAAGTTTATGATGATAAAGATGACACTTGTGAATCCGAAGAGCTTGACACGAAAGAAGATTTGGTAGTGGAGGCGATTGAAGAACATGTTCTCCCCGAGGACACACCAAGTAACAATGAAATGGGGATAGAAGAACCAAGAAGACTTGAGGATGATGACACTTTAGAGGTGATGAAAGATGATTTGAAGACTCTTCAAGAACAGGTGGTACCGAGAGTGGAGCACGAAAGTGAACAACACAACCCTATTGTGGTGCCACCAAAGATTGTGAGTACTCTTCAATCTTCTTGCTTGGTCATGAAGTAATTTTTGCCAAGAACCCAAGGAGACATGCCTCTCCACCCTTCCTAAGGTGGTCATAAGAGTGGAGTCTCCTATACTTGACCCGGAGGACTCCTTGTGTGGCATCGCCAACTTGGTAACGATGAAGCTCAATGGTGGCACCACACCTTACTATCTTCCGCAAGTTTCAAGGTTCAAAGGTAGCAAGCCACCCTAAGGTATCAAATGCTATACAAGCATCAATGTGCATTGGCTAGTCTACCATTTTCCCAAGATGTTTCTTGGAGCTCAACTTTCATCATGGAAGAAGCTACTCGACATCAAGGAGGTACTAAGTTGGACACCATAACGCAGGTATCGTCGAGCTTAAGACGGTAACTAAGCACTTCTTGGGAGGCACCCCATGTTATCTTCAATTTTCCGCTTTTAATTGTTCTTTGAGGTATTTGTGTTGTTTTAGCTTTTTGAATGAGGTTTGACAAGCATTTTGGATCACTCTTCACCAATGATCATCATGGAACTCTTTCACCACTATTACCTCCTATGCTCCTCTCTACCAACGCGGTAACTTCGTTCCACCTTACCCTCTCTCTCTTGATCATTGAGGACAATGCTCATGTTAGTCGTAGGGGAGTTTGAGGTTTGGTGTGATTATTTGTCGGTAGAAGTCCAATTGTATGCTTGGATGAGTTGCATGATCTTGATTGAATGTCAAATTCCTCTATTGTAGAATCGTTCGGTTCTTGACATCTGGTGTTTAATTGACTTCAAGCTTTCACAATGATGTTTAGATTGTTCCACTTAGAACCTATAACCAGCATGTTAGCACTAATATCAAATGAGTCTAGGCTAGAGCAGAGATTTTATCACTCTTGTATGTTGGTTGATTGGTTTGATACGTGTTTTTGTACCGCTCGATAACACCATTCTAAGATGATAAAGGCAATTGCAATTTCGCCACATTCAGCCAAAAAGCCTACCCGAATCAGTTTCCTATAGGATAACCCGTTGAGCCTTGGCCTGTTTGTTCGATCATACACATTTTCACCATATTCCATGTTTTTCATCACCTCTTTGTTCCCTCGTGATTGTGGCTTGAGATTAGACGGAGATCCAAATCAAAATCTTGTGTGGAAGTTAAGGGGCTAAGGATCAAGTGGCTTATTTTTGAAGAAAATGTTCAAAAGAAAATGCTCAAAGGAAATTGTTCAAGTTGCTTAAGTTCTTGAAGTGCCGAAAGAAAAGCTAGGCAAGCTCGGCACCTAAGTGAAGTGTCGGGTTGAGCACTAGCAAAGGCAAAGGTTGTAAGCTAGGTAGGTTCAACACCAAAGTGAAGGGTTGAATCAAGCACTAGTATGCAGTAGAAAAAGAAAAAAAGAGAAGGAGTTCTTAAAAGTGGCCCTTGTTGTGGTAATCCTAGCTTGAGCGTAAAAATTGAAGATCTAGAAGTGGACGAAGTTGAGTCGATAGCCACATCACGATCAAAGACCACTTTCCAAATTGCCCTACCTTCGCTTAATTCATTCCATATTTCGAGTTCAAGTCCCTTTGATTAGAGTTGATGTTGTAGTGGTCGGTTTTTCTGTGTCTCAATTACCCACTACTTGAAGTGTGCAGAAAATAGTGAGGTCCAGACTTGTTTGGCTGACGTTCTTGCATGTGTAGGTTAACTTTGTTCGTGGAACAGTTTAAGCCAAATTGTTATTGTTTGAATCTCAATGGGACCGATCTTGTCATTTGTGAACCTGGATGTTTTCTGATTCATTTGCTTGAGGACAAGCAAAGCTTAGTCGTAGGGGAATTTGATGTGACTTTATTTAGAGCATTTTGAGCTTATGATTGACGTATGAAATGCCCGTGTTTGATCCTTAAATGCCATGCTTAATATGCTTTTATTGAAGTTTTGTGCTAAGTGTCCATTTGTTGTCTGGTTGCTACTTTGACGCCAATTCCGTGTCTGTTGGAGTTGTTTTCTTGGCATTTTCAGGTCTTGGCATCGTAGTACTGGTGACAAGGAGCACGTAGGATCAAACTGGAGGTCAATCAGAGCTAGGACGGAGCAGTTATGGCCGATGCAAGTTTGAGAAAAATGCACAACATTCCTGAGGATGTTTTCGGCGAGAACTCTAAGTTCTCGCCGAAAACTCTCGTCCATTTGCAACAGAAGAATTCTGAAACTTTGGAGCCAATTCCTGAAGAAGTTTTCGGTGAAAACTTCCAGAGTTTTCGCCGAAAACCTATGAAGAAAAGTCATGGTTGCTCGGTGATTTGCAAAGGAATTTTCGGCGAAAATTGAAGGAGTTTTCGCCGAAAACTTGAAGAGAAATCTGCACACTATATAAAGAGGAGTCGCGTTCAAAAAAAAGGGGAAGAACTCATTATTCATTATTCAGCCTTCGACAAAAAAACCCCTCTCTCACCTTTTCAATCGCCAATCAACATCCACAACCCTAGAGCCAATTTTGGTGCAACTCAAAGTAGAGGAGCTTGGATTGAAGTCCACAACCTTGGAGAGGAGCTTGCAAGAGGAGGATTGCCATGGTATTCTCGATGATTGATGCTGCGGTTTTAGCGGTATCAAATAACTACCCAGCTGGAAAGCTAGGGTAGATCGTATTCCACACTGTTTCTTCTAATTGACTACTCAAAGAAGCTGGCAATTTATCCAAGTTTAAGCACGTTGTGCGTGGTGTGAGTTCCACGACTTCTAGACTAAGATACAGGAAAATTAAAATGAAATTAAAAGACAGAATGATTGGTTGGTTTAGACAGACGACAAACAAGCTTAGATTTCGAATTCCCTTAGGTCACCAAGGCAACAACAATCACAAGACCAGCGGTTTTCAATTCTCATTTAATCAATTTCTATACACCACCATAACTCCTGACCCTTAGGTTTAAGACTGGCGAACGTTCGCTCTATCCGATCTAACTACCAAGTTTAATTAGTCGCCCGAGTATGGTCGCCTCTCGCAATGACTTAACTTAACTGGTGCAATAACTAATGATTTATGAGTTACTCTTGAAGCGGATTAACCCTAACCGGTTCCTACGAAAGGCACAATCCAATTATAAGGTTAACTGGTTGAATTGATGTTTTAAAGAGAGGCGAGCGTTCGCTTCTATCCTCAGCTTAACAAGAATCTAAACTAGGTGATCAAGTAAGACAAGTTTATGCGCCAAAGCAGGAAGATGTCTGGCGACTAACCCTAGCTTGCAAAAACCTACTCTAGGCGATCAACCAGAGAAGAAACATAAACAATGAAGAACAAAACAACCATGCAAAGAGAAACTGATTGAACTTCGAATCTAATTACCGCCGATCTGTGACCGCTTTAAAGCCCTGGGTCACTTAGGGTTCATCTAATCTAAGCTCTACCAGTTTAGCTACTCATATCTGACAAACAAGAATCAAAGGCGACAGAAGGATTCATCTTAAACAAAGGAAGAACAGAAAAGGATCTGAAAAACCTAATTCCGGACGATCCGTGAAGCTTCGATCTTGAGAATCTTCAATTTCTAGCTCCGAGCTTCTTCCGGGATGGATTGATGGCGTCACGATCTCTCCGATAACTCCGGAATACTCTCTCAACTCTCCTCAAGTCGTGGCTGATCTCTCTCGATTGTATGTTAACAAACCTGGCTTCGAAAAGTCTATTAATACCCCCGAAAACCCTTTCCTTGTTGGAAAAGCTGAGAATTTCCTGTCTGGGGAGCTTACACGGCGTGTAAGCTCACAGTGCATTTAGCTTACACGGTGTGTAAGCTCCAAAACGCAGCGTTTTGAGTTGGGCAGACTTCCAACTTGTTTCGATCATTCCCGCTCCGTTTGAACTCCGGTTTGGTCTCCGTTTGAAGCGTTGGACTCGCGAGAGAGTCCTCTATAATGTGGTAACCTGGGGCTCAACATAAAAGCTCACAAAAAGGGTAAAAATAGCCGAGAAATAGATAAATGTACGCACTAGGAGCCGATAATCACAAAGTTACGACAAATGCACCAAATACTCATCAAAATGGCATCAAAGGGTATGAAATGTTGCTTAAATGGGGCTGATAATCACGTCAAATCGAGTGTCATCAAAATACCCCACACTTAAGCTTTTGCTTGTCCTCAATCAAACTGAATTAGAACGCACTCATATTCACAAATGACACGATTGATCAAGTTAAGGTTCAAGCAATCACAATGAATTATTAAACTGCTACTTCTAGAACAAGTGACCTAACATGCTTACACGTCAACCAAACAACCTGGTTTCACTAATTATCTGCACACAACAAGTAGCAAACACAAATCATGCACGACTCTGACCTAACCGACCAGACTTCTCACACAGGTAATATTTGGTACACGGGAACTCTCGCACTCTGTGTTTAGGGACGTGTTTATGCTCTCAATCATTTTCTGTCACTGAATTCTGTCATAGGTTTGCAATTCGACCACATCTCCACCACTGTGACAACACGAGTAACTAGTCAAGAAGGACTTCCCTGCTAGGACTGTAATGAATTCTACACTACAAGGGTTTATAATGAGATGGATGATGGGAATGTATGATGGTGGCTTTGGTGCGGTGTAGCTTTCGACTAACTTCCCTCGAATCTAGCCTATGGCTTCCTACCGTCTAACCAAACACGGGTGGAATAGTGTACGCTCGTCCTATGATACCCTCAAGCAACCTAGCACTTTATTTTGCATATTTTCTCTTTCTTTTCTTTACATTTTCTTTTGACTTCGTTCTTCCATATGTAGGGAGAAGAACGTTATTTGAACTATTCTATAAACTTTTTGGCTTTTCTGATTTTTCTCTTTCTTTTCATTTTTTTTTCGAAATTTTTTTCTTTTCTTCTTTTCTATTTTTTTTCTTTGTGCCTATTCTTTCTTTTAGTGGCTAGAGGGGTTTACACGTCTGGACATATTAGCTAAGACCACCTGTTTAATGGCTATAGGCAGATTACCACAAACTGACTTCCGGTAGGTCAATCTAGAACTACAACCACAGGGATCAACGGGGAATGAAGGAATGGGAAATGGCTGTAATGTATTATCGAACCGAAAGAACAGGCCAAGCTCAAGGGTTTAAACCTAATGAATTTATCGTTTGGTAGGCTATCTGGCTAAGTAGCTGAATCTAGGTGCCCCTATCATTCTAGAACTCGTGTCATCGTGTGGTCTCGAGTAGGTCTCATGCAAATTCTAACTCGTTCAAGCAAACAGAAAACCACTTAAAAAGAATTGAAATTGCAAGTTACGTGCAATGGATCAAAAGCTCACAGTTGGTTTGCTAGTCGGATTCAGTCATTATCATGCAATGAAAGTGAAAAACTACAAGAGTGATAAGCTTTTCTGTTCTAACCAGGAAATCTAGCATCGATGCAAGCAGGTTGATTACAGGTTCTAGGTTAAGCAGTCTAAGCATCATTATGAAAAATTGAAAACTAACTTAACATCACGAGTCAAGAATTGAGCAATTCTATGCTAGAGAAATCTCACAAATACCACAGACGAATAACATCCCTCAGAAATATAATCCCACCCCACACTTAAATCAGACATTGTCCTCAATGGACCAGAGAAAAAGAGAATGAAAGTGTACAGGGGTACCGTAAAATGAGCGTGAGGGCGCCGGAGATGGAGTTGGCGAGACATTGGGGGTATAGACGTGCATAGAACCATAGAGAATTCTGAGATCATAACCTGAAAACATAATAAGAGAGGATCCATCATACGATTAGAACAGTTGGAGTACAGAAGACTCGACCAATCACAAAGTTTCAACAAAGACCCAAAACAACATAAACCGACACGAACAAAAACAAAAAGTACAGAGTTCTGGATGATAAGAGAAATAAAGAAAAATCTTGAAATCACTGGGGCGGAGGGTGCTGGTGATCATCTGGAGCCTGAAACTGTCAAAAGAACTGAAGCTGTGACTGGTACATCTGCTGCTGCAGCGTCTGGAAGCTGGTAGAACGCTCGTCGGACTCCTGTTGCCACTTCTGAGTGGCCTCCCAGCGCGCGTCTGAATCGGCTCTCATCTCTCTAAGCTCACGCTCCAGTCCACTGAAGTCATATGCTGGGGCCGCTTCCGGCTCTGGCTCTATTGCTGGTGTCGATCTTCCACGTTTCTCAATGAAAGGATCGCAGTGGGAAGCTGAAGATGTTGCTCGAGGTGTTATCCGGCGGGGAAGCCACCTGGAGGGTGTCGCGCCTCGCGGTTCCTCTCATTTTCTTCGCCGGAGGTGGGGCGGAAGAAGAAGAAGCAACTCTTTTCCCTTTTGATTTTCCCATCCTGAAAATAAATCACAAACCAAAATGCCAAGTTTAGCATAGAACAAGTGGGATTTGTGCATATAAGACAAGCAAATGGAATAAGGTATGAGACACACGAGAACATGGCATTGAACCTATGAATCAACCGAGCAATAAGGGAGTATCAATCAATGACAATCATAAACACAAAAAAAATCAAAGATATCAATATCAAAGAATGCAAGTAGGATGTCAACAAGTGAAGGCACAATCCCATAAGCACATATCTAGGTCTTAAACACACTTAGCAAGATCAACATTTAGGCATTAAGCAACTTGGCAAAGATCATCATGGAAACAATTAACCAATTGCAATTCAAGCTTGAGTCATAATCAAGTAATAAGCAAGTCCAAATCAGCCATATAAGCCACACAAGCTAAGATCACAACTCATGAAATTGGTATGCAAAACGTGTACCTTAATCCGTCATACGAGCTAATTAAGTATAGATATCCGAGGACAAGCATGCATACATGTCTATAATCATCACAAGATCAATCACACAACAAAAATTCATCCAATTTCGTCCATAAGCAAAAATCCCCAATTTCGATAAAAATTGGTATGGAAAGTCTATGAAATTTCACAATTGGAAAGGCAAACGAAGTCGAAATGACCCCCGATTCAAACTACAAGCTCATTACACCATCAATTTCAAGAATATCAAGTCAATTTCACAAAACCCCAAAATTGAAAAATTAGGGTTCTTGAGCTCAAGAATACAAATTCGATTCAATACTTGCAAGTTCGATTTCCATGGCAAATATACTGATTAAAGCATCATGGAGGGTAGGGAAGGTGATTTACATACCTGAATGTCGACTCAAACTCAAGAAATTGAAGAAAAACGAGAAGAGTGGTTGGGTCGAGTTTTCAACTCGAGATGCTGCTGCTGCGGGTCGGGGCATCGTCGCGGCTGCAGCTGGAGGAACGTCGGAGCTCGGCGCGGCAGTCGTCGGATGGAAGGGGAAAGCGGCGGGGTCGCTGCTGCTCGGTCAGAGGGGATGAGACGAGGGGGGTCGGGTTTGGTACGTCGGGAGTGATGTGGGTTGGGTGGAGCTGCTGGGTGCGGGGTCCTGCGACGGGGGAAGGGCGGCGGGTGGAGTGGAAGGTCCGACCAGCGGTCCAAGCTCCGCCGGCGGTGGTGGGTTTGTGTGGTGGTTGGGTGTTTGGAGGTGTTAGGTAAGAGGAGGAGTTGAGAGGATTTGGGAGAGAGAAACGAAGAGAGAGAGTGTGAAATCCGAAAATGAGAAGGGGAAAGGGACTTACCTCTGATTTTTCGAGCTTACACGGCGTGTAAGCTCCTTAGGGCAATAGCTTACACGGCGTGTAAGCTCTTACACGGGTCTTTACACAGCTGTGTAAGCCCACTGTGTTTCTTAGCTCTCCTTGGGTTCTCTATTCCGGATTTTGGCCAATTTCTTGCAAATTGGTCACTCCTCTTCCTGCAAACAAAATATTCAACCCAAATAACACCCAATATATATTTTTTTGATTATTTTCTATCATCCGAACTCAACCGACTCGACACAAAATTCTCAAAATGACTCAAAATAAATAAAAACTGACTCGATAAATTTAAAATGACTCCAGCCGTGGGTTGCCTCCCACGAAGCGCTCTTGCTTAACGTCCTTGAGCCGGACGATTTCGGACGGTGTTATGAGACATCCCAACTCAGGATTTCTCTTAGGCCCGAGTCGGAGTTCATGAAATATGGCCTTGGGGATCCTCCGGCAAGTGTGAACTTCTTCTCATTTGCGTGAATTATCTTGGTTCGTTCTGGTGGCTCGGTAGACGGGGGCTGAGCAATCGGCTTCCAAACCGCCTTCGTCTTCTCTTTATTCTCCTCCTTTATCTCGCAAGGATCTTTAACGTTTGGTGATTCATGAGGGGACGCCGTCAGATCCTCCTTCTTTCTCGGCCTTTGTGCCGGCAGCTCATTCTTCACATTAGGGACCTGTCCAACACCTGACAAGACAATTTCTGCAGAAACTCTAGATTTTTCATTAGAACTAGAGTTGACCGAAGCCAAATCCACAACTTCAACAGATAAACAATGCATCTCTTCTTTGACTGGGACTTGCATACCGTCCTTAAGGTGGAATGTCATGGTGTCCTTGCCGACCCTTAATGTCAACGAGCCATTCGGGACATTAATGTTAATGCCGGCTATTGCCATGAACGGTCGGCCTAGGAGAAGAGTGACATCTTCCTCTCGAGTATCCATGACAACAAAGTCAGTCAGAATAGTAAAAGGACCACAACGGACAACAACGTCTTCTATCAATCCCCTAGGTAGTTTAACAGATCTGTCGGCAAACACTAAATGCATGCTAATTGGTTTCAACTCTCCTAGGTTCAATTTCTCAAACAGGCATGTAGGCATAACATTGATAGAAGCACCTAGATCAATTACACTACGATCAATCTTCACATTATTAATAATGCAAGGCAAAGTAAAAGCACCGGGATCTCGACACTTAGCTGGGGGTGGTATGGGTGTCGCATGGCCTGGATAGCAGAGCATTTTTCCTCGAGGGATACGGAGGACAACTCTCCCTTCTTCTTGTTTTTTCGCAGGATCCTTTGCGATTTTGTCAGCCTCCAGTATCACTTGGATAGCATCAGTAACTGGTGTATTCATATTCGTGTTCTTCAAGTATCCATGCTACTTTCTGTACCAGGTATCATGATCTTTCTCCTTTGATTGCGCGGCCTTAGGAAACGGAATCCGAGGCTGATATGGAGGGAGAGGTGGCGCGGGTGCTGTCTTTGTCAGGGAAGGCGGGGCAGTCACCTCCTCTTCTTCTTCTCTATCCTCCTCCTCGATCTCTGGCTTGTCAATGGCTATAGCATCAGGATTTATGGCCAGCTCAGGAGCTGCAGGATCAGCTGATTGCTTGTCGCTTGTTGTGGAGACAGCCTTGACGTGCTCCTTCCTAATGGTCGAGTCGACTTGAACCGATGATTGATTCAGGAGGGGGCTATTAGTTATCAAGCTACACATGTTATTTATCATGCTCTCCATTCGTTGACCTCGAGCTTCATGTTCTTGATTTATGGCAGCTTGAAGCTTGAATTTCTCTTCATATTTATCGAGCCTTTCCATGATCAGGTCGAGCGTCTTGGCTACCTCGATATCCCTTGTGTTCCTTGATGTAGATCTCTGAGTTTGATCTTGATAACTATCGCTCAAGTACTGATTCTGACTCTGGTTGTATCCGAGGTTGTAAGGAGGACGCTCTTGGAAGCTTCCTTGTTGTTGAGGAGGTTGTCTGAACTGACGATAGTCGGGGTAGCCCTGTTGACTGTTGGTGAAGCCTTGATCAATAAAGTTCACTTCCTCTGAAGACCAGTTACCAAAAATCTTCTTCATTTCTTTCTGCACTTCAATCTTGATCTGATCTTCACGGCTTGGTCGGCTCTTAGCTGCTCCAAACTGTCTCTCCCAGCTTCTGGACTTAGATGCGCAGTTTGCAAAGTGAAGAAGAGCAGCTTCTGGTGCGAGTGCGGTGTAGTCGCCATCAGCTAAGAAGTTAACCCATTTAGCTGATTCTTCGTTCATCCCTCGGGCGAAGATCTCAGCTAGCTGTCTCTGCTCGAATCCATGATGAGGGCAGTCGTAGAGAAGCTCTTGAAATTCGTTCCAAGCGTCATATAAGTTTACTCCTCTCTTCTGAATAAATCTGACAATGCTGTCCTTGTAAGCTGTAGTTCTTGAAGGAGGAAAGTATTCCTCTACGAAGTCTTGAGCTAGACTATCCCAATCGGTGTAGTGGCCAGGTGGTTTCATACTGAGCCATCTCCTGGCAGCGCCTCTAAGGGAGAATGGGAAGACTCGTAAGCATAATGTGTTCTTACCGAGGTTCCCACTCTTGAACGTCTCGCACATGGCTAGGAAGTTCGCCAAATGTGTGCATGGGTTATCTTGCGGCTTCCCTTGGAACTGAACATCCCTAGAGATCATTTCCAGGAAGGGGATTGTGATCTCATAGTCAGGATCGTCGTCATTAGAAGGCACGGTGATGGAAGACCGAATGTTAGATGCGCGTGGCTTATTGTAGTCCGCAAGACTCTTTGGAGCGGACATTGCGGTAGGGAAGATGGAACGGGAGTGATTCGATTCTGTACCTGCTATGATCTGCAAGGGACAAAGACAAGCACAACCGGTGTAAAATCGAAGTGTGACGGGAAATGAAAGATGGAAAATAGAAGAATAAAATGCCAACTCTTCTTTCAAACAATATAGAAGAGTCCCCGGCAACGGTGCCAATTTGATGCTGCGGTTTTAGTGGTATCAAATAACTACCAAGCTGGAAAGCTAGGGTAGATCGTATTCCACAGGATTTCTTCTAATTGACTACTCAAAGAAGCTGGCAATTTATCCAAGTTTAAGCACGTTATGCGTGGTGTGAGTTCCACGACTTCTAGACTAACATACAGGAAAATTAAAATGAAATTAAAAGACAGAATGATTGGTTGGTTTAGACAGACGACAGACAAGCTTAGATTTCGAATTCCCCTTAGATCACCAAGGCAACAACAATCACAAGACCAGCGGTTTTCGATTCTCATTCAATCAATTTCTATACACCACCATAACTCCTGACCCTTAGGTTTAAGACTGGCGAACGTTCGCTCTATCCGATCTAACTACCAAGATTAATTAGTCGCCCGGGTACGATCGCCTCTCGCAACGACTTAACTTAACTGGTGCAATTACTAATGATTTATGAGTTAGTCTTGAAGCGGATTAACCCTAACCAGTTCCTACGAAAGGCACACTCCAATTATAAGGTTAACTGGTTGAATTGATGTTTTAAAGAGAGGCGAGCGTTCGCTTCTATCCTCAGCTTAACAAGAATCTAAACTAGGTGATCAAGTAAGACAAGTTTATGCGCCAAAGCAGGAAGATGTCTGGTGACTAACCCTAGCTTGCAAAAACCTAATCTAGGCGATCAACTAGAGAAGAAACATAAACAATGAAGAACAAAACAACCATGCAAAGAGAAATTGATTGAACTTCGAATCTAATTACCACCGATCCATGACCGCTTTAAAGCCCTGGGTCACTTAGGGTTCATCTAATCTAAGCTCTACAAGTTTAGCTACTCATATCTGACAAACAAGAATCAAAGGCGACAGAAGGATTCATCTTAAACAAAGGAAGAACAGAAAAGGATCTGAAAAACCTAATTCCGAACGATCCGTGAAGCTTCGATCTTGAGAATCTTCAATTTCTAGCTCCGAGTGTCTTCCGGGATGGATTGATGGCATCATGATCTCTCTGATAACTCCGGAATACTCTCTCAACTCTCCTCAAGTCGTGGCTGATCTCTCTTGATTGTATGTTAACAAACCTGGCTTCGAAAAGTCTATTAATACCCCCGAAAACCCTTTCCTTGTTGGAAAAGCTGAGAATTTCCCGTCTGGGGAGCTTACACGGCGTGTAAGCTCACAGTGCATTTAGCTTACACGGTGTGTAAGCTCCAAAACGCAGCGTTTTGAGTTGGGCAGACTTCCAACTTGTTTCGATCATTCCCGCTCCGTTTGAACTCTGATTTTGTCTTCGTTTAAAGCGTTGGACTCGTGAGAGAGTCGTCTATAATGTGGTAACCTGGGGCTCAACATAAAAGCTCACAAAAAGGGTAAAAATAGCTGAGAAATAGACAATGTACGCACTTGGAGCCGATAATCACAAAGTTACGACAAATACACCAAATACTCATCAAAATGGCATCAACGGGTATGAAATGTTGCTTAAATGGGGCTGATAATCACGTCAAATCGAGTGTCATCAATGATCATCTCTCTTTCTTTTTCCTTCATTCCCTTGGCCATGTGTGGCTAATTTCCTAGGTTTCCTTGAATTGATAGATAGTTGTGCTATGATAGAGGTTGATTGTCTAAACATGCTATGATTGATCTTGGATGCAAGAAGATGATCTCTAGACTTGTTGTTAATTCCATTGATTGCCATGTTTGCTTGATTTGGTCTATTCTTTGTGATGTAATGCATGAGAGTGCTTAGATTACATGGATTGTAGGTCTAGGGATTGAAGAGAGTGTGTTCTAAGAGATTAGGACATCTCAATTCAACCATAGTAGCATGATTTCTCTCTTGTGCATTTTATCGAACACTTGGTGTGCATTAGGTTTTTCATTCAATTGAACTTTGATTAGTCTTTTGATGATTCTCTTAGTTTTAGGACATTGACATGAGAGTGTGGTGTCTAGCCTAGTGGTCATAGAGTCATAGGAGAGGGTTTGTAGCTTGGCATTTCATCAAACACCTTTAATGCATCCTTAGTCACTTAGCTTGAGAGCGAGAGCCTAGGTTGAGTGGTTCTAGGATAGCAACTTAGTGCTATGAGAGTGCATTGAGTCTATAGAAGGGATTTGCATGGTCATTCGATTGCAACCTCGATCATGTTTGGCTTGTTGTGCATTTGTTCCTCTTGAGCACAATGAAGCTATCTTTCCAAGTGAACCTCCTTTATCTTTGTTTTGCACCTCTTTGTTTGTTTGTTTAGTTTTCTTTATGTTTTCATTTGTTCCTATATCAAACCAAAACTTCTTTTAAGTGAATAGACTGTCCATGAACCGTGTGAGTAGTGGCAATTGAGAGAGCCCTCGTGGAGATATGACCTTGAATGTTGCGAGTTAAATCTTGCACGTCAAGTTTTTGGCGCCGTTGCCGGGGAACTTTCTCAATCCTAAGAAAGCATTTAGTAGTGGACCAATCTATTCACTTCCTTTCGTTTTAGTTTTGCTTCTTGTTATTAGTTTGTTTGGTTTTGTTATCCCGTATTGTTGTATTACTTGGTTGTGTTTGTTGAGCTTGTTTGTAGGTACCAAGTCATTGATCCACTAAACCGTTCTCTACCTCACTTAGTTCATGGGAGCAAGGTTGCAAGTAAGATGAACTCGTGGAATGGAAGTAATGGGTATGGTATCTATCAAGGGTGGAATCCATCTCCTAACCCATACTATGGTCATCCTACTTCATCCAACTACTACCAAGAAACTTATGAGGGAGATAGCCAATGGTGGGATCAAGATCAACAAGCTTCAATGCCAATGTGGAATGAACAATGTCCCTATCCATCTCTACCCTACCATCAAGTCGTGCCGGAGTATTATCAAGAGGATTTCACAAGTCATGAACAACATTCTCCACCGCCTTCCATGCTAGAGGAGCTCTTTAAGATGGTTAGAGAAAGCGAGCGTCCTCAAGAGGAGTTCACAAGCAATGAGCAGCCCTCTCAACCTCCTTCTATGCTAGAGGAGCTCTTGAAAATGGTGAAGGAAAGTGAGCGTCCTCGAGAGGAGTTCGTACGCTATGAGGAACCTCCTCCACCTCTTCCCACGCTTGAGGAAGCTTTGAAGATTGCAGAAGACAATGCGAACCAACTTAATCACTTAGCACAAAGCATGGCGCACATCAATGGGATTCTTGAAAATGAACGTCAACCCCATAAGGTGGAGCAACACTCCCCCCTCCATCTATGCTAGAGGAGTTCTCGAAGATTGCGGATGACAACGCGGCTTGGCTCAATCGCCTAGCTCAATGTATGAATCTCACCTTGGAAGCTCTAGAGAATGAGAATCAGCCCAAGAAGGTGGAGCAAGTTTATGATGATAAAGATGACACTTGTGAATCCGAAGAGCTTGACACGGAAGAAGATTTGGTAGTGGAGGCGATTGAAGAACATGTTCTCCCCGAGGACACACCAAGTAACAATGAAATGGGGATAGAAGAACCAAGAAGACTTGAGGATGATGACACTTTAGAGGTGAGGAAAGATGATTTGAAGAATCTTCAAGAACAGGTGGTACAGAGAGTGGAGCACGAAAGTGAACAACACAACCCTATTGTGGTGCCACCAAAGATTGTGAGTACTCTTCAATCTTCTTGCTTGGTCATGAAGTATTTTTTGCCAAGAACCCAAGGAGACATGCATCTCTACCCTTCCTAAGGTGGTCATAAGAGTGGAGTCGCCTATACATGACCAGGAGGACTCCTTGTGTGGCATCGCCAACTTGGTAACGATGGAGCTCAATGGTGGCACCACACCTTACTATCTTCCGCAAGTTTCAAGGTTCAAAGGTAGCAAGCCACCCTAAGGTATCAAATGCTATACAAGCATCAATGTGCATTGGCTAGTCTACCATTTTCCCAAGATGTTTCTTGGAGCTCAACTTTCATCGTGGAAGAAGCTACTCGACATCAAGGAGGTACTAAGTTGGACACCATAACGCAGGTATCGTCGAGCTTAAGACGGTAACTAAGCGCTTCTTGGGAGGCACCCCATGTTATCTTTAATTTTCCGCTTTTAATTGTTCGTTGAGGTATTTGTGTTGTTTTAGCTTTTTGAATAAGGTTTGACAAGCATTTTGGATCACTCTTCACCAATGATCATCATGGAACTCTTTCACCACTATTACCTCCTATGCTCCTCTCTACCAACGCGGTAACTTCGTTCCACCTTACCCTCTCTCTCTTGATCATTGAGGACAATGCTCATGTTAGTCGTAGGGGAGTTTGAGGTTTGGTGTGATTATTTGTCGGTAGAAGTCCAATTATATGCTTGGATGAGTTGCATGATCTTGATTGAATGTCAAATTCCTCTATTGTAGAATCGTTCGGTTCTTGACTTTTGGTGTTTAATTGACTTCAAGCTTTCACAATGATGTTTAGACTGTTCCACTTAGAACCTATAACCAGCATGTTAGCACTAATATCAAATGAGTCTAGGCCAGAGCAGAGATTTTATCACTCTTGTATGTTGGTTGATTGGTTTGAAACGTGGTTTTGTACCGCTCGATAACACCATTCTAAGATGATAAAGGCAATTGCAATTTCGCCACATTCAACCAAAAAGCCTACCCGAATCAGTTTCCTATAGGATAACCCGTTGAGCCTTGGCCTGTTTGTTGGATCATACACATTTTCACCATATTCCATGTTTTTCATCACCTCTTTGTTCCCTCGTGATTATGGCTTGAGATTAGACGGAGATCCAAATCGAAATCTTGTGTGGAAGTTAAGGGGCTAAGGATCAAGTGGCTTATTTGTGAAGAAAATGTTCAAAAGAAAATGCTCAAAGGAAAGTGTTCAAGTTGCTTAACTTCTTGAAGTGCCGAAAGAAAAGCTAGGCAAGCTCGGCACCTAAGTGAAGTGTCGGGTTGAGCACTAGCAAAGGCAAAGGTTGTAAGCTAGGCAGGTTCAACACCTAAGTGAAGGGTTGAATCGAGCACTAGTATGCAGTAGAAAAAGAAAAAAAGAGAAGGAGTTCTTAAAAGTGGCCCTTGTTGTGGTAATCCTAGCTTGAGCGTAAAAAGTGCAGATCTAGAAGCGGACGAGGTTGAGTTGATAGCCACATCATGATCAAAGACCACTTTCCAAATTACCCTACCTTCGCTTAATCCATTCCATATCCTGAGTTCAAGTCCTTTTGATTAGAGTTGATTTTGTCGTGGTCGGTTTTTCTGTGTCTCAATCAACCACTACTTGAAGTGTGCAGAAAATAGTGAGGTCCAGACTTGTTTGGTTGACGTTCTTGCATGTGTAGGTTAAGTTTGTTCGTGGAATAGTTTAAGCCAAATTGTTATTGTTTGAATCTCAATGGGACAGATCTTGTCATTTCTGAACTTGGATGTTTTCTGATTCATTTGCTTGAGGACAAGCAAAGCTTAGTCATAGGGAAATTTGATGTGACTTTATTTAGTGCATTTTGAGCTTATGATTGACGTATGAAATGCCCGTGTTTGATCCTTAAATGCTATGCTTAATATGCTTTTATTGAAGTTTTGTGCTAAGTGTCCATTTGTTGTCTGGTTGCTACTTTGAGGCCAATTCCGTATCTACTGGGGTTTTTTTCTTGGCATTTTCAGGTCTTGGCGTCGTAGTACTGGTGACAAGGAGCACGTAGGATCAAACGGGAGGTCAATCGGAGCTAGGACGGAGGAGTTATGGCCGATGCAAGTTTGAGAAAAATGCACAACATTCCAGAGGATGTTTTCGGCGAGAACTCTCGTCCATTTGCAATAGAAGAATTCTGAAACTTTGGAGCCGACTCCTGAAGAAGTTTTCGGCAAAAACTTCCAGAGTTTTTGTCAAAAACCTATGAAGAAAAGTCATGGTTGCTCGGTGATTTGCAAAGGAATTTTCGGCGAAAACTGAAGGAGTTTTCGTCGAAAACTTGAAGAAAAATCTGCCACATATATAAAGAGGAGTCGCGTTCAAAAAAAAGGGGAAGAACTCATTATTCATTATTCAGCCTTCGACAAAAAAAACCCCTCTCTCCCCTTTTCAATTGCCAATCAACATCCACAACCCTAGAGCTAATTTTGGTGCAACTCAAAGTAGAGGAGCTTGGATTGAAGTCCACAACCTTCGAGAGGAGCTTGCAAGTGGAGGATTGTCATGGTGTTCTTGGTGATCATCTCTCTTTCTTTTTCCTTCATTTCCTTGGCCATGTGTGGCTGATTTCCTAGGTTTCCTTGGATTGATAGATAGTTGTGCTATGATAGAGGTTGATTGTGTAAACATGCTATGATTGATCTTTGATGTAAGAAGATCATCTCTAGACTTGTTGTTAATTCCATTGATTGCCATGTTTGCTTGATTTGGTCTATTCTTTGTGATGTAATGCATGAGAGTGCTTAGATTACATGGATTGTAGGTCTAGGGATTGAAGAGAGTGTGTTCTAAGAGATTAGGACATCTCAATTCAACCATAGTTGCATGGTTTCTCTCTTGTGCATTTTATCGAACACTTGGTGTGCATTAGGTTTTTCATTCAATTGAACTTTGATTAGTCTTTTGATGATTCTCTTAGTTTTAAGACATTGACATGAGAGTGTGGTGTCTAGCCTAGTGGTCATAGAGTCATAGGAGAGGGTTTTGTAGCTTGGCATTTCATCAAACACCTTTAATGCATCCTTAGTCACTTAGCTTGAGAGCGAGAGCCTAGGTTGAGTGGTTCTAGGATAACAACTTTGTGCTACGAGAGTGCATTGAGTCTATAGAAGGGATTTGCATGGTCATTCGATTGCAACCTCGATCATGTTTGGCTTGTTTGTGCATTTGTTCCTCTTGAGCATGATGAAGCTATCTTTCCAAGTGAACCTCCTTTATCTTTGTTTTGCACCTCTTTGTTTGTTTGTTTAGTTTTCTTTATGTTTTCATTTGTTCCTATATCAAACCAAAACTTCTTTTAAAGGAATAGACCGTCCATGAACCGTGTGAGTAGTGGCAATTGAGAGAGCCCTCGTGGAGATACGACCTTGAATGTTGCGAGTTAAATCTCGCACGTCAAGTTTTTGGCGCCGTTGCCGGGGAACTTTCTCAATCCTAAGAAAGCATTTAGTAGTGGACCAATCTATTCACTTCCTTTCGTTTTAGTTTTGCTTCTTGTTATTAGTTTGTTTGGTTTTGTTATCCCGTATTGTTGTATTACTTGGTTGTGTTTGTTGAGCTTGTGTGTAGGTACCAAGTCATTGATCCACTAAACCGTTCTCTACCTCACTTAGTTCATGGGCTCAAGGTTGCAAGTAAGATGAACTCGTGGAATGGAAGTAATGGGTATGGTACCTATCAGGGGTGGAATCCATCTCCTAACCCATACTATGGTCATCCTACTTCATCTAACTACTACCAAGAAACTTATGAGGGAGATAGCCAATGGTGGGATCAAGATCAACAAGCTTAAATGCCAATGTGGAATGAACAATGTCCCTATCCATCTCCACCCTACCATCAAGTCTTGCCGGAGTATTATCAAGAGGATTTCACAAGTCATGAACAACATTCTCCACCGCCTTCCATGCTAGAGGAGCTCTTTAAGGTGGTTAGAGAAAGCGAGTGTCCTCAAGAAGAGTTCACAAGCTACGAGCAGCCCTCTCAACCTCCTTCTATGCTAGAGGAGCTCTTGAAAATGGTGAAGGAAAGTGAGCATCCTCGAGAGGAGTTCGTACGCTATGAGGAACCTCCTCCACCTCTTCCCACGCTTGAGGAAGCTTTGAAGATTGCAGAAGACAATGCGAACCAACTTAATCGCTTAGCACAAAGCATGGCGCACATCAATGGGATGCTTGTAAATGAACGTCAACCCCATAAGGTGGAGCAACACTCTCCCCCTCCATCTATGCTAGAGGAGTTCTTGAAGATTGTGGACGACAAAGCGGCTCGGCTCAATTGCCTATCTCATTGTATGAATCTCACCTTGGAAGCTCTAGAGAATGAGAATCAGCCCAAGAAGGTGGAGCAAGTTTATGATGATAAAGATGACACTTGTGAATCCGAAGAGCTTGACACGGAAGAAGATTTGGTAGTGGAGGTGATTGAAGAACATGTTCTCCCCGAGGACACACCAAGTAACAATGAAATGGGGATAGAAGAACCAAGAAGACTTGAGGATGATGACACTTTAGAGGTGATGAAAGATGATTTGAAGACTATTCAAGAACAGGTGGTACCGAGAGTGGAGCACGAAAGTGAACAACACAACCCTATTGTGGTGCCACCAAAGATTGTGAGTACTCTTCAATCTTCTTGCTTGGTCATGAAGTATTTTTTGCCAAGAACCCAAGGAGACATGCATCTCTACCCTTCCTAAGGTGGTCATAAGAGTGGAGTCGCCTATACATGACCCGGAGGACTCCTTGTGTGGCATCGCCAACTTGGTAACGATGGAGCTCAATGGTGGCACCACACCTTACTATCTTCCGCAAGTTTCAAGGTTCAAAGGTAGCAAGCCACCCTAAGGTATCAAATGCTATACAAGCATCAATGTGCATTGGCTAGTCTACCATTTTCCCAAGATGTTTCTTGGAGCTCAACTTTCATCGTGGAAGAAGCTACTCGACATCAAGGAGGTACTAAGTTGGACACCATAACGCAGGTATCGTCGAGCTTAAGACGGTAACTAAGCGCTTCTTGGGAGGCACCCCATGTTATCTTTAATTTTCCGCTTTTAATTGTTCGTTGAGGTATTTGTGTTGTTTTAGCTTTTTGAATAAGGTTTGACAAGCATTTTGGATCACTCTTCACCAATGATCATCATGGAACTCTTTCACCACTATTACCTCCTATGCTCCTCTCTACCAACGCGGTAACTTCGTTCCACCTTACCCTCTCTCTCTTGATCATTGAGGACAATGCTCATGTTAGTCGTAGGGGAGTTTGAGGTTTGGTGTGATTATTTGTCGGTAGAAGTCCAATTGTATGCTTGGATGCGTTGCATGATCTTGATTGAATGTCAAATTCCTCTATTGTAGAATCGTTCGGTTCTTGACTTTTGGTGTTTAATTGACTTCAAGCTTTCACAATGATGTTTAGATTGTTCCACTTAGAACCTATAACCAGCATGTTAGCACTAATATCAAATGAGTCTAGGCTAGAGCAGAGATTTTATCACTCTTGTATGTTGGTTGATTGGCTTGATACGTGTTTTTGTACCGCTCGATAACACCATTCTAAGATGATAAAGGCAATTGCAATTACGCCACATTCAGCCAAAAAGCCTACCCGAATCAGTTTCCTATAGGATAACCCGTTGAGCCTTGGCCTGTTTGTTCGATCATACACATTTTCACCATATTCCATGTTTTTCATCACTTCTTTGTTCCCTCGTGATTGTGGCTTGAGATTAGACGGAGATCCAAATCAAAATCTTGTGTGGAAGTTAAGGGCTAAGGATCAAGTGGCTTATTTTTGAAGAAAATGTTCAAAAGAAAATGCTCAAAGGAAAGTGTTCAAGTTGCTTAAGTTCTTGAAGTGCCGAAAGAAAAGCTAGGCAAGCTCGGCACCTAAGTGAAGTGTCGGGTTGAGCACTAGCAAAGGGAAAGGTTGTAAGCTAGGTAGGTTCAACACCAAAGTGAAGGGTTGAATCAAGCACTAGTATGCAGTAGAAAAAGAAAAAAGAGAAGGAGTTCTTAAAAGTGGCCCTTGTTGTGGTAATCCTAGCTTGAGCGTAAAAATTGCAGATCTAGAAGCGGACGAAGTTGAGTCGATAGCCACATCACGATCAAAGACCACTTTCCAAATTACCCTACCTTCGCTTAATCCATTCCATGTTCCGAGTTCAAGTCCTTTTGATTAGAGTTGATGTTGTCGTGGTCGGTTTTTCTGTGTCTCAATTACCCACTACTTGAAGTGTGCAGAAAATAGTGAGGTCCAGACTTGTTTGGCTGACGTTCTTGCATGTGTAGGTTAAGTTTGTTCGTGGAACAGTTTAAGCCAAATTGTTATTGTTTGAATCTCAATGGGACCGATCTTGTCATTTGTGAACTTGGATGTTTTCTGATTCATTTGCTTGAGGACAAGCAAAGCTTAGTCGTAGGGGAATTTGATGTAACTTTATTTAGAGCATTTTGAGCTTATGATTGACGTATGAAATGCCCGTGTTTGACCCTTAAATGCCATGCTTAATATGCTTTTATTGAAGTTTTGTGCTAAGTGTCCATTTGTTGTCTGGTTGCTACTTTGACGCAAATTCCGTGTCTATTGGAGTTGTTTTCTTGGCATTTTCAGGTCTTGGCGTCGTAGTACTGGTGACAAGGAGCACGTAGGATCAAACTGGAGGTCAATCGGAGCTAGGACGGAGCAGTTATGGCCGATGCAAGTTTGAGAAAAATGCACAACATTCCTGAGGATGCTTCCTACCGTCTAACCAAACACGGGTGGAATAGTGTACGCTCGTCCTATGATACCCTCAAGCAACCTAGCACTTTATTTTGCATATTTTCTTTTTCTTTTCTTTACATTTTCTTTTGACTTTTTTCTTCCATATGTAGGGAGAAGAACGTTATTTAAACTATACTATAAACTTTTTGGCTTTTCTGATTTTTCTCTTTCTTTTCATTTTTTTCGAAATTTTTTTCTTTTCTTCTTTTCTATTTTTTTTCTTTTGTGCCTATTCTTTCTTTTAGTTGCTAGAGGGGTTTACACGT
The DNA here is from genome assembly GCA_034768395.1 of Linum lewisii. Classification (NCBI taxonomy): domain Eukaryota; kingdom Viridiplantae; phylum Streptophyta; class Magnoliopsida; order Malpighiales; family Linaceae; genus Linum; species Linum lewisii. The sequence continues at coordinate 38,113,076 of CM068299.1, forward strand.
CTGGACATATTAGCTAAGACCACCTGTTTAATGGCTATAGACAGATTACCACAAACCGACTTCCGGTAGGTCAATCTAGAACTACAACCACAGGGGATCAACGGGGAATGAAGGAATGGGAAATGGCTGTAATGTATTATCGAACCGAAAGAACAGGCCAAGCTCAAGGGTTTAATCCTAATGAATTTATCGTTTGGTAGGCTATCTGGCTAAGTAGCTGAATCTAGGTGCCCCTATCATTCTAGAACTCGTGTCATCGTGTGGTCTCAAGTAGGTCTCATGAAAATTCTAACTCGTTCAAGCAAACAGAAAACCACTTAAAAAGAATTGAAATTGCAAGTTACGTGCAATGGATCAAAAGCTCACAGTTGGTTTGCTAGTCGGATTCAGTCATTATCATGCAATAAAAGTGAAAAACTACAAGAGTGATAAGCTTTTCTGTTCTAACCAGGAAATCTAGCATCGATGCAAGCAGGTTGATTACAGGTTCTAGGTTAAGCAGTCTAAGCATCATTATGAAAAATTGAAAACTAACTTAACATCACGAGTCAAGAATTGAGCAATTCTATGCTAGAGAAATCTCACAAATACCACAGACGAATAACATCCCTCAGAAATATAATCCCACCCCACACTTAAATCAGACATTGTCCTCAATGGACCAGACAAAAAGAGAATGAAAGTGTACAGGGGTACCGTAAAATGAGCGTGAGGGCGCCGGAGATGGAGCTGGCGAGACATCGGGGGTATAGACGTGCATAGAACCATAGAGAATTTTGAGATCATAACCTGAAAACATAATAAGAGAGGATCCATCATACGATTAGAACAGTTGGAGTACAGAAGACTCGACCAATCACAAAGTTTCAACAAAGACCCAAAACAACATAAACCGACACGAACAAAAACAAAAAGTACAGAGTTCTGGATGATAAGAGAAATAAAGAAAAATCCTGAAATCACTGGGGCGGAGGGTGTTGGTGATCATCTGGAGCCTGAAACTGTCGAAAGAACTGAAGCTGTGGCTGGTACATCTGCTGCTGCAGCGTCTGGAAGCTGGTAAAACGCTCGTCGGACTCCTGTTGCCACTTCTAAGTGGCCTCCCAGTGCGCGTCTGAATCGGCTCTCATCTCTCTAAGCTCACGCTCCAGTCAACTGAAGTCATATGCTGGGGCCGCTTCCGGCTCTGGCTCTGGTGCTGGTGTCGATCTTCCACGTTTCTCAATGAAAGGATCGCAGTGGGAAGCTGAAGATGTTGCTCGAGGTGTTATCCGGCGGGGAAGCCACCTGGAGGGTGTCGCGCCTCGCGGTTCCTCTCATTTTCTTCGCCGGAGGTGGGGCGGAAGAAGAAGAAGCAACTCTTTTCCCTTTTGATTTTCCCATCCTGAAAATAAATCACAAACCAAAATGCCAAGTTTAGCATAGAACAAGTGGGATTTGTGCATATAAGACAAGCAAATGGAATAAGGTATGAGACACACGAGAACATGGCATTGAACCTATGAATCAACCGAGCAATAAGGGAGTATCAATCAATGACAATCATAACAAACATCAAAGATATCAATATCAAAGAATGCAAGTAGGATGTCAACAAGTGAAGGCACAATCCCATAAGCACATATCTAGGTCTTAAACACACTTAGCAAGATCAACATTTAGGCATTAAGCAACTTGGCAAAGATCATCATGGAAACAATTAACCAATTGCAATTCAAGCTTGAGTCATAATCAAGTCATAAGCAAGTCCAAATCAGCCATATAAGCCACACAAGCTAAGATCACAACTCATGAAATCGGTATGCAAAAAGTGTACCTTAATCCGTCATACGAGCTAATTAAAGTATAGATATCCGAGGACAAGCATGCATACATGTCTATAATCATCACAAGATCAATCACACAACAAAAATTCATCCAATTTCGTCCATAAGCAAAAATCCCCAATTTCGATAAAAATCGGTATGGAATGTCTATGAAATTTCACAATTGGAAAGGCAAACGAAGTCGAAATGACCCCCGATTCAAACTACAAGCTCATTACACCATCAATTTCAAGAATATCAAGTCAATTTCAGAAAACCCCAAAATTGAAAAATTAGGGTTCTTGAGCTCAAGAACACAAATTCGATTCAGCACTTGCAAGATCGATTTCCATGGCAAATATACTGATTAAAGCATCATGGAGGGTAGGGAAGGTGATTTACATACCCGAATGTCGACTCAAACTCAAGAAATCGAAGAAAAACGAGAAGAGTGGTTGGGTCGAGTTTTCAACTCGAGATGCTGCTGCTGCGGTCGGGGGCATCGTCGGCGGCTGCAGCTGGAGGAACGTCAGAGCTCGGCGCGGCGGTCGTCGGATGGAAGGGGAAGGCGACGGGGTCGCTGCTGCTCGGTCGGAGGGGATGAGACGAGGGGGGTCGGGTTTGGTGCGTCGGGAGTGATGTGGGTTGGGTGGAGCTGCTGGGTGCGGGGTCCTGCGACGGGGGAAGGGCGGCGGGTGGAGTGGAAGGTCCGGCCGGCGGTCCAAGCTCCGCCGGCGGTGGTGGGTTTGTGTGGTGGTTGGGTGTTTGGAGGTGTTAGGTAAGAGGAGGATTTGAGAGGATTTGGGAGAGAGAAACGAAGAGAGAGAGTGTGAAATCCAAAAATGAGAAGGGGAAAGGGACTTACCTCTGAATTTTTGAGCTTACACAGCGTGTAAGCTCCTTAGTGCAATAGCTTACACGGCGTGTAAGCTCTTACACGGGTCTTTACACAGCTGTGTAAGCCCACTGTGTTTCTTAGCTCTCTTTGGGTTCTCTATTCCAGATTTTGGCCAATTTCTTGCAAATTGGTCACTCCTCTTCCTGCAAACAAAATATTCAACCCAAATAACACCCAATATATATTTTTTTGATTATTTTCTATCATCCGAACTCAACCGACTCGACACAAAATTCTCAAAATGACTCAAAATAAATAAAAACTGACTCGATAAATTTAAAATGACTCCAGCCGTGGGTTGCCTCCCACGAAGCGCTCTTGCTTAACGTCCTTGAGCCGGACGATACCTGGACGGTGTTATGAGACATCCCAACTCAGGATTTCTCTTAGGCCCGAGTCGGAGTTCATGAAATATGGCCTTGGGGATCCTCCGGCAAGTGTGAACTTCTTCTCATTTGCGTGAATTATCTTGGTTCGTTCTGGTGGCTCGGTAGACGGGGGCTGAGCAATCGGCTTCCAAACCGCCTTCATCTTCTCTTTATTCACCTCCTTTATCTCACCAGGATCTTTAACGTTTGGTGATTCATGAGGGGACGCCGTCGGATCCTCCTTCTTTCTCGGCCTTTGTGCCGGCAGCTCATTCTTCACATTAGGGACCTGTCCAACACCTGACAAGACAATTTCTGCAGAAACTCTAGATTTCTCATTAGAACTAGAGTTGACCGAAGCCAAATCCACAGCTTCAACAGATAAACAATGCATCTCTTCTTTGACTGGGACTTTCATACCGTCCTTGAGGTGGAATGTCATGGTGTCCTTGCCGACCCTTAATGTCAACGAGCCATTCGGGACATTAATGTTAATGCCGGCTATTGCCATGAACGGTCGGCCTAGGAGAAGAGTGACATCTTCCTCTCGAGTATCCATGACAACAAAGTTAGTCAAAATAGTAAAAGGACCACAACGGACAACCACGTCTTCTATCAATCCCCTAGGTAGTTTAACAGATCTGTCGGCAAACACTAAATGCATGCTAATTGGTTTCAAGTCTCCTAGGTTCAATTTCTCAAACAGGCATGTAGGCATAACATTGATAGAAGCACCTAGATCAATTACACTACGATCAATCTTCACATTATTAATAATGCAAGGCAAAGTAAAAGCACCGGGATCTCAACACTTAGCTGGGGGTGGTATGGGTGTCGCATGGCCCTGGATAGCAGAGCATTTTTCCTCGAGGGATACGGAGGACAACTCTCCCTTCTTCTTGTTTTTTGCAGGATCCTTTACGATTTTGTCAGCCTCCGGTATCACTTGGATAGCATCAGTAACTGGTGTATTCATATTCGTGTTCTTCAAGTATCCATGCCACTTTCTGTACCGGGTATCATGATCCTTCTCCTTTGATTGCGCGGCCTTAGGAAACGGAATCCGAGGCTGATATGGAGGGAGAGGTGGCGCAGGTGCTGTCTTTGTCAGGGAAGGCGGGGCAGTCACCTCCTCTTCTTCTTCTCTATCCTCCTCCTCGATCTCTGGCTTGTCAATGGCTATAGCATCAGGATTTATGGCCGGCTCAGGAGCTGCAGGATCAGCTGATTGCTTGTCGCTTGTTGTGGAGACAGCCTTGACGTGCTCCTTCCTAATGGTCGAGTCGACTTGAACCGATGATTGATTCAGGAGGGGGCTATTAGTTATCAAGCTACACATGTTATTTATCATGCTCTCCATTCGTTGACCTCGAGCTTCATGTTCTTGATTTATGGCGGCTTGAAGCTTGAATTTCTCTTCATATTTATCGAGCCTTTCCATGATCAGGTCGAGCGTCTTGGCTACCTCGATATCCCTTGTGTTCCTTGATGTAGATCTCTGAGGTTGATCTTGATAACTATCGCTCAAGTACTGATTCTGACTCTGGTTGTATCCGAGGTTGTAAGGAGGACGCTTTTGGAAGCTTCCTTGTTGTTGAGGAGGTTGTCTGAACTGACGATAGTCGGGGTAGCCCTGTTGACTGTTGGTGAAGCCTTGATCAATAAAGTTCACTTCCTCTGAAGACCAGTTACCGAAAATCTTCTTCATTTCTTTCTGCACTTCAATCTTAATCTGATCTTCACGACTTGGTCGGCTCTTAGCTGCTCCAAACTGTCTCTCCCAGCTTCTGGACTTAGATGCGTAGTTTGCAAAGTGAAGAAGAGCAGCTTCTGGTGCGAGTGCGATGTAGTCGCCATCAGCTAAGAAGTTAACCCATTTAGCTGATTCTTCGTTCATCCCTCGGGCGAAGATCTCAGCTAGCTGTCTCTGCTCAAATCCATGATGAGGGCAGTCGTAGAGAAGCTCTTGAAATTCGTTCCAAGCGTCATATAAGTTTACTCCTCTCTTCTGAACAAATCTGGCAATGCTGTCCTTGTAAGCTGTAGTTCTTGAAGGAGGAAAGTATTCCTCTACGAAGTCTTGAGCTAGACTATCCCGATCGGTGTAGTGGCTAGGTGGTTTCATACTGAGCCATCTCTTGGCAGCGCCTCTAAGGGAGAATGGGAAGACTCGTAAGCATAATGTGTTCTTACCGAGGTTCCCACTCTTGAACGTCTCGCACATGGCTAGGAAGTTCGCCAAATGTGTGCATGGGTTATCTTGCGGCTTCCCTTCGAACTGAACATCCCTAGAGATCATTTCCAAGAAGGGGATTGTGATCTCATAGTCAGGATCGTCGTCATTAGAAGGCACGGTGATGGAAGACCGAATGTTAGATGCGCGCGGCTTATTGTAGTCCCCAAGACTCTTTGGAGCGGACATTGCGGTAGGGAAGATGGAACGGGAGTGATTCGATTCTGTACCTGCTATGATCTGCAAGGGACAAAGACAAGCACAACCGGTGTAAAATCGAAGTGTGACGGGAAATGAAAGATGGAAAATAGAAGAATAAAATGCCAACTCTTCTTTCAAACAATATAGAAGAGTCCCCGGCAACGGCGCCAATTTGATGCTACAGTTTTAGCGGTATCAAATAACTACCAAGCTGGAAAGCTAGGGTAGATCGTATTCCACAGGGTTTCTTCTAATTGACTACTCAAAGAAGCTGGCAATTTATCCAAGTTTAAGCACGTTGTGCGTGGTGTGAATTCCACGACTTCTAGACTAAGATACAGGAAAATTAAAATGAAATTAAAAGACAGAATGATTGGTTGGTTTAGACAGACGACATACAAGCTTAGATTTCGAATTCCCCTTAGATCACCAAGGTAACAGCAATCACAAGACCAGCGGTTTTCAATTCTCATTCAATCAATTTCTATACACCACCATAACTTCTGAGCCTTAGGTTTAAGACTGGCGAACGTTCGCTCTATCCGATCTAACTACCAAGATTAATTAGTCGCCCGGGTACGGTCGCCTCTCGCAATGACTTAACTTAACTGGTGCAATTACTATTGATTTATGAGTTACTCTTGAAGTGAATTAACCCTAACCGGTTCCTACGAAAGGCACACTCCCATTATAAGGTTAACTGGTTGAATTGATGTTTTAAAGAGAGGCGAGCGTTCGCTTCTATCCTCAGCTTAACAAGAATCTAAACTAGGTGATCAAGTAAGACAAGTTTATGCGCCAAAGCAGGAAGATGTCTGGCGACTAACCCTAGCGATCAACTAATCTAGGCGATCAACTAGAGAAGAAACATAAACAATGAAGAACAAAACAACCATGCAAAGAGAAACTGATTGAACTTTGAATCTAATTACCGCCGATCCATGACCGCTTTAAATCCCTGGGTCACTTAGGCTTCATCTAATCTAAGCTCTACAAGTTTAGCTACTCATATCTGACAAACAAGAATCAAAGGCGACAGAAGGATTCATCTTAAACAAAGGAATAACAGAAAAGGATCTGAATTCCAGACGATCTGTGAAGCTTCGATCTTGAGAATCTTCAATTTCTAGCTCCGAGTGTCTTCCGGGATGGATTGATGGCGTCACGATCTCTCCGATAACTCCGGAATACTCTCTCAACTCTCCTCAAGTCGTGGCTGATCTCTCTCGATTGAATGTTAACAAACCTGGCTTCGAAAAGTCTATTAATACCCCCGAAAACCCTTTCCTTGTTGGAAAAGCTGAGAATTTCCCGTCTGGGGAGCTTACACGGCGTGTAAGCTCACAGTGCATTTAGCTTACACGGTGTGTAAGCTCCAAAACGCAGCGTTTTGAGTCGAACAGACTTCCAACTTGTTTCGATCATTCCTGCTCCGTTTGAACTCCAATTTGGTCTCCGTTTGAAGCGTTGAACTCGTGAGAGAGTCCTATATAATGTGGTAACCTGGGGCTCAACATAAAAGCTCACAAAAAGGGTAAAAATAGCTGAGAAATAGACAATGTATGCACTAGGAGCCGATAATCACAAAGTTACGACAAATACACCAAATACTCATCAAAATGGCATCAAAGGGTATGAAATGTTGCTTAAATGGGGCTGATAATCACCGCAAATCGAGTGTCATCAATGATCATCTCTCTTTCTTTTTCCTTCATTCCCTTGGCCATGTGTGGCTAATTTCCTAGGTTTCCTTGAATTGATAGATAGTTGTGCTATGATAGAGGTTGATTGTGTAAACATGCTATGATTGATCTTGGATGTAAGAAGATGATCTCTTGACTTGTTGTTAATTTCATTGATTGCCATGTTTGCTTGATTTGGTCTATTCTTTGTGATGTAATGCATGAGAGTGCTTAGATTACATGGATTGTAGGTCTAGGGATTGATGAGAGTGTGTTCTAAGAGATTAGGACATCTCAATTCAACCATAGTTGCACGATTTCTCTCTTGTGCATTTTATCGAACACTTGGTGTGCATTAGGTTTTTCATTCAATTGAACTTTGATTAGTCTTTTGATGATTCTCTTAGTTTTAGGACATTGTCATGAGAGTGTGGTGTCTAGCCTAGTGGTCATAGAGTCATAGGAGAGGGTTTGTAGCTTGGCATTTCATCAAACACCTTTAATGCATCCTTAGTCACTTAGCTTGAGAGCGAGAGCCTAGGTTGAGTGGTTCTAGGATAGCAACTTAGTGCTACGAGAGTGCATTGAGTCTATAGAAGGGATTTGCATGGTCATTCGATTGCAACCTCGATCATGTTTGGCTTGTTTGTGCATTTGTTCCTCTTGAGCACGATGAAGCTATCTTTCCAAGTGAACCTCCTTTGTCTTTGTTTTGCACCTCTTTGTTTGTTTGTTTAGTTTTCTTTATGTTTTCATTTGTTCCTATATCAAACCAAAACTTCTTTTAAGTGAATAGACCGTCCATGAACCGTGTGAGTAGTGGCAATTGAGAGAGCCCTCGTGGAGATACGACCTTGAATGTTGCGAGTTAAATCTTGCACATCAAGTTTTTGGCGCCGTTACCGGGGAACTTTCTCAATCCTAAGAAAGCATTTAGTAGTGGACCAATCTATTCACTTCCTTTCGTTTTAGTTTTGCTTCTTGTTATTAGTTTGTTTGGTTTTGTTATCCGTATTGTTGTATTACTTGGTTGTGTTTGTTGAGCTTGTTTGTAGGTACCAAGTCATTGATCCACTAAACCGTTCTCTACCTCACTTAGTTCATGGGAGCAAGGTCGCAAGTAAGATGAACTCGTGGAATGGAAGTAATGGGTATGGTATCTATCAAGGGTGGAATCCATCTCCTAACCCATACTATGGTCATCCTACTTCATCCAACTACTACCAAGACACTTATGAGGGAGATAGCCAATGGTGGGATCAAGATCAACAAGCTTCAATGCCAATGTGGAATGAACAATGTCCCTATCCATCTCTACCATACCATCAAGTCTTGCCAGAGTATTATCAAGAGGATTTCACAAGTCATGAACAACATTCTCACACCGCCTTCCATGCTAGAGGAGCTCTTTAAGATGGTTAGAGAAAGCGAGCGTCCTCAAGAGGAGTTCACAAGCTATGAGCAGCCCTCTCAACCTCCATCTATGCTAGAGGAGCTCTTGAAAATGGTGAAGGAAAGTGAGCGTCCTCGAGAGGAGTTCGTACGCTATGAGGAACCTCCTCCACCTCTTCCCACGCTTGAGGAAGCTTTGAAGATTGCAGAAGACAATGCGAACCAACTTAATCGCTTAGCACAAAGCATGGCGCACATCAATGGGATTCTTGAAAATGAACGTCAACCCCATAAGGTGGAGCAACACTCTCCCCCTCCATCTATGCTAGAGGAGTTCTCGAAGATTGCGGACGACAACGCGGCTCAGCTCAATCGCCTAGCTCAATGTATGAATCTCACCTTGGAAGCTCTAGAGAATGAGAATCAGCCCAAGAAGGTGGAGCAAGTTTATGATGATAAAGATGACACTTGTGAATCCGAAAAGCTTGACACAGAAGAAGATTTGGTAGTGGAGGCGATTGAAGAACATGTTCTCCCCGAGGACACACCAAGTAACAATGAAATGGGGATAGAAGAACCAAGAAGACTTGAGGATGATGACACTTTAGAGGTGATGAAAGATGATTTGAAGACTCTTCAAGAACAGGTGGTACCGAGAGTGGAGCACGAAAGTGAACAACACAACCCTATTGTGGTGCCACCAAAGATTGTGAGTACTCTTCAATCTTCTTGCTTGGTCATGAAGTATTTTTTGCCAAGAACCCAAGGAGACATGCATCTCTACCCTTCCTAAGGTGGTCATAAGAGTGGAGTCGCCTATACTTGACCCGGAGGACTCCTTGTGTGGCATCGCCAACTTGGTAACGATGGAGCTCAATGGTGGCACCACACCTTACTATCTTCCGCAAGTTTCAAGGTTCAAAGGTAGCAAGCCACCCTAAGGTATCAAATGCTATACAAGCATCAATGTGCATTGGCTAATCTACCATTTTCCCAAGATGTTTCTTGGAGCTCAACTTTCATCGTGGAAGAAGCTACTCGACATCAAGGAGGTACTAAGTTGGACACCATAACGCAGGTATCGTCGAGCTTAAGACGGTAACTAAGCGCTTGTTGGGAGGCACCCCATGTTATCTTTAATTTTCCGCTTTTAATTGTTCGTTGAGGTATTTGTGTTGTTTTAGCTTTTTGAATAAGGTTTGACAAGCATTTTGGATCACTCTTCACCAATGATCATCATGGAACTCTTTCACCACTATTACCTCCTATGCTCCTCTCTACCAACGCGGTAACTTCGTTCCACCTTACCCTCTCTCTCTTGATCATTGAGGACAATGCTCATGTTAGTCGTAGGGGAGTTTGAGGTGTGATTATTTGTCGGTAGAAGTCCAATTATATGCTTGGATGAGTTGCATGATCTTGATTGAATGTCAAATTCCTCTATTGTAGAATCGTTCGGTTCTTGACTTTTGGTGTTTAATTGACTTCAAGCTTTCACAATGATGTTTATACTGTTCCACTTAGAACCTATAACCAGCATGTTAGCACTAATATCAAATGAGTCTAGGCCAGAGCAGAGATTTTATCACTCTTGTATGTTGGTTGATTGGTTTGATACGTGGTTTTGTACCGCTCGATAACACCGTTCTAAGATGATAAAGGCAATTGCAATTTCGCCACATTCAGCCAAAAAGCCTACCCGAATCAGTTTCCTATAGGATAACCCGTTGAGCCTTGGCCTGTTTGTTGGATCATACACATTTTCACCATATTCCATGTTTTTCATCACCTCTTTTTTCCCTCGTGATTGTGGCTTGAGATTAGACGGAGATCCAAATCGAAATCTTGTGTGGAAGTTAAGGGGCTAAGGATCAAGTGGCTTATTTGTGAAGAAAATGTTCGAAAGAAAATGCTCAAAGGAAAGTGTTCAAGTTGCTTAAGTTCTTGAAGTGCCGAAAGAAAAGCTAGGCAAGCTCGGCACCTAAGTGAAGTGTCGGGTTGAGCACTAGCAAAGGGAAAGGTTGTAAGCTAGGCAGGTTCAACACCTAAGTGAAGGGTTGAATTGAGCACTAGTATGCAGTAGAAAAAGAAAAAAAGAGAAGGAGTTCTTAAAAGTGGCCCTTGTTGTGGTAATCCTAGCTTGAGCATAAAAAGTGCAGATCTAGAAGCGGACGAAGTTGAGTCGATAGCCACATCACGATCAAAGACCAATTTCCAAATTACCCTACCTTCGCTTAATCCATTCCATATCCCGAGTTCAAGTCCTTTTGATTAGAGTTGATTTTGCCGTTGTCGGTTTTTCGGGGTCTCAATCAACCACTACTTGAAGTGTGCAGAAAATAGTGAGGTCCAAACTTGTTTGGTTGACGTTCTTGCATGTGTAGGTTAAGTTTGTTCGTGGAATAGTTTAAGCCAAATTGTTATTGTTTGAATCTCAATGGGACGGATCTTGTCAATTGTGAACTTGGATGTTTTCTGATTCATTTGCTTGAGGACAAGCAAAGCTTAGTCGTAGGGAAATTTTATGTGACTTTATTTAGTGCATTTTGAGCTTATGATTGACGTATGAAATGCTCGTGTTTGATCCTTAAATGCCATGCTTAATATGCTTTTATTGAAGTTTTGTGCTAAGTGTCCATTTGTTGTTTGGTTGCTACTTTGAGGCCAATTCCGTATCTATTGGAGTTTTTTTCTTGGCATTTTCAGGTCTTGGCGTCGTAGTACTGGTGACAAGGAGCACGTAGGATCAAACGGTAGGTCAATCGGAGCTAGGACGGAGAAGTTATGGCCGATGCAAGTTTGAGAAAAATGCACAACATTCCAGAGGATGTTTTCGGTGAGAACTCTCGTCCATTTGCAACAGAAGAATTCTGAAACTTTGGAGCCGACTCTTGAAGAAGTTTTCGGCAAAAACTTCCAGAGTTTTTGCCAAAAACCTATGAAGAAAATTCATGGTTGCTCGGTGATTTGCAAAGGAATTTTCGACGAAAACTGAAGGAGTTTTCGCCGAAAACTTTAAGACAAATCTGCACACTATATAAAGAGGAGTCGCGTTCAAAAAAAAGGGGAAGAACTCATTATTCATTATTAAGCCTTCGACAAAAAAACCCCTCTCTCCCCTTTTCAATCGCCAATCAACATCTACAACCCTAGAGCTAATTTTGGTGCAACTCAAAGTAGAGGAGCTTGGATTGAAGTCCACAACCTTCGAGAGGAGCTTGCAAGAGGAGGATTGTCATGGTGTTCTTGGTGATCATCTCTCTTTCTTTTTCCTTCATTTCCTTGGCCATGTGTGGCTGATTTCCTAGGTTTCCTTGGATTGATAGATAGTTGTGCTATGATAGAGGTTGATTGTGTAAACATGCTATGATTGATCTTTGATGTAAGAAGATCATCTCTAGACTTGTTGTTAATTCCATTGATTGCCATGTTTGCTTGATTTGGTCTATTCTTTGTGATGTAATGCATGAGAGTGCTTAGTTTACATGGATTGTAGGTCTAGGGATTGAAGAGAGTGTGTTCTAAGAGATTAGGACATCTCAATTCAACCATAGTTGCATGGTTTCTCTCTTGTGTATTATATCGAACACTTGGTGTGCATTAGGTTTTTCATTCAATTGAACTTTGATTAGTCTTTTGATGATTCTCTTAGTTTTAGGACATTGACATGAGAGTGTGGTGTCTAGCCTAGTGGTCATAGAGTCATATGAGAGGGTTTTGTAGCTTGGCATTTCATCAAACACCTTTAATGCATCCTTAGTCACTTAGCTTGAGAGCGAGAGCCTAGGTTGAGTGGTTCTAGGATAACAACTTAGTGCTACGAGAGTGCATTGAGTCTATAGAAGGGATTTGCATGGTCATTCGATTGCAACCTCGATCATGTTTGGCTTGTTTGTGCATTTGTTCCTCTTGAGCACGATGAAGCTATCTTTCCAAGTGAACCTCCTTTATCTTTGTTTTGCACCTCTTTGTTTGTTTGTTTAGTTTTCTTTATTTTTTCATTTGTTCCTATATCAAACCAAAACTTCTTTTAAGTGAATAGACCGTCCATGAACCGTGTGAGTAGTGGCAATTGAGAGAGCCCTCGTGGAGATACGACCTTGAATGTTGCGAGTTAAATCTTGCACGTCAAGTTTTTGGCGCCGTTGCCGGGGAACTTTCTCAATCCTAAGAAAGCATTTAGTAGTGGACCAATCTATTCACTTCCTTTCGTTTTAGTTTTGCTTCTTGTTATTAGTTTGTTTGGTTTTGTTATCCCGTATTGTTGTATTACTTGGTTGTGTTTGTTGAGCTTGTTTGTAGGTACCAAGTCATTGATCCACTAAACCATTCTCTACCTCACTTAGTTCATGGGAGCAAGGTTGCAAGTAAGATGAACTCGTGGAATGGAAGTAATGGGTATGGTATCTATCAAGGGTGGAATCCATCTCCTAACCCATACTATGGTCATCCTACTTCATCCAACTACTACCAAGAAACTTATGAGGGAGATAGCCAATGGTGGGATCAAGATCAACAAGCTTCAATGCCAATGTGGAATGAACAATGTCCTATCCATCTCTACCCTACCATCAAGTCTTGCCGGAGTATTATCAAGAGGATTTCACAAGTCATGAACAACATTCTCCACCGCCTTCTATGCTAGAGGAGCTCTTTAAGATGGTTAGAGAAAGCGAGCGTCCTCAAGAGGAGTTCACAAGCTATGAGTGATGATAATCGTCGTTGTGATGAGCTGGTTCTATCAAATAACTATCAAGCTCAAGAGCTAGGATAGATCGTATTCCACGGGCCTTCAATTGATTGGCTACTTCAGAACTAACAAATTACTCAAGGAAAACACGTTGTGCTTGGTGTGAGTTCCACGACTTCTAATTCTAAGGAATGCAGGAAAATTAAAACAAATTAAGCTAAAGCAGATTGAGAATTAGGGTTTGGAAACAAGAATGGCAGACGAACTTAGACTTTGAATCCCCCTTCGTTCCCCAGAGCATTGGCAATCAACAGATCAGCGGATTTCGATTCTTATTCAATCAATTACTAAAACACCACCATAACCCCTTACCCCTAGGTTTAAGACCGGCGAACGTTCGCTCTATCCGTTCTAACTACCAAGATTAACTAGCCGCCCGGGTACGGTCGCCTCTCGCAACGACTTAGCTAACTGGCGTAATTACTAGTGATTAATGAGTTACTCTTGCAGTGGATTAACCCTAACCGGTTCCTACGAAAGGCACACTCCAATTATAAGGTTAATTGTTCAATTCGATGTTCTAAAGTAAGGCGAGCGTTCGCTTCTATCCTTAGCTTAACAAGACTCTAATCTAGGTGATCAATCCAGACAAGAAACATGAACAATGAAGAACGAATCAAACATGAAAAAGAACTGATTGAATTTCGAATCTAATCACCGCCGATCCGTGACCGCTTTAAAGCCCTGGGTCACTTAGGGTTCATCTAGTCTAAGCTCTGACGAGTTTAGCTACTCATGATCATTACAAAAGAAACAAAGACAAAGAAAGAGTTCGTCATTCAAAGAAAGAACAGAAAAGGATCTGAAAAACCTAATTCGGACCACTCTGACAGACTCCGATCTTCGGTAAGTTACACTCCTAGCTCCGGTTCTCCGAGATGGAAGGGATGGTATCACGATCTCTATCCGGCTCTTCGAACTCCAACTCTTTGCTCCAGAACTTCAAAGAAATCTGATCTCGAAAAGTTGTGTTTTTCGAATTATGAATTGTATCCTTTATATTGGCCACCGGGTTAAGTATAAATACTTAACCCTAGTTGGGCCTGGCTGAGATGGTATTTTCGCCGAAACCATAGGGGTGGTTTCGGCGAAAACTCTTGTGTGAATGGACGTCCGCCGACTGATCCTTCTGTTCATCCTTTTCGGTCCAAAAACTCAAAGTTTTCGGCGAAAACTTTCTTCACTTGACATCAGCCGGTTTGCACTAATGTTTTCGCTGAAAACATATACTTAGTTTCGGCGAAATCTCCTTTGTCTTGGCACCAGTCTGAATGCACTAATATTTTCGCCGAAATCCATAGGACATTTTTGGCGAAAGTGTCTTTGTAATCGGGCAGGATTTTGGTTGGACTTTGATTGGTTCCTTTGATCGATTCCGGTTCAGTTCCTCGATGTTCCTATGCCTTAGACACGTCCATGGCTACTTTATTTGACGGCAAAAACCTGTGCTTACGCAAAAACACTAGAAAACCATCAAATAGACCCGAAAAGGGCCAAGGTAACACAAATGGCACGAGATAGGGCAATTGATTGAATATTCGTCATTCTACCCTAAAAACCATGTCTTAAGCAAAGAAATGTCGCTTAAATGAGGCTGATAATCACGTCAAATCGAGTGTCATCAAATACCCCACACTTAAGCTCTTGCTTGTCCTCAAGCAAACTGAACTAGAACACACTCAAATTCACAAATGACACGAGATTAAACCGAGATTCAATTCTAACAATTTGGTTTAGACTGTTCCACGTAGAAAGAGTGACCTACACATGCAAGAACATCAACGAAATAAATTTTCGATCTCACTGATCTCTGCACACTTCAAGTAGTCGTTTTAACAAAGCACGTTTCTTGGAAAAACAATTAATCATAATTAATCGACTATGATAACACCAATTCTAATGAGAAATGACTTTAAGCTCTAGCCATGATGTGGACGCGGAGGTAGGAAAAGTGACGTGGCTATCGACTCGACTTCATCCGTTTCTAGATCTGTACGTTACATGTTCTAGCTAGGACCGATTTAAACAACAATTAATTTCAAGTTCAATTTCTTCCTTCAATTTATTTACTGCATACTAGTGCTCGATACCAAACACTTCACTTAGGTGTTGGACCTGCCTAGCTCACAGTATTTGTGCTTATGCTAGTGCTCAACCCGAACACTTCACTTAGGTGTCGGGCTTGCCTAGCTTTATTTTCAGCACTTTAAAGAACTTAACATTAACTTGAACAACTCAATTACTTGATTCAACAATTTAGCCACTTGGTCTTAGCTAGTTATAACTTTTTAACAAGATTTTGAATTGGATTTTCGTCTAATCTCAAGCCACAATCACAGGTGAACAAATATGGAGTGAAAAACATGGGAGAAGCTAGCATTTATCATCTTAGAACGGTGTTATCGAGCTTTGTTATTAACAGACAAATCAGTTCAATTAATTCAAGTTTCAACTACTGAAGTGATTTATGATCTGTCCTAGACTCATTTAATATCAGTTCCAACACGTTGGTTACAGGTTCTAAGTGGAACAGTCTAGACGTCATTGTTCAAAATTGAAGTCAATTTAACATCACAAGTCAAGAATTGAGCAATTCTATGCTAGAGAAACTGGAATGGAATCACGAGGCACACAAAACACAATCAAGGGCAATCAAGTTCATGCAAGGTTCTCTAGCATCCTACCCCACACTTAAATCGGACTGTGTCCTCACAGGACTAATTCTAGAGTTCATAGTGGAATGGAAGAACCTGGACCGAGATGATTGGCGTAGTGGATGAGCATGGATCCTCGGAGCGGAGGTAATCTACTTAAGTGAAGCAAAGGGAATCTCCCAACTGCCTACAAAACAAAAACAAATAAAACATAAAAAGGAAACCGAGACAAGTGCCTCGGATCCACACAGAAAAAAGTTGGGCCGAAGTCCGAAAAGAATAAATAAAAAGAAAGGATAAGGAAAAGGACACCACCTGATCATCACTGGTCAGAGGTGTCAGGGTGGGGGAAGTGGAAGTAATCGCCGAGCTGTCGCTGCCACTCCAGCTGTCGCTCATATCGCCGGTCGGCTCGGCGCATGTGTTGTTGCATAATAGTCCACCTAGCCCCTTGAGTGGCGTTGTCGGTGATGCGCCACTCTTGCAGTCGCTCGTACAGCTCACCAATGTCCGTGGGATGCGGTCGAGGCTGAGGCTGCTATGCCTGGTATGGATCTGGAATGTATGGCGGCGACTGGTGGATGTACCCTGCCGCATGGTGTGGCGAGGGTATGTAATCTTGAAACTCGGGCGGTGGCTGCTGCTCCTCAGCATCATCGTCATCCTCCGACTTGACCGCAGGATGGAGTGGAGGATCTGCTGCTACATGGGGACTGAGGTCGAGTTCTAAGTCGTACTCGACCGCCAAGTCTCCTCCAACGGTCCGAACTGGATGTCGTGGAATGTGAGGACCATATTCATGGCCGATGCCGAAGGAGAAGATGAGCTGACCGATGAAGTTGCCTCCCAAGAGTTTGCGTGGTTGCTTCTTCCTCTTGGTCCTCAGGCTGAAGATGTGAGCTAGCACCCAGCCGGGGTGGAGAGGGTAGCTCTCTCGGATGGCTCGGTGAAGCACGAGCTCCTCCTTAAGGATATGGTGGCGATCCTTATCTCTGACATATAAAAGTGACCTCCGCCAAACCATATGAATAAACTTATAGAGCGGGTGAGAGAGAGACTTAACTGAGTTGTTCTTCCTGAGGTGATCGCCAGGCACGCCTGTCATGTGGCTCCAGAGGGCGTGCAATGCCTCGTCGTCATCATCCTCGCCCCAACCGAGGTGGTGATCGTGATAGTGCTCGTAGGGGATGCCCAGATGAGCGGCAAACTCATCGTAAGTGAGCTGCCTGTACACCCCACCAAGAAAGAAAGTGATCACCTTCTGGCCCCGTCTCTTCTTATGCTCGTCCAAGTCAAATGTCGCCCAGAACTCCTGGAGAGCAATGTCTGGGAACTCGGCGGCTATGGTGGTCAGCTCTAGGAGACCGGCCGGTGCTAAGGCGTCATGCACGTTCCCGTAGGAATCCTCATCATGCTCCTGGAGCGACTCCATGGATAAAGGACGCACGTCAGCTCCCCGGATGTGCGCGATCTTCTGGAAGTTCTCAAAGTAGAAGTCCGGAAGACGGGCGATGGTGGGATGGTATCCAGCATGGCGAGGGAGTGCAGGTGAGGGACCCAGAATGGCGGGTGTGACGGGAGCGGCAGCTCCTGAGCTCGAGGCGCCATCAAGGCGTGCCTTAGTCCTGCGCTCAAAAGTGTTCCTAAAACCAGAATGAAACCAGATTAGTCAACTAAGATCCTACCCCACACTTAGTAGAAAAACTCAATTTCACAAGGAAACGAGGGAAACTAAGTGGGGTAAGTAAAGCGGAGTAACCGGTAATCATAGACAATAGAGCACATGTCTTAAGAACAGCTATAATCAGGGAAACGCAATCAGAGTTCAAAAATTCAAACCGACATTTTTAGAAAGTCAACATTAAGTCATATGGAACCCTAATCATGGCAAGACTATCACAACTTGGAAAGTAACGGTATCATGAGATTTCAAATGGCGGCACGATAATATGAACAAGAATAAACACTTATGATAGCCAAACGATCAACAACAAGTCAACGGCAAACCGATATATCTCACAAGTCAACAAAACAACGAATCAATCGTATGCATAGCAACACATGACCAAAGGATATGGAAATTAAGCATGGAACTCCCTAAGCATCCTAGAACGGTTCTATAAGTTCAGTCAATCCTAGTTCACACGAAACAGTCGGCACGCAAAACGAGGTAAACCGAAAAGTCAACCGAAAGTCAACCCCGACGAAATTCAGCAATCCATATGTCAAAAGATTTGTATTGAAAAGTTATGCACGTTACCTTGAAGCCATGGAAGCAAAAACTGAACGGGTTGGGAGGAATCGGTGAAAAGCGTTGAAAACTAGGTTTTCGGTGAACTGTAGCTGCAAAGCTCCGATTTGGTTGTTCTAGGGCTTGGTGGGATCGGAATGAGGAGGGGGAGTGAGCGGCGAAGGTCGGCGATGGCGACGGCGGGTTTTAGTGGAGGGTCGGCGGTGATTTTAAACAGATAAGGGGGGGTTTCGGTGATATGAGCGAATGTGAGATAAGGTGAGAGAGGAGTTGGTCTGAATTTTAAAGGATAATTGGGCGAAATTTTAAATTAGTTTCGGCAAAAATAGGGCAGTGGTTTCGCCGAAACTACAGGTTAACAAGAATTGGCTGATTTGAACTGGCGGTTTCGCCGAAAATTTAAGCTTGGTTTCGCCGAAAATCTTGGTTGAAGTGGTTTCGCCGAAATCATAAAGTTTTCGAACCGAAAAAGAGAAACAGGAGAAACAGGGTCGAAGTTTGAAAATCGGTTTCACCGAAAACACTGGTAGTTTCGCCGAAAATTTTGAACTGTTCGGGTTTAAATTATTTTTGCAAATCAGGCCAACTTCAGAAAATCACCGTTAAATCCAGAAAAATCGGAACGACCTCAATCAACTTGCTACTAACCCTATGACACACAAACTACACACGAAAAATAATAACTCAAACAAACTGACACTTTTGGCTCTCCCGAACCGACTCTAAAATACCAAGTTCAACAAAAAAAAAATTAAAACAGACTCCAGCCGTGGGTTGCCTCCCACGAAGCGCTCTTTTATTAACGTCCTTGAGCTGGACGATACCTGGACGGTATTAGGAGACATCCCAACTAAGATTCTCCTTCACGCTCGCGTCGGAGTTCATGAAGTACAGCTTCGGGACTTCTCCGGTAAACGTGAATTTCTTCCCGTTTGCATGCAAAAGCTTGGTACGTCCGTCGGGAAGATGATCAACGAACTTGAATGGTCCGAACAGCTCTCTAGAGAGATCATCCTTCTTGAGTATGACGATGGAAGGAATGAGGACTGTCGGCTTCTTCTTAACTTCAGTCCTCGGCTTGGTATCACCAGGATCGGTGATCGTTAGTACCTCCTTAGGAGAGGCTTTCGGCTTCTCCCTCCATACTTGTTCCGGCGCCGGTTTCTCGGAACGAATTGGTGGTGCAGCTGGGTCGGAGGAAGACGGCGGAATTTTTGGTCTCCAGACCATTTGAACTTGCTTCTCCTTGTGATTCTTCCTCCTTAATCTACCCGACTCCTTGTGTGGCGGTTTTGAAGAGGCTTGCAGTTCCTTCTTCTTTTGTGTCTTCTGAACCGAGGCTTCTGGCTTCTTCTTTGTAACCTGTTTAATACCTGCAGCAACAACTGATCTAGAGACACTGGAAGAAGCATTAGTAACGGAGTTGACCGGAGTCAACTCCACAGTTTCAACAGCAAGGCAGTGAGATTCTTCATTCCTAAAGTCATGTTTCATGTCATCTTTAAGGCGGAACGTTTTTGTTTCTTTACCAATTCTTAAAGTCAAAGAACCATTAGGAACATTAATATTCATTCCAGTAGTAGCCATGAACGGTCGACCTATAAGAATGGTTGAATCTTCTGTACCGGTATCCATAATCACATAGTCAGCTAGAAATGTGAACGGACCACATTTTGTAACAACATCTTTGATTTCTCCCTTAGGGGTTTTAAGCGATCTATCAGCAAAGACAAGTTGCATACTAGGTGGTTCAAGTTCTCCTAGGTTTAACTTTTTAAACAAGCTCACAGGCATGACATTAACAGATGCTCCTAGGTCAACTAAGCAACGTTCAATTTCAACATCATTGATGACCAAGGGTAAAGTAAAAGAACCAGGATCAGATAACTTAGCTGGATATGGAGAAACGGGTTTCTTAGCACGAATGTCAGGGTATCCTTCCTTGTTCCCCTTCATGCCAGTCTCGATCCTTGCGTTTGGCAGCAATGCTCTAGGAAAAGGAGGCTTCACGACGTATAGTGCAAGAGGAGGATCATCCTTAGGCGCTGGTTCCCGCTCCTCTTCTTCTTCTTCTTCCGGCGTTTCAGCGATCCTGCGTAAAACAGAAAAAGCATCAGCAATTAAGTTCGGAAGTTTTTGAGCAGTTACCATTTTAGCCTGTTCTTTTCTCGGGTTTGGCTCTGTCTGGCTTGGAAGCTGGCCAAATGGTCGACCAGATGCTAGCATGCTCGAGATGTTGTTCATGACTTGCTCAATCCTTGTCCAGATGCTATTTGTTCTTGATTGAGAAGAGCTTGAGCCTTGAACTGACTATCGTGATCATCGAGTCTGGTGATAATCTGGTTGAGCTTCTTATCCAGGTCACTGACATTGTTCTCTCTTTGCTGCTGCTATCCTGGATAGGTATTATTGAAGTATTGGTTCTGGCGATTGCCAGGAGCAGTTCCATAGTTACCCGGATTGCGATGCGGGCGGCTGGTAGACACCTGCCGGCGGATGATTAGGCTTCTGATCCTGAGCTGGAACAACCGGGCGGTTGTTCTGGTTCTGGTTATGATTGGCGCCAGCATTGTAGGGAGGTCTGTCTTGATAGTTCCCTTGCTGTCTGAAGTTACGATAACCAGCATAACCGTTCTGATTATTGACGAAGCCTTGTTGAATGAAATTTACCTCTTCGGCAGACCAGATTTCTGCTTTACCAAAATTCTGACAACGGCCTCCGTTATGTGCGCAAGCTCCACACCACTCGCAATCGGCAACATAGACAGAAGCTACCGGTGGCTTGATTGGTGTGGTAGACTTCTTCAAATGCTTCTCTACCTCTGCCTTGATAGCTGCTTCGAAATCTAGCTTGCTCCTCGACCCTTCATATTATCGCTCCCAGTTCCTTGACTTGGAGGCACAGTTTGCGAAGTGCAGAAGAGCAGCTTCAGGGGTGAGTGTAGTGCAATCCCCTTCAGCTAGAGAATTGACCCACTTGGCAGATTCTTCTCTAAGTCCTCGAGAGAAGATTTCAGCTAACTGCCTCTGCTCGAATCCATGATGAGGGCAGGTGTAGAGGAGTTCTTGAAACTGATTCCAAGTATCATATAAACTTTCTCCTTCTTTCTGGGAGAATCTGGCGATGCTGTCCTTGATGGCGGTTGTTCTGGCCGGAGGGAAGTATTCTTCAACAAAGTCCTGAGCCAGAGTATCCCAGTTAGTGTAGTAGCCAGGTGGTTTGCCAGTAAGCCACCTCTTAGCAGCGCCTTTCAAAGAGAACGGGAAAGCTCTCAGACAAAGAGTGTTTTTGTCGAGGTTTCCGTTTTTAAAAGTACTGCAGAGATCAAGGAAGTCTGCAAGATGAATGCACGGATTGTCTAGGGGCCTGCCTTCAAACTGTAAATCCCTAGAGATCATGGTCAAGAATGGAATTTTGATCTCATAGTCAGGATCTCCTTCAATGCGCGGAACGGCAATGGCAGATCGAATGCTAGTCGCGCTCGGCTTGTTATAGTCTGCTAGACTCTTCTGTGCAGGTGGGGGGGGCGACGGTTGATCGCCGTTTGGTGGTAATCTATCGGTCATGGTGGGAGATGGAGGCGGTGAAAGTGACTCGGTGTATGAAGCGGATGAAGAGTGTGCTGAAGACGGAGATGAGGAACTCTCCTTCGGTTCCTTGATCTTGATCGGAGTGATGAATGGATTGGATCTGCCTTCCTTCAGAATCTGTGATCGTAGAGGTGTAGCAGAACTGCCTGGATTCCCTGCAATCTTAGCCTGTTCGGTCTGAGAGCGAGTCCAAGGACGGTGAGGCATACACCTGTAAACCTACAGATAACAAAGACAAACAAAACCAGTGTAAAATCGAAGTGGATGGAAAAATGAAAGATGGAAAATAGAAGAATAAATTGCCAGATCTTCTTTCAACAATCAAAAGAAGTCCCCGGCAACGGCGCCAATTTGATGAGAACCGTCGTTGTGATGAGATGGTTCTATCAAATAACTATCAAGCTCAAGAGCTAGGATAGATCGTATTCCACGGGCCTTCAATTGATTGGCTACTTCAGAACTAACAAATTACTCAAGGAAAACACGTTGTGCGTGGTGTGAGTTCCACGACTTCTAATTCTAAGGAATGCAGGAAAATTAAAACAAATTAAGCTAAAGCAGATTGAGAATTAGGGTTTGGAAACAAGAATGGAAGACGAACTTAGACTTTGAATCCCCCTTCGTTCCCCAGAGCATTGGCAATCAACAGATCAGCGGATTTCGATTCTTATTCAATCAATTACTAAAACACCACCATAACCCCTTACCCTTAGGTTTAAGACCGGCGAACGTTCGCTCTATCCGTTCTAACTACCAAGATTACCTAGCCGCCCGGGTACGGTCGCCTCTCGCAACGACTTAGCTAACTGGCGTAATTACAAGTGATTAATGAGTTACTCTTGTAGTGGATTAACCCTAACCGGTTCCTACGAAAGGCACACTCCAATTATAAGGTTAATTGTTCAATTCGATGTTCTAAAGTGAGGCGAGCGTTCGCTTCTATCCTTAGCTTAACAAGACTCTAATCTAGGTGATCAATCCAGACAAGAAACATGAACAATGAAGAACGAATCAAACATGAAAAAGAACTGATTGAATTTCGAATCTAATCACCACCGATCCGTGACCGCTTTAAAGCCCTGGGTCACTTAGGGTTCATCTAGTCTAAGCTCTGACGAGTTTAGCTACTCATGATCATTACAAAAGAAACAAAGACAAAGAAAGAGTTCATCATTCAAAGGAAGAACAGAAAAGGATCTGAAAAACCTAATTCGGACGACTCTGACAGACTCCGATCTTCGGTAAGTTACACTCCTAGCTCCGGTTCTCCGAGATGGAAAGGATGGCGTCACGATCTCTATCCGACTCTTCGAACTCCAACTCTTCGCTCCAGAACTTCAGAGAAATCTGATCTCGAAAAGTTGTGTTTTTCAAATTATGAATTGTATCCTTTATATTGGCCGACGGGTTAAGTATAAATACTTAACCCTAGTTGGGCCGGGCTGAGATGGTATTTTGCCGAAACCATAGGGGTGGTTTCGGCGAAAACTCTTGTGTGAATGGACGTCCGCCGACTGATCCTTCTATTCATCCTTTTCGGTCCGAAAACTCAAAGTTTTCGGCGAAAACTTTCTTCACTTGACATCAGCCGGTTTGCACTAATGTTTTCGCCGAAAACATATACTTAGTTTCGGCGAAATCTCCTTTGTCTTGGCACCAGTCTGAATGCACTAATATTTTCGCCGAAATCCATAGGACATTTTCGGCGAAAGTGTCTTTGTAATCGGGCAGGAATTTTGGTTGGACTTTGATTGGTTCCTTTGATCGATTCCGGTTCAGTTCCTCGATGTTCCTATGCCTTAGACACGTCCATGGCTACTTTATTTGACGGCAAAAACCTATGCTTACGCAAAAACACTAGAAAACCATCAAATAGACCTGAAAAGGGCCAAGGTAACACAAATGGCACGAGATAGGGCAATTGATTGAATATTCGTCATTCTACCCTAAAAAACATGTCTTAAGCAAAGAAATGTCGCTTAAATGAGGCTGATAATCACGTCAAATCGAGTGCCCATCAATGAGCAGCCCTCTCAACCTCCTTCTATGCTAGAGGAGTTCTTGAAAATGGTGAAGGAAAGTGAGCATCCTCGAGAGGAGTTCGTACGCTATGAGGAACCTCCTCCACCTCTTCCCACGCTTGAGGAAGCTTTGAAGATTGCAGAAAACAATGCGAACCAACTTAATCGCTTAGCACAAAGCATGGCGCACATCAATGGGATTCTTGAAAATGAACGTCAACCCCATAAGGTGGAGCAACACTCTCCCCCTCCATCTATGCTAGAGGAGTTCTCGAAGATTGCGGATGACAACGCGGCTCGGCTCAATCACCTAGCTCAATGTATGAATCTCACCTTGGAAGCTCTAGAGAATGAGAATCAGCCCAAGAAGGTGGAGAAAGTTTATGATGATAAAGATGACACTTGTGAATCCGAAGAGCTTGACACGGAAGAAGATTTGGTAGTGGAGGCGATTGAAGAACATGTTCTCCCGAGGACACACCAAGTAACAATGAAATGGGGATAGAAGAACCAAGAAGACTTGAGGATGATGACACTTTATAGGTGATGAAAGATGATTTTAAGAATCTTCAAGAACAGGTGGTACCGAGAGTGAAGCACGAAAGTGAACAACACAACCCTATTGTGGTGCCACCAAAGATTGTGAGTACTCTTCAATCTTCTTGCTTGGTCATGAAGTATTTTTTGCCAAGAACCCAAGGAGACATGCATCTATACCCTTCCTAAGGTGGTCATAAGAGTGGAGTCGCCTATACTTGACCCGGAGGACTCCTTGTGTGGCATCGCCAACTTGGTAACGATGGAGCTCAATGGTGGCACCACACCTTACTATCTTCCGCAAGTTTCAAGGTTCAAAGGTAGCAAGCCACCCTAAGGTATCAAATGCTATACAAGCATCAATGTGCATTGGCTAGTATACCATTTTCCCAAGATGTTTCTTGGAGCTCAACTTTCATCGTGGAAGAAGCTACTCGACATCAAGGAGGTACTAAGTTGGACACCATAACGCAGGTATCGTCGAGCTTAAGACGGTAACTAAGCGCTTCTTGGGAGGCACCCCATGTTATCTTTAATTTTCCGCTTTTAATTGTTCTTTGAGGTATTTGTGTTGTTTTAGCTTTTTGAATAAGGTTTGACAAGCATTTTGGATCACTCTTCACCAATGATCATCATGGAACTCTTTCACCACTATTACCTCCTATGCTCCTCTCTACCAACGCGGTAACTTCGTTCCACCTTACCCTCTCTCTCTTGATCATTGAGGACAATGCTCATGTTAGTCGTAGGGGAGTTTGAGGTTTGGTGTGATTATTTGTCGGTAGAAGTCCAATTATATGCTTGGATGAGTTGCATGATCTTGATTGAATGTCAAATTCCTCTATTGTAGAATCATTCGGTTCTTGACTTTTGGTGTTTAATTGACTTCAAGCTTTCACAATGATGTTTAGACTGTTCCACTTAGAACCTATAACCAGCATGTTAGCACTAATATCAAATGAGTCTAGGCCATAGCAGAGATTTTATCACTCTTGTATGTTGGTTGATTGGTTTGATACGTGGTTTTGTACCGCTCGATAACACCGTTCTAAGATGATAAAGGCAATTGCAATTTTGCCACATTCAGCCAAAAAGCCTACCCGAATCAGATTCCTATAGGATAACTCGTTGAGCCTTGGCCTGTTTGTTGGATCATACACATTTTCACCATATTCCATGTTTTTCATCACCTCTTTGTTCCCTCGTTATTGTGGCTTGAGATTAGACGGAGATCCAAATCAAAATCTTGTGTGGAAGTTAAGGGGCTAAGGATCAAATGGCTTATTTTTGAAGAAAATGTTCAAAAGAAAATGCTCAAAGGAAAGTGTTCAAGTTGCTTAAGTTCTTGAAGTGCCGAAAGAAAAGCTAGGCAAGCTCGGCACCTAAGTGAAGTGTCGGGTTGAGCACTAGCAAAGGCAAAGGCTGTAAGCTAGGTAGGTTCAACACCAAAGTGAAGGGTTTAATCAAGCACTAGTATGCAGTAGAAAAAGAAAAAAAGAGAAGGAGTTCTTAAAAGTGGCCCTTGTTGTGGTAATCCTAGCTTGAGCGTAAAAATTGCAGATCTAGAAGCGGACGAAGTTGAGTCATAGCCACATCACGATCAAAGACCACTTTCCAAATTACCCTACCTTCGCTTAATCCATTCCATATTCCTAGTTCAAGTCCTTTTGATTAGAGTTGATGTTGTCGTGGTCGATTTTTCTGTGTCTCAATTAACCACTACTTGAAGTGTGCAGAAAATAGTGAGGTCCAGACTTGTTTGGCTGACGTTCTTGCATGTGTAGGTTAAGTTTGTTCGTGGAACAGTTTAAGCCAAATTGTTATTGTTTGAATCTCAATGGGACCGATCTTGTCATTTGTGAACTTGGATGTTTTCTGATTCATTTGCTTGAGGACAAGCAAAGCTTAGTCGTAGGGGAATTTGATGTGACTTTATTTAGAGCATTTTGAGCTTATGATTGACGTATGAAATGCCCGTGTTTGATCCTTAAATGCCATGCTTAATATGCTTTTATTGAAGTTTTGTGCTAAGTGTCCATTTGTTGTATGGGTGCTACTTTGAGGCCAATTCCGTGTCTATTGGAGTTGTTTTCTTGGCATTTTCAGGTCTTGGCGTCATAGTACTAGTGACAAGGAGCACGTAGGATCAAACTGGAGGTCAATCGGAGCTAGGACGGAGCAGTTATGGCCGATGCAAGTTTGAAAAAAATGCACAACATTCCTGAGGATGTTTTCGGCGATAACTCTAAGTTCTCGCCGAAAAACTCTCGTCCATTTGCAACAGAAGAATTTTGAAACTTTGGAGCCGATTCCTGAAGAAGTTTTCGGCGAAAACTTCCAGAGTTTTCACCGAAAACCTATGAAGAAAAGTCATGGTTGCTCGGTGATTTGCAAAGAAAACTTGAAGAGAAATCTGCACACTATATAAAGAGGAGTCGCGTTCAAAAAAAGGGGAAGAACTCATTATTCATTATTCAGCCTTCGACAAAAAAAACCCATCTCTCACCTTTTCAATCGCCAATCAACATCCACAACCCTAGAGCCAATTTTGGTGCAACTCAAAGTAGAGGAGCTTGGATTGAAGTCCACAACCTTGGAGAGGAGCTTGCAAGAGGAGGATTGCCATGGTGTTCTTGATGATCATCTCTCTTTCTTTTTCCTTCATTCCCTTGGCCATGTGTGGCTGATTTCCTAGGTTTCCTTGAATTGATAGATAGTTGTGCTATGATAGAGGTTGATTGTGTAAACATGCTATGATTGATCTTGGATGTAAGAAGATGATCTCTAGACTTGTTGTTAATTCCATTGATTGCCATGTTTGCTTGATTTGGTCTATTCTTTGTGATGTAATGCATGAGAGTGCTTAGATTACATGGATTGTAGGTCTAGGGATTGAAGAGAGTGTGTTCTAAGAGATTAGGACATCTCAATTCAACCATAGTTGCATGATTTCTCTTTGTGCATTTTATTGAACACTTGGTGTGCATTAGGTTTTTCATTCAATTGAACTTTGATTAGTCTTTTGATGATTCTCTTAGTGGTCATAGAGTCATAGGAGAGGGTCTTGTAGCTTGGCATTTCATCAAACACCTTTAATGCATCCTTAGTCACTTAGCTTGAGAGCGAGAGCCTAGGTTGAGTGGTTCTAGGATAGGAACTTAGTGCTACGAGAGTGCATTGAGTCTATAGAAGGGATTTGCGTGGTCATTCGATTGCAACCTCGATCATGTTTGGCTTGTTTGTACATTTGTTCCTCTTCAACATGATGAAGCTATCTTTCCAAGTGAACCTCCTTTATCTTTGTTTTGCACCGCTTTTTTTTGTTTGTTTAGTTTTCTTTATGTTTTCATTTGTTCCTATTTGAAACCAAAACTTCTTTTAAATGAATAGACCGTCCATGAACCGTGTGAGTAGTGGCAATTGAGAGAGCCCTTGTGGAAATACGACCTTGAATGTTGCGACTTAAATCTTGCACGTCAGGGATCCTGACTATGAGATGAAGATTCCATTCTTGACTATGATCTCTAGGGATCTACAATTTGAAGGCAGGCCATTAGACAATCCGTGCACGCATCTGGCGGATTTCCTTGATCTCTGCAGCACTTTCAAGAGTGGGAATCTCGACAAGAACACTCTTTGCTTGAGAGCTTTCCTGTTCTCTCTGAAAGGCGCCGCTAAGAGGTGGCTCACTGGCAAACCACCTGGCTACTACACCAACTGGGAGACTCTTGCTCAAGACTTCATCGAAGAGTACTTCCCTCTTCCAGGACAAGAGCCTTCGAGGACAACATCGCCAGATTCTCTCAGAAGGAAGGAGCGAGCTTATATGATACTTAAAATGAATTCCAAGAACTTCTCTACAACTTTCATCACCATAGTTTCGAGCAGAGGCAGTTAGCTGAATCTTTGCTGGAGGTCTTCGTGAAGAATCTGCCAAATGGGTCAATTCCCTAGCTGAAGGGGATTGCACTACACTTACACCTGAAGCTGCTCTTCTTCATTTTGCGAACAGTGCTTCCAAGTCAAGAAACTGGGAGCAACAATATGAAGGATGAAGAAGCAAGCTCGACCTCGAAGCAACCATTAAGGCAGAAGTAGAGAAGCATATGAAGAAGTCTTCTACACCCATCAAGCCGCCGTCAGCCTCTGTCTATGTTGCCGATTGCGAGTGGTGTGGAGCTTGTGCACATAATGGAGGCCGATGTCAAAATTTTGGTAAAACAGAAGTCTGATCTACCGAAGAAGTCAATTTCGTTCAACAAGGCTTCAACAACAATCAGAACGATTATGTTGGCTACCGCAATTACAGACAACAGGGGAATTATCAAGATAGACCTCCCTACAATACCGGTGCCAACCAGAACCAAGGCCAGAACCAAGGCCAGAACCAGAACAGCCGACCAACTGGTCCAGCTCAGGATCAGAAGCTGAATCATCCGCCGAGAGGTGACTACCAGCCGCCGCACCGAAATCTGGGTAACTATGGAACTGCTCCTGGCAATCGCTAGAATCAATATCTGAACAATACTTATATAGGGCAGCAACATCTGAGGGAGAACAATGTCAGTGAACTCGACAAGAAGCTCAGTCAGATCATCACCAAACTTGACGATCATGACAGTCAGTTCAAAGCCCAAGCTCTTCTCAACCAAGAACAGATTGCATCCGGTCAAAGAACTGAGCAGGCAGTGAACCAGATCTCTAGCATGCAAACATCTGGTCGACCGTTTGGCCAACTTCCAAGCCAAACTGAGCCAAATCCGAGAAAGGAGCAAGCTAAGATCGTATCTATTCAAGATATGACGAACCCGTCTACTAATGCTTCTTCTAATTTATGTAGGACTGATGAAGCTCCGGAGAAGAAGGAAGCACAGAAGGAGGTGCCTAAGGAGTATGATCCTCCTCTTGCACCGTACTACGTGAAGCACCCTTTTCCAAGAGCGATGCTACTGAACATGAGGATCGAGACTGGCATGTGGGGAAACAAAGAAGGATATCGTGCCGCTCGTAGCAAGAAGCCTTCATCGCCATATCCAGCTAAGTGTGCCGATCCTGGTTCTTTCACTCTTCCTCTAGTTATTAATGATTGATAGCTGCAGTATTAGCGGTATCAAATAACTAATCTACCAAGGTAGACTAGATCGTATTCTACTCGAGGTCTCTTCTTCTTGACTACTCAAAGAAGCTGGCAATTTATTCAGGTTTAAGCACTTAGTGCGTGGTGTGAGTTCCACAACTTCTAATCTAATGAACAAAGGAAAATAAAAGACAGAAAAGTAAAGGGTTGACTAATGAGAAGATAGACGAACTTAGACTTTCAATCCCCTTCGTTCCCAGAGCATTGGTAATCAACAGATCAGCGGTTTTCAATTCTAATTCAATCGGTTTCTATACACCACCATAATTCCTTACCCTTAGGTTTAAGACCGGCGAACGTTCGCTCTATCCGTTCTAACTACCAAAATTAACTAGCCGCCCGGGTACGGTCGCCTCTCGCAACGACTTAATTAATTGGTGTAATTACTCATAATTAATGAGTTACTCTTGCAGTGAATTAACCCTAACCGGTTCCTACGAAAGGCACGCTCCAATTATAAGGTTAATTGTTCAATTCGATGTTCTAAAGTAAGGCGAGCGTTCGCTTCTATCCTTAGCTTAACAAGAATCTAATCTAGGGGATCAATCCAGACAAGAAACATGAACAATGAAGAACGAATCAAACATGCAAAGAGAAACTGATTGAACTTCGAATCTAATTACCGCCGATCCGTGACCGCTTTAAAGCCCTGGGTCACTTAGGGTTCATCTAATCTAAGCTCTACAAGTTCAGTTACTCATATCAGAAACAAGAGAATCAAAGGCAACAGTGAAGATCATCATACAGAGGAAGAACAGATAAGAACTGAAAAACCTAATTCTGACGACTCCCGGCGAAGCTTCAATCTCCTGGATCTTCAACTTTAAGCTCCGAGTTCTCCGAGGTGAAGGATGGCGTCACGATCTCTCCACGGATCTTCGAACTCTCTAAACTCTATCTATCGACCCTAGAGTCGGCTGACTCTCAAAAGTCTGATTTGTGAAAATATGAATAATGATTCTGTGTCTTCCCTTGGGCCGCCGGTTTAAGTATTTATACTTAAACCCTAAGTCGCCGGATTTGTTCTATTATTTTCGCCGAAAATTCCTTTGTAAATTGCTGCTTCCGTCGACTAATTTCTTCATAACTTTTCGGCGAAAACATTATAGTATTTTTGCCGAAAACTTCAGTGCAATTCAGCTCATTCCGTCTGTGGGTTTTCTGAAGGTATTTTCGCCGAAAACTGTGTAGTATTTTCGGCGAAAATATTGTGCTGGGCAGTTGGATCTTCGGTTCTGAATCCGGTTTGATTTCTAGTTCGATTCTGGTTCACTCCTTGAGGTCTTGAATACGTCCATGGCTACGGAAATGATGGCAAAAATCTGTGCTATCACAAAAACACTAGAAAACCATCAAATTGACCCAAAAAGGGCCAAAGTAACCAAATCGGTAGGAAATAGGGTAGTTGAGTGAATATTCGCTATTTTACCCCTAAAACCACGTTTCAAGTAAGGAAATGTCGCTTAAATGAGGCTGATAATCACGTCAAATCGAGTGTCATCAATACCCCACACTTAAGCTTTTGCTTGTCCTCAAGCAAACTGAACTAGAACACACTCAAATTCACAAATGACACGAGATTAAACCGAGGTTCAATTCTAACAATTTGGTTTAGACTGTTCCACGTAGAAAAAGTGACCTACACATGCACGAACATCAACCAAATAAGTTTTCGATCTCACTTTTTTCTGCACACTTCAAGTAGTGGTTTTAACAAAACTCGTTTCTTGGCAAAACAATTAATCATAATTACCCGACTACGATAACACCAATTCTAATCCAAAAAGACTTTAAGCTCCAGCCATTATGTGGATGCGGAGGTCGGAAAAATGACGTGGCTATCGACTCGACTTCATCCGTTTCTAGATCGGTATGTTACATGTTCTAGCTAGGACCGATTTAAACCATAATTTATTTCGAGTTTTGACTTTTTTTTCCTTTTATTTACTGCATACTAGTGCTCGATACCAAACACTTCACTTAGGTGTTGGACCTGCCTAGCTCACAGTATTTGTGCTTATGCTATAGTGCTCAACCCGAACACTTCACTTAGGTGTCGGGCTTGCCTAGCTTTTTTTTTCAGCACTTTAAAGAACTTTTCATTGATTTGCACAACTCGAATTTCACCACTCAAACACTTGATTTATCGATTTAACCACTTGATCCTAGCTAGTTATAACTTTTTACACGAGATTTCGAATTGGATTTCCATTTAATCTCAAGCCACAATCACAGGTGAACAAATATGGAGTGAAAAACATGGGAGAAGCTAGCATCTATCATCTTAGAACGGTGTTATCGAGCTTTGTTATTAACAAACCAATCAATTTCAATTAATTCAAGTTTCAACTACTGAAGTGATTTATGATCTGTTCTGACCTAGACTCATTTAATATCAGTTCCAACACGTTGGTTACAGGTTCTAAGTGGAACAGTCTAGACGTCATTGTTCAAAATTGAAGTCAATTTAACATCAAAAGTCAAGAATTGAGCAATTCGATGCAAGAGAAATTTTAAAATTGAACCACGGAATCACAGAAAATCAAACAAGATCATGCATAATCCTAGAATCCTACCCCACATTAAATGGTTTTGTCGTCCTCACAGGACTAAACTAGAGTAGAGAGATACGAAGAACCTGTGACGAGATGGTTGGTGTAGGGGATGAACACGGAGCGTCCGGAGCAGAGCGGAGTAGCTACTCAAGATCCTACAAAACAAAAACAACAAAAAGATCAAAAGGATACCGGGACAAGTGCCCGGATCCACACATAATAAAAGTCAAACAAAGACGGTTAGGGGAATTTTGAAAATATTTTGACTATTTTTAAGTGGAGGATTGGGTGGTTTCCAAAAGGATTTTCGGCGAAAATAAAAGGGTGTTTTCGCTGAAAATTTTAGTTCAAATGCACTGCCGGTTTTTCAAGTGTGTTTTTGTCGAAAGTAACCATATGTTTTCGCCGAAAATAAGCGTTAAAATCACTGCCTGGTTTTCAAGTTCAATTTCGCCGAAAACATTATAAATTTCGGACCGAAAATATGAAACAGGGAGATTCAGTGAAAACCAAAAGGCGATTTCGCCGAAAATGGGGTTGAATATTCGTCGAAAATTTTAAACACTACGATTGAAAATATTTTCGCAAACCCAGCAGACTTCAGAAAATCACAGTTAAATCCACAAAAATCGGAAAGACCTCAATCAACTTGTAACTGACTCTATGACACACAAACTACACACGAAAAATATGAAATCAAACAAACTGACACTTTTGGCTCCCCTGAACTGACTCGAACGACGAAAAGACTGACTCAAAAATTCAAAAACGGACTCCAGCCGTGGGTTGCCTCCCACGAAGCGCTCTCTTTTAACGTCCTTGAGCCGGACGGTACCTGTTAGGGACCCCAACTCAGAAGTTCCTTGAAGTCAATCGTCTTCTTCAAGGACAGCGGTTGAGTGCAATGTAGCACTCCAGAAGGGTGATGCAGCCGGTAGTGCTCCAATAAATTGCGGTTCTGGTTGGATGACCAGTTCTTCTTGAATTCTCCTACTAGATGAGGGAGGAGGTAGTACGGCGCGGCATGTTCAATGAGCTCCATCTTCTCTACAGGTTGACTCGGTGGAAGTGTAGGTGAGGGTATCTCCTCAATCTCTATGTGCTCCTCTTCGGCTTCAACTTCAGGATGGATTGGCTTTATGTCTTCATCAACCACCACCGCCAAGGATTCTTCTAGCTCATGATAGTCATGGAAGGGCTCATCTTCTTCTTCGAACATCTCCTGAGCGTGTTCTTCAATTAATTGATTTGGTTTCTTGAGCTTGATGTCCGTCGTGAGACGAGCTTGTAGTATTGCAGAGATATCATCCAAGGCGGATTGGGTTTTCGACGAGCATTGTTGATGTTCATGAAGCATCTCTTGGTTATCTGTAGCGTCTCTTCGATGCTCTTGTTGGTGTATCTCTTGGGGAGCTTGTAGCACTGAAAAGATATTATCAAAGAAGGAGTCAATTCTCGCCGTTTGTTGTTGTTGATGATGTAACAACTCTTGATAATCTTCGGGATATGGTGCTTCATTGATGTACCGCTCTCGGTACCGGTCATCCCACCTGTTACCCTGCATAATCAAAACTAAGAAGCACTACCCAGGTAAATCATGAAAATATGGAGGAAAATAAATGGTGAGGCGGAAAGGTAGAAGAATAATTTGCCAACTCTTCTTTCAAACAATTAGAAGAGTCCCCGGCAACGGCGCCAATTTGATAGCTGCAGTATTAGCGGTATCAAATAACTAATCTACCAAGGTAGACTAGATTGTATTCTACTCGAGGTCTCTTCTTCTTTACTACTCAAAGAAGCTGGCAATTTATTCAGGTTTAAGCACTTAGTGCGTGGTGTGAGTTCCACGACTTCTAATCTAATGAACAAAGGAAAATAAAAGACAGAAAAGTAAAGGGTTGACTAACGAGAAGATAGACGAACTTAGACTTTGAATCCCCCTTCGTTCCCCAGAGCAGTGGCAATCAACAGATCAGCGGTTTTCAATTCTAATTCAATCGGTTTCTATACACCACCATAACTCCTTATCCTTAGGTTTAAGACCGGCGAACGTTCGCTCTATCCGTTCTAACTACCAAGATTAACTAGCCGCCCGGGTACGGTCGCCTCTCGCAATGACTTAATTAACTGGTGTAATTACTAATGATTAATGAGTTACTCTTGCAGTGAATTAACCCTAACCGGTTCATACGAAAGGCACGCTCCAATTATAAGGTTAATTGTTCAATTCGATGTTCTAAAGTAATGCGAGCGTTCGCTTCTATCCTTAGCTTAACAAGAATCTAATCTAGGGGATCAATCCAGACAAGAAACATGAACAATGAAGAACGAATCAAACATGCAAAGAGAAACTGATTGAACTTCGAATCTAATTACCGCCGGTCCGTGACCGCTTTAAAGCCCTGGGTCACTTAGGGTTCATCTAATCTAAGTTCTACAAGTTCAGTTACTCATATCAGAAACAAGAGAATCAAAGGCAACAGTGAAGATCATCATACAGAGGAAGAACAGATAAGAACTGAAAAACCTAATTCTGACGACTCCCGCCGAAGCTTCAATCTCCTGGATCTTCAATTTTAAGCTCCGAGTTCTCCGAGGTGAAGGATGGCGTCACGATCTCTCCACGGATCTTTGAACTCTCTAAACTCTATCTATCGACCCTAGAGTCGGCTGACTCTCAAAAGTCTGATTTGTGAAAATATGAATAATGATTCTGTGTCTTCCCTTGGGCCGCCGGTTTAAGTATTTATACTTAAACCCTAAGTCGCCGAATTTGTTCTATTATTTTCGCCGAAAATTCCTTTGTAAATTGCTGCTTCCGTCGACTGATTTCTTCATAACTTTTTGGCGAAAACATTATAGTATTTTCGCCGAAAACTTCAGTGCAATTCAGCTCATTCCGTCTGTGGGTTTTCTGAAGGTATTTTCGCCGAAAACTGTGTAGTATTTTCGGCGAAAATATTGTGCTGGGCAGTTGGATCTTCGGTTCTGAATCCGGTTTGATTTCTGGTTCGATTCTGGTTCACTCCTTGAGGTCTTGAATACGTCCATGGCTACTTAAATGATGGCAAAAATCTGTGCTATCACAAAAACACTAGAAAACCATCAAATTGACCCAAAAAGGGCCAAAGTAACCAAATCGGTAGGAAATAGGGTAGTTGAGTGAATATTCGCTGTTTTACCCCTAAAACCACGTTTCAAGTAAGGAAATGTCGCTTAAATGAGGCTGATAATCACGTCAAATCGAGTGTCATCAATGATATTGAGATATAACGTAGTTTGGTTGATCTAGGCGCGTCTGTCAATGTCATGCCTATGAGTTTATTCGAAAAATTGAATCTAGGAGAACTTGAACCAACTAGCATACAACTTGTCTTTGCTGATAGATCATTGAAAACACCTAGAGGTGAGATCAAAGACGTTGTTACTAAATGTGGTCCTTTCACGTTCTTAGCTGACTGTGTGATCATAGATACTAGTGAGGATGATTCTACTATTCTCATAGGTCGACCCTTCATGGCAACAACCGGAATGCAAATTAACATTCCAAATGGTTCCTTGACCTTGAGGGTTGGTAAGAAAATGATAACATTCCGCCTTAAGGACGGAATGAAATACACTCCTTTGAATGAAGAATCTCATTGTCTAGCTGTTGAAACTGTGGAGTTGACTCCGGTCAACTCCGTTACTGATGTCTCTTCTAGTGTTCCCAGATCAACTGTTGTTGCAGGCGTTGAACAGATTACCAAGCAGAAACCAAAACTTTCTGCTCAAAAGCCACCAAAGAAGAAGGAACTGAAAGCCTCTTTTTCACCGCCAAGCAAAGAACCTGGCAGGTCGCGGAGGAGGAATCAGAAGAAGACTCAAATGGTCTGGAGACCAGTTGTTCCGCCACCCTCTTCCGAGCCAGCTGCACCACCAATAAGGAGAAGTCAAAAGCATCTCCTAAGGAAACACCGATGATCACCGATCCTGGTGATATGAAGCCGGAGGTTAAAGAGAAGACGAAGCCGATTGTTCTCATTCCTTCCATCGTAACACTCATCAAGAATGAACTCTCAAGAGAACTGTTCGGACCGTTCAAGATCACTGATCATCTTCCTATGGACGCACTAAAATTACTCATGCTAATGGGAAGAAATTCACGCTTGACGGAGATGCCCCAAAGCTCCACTTCATGAACTCCGATGCTAGCATTAAGGAGATCCTGAGTTGGGATGTCTCCTAATACCGTCCAGGTATCGTCCAGCTCAAGGACATTAATCAAAAAGCACTTCGTGGGAGGCAACCCACGGCTGGAGTCAGTTTTTCATTTGTGTCAAACTCAGTGTTTTAGAGTCGTTCGGGGGGAGCCAAAAGTGTCAGTTTGCATGTTTCTTATTTTTCGTGTGTAGTCTATGTGTCATCGTTCCAATCGCAAGTTGTTTGAGTTTGTTCCGATTTTTCTCGATTTAATTGTGATTTTCTGAAGTTTGCCGGGATTGCGAAAATATTTTCAATCGTGCAGGTCAAATTTTCCGGCAAAAAGTGTCCCATAACTGCCCTTTAAATCCCACTGTGTTTTCTGATCGATTTTAGTTAAACTTTTCGGCGAAAACTTATTTGAAAACTGGCAGACGTTTTTAAATTGAATTTTCGGTGAAAAATTGCACTACTTTTCGCCAAAAAATCTGTGAAAAATTAAAAAATCCTTCCCCTATTTCCCGGTCTCTTTTCTCTCTCTCCCTCACTTTTCATTTCCGAAAACAAACAAACCCCCCTGTTTTCAAAAAAACTCACCGCCGCCGCTACTACTTTTGTCGCTGCCGCCCGAATTAGCCGCCGCCCTGTTCCTCTCCCTTTTCCGATCGTTTCGAGCTGTAGATCATTCGAATCGGAGCTCTAGAGCTCCCGTTCTACCAAACCCTAGTTTTTTCGATTTTTCACCAATTTCTCTCTTCTTGTTCTTTTTCAGCACTCATGGCTTCAAGGTAAGTTGTAGAACTTTTCATTCCAAATCTTTTGACATGTTGAATGTTGAGTTTTGTTGAGGTTGACTTTGGTTGACTTTTCGGTCTACCTCGATTTGCGTGCCGACTATTTCGTGTGAACTAGGTTAGCTGATTGCTTTGGACTGATCTAGCATGCTTAGGGAGAATTGTGCTGAATTTTAATATCATTTGATCGTGTGTTGCTATGCTTAAAGATTGATTCTTTGCAGTATTGACTTTTGTGAAATGTCGGTTTGACCATGAATTGTCTATGCTCGTTTGGTTGCCATGTGTGTTCATTCACATTCATAATACTGTGTTTGCCATCTGAGTTTATAATTACACCGTCATTTCCCGCTTTGAGCTAGTAATTGCCATGATTAGGATTCAATGTGCTATGATGTTGACTTTTTGGTTGTCGGTTTGACTTCTGATCTCTAATTATGATATGAACATTCCGGCAAGACATATGCATGCTTTGTGATTTATTCTGATTACCGGTTCCTTACTTTGCTTACCCCCACTCGGTTTTCCTCATTTCTTTGTGAAATTGAGCTTTTCTACTAAGTGTGGGGTGGGTTAGTAGTTAACTAATCTGGTTTCGTTTCTGGCTATAGGAATGTCACTCATGAGCACAGGACTAAGGCGCGACTTGACACCACCTCCAGCTCCTGAGCTCCCACTCCCGTCACACCGGCTGTCCATGCTCCTCCACTAGCATTCCCTGGTCGCGTTGGGTACCACTCCACCGTCGCCCGCCTACCTGCGCACTACTTCAAGCGCTACCAGAGGCTCGAGCATGTTCCGGAGCTGACGTTCGTCCATTATCCATGGACTCCCTCTTCGAGCACGATGAGGATTGGCACCAGAATGTGCTCACCTCATTGGCACTTTCGGGACTGCTGGAGCTGACCACCCTAGCTGCTGACTTTCCAGACGTTGCACTCCAGGAGTTCTGGGTGACATTCGATCTGGATGAGCACAAGAGGAGGCAACACAAGAAGGTCGGCTCCTTCTATCTTAGCGGGGTGTACAAGGCATTCACCTACGATGAGTTTGCAGCTCATCTCGGCATTCCCCGGGAGCATTACGAGGGACATCACCTCGGCTGAGAGAACAACTCCGGAAACGAAGAGGAGTACGACGCGCTATGGAGCCACATGACTGGAGTGCCAGACGCTCGGACCACGGCCCATAACTCAGTTAAGTCCCTTTCTCACCCTCTCTATCATTTTATCCATATGGTTTGGCGTAGATCTCTTTTGTTTGCTTCAGAGAAGAGCCACCACCACATCAGTAAAGAGGAGTTCCTTCTTCTTCGCGCCATCTGGGAAGGTTATCCTCTTCATCCTAGATGGGTGCTTGCATGCATATTCTGCCAGAAGACTCAGAAGCCAGGGCCACCTAGCTCACTCCTGGGCGGCAACTTTGTCTGTCGACTCATCATCTCCCTCGGTCTCAGCCAAGAATATGGCCCGGACGTCCCACGATGCAGAGTATACACCATAGGTGGAGATTTAGCGGTCGAGTACGCCCTCCAGCTGGACCTTGGTCCACGGATAGCAGCAGCTCCTCTTCAGCACGAGGATGAGTCGGAGGAAGAAGATTATTCTGAGGAGCCACATCCTCAACCAGGAACAGAGTTTGACGACCATATACCCTTGACACATCATCAGGCAGGGTATGACGATCAGTACTAGTCGCCCCCTCCAGATCCATTCCGGGCGCCTCATCCTCAGACCGACCGCATCCTGCGGACATTGGAGAGCTGTACGAGCGACTCCAGGAGTGGCGAGTCACAGACAACGCCACTCAGGATGCCAGATGGATTATTATGCAGCAGCACATGCTCCGCACTGACGAGAGGTATGAGGCGCAGCTGGCGTGGCAGCGGTAGGTTGGCGACGCCCTCCACATTCCCCCTCCTGATGCACCTGACCAGCAGTGATCGGGTTGTATTCCTTTTCTGGTCCTTTCTTTTTATTTCTTCTTTTCGGATTTTGATCCAACTTTTTTCTGTGTGGATCCAGGACACTTGTCCGGCTTCCTTTTTATCTTTCATTTGTTTTTGTTTTGCAGGCAGTTGGGAGATTCCATTTGCTTCGTTTTGGTAGGTTCCCTCTGCTCCGAGGATCCGTGCTCATCCCTACACCAACCAGGTTCTTCTACTTCACTCTTAGCTCTAGTTTTAGTCCTGTGAGGACACAGTACTATTTATGTGTGGGGTAGGATGCTAGAGAACCTTGCATGAACTTGATTGCCCTTGATTGTGTTTTTGTGTGCCTCATGGTCCCTTTCCAGTGTCTCTAGCATTAGAATGGCTCAGTTCTTGATTTTTTATGTTAAGTTGTTGTTCAATCTTTCATAATGATGCTTAGTCTGCTTAACCAAGAACCTGAGAACCAACGTGTATACTTTGATGCTAAATTGCCTGGTCAGAATAGATTCTGAAAATCACACTTGTAGTTTGTAGCCTTGATTGCATGAAAATGACCTAATCCGACTAGCAAACCAAATGTGAGCTTTTGATCCATTGCACGTAACTTGCAATTTCAGTTCTTTTTGAGTGGTTTTCTGTTTGCTTGAATGAGTTAGAATTTGTTTGAGACCTACTCGAGACCACACGATGACACGAGTTCTAGAATGATAGGGGCACCTAGATTCAGCTACTAAGCCAGATAGCCTACCTAACGTTAAATCCATTAGGTGTAAACCTTGAGTTTGGTCTGTTCCTTCAGTTTGATATACATTACAGCCATTTCCCATTCTTTCATTCCCCGTTGATCCCCTGTGGTTGTAGTTCTAGATTGACCTACCGGAAGTCGGTTTGTGGTAACCTGCCTATAGCCATTAAACAGGTGGTCTTAGCTATTATGTCCAAACGTGTAAACCCCTCTAGCACCTAAAAGAAAGAATCAGCACAAAGAAAAAAATAGAAGAAGAAAAAAAAAGAAATTTTGAAAAAAGTAAGAAAAAGAAGAAAAGTTCAAAAGTTCCAAGTCCAATAACGTTCTTCCCTCTACATATGGAAGAACGAAGTCAAAAGAAAAGCCAAAAGAAAAAATGTGTGTAAAGAAAATAAAGTGCTAGGTTGCTTGAGGGTATCATAGGACGATCGTTCACTATTCCTCCCATGTCTGGTTAGACGGTAGGAAGCCATAGGCGAGATTCGAGGGAAGTTAGTTGAAAGCTACACCGCACCAAAGCCATCATCATACATTCCCATCATCCATCTCATCATAAACCCTCGTAGTGTAGAATTCGTTACAGTCCTAGCAGGGAAGTCCTTCTTGACTAGTTACTCGTGTTGTCACAGTGGTGGAGATGTGGTCGAATTGCAAACTTATGACAGAATTCAGTAACGGAAAATGATTGAGAGCATAAACACGTCCTTAAACACAGAGAGTGAGAGTTTCCCGTTTACTAAATATTTCATGTGTGAGGAGTCTGGTCGGTCAGGTCAAATTCGTGCATAATTGGTTACTATTACTCGTCATGTGCAGTTTTTAGTGAGACCAGGTGGTTTGGCTGATCAGTATGCATGTTAGGTTTCTTGTTCTAGGAATTATCTGTCTAATAATTCATTGTGTATGATTGAACTTCAATTTAATAAATCTTATCCTTTGTGAACGTGAGCGTTTCTATTCAGTTTGCTTGAGGACAAGCAAAAGCTTAAGTGTGGGGTATTTTGATGACACTCGATTTGACGTGATTATCAGCCTCATTTAAGCGACATTTCTTTGCTTAAGACATGCTTTTTAGGGTAGAATAACGAATATTCAATCGATTGCCCTATCTCGTGCCATTTGTGTTAGCTTGGCCCGTTTCGGGTCTATTTGATGGTTTTCTAGTGTTTTTATGTTAGCACAGGTTTTTGCCGTCAAATAAAGTAGCCATGGACGTGTCTAAGGCGTTGGAACCTCAAGGAATCAAACCGGAATCGATCCAAGGAGCCGATCAAGTCAAACCAAAAGTCTGCCCGTTCACACTTACATTTTCAGCGAAAATGACCTATGGTTTTCGGCGAAAATGCAAGAACAATTCACTGATGCTCAGCCAAAGAAGTTTTCGGCAAAACCGTTGGGTTTTTGGACCGAAATGAAAATCACAGGAGAATCAGCCGGCGGGACTTCCATTCACAAGCATATTTTCGGCGAAAATAATTCACTATTTTCGGCGAAAACTCTAGAAGAAATCCTGCTGGGCTAGGTTAAGTATAAATACTTAACCGGCGGCCCATTAGGAAGGAGATAATAATTTTACATCAGAAAATACTTTTTCGAATCAGAATCCTACGATTTTCTCTGAAGTTCTGGAGAGAAGAGTTAGAGTTCGAAGAGCCGGAAAGAGATCGGGACGCCATCCCTTTCATCTCGGAGAACCGGAGCTAGGAGTGTAGTTTACCGAAGATTGAAGTCGATCAGAGTCGTCTAAATTAGGTTTTTCAGATTCTTTTCTGTTCTTCCTCTGGATGATGAACTCTTTCTTCGTCTTTGTTTCTTTTGTGATAAACATGAGTAGCTAAACTCGTTAGAGCTTAGACTAGATGAACCCTAAGTGACCCAGGGCTTTAAAGCGGTCACGGATCGGCGGTGACTAGATTCGAAATTCAATCAGTTTCTCATTCATGTTTGATTTGTTCTTCTTTGTTAATGTTTCTTGTCTGGATTGATCACCTAGATTAGATTATGGTTAAGCTAAGGATAGAAGAGAACGCTCCCCTTACTTTAGAACATCAAATTGAACAATTGACCTTATAATTGGAGCGTGCCTTTCGTAGGAACCGGTTAGGGTTAATTCACTACAAGAGTAACTCATTAATCATTAGTAATTGCACCAGTTAATTAAGTCGTTGCGAGAGGCGACCGTACCCGGGCGGCTAGTTAATCTTGGTAGTTAGAACGGATAGAGCGAACGTTCGCCGGTCTTAAACCTAAGGGTAAGGAGTTGTGGTGGTGTCTTAGTAATTGATTGAATGAGAATCGAAATCCGCTGATCTGTTGATTGCCAATGCTCTGGGAAACGAAGGGGGATTCAAAGTCTAAGTTCGTCTGTCATCTCTGTTTTCAAACCCTAATTTCCAATCTGCTTAGTTTAATTTGTTTTAATTTC
This sequence comes from Linum lewisii, assembly GCA_034768395.1. Taxonomy (NCBI): domain Eukaryota; kingdom Viridiplantae; phylum Streptophyta; class Magnoliopsida; order Malpighiales; family Linaceae; genus Linum; species Linum lewisii. The sequence goes on from CM068299.1 coordinate 38,155,233, forward strand.
TCTGCATTTCTTAGAACTAGAAGTCGTAGAACTCACACCACGCACAACTTGTTTGCAGTCGAGTATTTTGCCAGTTTTGAAGTAGTCAATCTTAGAAGACCCTGGAATACGATCTGCTTAGCTCTTTTTAGCTTTGTAGCATTTGATCACCGCTCTACAGCGTTCATCAAATTGGCATCATTGTCGGGGACTTCTTTTGATTGTTCGAAAGAAGAACTGGCAATTTATTCTTCTACTTTCCATCTTTCATTTTTCCACCCACTTCGATTTTACGCCGGTATGTTTGCTTTTGTTGCTTGTAGGTTGTTCTACAGGTTTATGAACCGCTCGATCGCTCATTCTCAGTTTAAGCCGGGTAATCCTACTCCACCGAAGAAACCGTGAGCTCAGAAGCAAGTCATAGTCATTCCGCTTACACCACCTATCCCTAATAAGATTGAGGAGTTGAAGGAGAACTCCTCATCTTCATCCGCTTCATCCACTACTTCATATTCATCACCACCTTCTCCTCCTGTACTAGTTGTTCAGCGCACCATGGCAGAATACTGTAGACCGATTGCGACTAACTTTCGAGCTAGCGTTGTTGTGCCTCACAACGATTACGACCCTGATTATGATATCACAATCTTCGTCCTGAACATGGTCTCTAAGAATCTTCGATTCGAAAGGAAGCCGCAAGAAAACCCCTGCACACATTTGGCGAACTTCCTAGACATGTGCGAGACATTTAAGAACGGGAATCTCAGTAAGAACAATCTTTGCTTGCGAGTATTCCCATTCTCTCTTAAGGGCAACGCCAAGGTATGGCTCGGCTCGAAACCACCTGGCTACTACACTGACTGGGATAATCTAGCTCAGGACTTCATCGAAGAATACTATCCCCCTTCAAGAACGACATTCTACAAGGATAGCATCGCTAAGGAGTAAGCTTATACGAAGCTTGGAACGAATTCCAAGAGCTTCTCTCTGAATGCCCTCATCATGGATTCAACCAGAGTCAGCTAGCCGAAATCTTTGCCCAAGGTATGAATGAGGAAACGACTGAATGGGTCAACATTTTAGCTAAAGGCAACTGCACAGCACTTGAACCAGAAGCTGCTCTACTTCACTTTGCGGACTGCACATCTAAGTCTAGAAATAAGGAGAGACAGTTTGGAGCAGCCAAGAGTCAACCAAGTAGTGAAGATCAGATTAAGATCGCAGTGCAGAAACACATGGAAGAGATCTTCAGAACATCTAATAATTGGTTTAGAGAGGAAGTTAATTTCATTGATCAAGGCTTCACCAAGGATCACAGAGGCTACCCCGACTACCATCAGTTCAGAACACCTCCTCAACAACAGGGAAGCTTCCCTGAGCGTCCTCCTTCCAACTTTGGATTCAACCGGAGTCATAATCAATGCTGGGAAAATAGTTATCAAGATCCTCCCAGATTCGCCAGAGCACATCAACCTCAGAATTTTACGTCTGAAGACATGTGGGAGAGGAAACTAGCCCAGAAGTTTGATCTGATTGCAGCACGGATGAAGGAACACGAAGAAAAGTGTAAAGCCCAAGAAGTTTTTAACCAAGGACAGATCGCACAAGGACAGAGAATAGAGAGCATGATAAATAAAGTTGCTAGCCTGTTAGCCAACCTTCCTCTCTTCAACCAGGCGCCGTCTCAAAACGACTCCTCCGAGAAGAACGAGCAAGCTAAAGTCATCACAACCAGGAGCAGTGAGCAGAACAGCCTAGAGAAGAAGAAGGGAGCACCACCCATACCTATCCAGCTAAGTGCTCTGATCCTGGTCCTTTTACATTACCTTTAATCATTAATGGCATTGCAGTTTTGCGTAGTTTGGTTGATCTAGGTGCGTCTATAAATGTCATGCCTATGTGTTTATATAAGAAACTGAACCTAGGTGAATTAGAACCGGCTAGTATGCATGTAGTGTTCGCCGACAGGACTCTAAAAGAACCTAGAGGAATAATCAAGGATGTAATCACTTGTTGTGGCCCTTTCGATTTTTCCCTGATTACGTAGTAATGGATACTCGAGAGACATATTCTACCCTTCTCTTAGGCCGACCATTTATGGCGACAGCCGGCATCAACATTAATGTACCAAATGGTTCGTTAACATTAAGAGTTGGGAAGGATACTGCAACATTCCGTCTCAAGGATAATATGAAATACATTCCTAAGGGAGAATCACATTGTTTATCCGTAGAAACTGTGGAATTGGCCTCGGTCAATTTCATTACTGACATCTCTCTAGTATTCCTAGCTCGATTGTGACTGCAGGTGCTAGACAGGGTACCAAGCAGAAACTAAAACCTGTTCCTCAAAAGCCGCCAAAGAAGAAGGAACTGCAAGCCTTTTCCAAACCGCTAGCCAAGGAGTCTGGCAAGTCAAGGAGGAAGAATCATAAGACGAAGACCCAAATGGTCTGGAGACCAAAAATTCCGTCGTTTTCCACTGAGCCAGCTGCACCACCAATTAGTTCCGAGAAACCGGTGCCAAAACAAGTATGGAAGGAGAAGCCGAATACATCTCCTAAGGAAGTACTGACGATTACCGATCTGGTGATAACAAGCCGAAGATAAAAGAAAAGAAGAAGCCGACAATCCTCATTCCTTCCATCGTAACACTCAAGAAGGATGATCTCTCCAGAGAGCTGTTCGGACTGTTCAAGTTCATCGATCATCTTCCTGATGGACGTACCAAGCTCTTACATTCGAACGGGAAGAGATTCACGCTTACCGGAGAAGCCCCGAAACTGTACTTCATGAACTCCGACGCGAGCGTTAAGGAGAATCTAAGTTGGGATGTCTCCTAATACCGTCCAGGTATCGTCCAACTCAAGATCGTTAATAAAAGAGCGCTTCGTGGGAGGCAACCCACGGCTGGAGTCCGTTTTTAATTTTTGTCAACCTTAGTGTTTTAGAGTCAGTTCTGGGGAGCCAAAAGTGTCTGTTTGTTTGATTTATTATTTTTCGTGTAGAGTCTGTGTGTCATAGAGTAAGTCGCAAGTTGATTGAGGTCATTCCGATTTTTGTGGATTTAACTGTGATTTTCTGAAGTTGGCCGGATTTGCGAAAATATTTTCACCCGAGTAGTTCAAAATTTTCGGCGAAATCACCCTTATTTTTGGTGAAATCACCCTTTAATTCTCGAACCCGGTCCCCTGTTTCATATTTTCAGTTCGAAAAGTTGTGTGTATTCGGCGAAAATTCTTTTGAAATCTGGTGGTCATTTTAACTTCCATTTTCGGCGAAAACAACCTATTGGTTTCGCCGAAAATTCCTTTGAAAATCAGAAAATCCTCCACTTTAAAATCCGGTATTATCCCCTCTCTCTCACTTGCCATTTTCGTTTTAAACGCCGAAAACCCCCTTCTTTGTTTTCAAACCGCCGACCGCCACTTCTTTTTAAACCGCCACCGCCGCCATTTTCCTTCGCCGCCGCCATCGCCGACCGCCGCCGCTCAACTCCCCTACCTTTTCCGATTCCATTGAGCCCTAGAACGTTCAAATCGGAGCTCTACAGCTCCAGTTCACCGAAACCCTTGTTTTCAGAGTTTTTCACCGATTCCTCCCAAACCGTTCATTTTTATCACCCATGGCTTCAAGGTAAGTTGTAGAACTTTTCAATACGAATCTTTTGACATATGGATTGCTAAATTTCGTCAGGGTTGACTTTCAGTTTGCCTCGATTTGCGTGCCGACTGATTTCGTGTGAACTAGGTTAGCTGAACTTGTAGAACTGTTCTAGCATGCTTAGGGAGTTCCGTGGTTAATTTCCATATCATTTGATCATGTGTTGCTTGCATAGGATTGCTTCTTTGTGATGTTGACTTTTGTGAGAAATGTCGGTTTGACTTTGAATTGTTGTGATCATTTGGCCGCCTGATGTGCTCATTCTCGTTCATATTATTGTGTTTGCCATTTGAGATCATATTTTACCGTCATTCTCCAAGTTGTGATAGTCTTGCCATGATTAGGGTTAGTATGCTATAATGTTGACTTTCTGAATGTCGGTTTGACTTTTTGAACTCTGATTGTGCTTATCTGATTCTGGCTGTTCCTAAGTATGTATTTTACTGTCTATGATTACCGGTTACTCCAATTAGCTTACCCCCACTCGGTTTTTCCTCATTTCTTTGTGAAATTGAGTTTTTCTACTAAGTGTGGGGTAGGGTTTAAGTTTGACTAATCTGGTTTTATTCTGGTTTTAGGAACACCACTTATGAGCGCAGGACTAAGGCGCGACTTGATGGCGCCTCGAGCTCAGGAGCTACCACCCCCGTCACACCCGCCGTTCTAGGTCCTCCACCCGCATTACCCCGCCGGGCTGGATACCATCGCACTATCGCTCGTCTACCTGACTTCTACTTCGAGTGTTTCCAGAAGATCGAGCACATTCGGGGAGCTGACGTGCGCCCTCTTTCCATGGAGTCCCTGCACGAGCACGACGAGGACTACTACCGGAACGTGCATGACGCCCTAGCACCGGCCGGTCTCCTAGAGCTGACCACCATAGCTGCCGAGTTCCCAGACATTGCTCTCCAGGAGTTCTGGGTGACCTTTGATCTGGATGAGCATAAGAGGAAGCAGCGCCAGAAGGTTGTGACCTTCTATCTTGGTGGGGTGTACAGGCAGCTCACCTACGATGAGTTTGTTGCTCATCTTGGCATCCCCTACGAGCACTATCACGATCATCACCTAGGCTGGGGCGAAGATGATAACGAGGAGGAGTACCACGCGCTCTGGAGCCACATGATAGGCGTACCTGGCGATCGCCTTGGGGCGAACAACTCAGTTATGTCTCTCTCTCACCCGCTCTTTAAATTTATTCATATGGTTTGGCGTAGGTCACTTTTATATGTTCCAGATAAGGATCACCACCATATCCTCAAGGAGGAGCTTATGCTTCTTCGAGCCATCCGAGAGAGCTACCCTCTACACCCCGGCTGGGTACTGGCTCGCATCTTCCGCCAGAAGACCAGGAGGAAGACACCACCTCGCAGACTCTTGGGGGGTAACTTCATAGGTCAGCTCATCATCTCCTTCGGCATCAGCCATGAATATGGCCCGAACATTCCACGACACCGAGTTAGGACTGTTGGAGGAGACTTAGCGGTTGAGTACGACTTAGAACTCGACCTCAGCCCCCATGTAGCAGCAGATCCTCCACTCCAGCCTGTGGTCGAGTCGGAGGAAGAAGATGATGCTGAGCAGCAGCAGCCCCAGCCGCCGCCAGAATTCCAAGACTTTATACCCTCGCCGCATCATCAGGCAGGGTATGCTCACCAGTCGCCGCCGCACATTCCCGATCCACACCAGACGCCTCCCCAACAGCCCCGACACCACCCCGCGGATGTTGGAGAGTTGTACGAGCGACTGCAGGAGTGGAGCGTCACCGAAAATGCCACCCAAGAGGCGCGATGGACTATTATGCAGCAACATATGCGCCGCGCCGATAGGCGGTATGAGGCACAGCTGGCGTGGCAACATCAGCTCGGCGAGCACCTCCACTTTCCACCTCCCGGCTCACCTGACCAGCAGTGATCGGATTGTATTCCTTTTCTGGTCCTTTCTTTTTATTTATTCTTTTCGGATTTCGGTCCAACCTTTTTCTGTGTGGATCCGGGACACTTGTCCCAGTTTCCTTTTTATGTTTCATTTGTTTTTGTTTTGTAGGCAGTAGGGAGATTCCCGTTGCTTCGCTTGGGTAGATTCCCTCCGCTCCGAGGACCCATGCTCATCCCCTACGCCAATCATCTCGGTCCAGGTTCTTCTACTTCACTCTGAACTCTAATTTTAGTCCTGTGAGGACACAGTCCGATTTAAGTGTGGGGTAGGATCTAGAGAACCTTGCATGAACTTGATTGCCCTTGATTGTGTTTTATGTGTGCCTCGTGATTCCAATCCAGTCTCTCTAGCATTAGAATGGCTCAATTCTTGATTTTTGATGTTAAGTTGTTGTTCAACCCTTCATAATGATGCTTAGACTGCTTAACCTAGAACTTGAGAACCAACTTGTATACTTTGATGCTAAATTGCCTGGTCAGAACAGAATTTTAAAATCACACTTGTAGTATGTAGCCTTGATTGCATGAAAATGACCGAATCCGACTAGCAAACCAACTATGAGCTTTTGATCCATTGCACGTAACTTGCAATTTTAATTCTTTCTGAGTGGTTTTCTGTTTGCTTGAATGAGTTAGAATTTGCATGAGACCTACTCGAGACCACACGATGACACGAGTTCTAGAAGGATAGGGGCACCTAGATTCAGCTACTAAGCCAGATAGCCTACCAAATGATAAATCCACTAGGTTTAGACCCTTGAGCTTGGCCTGTTCTTTCGGTTCGATAATACATTACAGCCATTTCCCATTTCTTTCATTCCCGTTGATCCCCTGTGGTTGTAGTTCTAGATTAACCTACCGGAAGTCGGTTTGTGGTAACCTGCCTATAGCCATTAAACAGGTGGTCTTAGCTAACATGTCCAGACGTGTAAACCCCTCTAGCAACTAAAAGAAATTCGGCACAAAAGAAAGAAAGAAAAGTAAAGTAAGAAAAGAAGAAAATTTCGAAGAAAAAAAAAGTGAAGAAAAGAAAAATCAGAAAAAGTTCAAAGTTTTAGTTCAATTAAACGTTCTTCTCCCTACAAATGGAAGAACGAAGTCAAAAGAAAACTTGAAAGAAAAAAAATCGTGTAAAGAAAAAGAATAAGTGCTAGGTTGCTTGAGGGTATCATAGGACGAGCGTTCATCATTCCACCCGTGTTTGGTTGGACGGTAGGAAGCCATAGATTAGATTCGAGGGAAGTTAGTCGAAAGCTACACCGCACCAAGCCATCATCATACATTCCCATCATCCATCTCATTATAAACCCGAGTACTGTAGATTTCATTACGGTCCTAGCAGGGAAGTCCTTCTTGACTAGATACTCGTGTTGTCACAGTGGTGGAGATGTGGTCGAAATGCAAACTTATGACAGAATTCGGTAACAGAAAATGATCGAGAGCAGAAACACGTCCTTAAACACAGAGAGTGAGAGTCCCCATTATACTATATATATCCTGTGTGAGGAGTCTGGTCGGTCAGGTCAAATTTGTGCATAATTGGTTGCTAATTACTTGTCGTGTGCAGTTTATTAGTGAGACCAGGTAGTTTGGCTGATCTGTATACATGTTTGGTATCTTGTTCTAGGATCGATCTGTCTAATAATTCATTGTGTTTGATTGAGCTCCAATTTAATCGATCTTATCATTTATGAACATGAGCGCTTCTATTCAGTTTGCTTGAGGACAAGAAAAAGCTTAAGTGTTGGGTATTTGATGACACTCAATTTGACGTGATTATCAGCCTCATTTAAGCGACATTTCTTTGCTTAAGACATGGTTTTTAGGGTAGAATAACGAATATTCAATCGATTGCCCTATCTCGTGCCATTTGTGTTACCTTGGCCCATTTCGGGTCTATTTGATGGTTTTCTAGTGGTTTTATGTTAGCACAGGTTTTTGCCATCAAATAAAGTAGCCATGGACATGTCTAAGGCGTTGGAACCTCGAGGAATCAAACCGGAATCGATCCAAGGAGCCGATCAAGTCAAACCAAAAGTCTGCCCGTTCACACTTACATTTTTGGCGAAAATGACCTATGGTTTTCGGCAAAAATGCAAGAACAATTCACTGATGCTCAGCCAAAGAAGTTTTCGGCGAAACCGTTGGGTTTTCGGACCGAAACGAAAATTGTAGGAGAATCAGCCGGCGGGACTTCCATTCACAAGCATATTTTCGGCGAAAATAATTCACTATTTTTGGCAAAAACACTAGAAGAAATCCAGCTGGGCTAGGTTAAGTATAAATACTTAACCGGCGGCCCATTAGGAAGGAGATAATAATTTTACATCAGAAAATACTTTTTCGAATCAGAATCCTACGATTTTCTCTGAAGTTCTGAAGCGAAGAGTTAGAGTTCGAAGAGCCGGAAAGAGATCGTGACGCCATCCCTTTCATCTCGGAGAACTGGAGCTAGGAGTGTAGTTTACCGAAGATCGAAGTCGGTCAGAGTCGTCTAAATTAGGTTTTTCAGATTCTTTTCTGTTCTTCCTCTGGATGATGAACTCTTTCTTCGTCTTTATTTCTTTTGTGATAAACATGAGTAGCTAAACTCGTTAGAGCTTAGACTAGATGAACCCTAAGTGACCCAGGGCTTTAAAGCGGTCACGGATCGGCGGTGATTAGATTCGAAATTCAATCAGTTTGTCATTCATGTTTGATTTGTTCTTCTTTGTTCATGTTTCTTGTCTGGATTGATCACCTAGATTAGATTCTGGTTTAGCTAAGGATAGAAGCGAATGCTCGCCTTACTTTAGAACAACGAATTGAACAATTAACCTTATAATTGGAGCGTGCCTTTCGTAGGAACCGGTTAGGGTTAATTCACTGCAAGAGTAACTCATTAATCAATAGTAATTGCACCAGTTAATTAAGTCGTTGCGAGAGGCGACCGTACCCGGGCGGCTAGTTAATCTTGGTGTTAGAACGGATAGAGCGAACGTTCGCCGGTCTTAAACCTAAGGGTAAGGAGTTATGGTGGTGTCTTAGTAATTGATTGAATGAGAATCGAAATCCGCTGATCTGTTGATTGCCAATGCTCTGGGAAACGAAGGGGGATTCAAAGTCTAAGTTCGTCTGTCATCTCTGTTTTCAAACCCTAATTTCCAATCTGCTTTAGTTTAATTTGTTTTAATTTCTCTGCATTTCTTAGAACTAGAAGTCGTGGAACTCACACCACGCACAACTTGTTTGCATTCGAGTATTTTGCCAGTTTTGAAGTAGTCAATCTTAGAAGACCCCTGGAATACGATCTGCTTAGCTCTTTTTAGCTTTGTAGTATTTGATCACCGCTCTGCAGCGTTCATCAAAGACCTCAAGAGTACCTGGCCAAGAAGGGATGGCCACCCAAGACTGACCCGGCGCCAAGTCTAGAGGAGCATAGGAGCCCCTGGGCCCAAGGCACCACTCCTGGCCCGACCCTAGCCCATGAGAGTCACATATGGAGCTACCTAAGGAGATGCCCGGAGCTAGGAGAGGAAGCCCCGAGCAGAAATGGAGAAGACCCCACCAAGGCCCAGCCCCGAGGCCTAGGCCGAGAGCCGGGCCGATCGGGGGTATTTTATGGGGCTAGCCACAGTGTGGCCCAAGCCTTTTGGCAAGGGCCTAGCCCTTGGACAAGCCCGGAGCATCAGGCCCCAAGGCCCGACGAATGACCACTGATAGATGAAGAAGAAGCCCGGAGCCGAGCAAAGGCCCGGCCCGAGACCGGCGGACCGCCGAATCCTAGTCCTACCAGGACTAGGAAACCCTAAACCGCCGGATTAGGGTTTTAAGTGTTTTAGTCCTATTTTGAGTTGTATTTTCGTTTTTTAAAGACTATTTAATTGTTTTTCCCTTTTTAGTAGGATTGTTTAGGGGTTTAGGATTCTATTTAGGAATAGGACTCTTTATTCTATTCTTATTTAGGAAGTAGTTTGTTCCCTCACCTATATAAGGAGACCGCCGCCACCCTTGTACACACAACTTTGATGAAATAAACAACCCCCTTTTAGAACTTTGTTCTTGAAAACCTTATTGTATTCACATGTTGCAATACTGAAGGCTCGACTTATCATCAAGAGCATCCATCTCTTGGCGTGGCTTCTACGACTTGATACTTCTGGTTCCTAGCTGTTATATAGCTAACGAGTCAAAGTCCTCTCCATCCCTGGTTCCCGACGGTTCTACCTTGTTGCACGATAATCAACTTACGGTGTTCAAGGGTCGTCTGCCCATGGTTGCAGCGGTTCACATCAACTGCTCTATCTCGTGCCACTTGTGTTACTTTGGCCCGTTTTGGGTCTATTTGATGGTTTTCTAGTGTTTTCATGATAGCACAGGTTTTTACCGTCAAATAAAGTAGCCAAGGACGTGTCTAAGGCATTGGAACCTCGAGGAATCACACTAGAATCGATCCAAGGAGTCAATCAAGTCAAATCAAATCTTGCCCCGATTTACAATGCAGTTTTCGGTGAAAATCCCCCAGGTTTTCAGCAAAAACTCAAGAAGAAATCGACTGAGTTCAACAAGAAGAAGTTTTCGGCGAAAACTCCAAGTTTTCGCCGAGAACCCTAAGTCCGAAAATCACAGGTGAATCAGCCGACGGAAGCCTTCATTTACACTCAAGCACCGGTCCCAACCCCGACTCAGCATCACGCACTAGCCCCGGCTCAACATCAAGCACCAGCACCGGCCCCAGCCCCGACTCAGCATCAAGCGCCAGCACCGGCCCCAGCCCCGACTCAGCATCATGCACCAGCATCTGCCGCAACCCTACCCAGGCCTAAACCCCAAAGAGCTTCAAAGAACCACCAGGTCAAGTCCTACACGCCCTAGTCATTATTTATAAATTTACTAATGGTGCACCAGGTATGGATTCAAGGATGAATCCTTTTCAAGAAGAGGGGAATGAAGTGATCCTGGTCACCAAGGCCGGCGTGGACATGCCACAACGGGCACCAGGCCCGAAACTCCCCATGTCAACATGGGATGGCGGCACAGGTAAAAAGAATCAGAAAGGCTTTCCCTTGATGCAAGGGAAATACCCCATACGAGGAGCCCTAGCGTAAAGCCTTGAGGCTGATGCCAATCCGGCACTAGCAGTGATGTCGGGCCAAGACTACACCGGCTCCAAGCCTACGCCAATACTATAGCCTAGGAGAGCTGAAGCCCCAGATCCTGAAGACACCCCTGGGAAGATGCTGATCCTCAGCCAGGTACCAAGGCCAGCTCCTACTCCAACCAGAGTTAGGCTAATGACCCGCCAGGAGTTGATGCTGACACCGAGCCCCGACCCGGACCCCGGGTCGAGCCTAGCACCAAGTCTAGGCCCCATAACGAATCCTACAAGCTCCAGAGTCCAACTAGCACTTAAAGAGAACCAGGAGGCATCCCTGAAATCCTGGACGAGACAGAAGTCAAAAGGCTCAGACAGATTTGAAGAAGGCCAAGTTTTGAGCCAAACCCGAGCACCAGACCTGATGCCGTGCGTCACAGAGGAGCACTTATGGCCGGGATCCCAATTGGCTAGGGCCTTTTTGGAAATACCAAGTGCCCTGGATAGCTTGAAGCCTCAGGAGCACCCTCCAACAAACGATGCTGAATTTCAAGGAATATCGAAGGAGATAGAGCTAGGCCAAGCCCTAGTAGAGCATGGATGGAGCCTTAAGGAGCACGACTTGGTTGCTGATCAGAAGAAGCCCATGCTTGGAGCAACGATCAGGCCACCACCTCAGCCTGATCCAAGGAGGGATGGATGACCATCCATGATACGGGAGATGAAGAGAAGATGCCAAGTACTTCCGAACAAGAAATCCTAATCAAGCTAGGATTTCCTGGTTTTGGACAGATTTCTAGTCTGACGAAGATGGACGAATTTAGGCTACCTGGAGATAGAATTTGGGCTAAATCCCAACATGAAACTTGAAGCGCACGACGTCTACTAGTGATCTGCCAAAGGGCTTATTTTTTCTATTTAATTTCGTATTTATTTGGCTATTTTTCCCAGAACCCGTTTAGCTATTTTTTTTAGGACTTTTACAGCTTTCTTTATTAGAGTTTTTGTTTAGGAAGGAGTCTTTTTCCTTGTAGGATTAGAGCTCTGAATTTTACCTCCTTTTTAGGACTCTTTTTTTATTTCTTTATTGGTTTAATAGTTAGTTTCGTAGGAGGAAAAGGAGAGTCTGTTCTTGATGTGAACCTCGAGAGTCGGCTGTCCTTGACCCGATCACCTCCTGGATGATGAACCTTGGTGAAAGCTGCTCCAAGACCCTAGCCACCGCTAGTCTTGAAATTGGCTCTAGAATCACCTATGTAACCTGGCGGAAAGTACTTGGACCCGTTGGCTGTATATAGCCAAGAACCCTAAGTGTCCGGTCGAATGGCTCTACTACAGAAGATGGATGCTTTTGTCGATAATACCATCTAAACGACGATCAAGTACATGAAAGTCGAGAAGAGATTAGCAATTCCATGCTAGAGATAAAACCGAAGTTTAAGAAGCTTATTAATCAAAGTTGTCTTACAATGAGGCGTATAGGCCTCTATTTATAGGTGAGGAAGGGAGAACGGGCTCTCCTTTTCCTCCTACGAAACTAACTATTAAACTAATAAAGAAATACAAAAAGATTTCTAAAAAGGACTGAAATTCGAAACTCTATTCCTACATGGAAAAGAGTCCTTTCTAAATAAAAACACTAAAAAGGAAAAGCTGGAAATTCCTAAAAAATAGCTAAACGGGTTCTGGAAGATTCAGCCAAATAAATAGCAAATAAATTCGGATAATTAAGCCCTTTGGCATATCACTAGTAGACTTCATCGGCTACAACTTTCATGTTGGGCTTCAGCCCAAATTCTACCTCCAAGTAGCCCATATTCGTCAATCCTTGTCAGACTAGGAATCTGTCCAAAACTGGGAAATTCTAAGTTGATTAGGATTTCTTGCTTGGATGTATTTGGCATCTCCTCTTCATTTCCCGTATCATGATGTACATCAATACCTCCATGGACCAGGCTCAGGTGGTGGCCTGATCGTAGCTCCTATCATGTGCATTGATGTGACTTTATTTAGTGCATTTTGAGCCTATGATTTACCTTTGAAATGCCCGTGTTTGATCGTGAGATGCCATGCTCTATATGCTTTTATTGATATTTTGTGCAAAGTGTTCATGTGTTGTCTGGTTGCCACTTTTGAGCCAAATTCGTGGTCTATTGGAGTTTCCTCTCTGCATTTTCAGGTTATGGCATTGAAGTACAGATGACAAGGAGCACATAGGAGCAAACGGGAGGTCGTTTGGAGTCCGGAAGAGGGAGATATGAGCATTACAAGATCGAGTTTTCTGCAGAGTGCAGGGGTGCACGCCTTGCACTGCCCCCTGCACTATAAATACTCTTGTTTTTGGCCATTTTTGGGCATTCTTTGATCTTTCTTGAACCCAAACACATACCCACGAACCATCATACCCTAGAACACATTTTTGGAGCAATTTGAAGCCATTGGAGCTAGGATTGAAGCCAACAAACCTTGGGAGAAGTGAGATCATCACAATGATTCATCCATGGTGTTCTTGGTGACCATTCTTCCTTCTTTTCTCTTTACTCCCTTGGCCATGTGTGGTTGAGTTTCTAGGGTTCATTCTTGGATGGGTAGATTAGTTGTGCCATGATAGAGGCATGATTGTATAGACTTGCCATGATTAATCTTGGTTTGTATGAGGATGATTTCTAGACTTGTTCTTAATGCCATTTTAGGCCATGTTTTCTTGATTTGCTCCATTCAATGTGATTTGATGCATGAGAGTGCTTGGATTGCATAGATTGTAGGTTAGGGAATGAAGTGAGTGTGTTTTAAGAGAATTCATCTACACCATGATTCATCATGGTGTTCTTGGTACATTTCATCCCTTTTCATACTTTCTCCCTTCAATGTGGAGTTGAAAAGTTTCTGGGTCTCAATTAGGCATGGTAGATAGTTGTGCCATGATAGAGCAAGATGGTCATAGACTTGCCATGATTATCTTGTTGAGAGATATTTTCACTTGTTGCTTAATGCCATTTGTAGGCCATAGTTGGCTTGATTGCTCAAATGTGATTTGGTGCAGAGAGTGCTTGGGAATGATAATTGTTGGTCATAGGATCTAATGAGTTGTTTTAAGATTATATCATCTTGTATTGCAAATTTCACCGTGACCTTTCTCTCTTGGTCATTTTACGAACCTCCTGTCTGCTTGTGATTTTCATTCGTTAGTTTGAAAATGCTTTTGTGTGAATTCTTATGCAATAGGACATTGAATGCTAGAGTGTGTGCTACCCTGTGGCAAGAGTCTTAGAGAGTCTATGCTTGCATTTCATCAACAGGCATTTTTCAAGCTTGAGAGCGAAGCCAATTGCTATTAGCATCAGGATTTGGCCAGATGCATTGAGTCTATGAAGTGAAATGCTTGGTCATCGATGCAAGATGTATCTTGATGGTTGTTTTTAATTAGTCCTCTTGAGCATATGACTCCCATTAGGAACCTTTGTCTTTGATTTGAACCACTTTCTCTCTTGTTTAATCTTTGTTAGTATTGCGAATCTTTGCTTTTGTTTTGAATTTCTTACTCAAGACAGAAACCCAATTTCAAATGTTCTATGACTGTCTATGAGAAGAGTGAGTATTGGTTTATGAGAGGACCCGTGGAATGCGACCTTGGTAAAATCCGATATCAAGTTTTTGAGGTTTTTGTGTTGTTTTAGTTTTTGAATAAGGTTTAGCAAGCATTTGGATCACTCTTCACCAATGATCTTCATGGACTCTTTCACAACTTTTGCCTCTTATGCTCTACCAAAGCGCGGTAACATCGTTCTACCTTACTCTCTCTCTCTCTTGACCATTGAGGACAATGCTCATGCTAGTCATAGGGGAATTTGAGATTTGGTGTGATTGTTTGTCGGTAGAAGTCTAATGCTATGCTTTGATTATGTTGATGAGCTGCAGAACAGTGATCAAATACTACCAAGCTGGAAAGCTAAGTAGATAGTATTCCACAGGGTTTCTTCTAATCGACTACTCAAAGAAGCTGGCAATTTATTCAGGTTTGAACACTTCGTGCGTGGTGTGAGTTCCACGACTTCTAGACTAAGATGCAAGAAAATTAAAATGAAATTGAAAGACAGAATGATTGGATGGTTCAGACAGACGACAGACAAGCTTAGATTTTGAATCCCCCTTAGATCACCAAGGCAACAGCAATCAACAGATCAGCGGATTTCAATTCTCGTTCAATCAATTTCTATACACCACCATAACTCCTGACCCTTAGGTTTAAGACCAGCGAACGTTCGCTCTATCCGGTCTAACTACCAAGATTAATTAGTTGCCCGGGTACGGTCGCCTCTCACAACGACTTAACTAACTGGTGCAATTACTAACAATTTATGAGTTACTCTTGCAGTGGATTAACCCTAATCGGTTCCTACGAAAGGCACACTCCAATTATAAGGTTAACTAGCTGAACTGACGTTCTAAAGTGAGGCGAGCGTTCGCTTCTATCCTCAGCTTAACAAGAATCTAAGCTAGGTGATCAGGAAAGACAAGTTTTAATGTTTAATGCAGAGAAGCTGTCTGGCGACAAACCCTAATTCAACACAAACCTAATCTAGGCAATCAATCAGAAAAGAAACATAAACAATCAAGAATAAAACAACCATGCAAAGAGAAACTGATTGAACTTTGAATCTAATCACCACCGATCAGTGACTGCTTTAAAGCCCTGGGTCACTTAGGGTTCATCTAATCTAAGCTCTACGAGTTTAACTACTCATATTAGAAACAAGAGAATTGAAAACAAACAAGGAATACATCTCAGGTAGGAAGAACAGAGAAGAACTGTAAAACCTAATTTGATGAATCCGTGAAGCTTCAATCTCCGGTAATCTTCAATCCAAGCTCCGAGTCTCCGAGGTGAAGGGATGGCGTCACGATCTCTCCACGATTCTTTGAACTCTCTAAACTCCCTCTCGAACTCCTAGGTCTGGAAATTATTATTGATCTTCTGAGGTATATTCTTGTATATGGGCCGCCGGTTAAGTATTTATACTTAACCCTAATTCAGCCGGATTTTGCCTGATATTTTCACTGAAAATATTGAAGAATTTTCGGCGAAAATTCCTTTGTAAATGGATGGTCTGCCGCCTGCTTTCTCCTGTGATTTTCGGTCCAATAGTTTTTGGTCAAAAACTTGGGGTTTTCGCCGAAAACTTCCTTCAGTCGCCATCAGTGATTTTGTGCATGTATTTTCACCGAAAATGCTAGGGTATTTTCGGCGAAAATTCCTTTGTAAACCGGGCAGGAATTGTTTTGACTTGATTGTCTCCTTGGATCGATTTCGATGCAATTCCTCGAGGCTCCAATGCTTTAGACACGTCCTTGGCTACTTTATTTGACGGCAAAAACCTGTGCTAACATAAAAACACTAGAAAACCATCAAATAGACCCGAAACGGGCCAAGGTAACACAAATGGCATGAGATAGGGCAATCGATTGAATATTCGTTATTCTACCCTAAAAACCATGTCTTAAGCAAGGAAATGTCGCTTAAATGAGGCTGATAATCACGTCAAATCGAGTGTCATCAAAATACCCCACACTTAAGCTTTTGCTTGTCCTCAAGCAAACTGAACTAGAAGACACTCAAATTCACAAATGACACGAGATTAAACTGAGATTCAATTCTAGCAATTTGGTTTAGACTGTTCCACATAGAAAGAGTGACCTACACATGCAAGAACATCAACCAAACAAGTTTTTGATCTTACTAATTTCTGCACACTTCAAGTAGTAGTTTTAACAAAGCACGTTTCTTGGGAAAACAATTAATCATAATTAACCGAGTACGATAACACCAATTCTAATCAAAAATACTTTAAGCTTTAGCCATGATGTGGATGCGGAGGTAGGAAAAGTGACGTGGCTATCGACTCTACTTCATCCGTTTCTAGATCTGTATGTTACATGTTCTAGCTAGGACCGATTTAAACAATGATTTATTTCAAGTTCAACTTCTTCGTTCAATTGATTTACTGCATACTAGTGCTCGATACCAAACACTTCACTTAGGTGTTGGACCTGCCTAGCTCACAGTATTTGTGCTTATGCTAGTGCTCAACCCAAACACTTCACTTAGGTGTCGGGCTTGCCTGGCTTTATTATCAGCACTTTAAAGAACTTAACATTAACTTGAACAACTCAATTACTTGATTCAACAATTTAGCCACTTGGTCCTAGCTAGTTATAACTTTTTACACAAGATTTCGAATCGGATTTTCGTCTAATCTCAAGCCATAATCATAGGTGAACAAATATGGAGTGAAAAACATGGGAGAAGCTAGCATTTATCATCTTAGAACGGTGTTATCGAGCTTTGTGATTAACAAATAAAACTGTTTGATCGATTCAAATTTCAACTACAAGAGTGATTCGTGATCTGTTCTGACCTAGACTCATTTAATATCGGTTCTGACACGTTGGGTACAGGTTCTAAGTGGAACAGTCTAGACGTCATTGTTCAAAATTGAAGTCAATTTAACATCAAAAGTCAAGAATTGAGCCATTCTAATGCTAGAGAAACTGGAAAGGCATTGAGAAACACACAATACACAATTAAGGGCAATCAAGTTCATGCAAGGTTCTCTAACATCCTACCCCACACTTAAATCGTTCTGTGTCCTCACAGGACTAAACTAGAGTAGAGAGATACGAAGAACCTGGAATGAGATGGTCGACATAGGGGATGAGTACAGATAATTTTGGAGCGGAGCGGAGTAGCTACTCAAATTCCTACAAAACAAAAACAACAAAAGATCAAAAGGATACCGGGACAAGTGTCCCAGATCCACACAGAATAAAAGTCGAACAAAGAAGGTTTAGGGGAATTTTGAAAATATTTCGACTCTCTTTTTCTTTTTTTCTTTTTCAAAAACTGACGAAAAACAAATTAACAAGAAAGAAAATTAAACTGACACTTTGGCTCCCCCGAACCTGACTCGAACGACGAAAAGACTAAATCTAAAATTAAAAAACGGACTCCAGCCATGGGTTGCCTCCCACGAAGCGCTCTTGCTTAACGTCCTTGAGCTGGACGATACCTGGACGGGGATCAAGAGACATCCCAACTCAGGATTTCTCTTAGGCCCGAGTCGGAGTTCATGAAATATGGCCTTGGAGATCCTCTGGCAAGTGTGAACTTCTTCCCGTTTGCGTGAATTAACTTGGTTCATTCTTCGGGAAGATGACCAGAGATTTCAAATGGCCCGAACAGTTCTTTCGAAGGAGCGTCCTTCAGAGGATCACTCTTCTCCGGTGGTTCGGTAGACGGGGGCTGAGCAATCGGCTTCCAAACCGCCTTCGTCTTCTATGTATTCTCCTTCTTTATCTCGCCAGGATCTTTAACTTTTGGCGATTCATGAGGAGATGCCATCGGATCCTCCTTCTTTCTCGGCTTTTGTGCCGGCAGCTCATTCTTCAGATTAGGGACCTGTCCACCACCTGGCATGCAAATATCTGAAGTAACTCTAGCTTTTTCATTAGTAACGGAGTTAACTGAAGCCAACTCCACAGCTTCAACTGAAGCAATGCATCTCTTCTTTGACTGGGACTTGCATACCGTCCTTGAGGCGGAATGTCATGGTGTCCTTGCCGACCCTTAATGTCAACGAGCCATTCGGGATATTAATGGTAATGCCAGCTGTCGCCATAAATGGTCGCCTAGGAGAAGAGTGACATCTTCCTCTCAAGTATCCATGACAACAAAGTCAGACAGAATAGTAAAAGGACCACATCGGACAACCACGTTTTCTATTATTCCCCTAGGTAGTTTAACAGATCTGTCGGCAAACACTAAATGCATGCTAATTGGTTTCAACTCTCCTAGGTTCAATTTCTCAAACAGGCAAGTAGGCATAACATTAATAGAAGCACCTAGATCAATTATACTACGATCAATCTTCACATCATTAATAGTGCAAGGCAAAGTAAAAGCACCGGGATCTCGACACTTAGCTGAGGGTGGTATGGGTGTTTTCCTGGCCTTGGATGGCGGAGCATTCTTCCTCGAGGGAGACGGAAGACAACTCTTCCTTCTTCTTGTGCTTCGCAGGATCCTTTGCGATTTTGTCAGCCTCCGAGATCACATGGATAGCATTAGTAACTGGTGTCTTGATATCTGTATTCTTCAAGTATCCATACCACTTTCTGTACCGTGATGACACTCGATTTGACGTGATTATCAGCCTCATTTAAGCGACATTTCCTTGCTTGAAATGTGGTTTTAGGGGTAAAATAGCGAATATTCACTCAACTACCCTATTTCCTACCGATTTGATTACTTTGGCCCTTTTTGGGTCTATTTGATGGTTTTCTAGTGTTTTTGTGAAAGCACAGGTTTTTGCCATCATTTATGCAGCCACGGACGTGTTCAAGGCCTCAAAGAGTGAACCGGAATCGAACCAGAAATCAAACAAGAGTCAGAACCGAAAATCCAACTGCCCAGCACAATGTTTTTCGCCAAAAATACCACACAGTTTTCGGCGAAAATACCTTCAGAAACTCACAGGCTGATTTACACTGAAGTTTTCGGTGAAAACTATTTTGAGTTTTCGCCAAAAATCCTAGAAGAAATGACACAGGGGATTTTAACTAAAGATTTCACCAAAAATTATTTGATATTTCCGGTGAAAATTCCTTCCAAATCCGGCGCTGTATTGGAAACCTAATCGTACCTATTTAAATAGAGGCAGCCGGCAGACAGAGGACATCATCAATAACCCATTATTCATATTTTCACAAATCAGACTTTTGAGAGTCAGCCGACTCTAGGGTCGATAGATAGAGTTTAGAGAGTTCGAAGATCCGTAGAGAGATCGTGACGCCATCCTTCACCTCGGAGAACTCGGAGCTTAAAGTCGAAGATCCAGGAGATTGAAGCTTCACAGATTCGTCAAATTAGGTTTTGCAGTTCTTCTCTGTTCTTCCTACCTGAGATGTATTCCTTGATTGCTTTCGATTCTCTTGTATCTGATATGAGTAACTGAACTTGTAGAGCTTAGATTAGATGAACCCTAAGTGACCCAGGGCTTTAAAGCGGTCACGGATTGGCGGTGATTAGATTCGAAATTTAATCAGTTATTTTTCATGTTTGATTTGTTCTTCCTTGTTCATGTTTCTTGTCTGGATTGATCACCTATATTATATTCTTGTTAAGCTAAGGATAGAAGCGAACGCTCGCCTTACTTTAGAACATCGAATAGAACAATTGACCTTATAATTGGAGCGTGCCTTTCGTAGGAACCGGTTAGGGTTAATCCACTGCAAGAGTAACTCACTAATCATTAGTAATTGCACCAGTTAATTAAGTCATTGCGAGAGGCGACCGTACCCGGGCGGCTAGTTAATCTTGGTAGTTAGAACGGATAGAGCGAACCTTCGCCGGTCTTAAACCTAAGGGTAAGGAGTTATGGTGGTGTCTTAGTAATTGATTGAATTAGAATTGAAAACCGCTGGTCTTGTGATTGCCGTTGCTCTGGTGATCTAAGGGGGATTCGAAATCTAAGTTCGTCTATCTTCTCGTTAGTCAACCTTTTACTTTTCTGTCTTTTATTTTCCTTTGTTCATTAGATTAGAAGTTGTGGAACTCACACCACGCACTAAGTGCTTAAACCTGAATAAATTGTCAGCTTCTTTGAGTAGTCAATTAGTAGAAACCCTGTGGAATACGATCTACCCTAGCTTCACAGCTTGGTAGTATTTGATACCGCTAAAACTGCAGCTATCAAATTGGCGCCGTTGCCGGGGACTCTTCTAATTGTTTGAAAGAAGAGTTGGCAAATTATTCTTCTACCTTTCCGCCTTACCATTTAATTTTCCTCCATATTTCCATGATTTACCTGGGTAGTGCTTTTGAGTTTTGATTATGCAGGATTACAGGTGGGATGACCAGTACCAAGAGTGGTATGTCGATGAAGCACCGTATATTGAGGATAACCAAGAGATGTATATACTAGCTCATCAGCATCGACAATAGACGACGAGAATAGAATCCTTCTTGGAGAATATCTCTACAGAGCTACAAGCTCACAAAGAGATAAACTCACATGTTCATCAAAATCGACAACAGACGGCAAGAGTAGAATCCATCTTGGATGATCTCATTTCGAAGCTGCAAGCTCGTAACGTAGTGGATGTCGAGCTCGAGCAACCAAATCCACTAATGGAAGAAGATGCTCAACGCTGTATGAAGATGAACATGACAATCTCACCGATGACTATTGCGAGCTAGAAGCATTGATGAAGAATCCTTGGCGGTGGTGGTTGATGAAGACATAGAGCCAATCCATCTTGAAGTTGAAGCTGAAGAGGAGCACATAGAGATTGAGGAGATACCCTCACCTACACTTCCACCGAGTCAACCTGTAGAGAAGATGGAGCTCATTGAACATGCCGCGCCGTACTACCTCTTTCCTCCTCGAGTAGGAGAATTCAAGAAGAACTGGTCATCCAACCAAGATCGCGATCTATTGGAGCACTACCGGCTGCATCACCTTCTGGAGTGCTACATGGCACTCAACCGCACACCTTGAAGAAGATGATTGACTTCAAGGAACTCCTAAGTTGGGGTCCCTAACAAGTACCGTCCGGCTCAAGGACGTTAAAAGAGAGCGCTTCGTGGGAGGCAACCCATGGCTGGAGTCGTTTTTGAATTATTGAGTTAGTCTTTTTCGTCGTTCGAGTCGGTTCAGGGGAGCCAAAAGTGTCAGTTTGTTTGATTTCATATTTTTCGTGTGTAGTTTGTGCGTCATAGAGTCAGTTACAAGTTGATTGAGGTCTTTCCGATTTTTGTGGATTTAACTGAGATTTTTTTAAGTCTGCTGGATTTGCGAAAATATTTTCAATCATAGTGTTCAAAATTTTCGGCGAATTTTCAATATCATTTTCGGTGAAATCGCCTTTTGGTTTTCACTGAATCTCCCTGTTTCATATTTTCGATCCGAAATTTATAATGTTTTCGGTGAAATTGAACTTGAAAACCAGGCAGTGATTTTAACGCTTATTTTCTGCGAAAACACATGGTTACTTTCGGCGAAAGCACACTTGAAAAAACCGGCAGTGCATTTGAACTAAAATTTTCGGCGAAAACACCCTTTTATTTTTGCCAAAAATCCTTTTGAAAACCACCCAATCCTCCATTTAAAAAGAGTCAAAATATTTTCAAAATTCCCCTTAACCTTCTTTGTTCGACTTTTATTCTGTGTGGATCCGGGACACTTGTCCCGGTATCCTTTTGATCTTTTTGTTGTTTTTGTTTTGTAGGAACTTGAGTAGCTACTCCGCTCCGCTCCGGGCTATCCGTGTTCATACACTACACCGACCATCACCTTCCAGGTTCTTCGTATCTCTCTACTCTAGTTTAGTCCTGTGAGGACACAGAACCGTTTAAGTGTGGGGTATAGGATTCTAGGATTATGCATGATCTTGTTTGATTTTCTGTGATTCTATGGTTCAATTTTAAAATTTCTCTTGCATAGAATTGCTCAATTCTTGACTTTTGATGTTAAATTGACTTCAATTTTGAACAATGACATCTAGACTGTTCCATTTAGAACCTGTAACCAACGTGTTGGAACTGATATTAAATGAGTCTAGGTCAGAACAGATCATAAATCACTCTTGTAGTTGGAATTTGAATCAATTAGACAGTTTTGGCTTGTTAATAACAAAGCTCGATAACACCGTTCTAAGATGATAAATGCTAGCTTCTCCCATGTTTTTCACTCCATATTTGTTCACCTGTGATTGTGGCTTGAGATTAAATGGAAATCAAATTGAAATCTCGTGTAAAAAGTTATAACTAGCTAGGATCAAGTGGATAAAATGTTAAAGCAAGTAATCAAGTTGTGCTAATCAATGCTAAGTTCTTAAAAGTGCTAAAAATAAAGCTAGGCAAGCCCGACACCTAAGTGAAGTGTTCGGGTTGAGCACTAGCATAAGCACAAATACTGTGAGTTAGGCAGGTCCAACACCTAAGTGAAGTGTTTGGTATCGAGCACTAGTATTTAGTAAATCAATTGAAGGAAGAAATTGAACTTGAAATAAATCATTGTTTAAATCGGTCCTAGCTAGAACATGTAACGTACAGATCTAGAAACGGATGAAGTCGAGTCGATAGCCACGTCACTTTTCCTACCTCCGCATCCACATCATGGCTAGAGCTTAAAGTCTTTTCTCAATAGAATTGGTGTTATCATAGTCGGTTAATTATGATTCATTGTTTTGCCAAGAAACGAGCTTTGTTAAATAAATTACTTGAAGTGTGCAGAAATTAGTGAGATCGAAAACTTGTTTGGTTGATGTTCTTGCATGTGTAGGTCACTCTTTCTACGTGGAACAGTCTAAACCAAATTGTTAGAATTGAATCTCGGTTTAATCTCGTGTCATTTGTGAATTTGAGTTTGTTCTAGTTCAGTTTGCTTGAGGACAAGCAAAAGCTTAAGTGTGGGGTATTGATGACACTTGATTTGACGTGATTATCAGCCTCATTTAAGAGACATTTCCTTGCTTGAAACGTGGTTTTAGGGGTAAAATAGCGAATATTCACTCAACTACCCTATTTCCTACCGATTTGGTTACTTTGGCCCTTTTTGGGTCAATTTGATGGTTTTCTAGTGTTTTTGTGATAGCACAGATTTTTGCCATCATTTACGTAGCCATGGACGTATTCAAGACCTCAAGGAGTGAACCGGAATCGAACCATAAATCAAACCAGAGTCAGAACCGAAGATCCAAGTGCCCAGCACAATATTTTCGCCGAAAAGACTGAGGATTTCGGCGAAAATACCTTCAGAACTCACAGGCTGATTTACACTGAAGTTTTTGGTGAAAACTTCCTTATGTTTTCGCCAAAAATCCTAGAAGAAATCACATAGGGGATTTTAACTAAAGATTTCGCCGAAAATTGTTTGATATTTTTGGCGAAAATTCCTTCCAAATCCGGCGCTGTATTGGAAACCTAATCGTACCTATTTAAATAGAGGCAGCCGGCAGACACACACATCAATCATTATTCATACTTTCACAAATCAAACTTTTGAGAGTCAGCCGACTCTAGGGTCGATAGATAGAGTTTAGAGAGTTCGAAGATCCGTGGAGAGATCGGGACGCCATCCTTCACCTCAGAGAGCTCGGAGCTTAAAGCTGAAGATCCAGGAGATTGAAGCTTCGTGGGAGTCGTCAGAATTAGGTTTTTCAGTTCTTAACTGTTCTTCCTCTGTATGATGATCTTCATTGTTGCCTTTGATTCTTTTGTTTCTGATATGAGTAACTGAACTTGTAGAGCTTAGATTAGATGAACCCTAAGTGACCCAGGGCTTTAAAGCGGTCACGGATCGGCGGTGATTAGATTTGAAATTCAATCAGTTCTTTTTCATGTTTGATTTGTTCTTCTTTGTTCATGTTTCTTGTCTGGATTGATCACCTAGATTAGATTCTGGTTAAGCTAAGGATAGAAGCGAACGCTCGCCTTACTTTAGAACATCGAATTGAACAATTAACCTTATAATTGGAGCGTGCCTTTCGTAGGAACCGGTTAGGGTTAATCCACTGCAAGAGTAACTCAATAATCATTAGTAATTACACCAGTTGATTAAGTCGTTGCGAGAGGCGACGGTACCCGGGCGGCTAGTTAATCTTGGTAGTTAGAACGGATAGAGCGAACGTTCGCCGGTCTTAAACCTAAGGGTAAGGAGTTATGATGGTGTATAGAAACTGATTGAATTAGAATTGAAAACCGCTGATCTTGTGATTGCCGTTGCTCTGGTGATCTAAGGGGGATTCAAAATCTAAGTTCGTCTATCTTCTCGTTAGTCAACCTTTTACTTTTCTGTCTTTTATTTTCCTTTGTTCATTAGATTAGAAGTCGTGGAACTCACACCACGCACTAAGTGCTTAAACCTGAATAAATTGCCAGCTTCTTTGAGTAGTCAAGAAGAAGAGACCTCGAGTAGAATACGATCTAGTCTACCTTGGTAGATTAGTTATTTGATACCGCTAATACTGCAGCATCAACCAGGTATCATGATCTTTCTCCTTTGATTGCGCGGCCTTAGGAAACGGAATCCGAGGTTGATATGGAGGGAGAGGTGGGGCAGGTGTTGTCTTTGTCAGGGAAGGCGATGCAGTCACCTCCTCTTCTTTTTCTCTATCCTCCCCCTTGATCTCTGGCTTGTCAATGGCTATAGCTTCATGGATTATGGCTGGTTCAGGAGCTACAGTATCAGCTGATTGTTTGTCGCTTCTTGTGGAGACGGCCTTGACTTGCTCCCTCCTAATGGTAGAGTCGACTTGAACCGATGATTGATTAAGGAGGGGGCTACTAGTTAGCAAGCTAAACATGTTATTAATCATGCTCTCCATTCGTTGATCTCGAGCTTCATGTTCTTGATTTATGACGGCTTGAAGCTTAAATTTCTCCTCATAGTTATCGAGCCTTGCCATGATCAGGTCGAGCTTCTTGTCTACCTCGATATCCCTTGTGTTCCCTGATGTAGATCTCTGAGGTTGATCATGATAACTATCACTCAAGTACTGATTCTGACTCTGGTTGAAACTGAAGTTGTAAGGAGGGCGCTCTTGGAAGCTTCCTTGTTGTTGAGGAGGTTGTATGAACTGACGATAGTCGGGGTAGCCTCTTTGATTGCTGGTGAAGCCTTGATCAATAAAGTTCACTTCCTCTGAAGACCAGTTACCGATAATCTTCTTCATTTCTTACTGCACTTCAATCTTGATCTGATCTTCACGGCTTGGTCGGCTCTTAGTTGCTCCAAACTGTCTCTCCTAGCTTCTCGACTTAGATGCGCAGTTTGCAAAGTGAAGAAGAGCAACTTCCGGTGCGAGTGCGGTGTAATCTCCATCAGCTAAGGAGTTAACCCATTCAGATGACTCTTCGTTCATACCCCAAGCAAATATCTCGGCTAGCTGCCTCTGAGTGAAGCCATGATGAGGGAAGCTGTGGAGGAGTTCCTGGAATTCATTCCAAGCGTCGTATAAGCGCATCCCTTCTTTCTGTCTGAACCTTGAGATGTTGTTCCTGTAAGCATTTGTTTTGGAAGGAGGGAAGTATTCCTCTATGAATTCTTGAGCAAGATCCTCCCAGTTGGTGTAGTGACCGGGTGGCTTGCTAAGGAGCCATCTCTTTGCGGCGCCACGAAGTGAGAATGGGAAGACTCGCAAGCACAAGGTATCCTTATCGAGGCTCCGACTCTTAAAGGTCTCGCAAAAAGCAAGGAAATCCGCCAAGTGTGTGCATGGATTATCGTGAGGCTTCCCTTCAAACTGTAGATCCCTAGAGATCATTTCCAAGAAGGCGGTCTTGATCTCATAGGCAGGACCATCTTCATTGTGCGGCACGAAGATGGAAGACCGAATGCTAGCAGCACTTGGCTTATTGTAATCCGCAAGACTCTTTTGAGCAGCCATTGCGGTAGTGGAAGGTGGATCAGAAGTGATTTGCTTCTGAATTTTCTTAACCTGCAAAAGACAAAAACAAGCACAACCGGTGTAAAATCGAAGTGTGAAGGAATATGAAGGATGGAAAGTAGAAGAATAAAATGCCAACTCTTCTTTCAAACAATATAGAAGAGTCCCCGGCAACGGCGCCAATTTGATGAGCTGCAGAACAGTGATCAAATACTACCAAGCTGGAAAGCTAAGCAGATCGTATTCCACAGGGTTTCTTCTAATCGACTACTCAAAGAAGCTGGCAATTTAATCAGGTTTGAACACTTCGTGCGTGGTGTGAGTTCCACGACTTCTAGACTAAGATGCAAGAAAATTAAAATGAAATTGAAAGACAGAATGATTGGATGGTTCAGACAGACGACAGACAAGCTTAGATTTCGAATCCCCCTTAGATCACCAAGGCAACAGCAATCAACAGATCAGCGGATTTCAATTCTCGTTCAATCAATTTCTATACACCACCATAACTCCTGACCCTTAGGTTTAAGACTGGCGAACGTTCGCTCTATCCGCTCTAACTACCAAGATTAATTAGTCGCCCGGGTACGGTCACCTCTCGCAATGACTTAACTAACTGGTGCAATTACTAACGATTTATGAGTTACTCTTGCAGTGGATTAACCCTAATCGGTTCCTACGAAAGGCACACTCCAATTATAAGGTTAACTGGTTGAATTGACGTTCTAAAGTGAGGCGAGCATTCGCTTATATCCTCAGCTTAACAAGAATCTAAGCTAGGTGATCAGGAAAGACAAGTTTTAATGTTTAAAGCAGAGAAGCTGTCTGGCGACAAACCCTAATTCAACACAAACCTAATCTAGGCGATCAATCAGAAAAGAAACATCAACAATCAAGAATAAAACAACCATGCAAAGAGAAACTAATTGAACTTTGAATCTAATCACCACCGATCCGTGACCGCTTTAAAGCCCTGGGTCACTTAGGGTTCATCTAATCTAAGCTCTACAAGTTTAGCTACTCATATTAGAAACAAGAGAATTGAAACAAACAAGGAATACATCTCAGGTACGAAGAACAGAGAAGAACTGTAAAACCTAATTTGACTATTCCGTGAAGCTTCAATCTCCGGTAATCTTCAATCCAAGCTCCGAGTCTCCGAGGTGAAGGGATGGCGTCACGATCTTTCCACGATTCTTTGAACTCTCTAAACTCTCTCTCGAACTCCTAGGTCTGGAAATTATGATTGATCTTCTGAGGTATATTCTTGTATATGGGCCACCGGTTAAGTATTTATACTTAACCCTAATTCAGCCGGATTTTGCCTGATATTTTCACCGAAAATATTGAAGAATTTTCGGCGAAAATTCCTTTGTAAATGGATGGTCCGCCACCTGCTTTCTCTTGTGATTTTCGGTCCAATAGTTTTCGGTCGAAAACTTAGGGTTTTCGCCGAAAACTTCCTTCAGTCGGCATCAGTGATTTTGTGCATGTATTTTCGCCGAAAATGCTAGGGTATTTTCGGCGAAAATTCCTTTGTAAACCGGGCAGGAATTGTTTCGACTTGATTGGCTCCTTGGATCGATTCTGATGCAATTCCTCGAGGCTCCAATGCTTTAGACACGTCCTTGGCTACTTTATTTGACGGCAAAAACCTGTGCTAACATAAAAACACTAGAAAACCATCAAATAGACCCGAAACGGGCCAAGGTAACACAAATGGCACAAGATAGGGAAATCGATTGAATATTCGTTATTCTACCCTAAAAACCATGTCTTAAGCAAGGAAATGTCGCTTAAATGAGGCTGATAATCACGTCAAATTGAGTGTCATCAAAATACCCCACACTTAAGCTTTTGCTTGTCCTCAAGCAAACTGAACTACAACACACTCAAATTCACAAATGACACGAGATTAAACTGAGATTCAATTCTAGCAATTTGGTTTAGACTGTTCCACGTAGAAAGAGTGACCTACACATGCAAGAACATCAACCAAACAAGTTTTTGATCTTACTAATTTCTGCACACTTCAAGTAGTAGTTTTAACAAAGCACGTTTCTTGGGAAAACAATTAATCATAATTAACCGACTATGATAACACCAATTCTAATCAAAAAGACTTTAAGCTCTAGCCATGATGTGGATGCGGAGGTAGGAAAAGTGACGTGGCTATCGACTCTACTTCATCCGTTTCTAGATCTGTACGTTACATGTTCTAGCTAGGACCGATTTAAACAATGATTTATTTCAAGTTCAACTTCTTCCTTCAATTGATTTACTGCATACTAGTGCTCGATACCAAACACTTCACTTAGGTGTTGGACCTGCCTAGCTCACAGTATTTGTGCTTATGCTAGTGCTCAACCCGAACACTTCACTTAGGTGTCGGGCTTGCCTAGCTTTATTTTCAGCACTTTAAAGAACTTAACATTAACTTGAACAACTCAATTACTTGATTCAACAATTTAGCCACTTGGTCCTAGCTAGTTATAACTTTTTACACAAGATTTCGAATCGGATTTTCGTCTAATCTCAAGCCATAATCACAGGTGAACAAATATGGAGTGAAAAACATGGGAGAAGCTAGCATTTATCATCTTAGAACGGTGTTATTGAGCTTTGTGATTAACAAGCAAAACTGTTTGATCGATTCAAATTTCAACTACAAGAGTGATTCGTGATCTGTTCTGACCTAGACTCATTTAATATCAGTTCTGACACGTTGGTTACAGGTTCTAAGTGGAACAGTCTAGACGTCATTGTTCAAAATTGAAGTCAATTTAACATCAAAAGTCAAGAATTGAGCAATTCTAATGCTAGAGAAACTGGAAAGGCACTGAGAAACACACAATACACAATTAAGGGCAATCAAGTTCATGCAAGGTTCTCTAACATCCTACCCCACACTTAAATCGTTCTGTGTCCTCACAGGACTAAACTAGAGTAGAGAGATACGAAGAACCTGGAATGAGATGGTCGGCGTAGGGGATGAGTACGAATAATCCGGAACGGAGCGAAGTAGCTACTCGAGTTCCTACAAAACAAAAACAACACAAAGAACAAAAGGATACCGGGACAAGTGTCCCAGATCCACACAGAATAAAAGTCGAACAAAGAAGGTTTAGGGGAATTTTGAAAATATTTTGACTCTCTTTTTCTTTTTTTTCTTTTTCAAAAACTGACGAAAAAACAAATTAACTGATGACACTCGATTTTACGTGATTATCAGCCTCATTTAAGCGACATTTCTTTGCTTAAGACATGGTTTTTAGGGTAGAATAACGAATATTCAATCGATTGCCCTATCTCGTGCCATTTGTGTTACCTTGGCCCGTTTCGGGTCTATTTGATAGTTTTCTAGTGTTTTTATGTTAGCACAAGTTTTAGCCATCGAATACGGTAGCCAAGGACGTGTCTTAGACGTTGGAACCCCGAAGAATCACACATAAATCAACCGGAGAAATCGCTCAAGTCAAAGAAAACGCCTGCCCCATTTACACATGTATTTTTGGCGAAAATACCCTTGGGTTTTCGCCGAAATCGTAAGAAGGAATCCACTGTCCCGAGTAGGAAGAAGTTTTTGCCGAAATTCCTTTACTATTTTTGGCAAAAATCCCAGTTGAAATCAGAAAATTTCAGGTTGATATAAATACAGAATTCGGCGGCTAATGAAAGAGGGAATCACTTAACACACACACAAAAACCAAGACGGAGGGAGAGACAGGGCGAGTAGATAGAGTTCAAAGAGCCAGGAACGGATCGTGACGCCATCCATCAACCTCGGAGAGTCAATGCTAGGAGTTGAAGAGTCAGCAGATTGAAGCTGCTAGGAAGCATCGAAATTAGGTTTTACAGTTCTTCTCTGTCTTCCTACCTGAGATGTATTCTTTGTCTGCTTTTGATTCTGCTGTATTGAATATGAGTAGCTAAACTTGTGTAGCTTAGAGTAGATGAACCCTGAGTGACCCAGGGCTTAAAGCGGTCACGGATCGGTGGTGATTAGATTCAAAATTGTTTCTCTGTGTTTCTTGTCTGGTTTGGCCACCTGGATTAGATTCTTGTTAAGCTAAGGATAGAAGCGAACGCTCGCCTTGCTTTAAAACACCAAATCGAACAATCAACCTTATAATTGGAGCGTGCCTTTCGTAGGAACCGATTAGGGTTGATCCATTGCTAGAGTAACTCATTAATTAGTAGAATTTGCACCAGTTAAGTTAAGTCGTTGCGAGAGGCGACCGTACCCGGGCGGCTAATTAATCGTGGTAGCTAGATCGGATAGAGCGAACGTTCGCCAGTCTTAAACCTAAGGGTCAGGAGTTATGATGGTGTCGATGAACTGAATGAACTAGAATTGAAAATCGCTGGTCTGTTGACTGCTGTTGCTCTGGTAATCTAAGGGGGATTCGAAGTCTAAGCTTGTCTGTCATCTTTCTAGTCAACCTTTCAATCTTCAATCTTTCTTCGCTTTAATTCTCATTTCGAATCACCTTTGTATTTTAGTAAAGAAGTCGTGGAACTCACACCACGCACAACCTGTGTTTAAACTTGAATTAAATTGCCAACACCTTTGAGTAAGGAAGTAGAGGAAACCCCTGGAATACGATCTACCCTAGCTTTGTTAGCTTTGTTAGTTATTTGTTTGAACCAGAACAACGATCTTAGGTTCATCAAATTGGCGCCGTTGCCGGGGAGCTCTTCTATTTCGTTGAAATAAGAGTTGGCATTTTTACACCGGTTGTGTTTGTTTTTGTCTCTTGCAGATCAGAGAAGGTACAGAAATGGATCACTTCCGTTCCATCTTCCTTTATCGCAATGTCCACTTTTAATAGTGTTGTGGACTACAGTAAGCCGCGCGCATCTAACCTCCGATCACCCATCACTGTGCTCTCTAATGACAATGATCCTAACTATGAGATTCAGATTCCTCTCTTGGAGCTAATCTCTAGGGACATACAATTCGAGGGAAGACCAGATGATAATCCCTGCACACATAACCAACTTCTTGGCTGTCTGCGATACCTTCAAGTCTGGGAACCTCAATAAGAATGCATTATATCTCCGAGCTTTTCGGTTTTCTATCTGAGGTGCTGCTAAGGAGTGGCTCAGCAGTACACCGCCAGGTCACTGCACTGACTGGGATACATTAGCTCAAGATTTTGTTGAGGAATACTTTCCTCCCGCGAGGACAACTGCTTATAAAGACCGCATCTTCAGGTTCACTCAGAGAGAGGATGCAAGCCTTTATGACACTTGGAATGAGTTCCAATCTCTTCTCTTCAACTGTCCTCACCATGGGTATGAACAAAGACAGCTGGCTGAATTCTTTGCTCGTGGTATGCGCGAAGAATCTTCAAAGTGGGTCAACTCCCTAGCTGGCGGAGATTGCACCGCCCTCACTCTTCATGATGCTCTTCTACATTTTGCTAGCTGTGCTTCAAAGTCTAGAAACTGGGAGAGGCAAAGAGAAGGAACCAAGAGTCAGATAAGTGTTGTAGAGCAGATCAAGGCAGAAGTTCAGAAGCATCTACAAGCAGCTGGTATTCCCCTCGACTCTCCGTCAGCTACCGTCTTTTCGGTTGACTGTGGATGGTGTGGATCATGTGCTCATAACGGCAGAAGCTGCCTCAACTTCGGCACAACAGAAGTCTGGTCTACAGAAGAGATCAATTTCATCGATCAAGGCTTCGCTAATAATCAGAAAGGCTATGCTGGTTACAGAAACTACATGCCACGGAACCAGAGCAACCGGTTAGTAGATCCTTATTATAGACCTCCGGGATTCATTGGAGGACAACACCAGTCTCAGGCTAAACCATACTACAATAGAGACATGGATTATGAGAAGAAGTTCGATTAGATTATGAGCAGACTTGACGACCACGACATTCAACTAAAAGCCCAAGCTGCGCTCAATCAAGGATAGAGAGCTCAGAGCAAGAGGATAGAGCATGCTATAAGTAATATGACTAAACTCTTTACTAGCAATCCTCTCCTTAATCCAAAAGCATTTCAGGCAGACTCTGGCACAAAGAGCGAACACGCTCAAGCCATTACCACCAGGAGCGGCAAGCAAACAACTGATCCCAAGGCCCCAAAACCGGAAGTAATACCAGATACCAGTGCCACCATGGATATGCCAGAAATTGAGGATATCACAGAAGAGGAAGAAGAAGCATCTGCTCCTCCTCCTAATCCGCCCAGGACAGCTCCTGAGCCTGTCTTGGCGCCATATGTTCCTCGGATTCCCTTCCCAAAAGCTACAAGGAGCAAGGCTAAGGATCACGACACTCAGTACAAGAAGTGGTACAATGTTCTTAAGATTGCAGAGATCAAGATACCAGTGACTGAAGCTGTGGAAATCATACCACCACTTGCGAAATTCTTTAAGGATCTCGTGAAGAAAGTGAAGAACGGGGGAGCGTACTCTATCACGCTTACTAATGAATGAGCGTCTATTCTCGGTGCGCCATCTCCCATTCGACAGCCGCCACCACCCCTAGCTAAGTGTCCTGATCCCGGTTCTTTAACATTACCGTGCATTATTAATGGCATTAAAATTGATCGCAGTTTGGTTGATTCTGGTGCTTCTATTAATGTTATGCCTGTTTATTTATATGAAAAGCTGAATCTAGGGCAACTAAAACCAATCACTCTGCATCTCGTTTTAGCCGATAGGTCTGTCAAATGACCTAGAGGTATGATAGAAGATGTAACTGTTTGCTGTGGTTCGTTTACTATAATGGCAGATTTCGTTGTTCTAGATACTCGTGAGTTAGACGGAACACTTATCCTAGGTCGACCTTTCTTAGCAACTGCTGGAGTGAATATAAACTGCAAACAGGGCCTGTTAACTTTAAGCGTAGGTCAAGAGAGTGTTGCATTCTGCATTAAAGATAGCATGAGATATTCTGTTGCCCAAGATGATAAATGTTATGCTGTTGATCCCCTAGAGTTGGCTTCGGCCAACTCCTTTACTAATGCTTTATCTAGTGATCCGCTAGAGTTGTGTCTGATTTCAGGGATTGATAATGCGTTAGACGATCCAGAGCAGTGCTTATGGCAAGATGAACTAGACGAACAGAAGGCGACATTCACACCCACCACTGCACCTATACATATTGAGCCAGCTTCGAGTCAGATTACCACTTCATATGAGAATCCGCCAGAACTTACCTTGAAGGAGCTACCTGACCACCTAGAATACGCATTTCTGGGGAAGGACTGTCAGTTACCAGTCATCATCAGTTCAAAACTATCTCCCAAGCAAAAAGAGCAATTGATTAGGCTACTCAAGAAGCATGTCCGAGCTATTGCCTGGCAGTTACAGACATCAGAGGCATCTCTGAAACCTTCTGCAAACATCGGATAGTTGTTGATGAAGAATTCAAACCAGTTAGACAACCCCAACGCCGACTTAACCCTCTGATGCAGGAAGTTGTAAAGAAAGAAGTGCTCAAGCTTCTAGATGCCGGTATCATCTATCCTATTGCTAACAGTCCTTGGGTCAGCCCGACTCAAGTCGTTCCAAAGAAAGGAGGAATCACAGTCATCCCTAATCCAAAGGGTGAACTCATTCCTACCCGAACAGTTACCGGATGGAGAGTCTGCATCGATTATCGACGACTCAATGATGCCACCAAGAAAGATCACTTCCCACTGCCATTCATTGATCAAATGCTTGAACGATTAGCTGGTCATGAATACTACTGCTTCTTAGACGGGATGTCCGGTTACTTCCAGATTCCCATTGAGCTTGATGATCAGGAAAAGACGACCTTCACATGCCCGTTTGGTACGTTTGCTTATCGTCGTATTCCTTTTGGTTTATGTAATGCTCCCGCTACCTTTCAGAGATGCATGCTTGCTATATTCGGGGATCTGGTAGAGAATGTGGTAGAGGTGTTCATGGATGACTTCTCCGTCTATGGAGATTCATTTTCAAAGTGTCTGGCCAACTTGGATAAGGTGCTAGCCCGTTGTGAGGAAACCAACCTGGCGCTTAGTTGGGAGAAATGTCATTTCATGGTTACAGAAGGTATTGTTCTTGGCCATAGAATATCTAAGACAGGTATAGAAGTCGATCATGCTAAGCTTGAGACCATTGCCAGCTTACCGCCGCCGACCTCGGTTAAAACAGTTCGAAGTTTTCTCGGTCATGCTGGATTCTACCGGAGATTCATCAGAGACTTCTCCAAGATCACTCTTCCAATGACAAAGCTCCTTGAGAAAGATGTTCCTTTCGTCTTTGATAAAGCCTGTCTTGAAGCTTTTGAGACCTTGAAGACTCAACTCACCACCGCACCGATTCTTACAGCACCAGATTGGAATCTTCCGTTCGAGATCATGTGCGATGCTAGTGACTTCGCTGTTGGAGCAGTTCTTGGTCAGAGAAAGGAGAAGAGATTTCATCCTATCTACTTTGCGAGCAAGACGCTCAATGATGCTCAGAGAAACTACACTACTACAGAGAAAGAGCTTCTGGCTATCGTTTTCTCCTTTGATAAGTTTAGACAGTATCTGGTTCTTTCACATACCATTGTCTACATAGATCATGCTGCTCTGTGCCACTTATTAGCCAAGCAGGACTCGAAGCCACGTCTCATCCGATGGATCCTTCTACTCCAAGAGTTCAACATTGAAATTAAAGATAAAAAGGGAGCAGAAAATCTAGCAGCGTATCATCTTTCCCGATTGGAGGAATCACAAACAGGTAAGTCTACTACCCCTATCAATGATTCTTTCCTTGACGAGCTGTTGCGTGTTGAAACGTATGAACAGGTTAACAGCATAGCTATCTAGCCCTGGGCAATTCCTCACGCTCAAGAACTGAGTAATGCCGCCGATTCAGATGAGCCTTGGTATGCAACTCTGGCTAACTATCTCTCACACGGCATTGTACCTCCTGAACTGGATTTCAATGCACGCAAAAAGCTCTTTAAAGAAGCCAAGTCATACTTCTGGGATGAGCCTTTCTTATACCGCATCAGTCTTGACGGGATGATACGGAGATGTGTCTCTTACACTAAAGCAGCTGACATCATGCGTAAGTGCCATGAAGGACAGTTCGGAGGTCACTTTGGAGGAAACCGCACGGCAAGAAAGGTACTCAAAAAAGGTTTTTATTGGCCTTCAATCTTTAGTGACTGCGACATCTTTGCTCGACGTTGTGATGCATGCCAGCGATCAGGTAACATCTCAAACCGTAATGAGATGCCCCAAATTGTTTCTTTAACTGTTGAAATTTTTGATGTTTGGGGAATCGATTTTATGGGTCCGTTCACACCCTCTAACGGAAACAAGTACATTCTTGTAACCGTTGATTACGTTTCTAAGTGGGCTGAGGCTGAAGCCTTACCCATTAATGATTCTAGAGTGGCGGGACGTTTCCTTAACCATCTTTTCACGCGTTTCGGTTCACCGCGCTTCATCATAAGCGATTGGGGCACACACTTCCACGGACAATTCGACCGGGTGTGCAAACGCTTTGGCGTCACCCACCGAATGTCCACGGCTTACCATCCTCAAGCGAATGGTCAGGCGGAAGTGACGAACCGTGAGCTCAAGCGGATTCTTGATAGGACAGTTGGTCGGTCCCGCAAGGACTGGTCATCTAAGCTCAATGATGCCTTATGGGCCTATCGAACTGCCTACAAGACTCCCATCGGTACCTCACCGTATCAGCTGGTCTATGGCAAGGCATGTCATTTACCAGTTGAGCTTGAGCACAAGGCATTCTGGGCTAACAAAGAGTTGAATATGAGCTATGCAGTAGCAGGTAATAACCGCCATAACCAGATCGCTGAACTTGAGGAACACCGCCTCCACGCTTATGAGAGCACAAAGCTATACAAAGAGCGCACGATGAGAATTCATGACTCTCAGTTGAAGACGATCAAGCAGTTCTATCCCGGAGAAGAAGTGCTCTTATATAACTCTCGCTTGAAACTGTTTCCGAGTAAGTTGAAATCTCGATGGTCTGGCCCTTATACCGTGGTCAGACAGACACCCTTAGGCAGCGTCTACATTAAATTGCACGATCAAGAGCCGTTTGTGGTTAACAGGCATAGGCTTAAGAAGTATCTGCAAGGGTTAACTGTCTCTTCCATCGACGTGCACTACTTCACTTTGGAATCATGACACGAATCCAGGTATCGTCTGGCTCACGGACGTTAAACAAGAGCGCTTCGTGGGAGGCAACCCACGGCTGGAGTCAGTTATTTTCTCGTTTTGAGTCGTTTTTGTTTTAAACCCTTTCGGAAAAAAAAGAAACAGCCGCCGTTTTCAAATAAGTTTTTGACAAAAATGTGTCATTGTGTTCGCCGAAAATGTATGTTTCAAATCAACCTTTTTCTCCTGTTCCACTTTTTCGGACCGAGCCCCATTTGTTTTTCGCCGAAACACGCTTCCTCAATTCAACTAAAATTTTCGCCGAAAATTTCCCTTCTTTTTCGCCGAAAATCCTGTGCTTCCCATCGCCTATTTAAGCGGCCCCATCCCTCATATTTTCGATCCAGCATCCAAAAACTTTGAATGGTTCCCTCTCCCTCCCTGCTTTGAAATATGCCGCCGCCCGATCGCTCGACGCCGCCCCTAACCCACCGACAGTCATCCTTCCCCCTTCCCTAGCCCCTGTTCCAAAACCCTAGAATCGGAGCTTCTCGGTTCCGGTCCCAGCCGATCAAGTTTTCAAGTTTTTCATCGATTTCACGGTTTTCCAATCGTTTTCTCGAATCATGTCTTCACGGTTAGTTGTTCAGCCCTTGATTGTGAATCTTTTGGCTTTTTGACTTTCAGTTTTCGGCATGGTTGACTATGGTTGACTTTTTTTTGGTTCTCCCTCATTCTTCTTGATTGCTTTGTCGGTATCAATTGGCTAGGTTCTGGTATTGTTTTTGTGGCCTTTTCAGAAGCGTGACTTGTTGTCTATGAGATCGTGTTCATGACTCATTCCATTCTTCATGCTTGCCTAATGAATTGACAGTTATTCGATGATATATCTTGATTCTATGATCTCTCGGTTAATTAGTTTACCCCAACTTGTCAACTTAAGTGTGGGGTAAGAGTCTTGTCATCTAACGTTGGTCATCTCTGAGTTGTGTTTTACAGGGCTCCGAAGCGTTTTAAGACTACCAGTGCAGACAGAGCGCAGCGATCCTCAGCTCGCCAGAGCAAGACACCACCTTCCTGATGACCCGCACCAGCTGCACAGAAATCGACGGTTGTGGCCATCATTCCCGAGGATGCGCCAACCCCTGCGACTCCCATTTCCTCTATTCCTACACCTACCAATGGGGCCATACACCCTTTCATCGCCGCCCTGGAGCCGCACCAGCTCGAGGTCTTTCAGAAGATCAAATACATTCCTCCGGCTAAGGTGGCAATTCTTTCTCTTGACAGTCTCAAAGCGCACAATCTGGCTTGGCACTCCACCATTGACACCGCTCTTCATAAAGCCGGTTTGCGAGTGCTGACCACTCATGGCTCCCCCTACCCGCTTGTCGCCCTCCAAGAGTTCTGGAGTTCATTCCGGTGCCTCACCCCGAAGCCCTTTCGTGAGCAAAATTCGTTTCCATTCGCCTCGGTGGTGTTCTTCATGAGAAGTCCCTTCGCGAGTTCGGCCGCTTGCTGGCTCCGCACGTCAATTTCGATACCGCATTAGCTGGTTTTGAGGACACATACGCCATCACAAGTGCTCCTTACCCGGATGTGTAGAGATGGGCCTGCTGCTAGGATGAGAGCTCACCTATCGTCCACCCCACGGTCGGTGACATCTTTCACCCTATCCTTAAATTCTTGCATTATGTTTGGGTGCAATTTCTGTGTTTTTGCAGCAAGACGAGTGATGCTGCGGTTTTAGCGGTATCAAATAACTACCAAGCTGGAAAGCTAGGGTAGATCGTATTCCACAGGGTTTCTTCTAATTGACTACTCAAAGAAGCTGACAATTTATCCAAGTTTAAGCACGTTGTGCGTGGTGTGAGTTCCACGACTTCTAGACTAAGATACAGGAAAATTAAAATGAAATTAAAAGACAGAATGATTGGTTGGTTTAGACAGACGACAGACAAGCTTAGATTTTGAATTCCCCTTAGATCACCAAGGCAACAACAATCACAAGACCAGCGGTTTTCAATTCTCATTCAATCAATTTCTATACACCACCATAACTCCTGACCCTTAGGTTTAAGACTGGCGAACGTTCGCTCTATCCGATCTAACTACCAAGATTAATTAGTCACCCGGGTACGGTCACCTCTCGCATTGACTTAACTTAACTGGTGCAATTACTAATGATTTATGAGTTACTCTTGAAGCGGATTAACCCTAACCGGTTCCTACGAAAGGCACACTCCAATTATAAGGTTAACTGGTTGAATTGATGTTTTAAAGAGAGGCGAGTGTTCGCTTCTATCCTCAGCTTAACAAGAATCTAAACTAGGTGATCAAGTAAGACAAGTTTTAATGTTTAAAGCAGAGAAGCTGTCTGGCGACAAACCCTAATTCAACACAAACCTAATCTATGCGATCAATCAGAAAAGAAACATAAACAATCAAGAACAAAACAACCATGCAAAGAGAAACTGATTGAACTTTGAATCTAATCACCGTCGATCCGTGACTGCTTTAAAGCCCTGGGTCACTTAGGGTTCATCTAATCTAAGCTCTACAAGTTTAGCTACTCATATCTGACAAACAAGAATCAAAGACGACAGAAGGATTCATCTTATACAAAGTAATAACAGAAAAGGATCTGAAAAACCTAATCTCGGATGATCCGTGAAGCTTCGATCTTGAGAATCTTCAATTCCTAGCTCAGAGCGTCTTCCGGGATGGATTGACGGCGTCACGATCTCTCTGATAGCTCCGGAATACTCTCTCCACTCTCCTCCTGTCGTGGCTGATCTCTCTAGGTTGTATGTTAACAAATCTGGCTTCGAAAAGTCTATTAATACCCCCAAAAACCCTTTCCCTATTGGAAAAGTTGAGAATTTCCCGTCTGGGGAGCTTACAAGGCGTGTAAGCTCACAGTGTATTTAGCTTACACGGTGTGTAAGCTCCAAAACGCAGCATTTTGAGCTGGGCAGACTTCCAACTTGTTTCGATCATTCCCGCTCCGTTTGAACTCCGATTTGGTCTCCGTTTGAAGTGTTGGACTCGTGAGAGAGTCCTATATAATGTGGTAACCTGGGGCTCAACATAAAAGCTCACAAAAAGGGTGAAAATAGCCGAGAAATAGACAATGTACGCACTAGGAGTCGATAATCATAAAGTTATGACAAATGCACCAAATATTCATCAAAATGGCATCAAAGGGTATGAAATGTTGCTTAAATGGGGCTGATAATCACGTCAAATCGAGTGTCATCAACGAGCCACCACCACGTTTCTTTGGAGGAGCTCGTATTATTCCGTGCTTTAGAGGAGGATGCCAACCTGCACCCCGGATGGTTGCTTGCACGATTCTTTCACAAGCGCACTACCGCCAAGAAGCTTCCTACTGAGCTTCCAGGAGGCCCTTTCATTTCAATTCTGATCGACAACCTCCAGCTCGGTGACAAATGGGGCCCCGATGTTCCTCGTTTCCCGATTGAGCATATAGGCGCTGAACTTGCCATAGCACGACGCATCGACCTTTCAGAGACTATTGAGCATTGCACATCGCTCCCTCACCGCACTCACCAGTCAGTTGACCGCTCGCCGTCGTGAGCGCAAATCACCGCGGAGATGAATGAAAGGCTGGCGCGTATTGAGAAGTGGCAGCTAGACTACTCGGCTGGTTCGTTGCAATGGCAGAAGGACCGAGTAGCACATGAAGAGACTCAGAACGAGCGTTTGTCCACTCTACAGCAATTCATGGCCGACCAGTCAGCCAGACACAAGGACGAGCTCGCATGGCGACAGCAGATGGAGCAGCAGTTCGCCACTACCACTCCACCCCCTCCGCGGAACAGTGATCAGGTTGTTTCTATCCTTTTCCTTTTCTTTTCTTTCTTCTTTTCGGGTTTCTACCCAATTTTATTCTGTGTGGATCCGGGACACTTGTCCCGGTGTCCTTTTGATCTTTTTGTTGTTTGTGTTTTATAGGATTTTAAGTAGCTCTGCTCCGCTCCGGACTCTCCGCGTTCGTCCACTACACCACCCTCCAGGTTCTTTGTTTCTCTCTACTTTAGTTTAGTCCTGTGAGGACACAGAACAGTTTAAGTGTGGGGTAGGGTGTTAGATAACCATGCATGATCTTGATTGCCTATCCTCGTGTGCCTCGTGACTCCTGTCCAGTCTCTCTAGCATAGAATTGCTCAATTCTTGACTTTTGATGTGAAATAAGCTTCAATTTTGAACAATGACGTCTAGACTGTTCCACTTAGAACCTGTAACCAACGTGTCAGAACTGATATTAAATGAGCCTAGGTCAGAACAGATCATAAATCACTTCTATAGTTGAAACTTGAATTAATTGAATTGATTGACTTGTTAATAACAAAGCTCGATAACACCGTTCTAAGATGATAAATGCTAGCTTCTTCCATGTTTTAAGTCCATATTTGATCACCTATGATTGTGGCTTGAGATTAGACGAAAATCCAATTCGAAATCTTGTGTAAAAAGTTATAACTAGCTAGGATTAAGTGGCTAAATGGTGAAATCAAGTAATTGAGTGAATCAAATCAATGCTAAAGTTCTTTAAAGTGCTGAAAAATCAAAGCTAGGCAAGCCCGACACCTAAGTGAAGTGTTCGGGTTGAGCACTAGCATAGGCACAAATACTGTGAGCTAGGCAGGTCCAACACCTAAGTGAAGTGTTTGGTATCGAGCACTAGTATGCAGTAAATAAATTAAAGATAGTTTGAATCTTGAAAGAAATTGTTGTTTAAATCGGTCCTAGCTAGAACATGTAATGTGCAGATCTAGAAATGAATGAACTCGAGTCAATAGCCACGTCACTTTTCCTACCTCCGCGTCCACATCATGGCTAGAGCTTAAAGTCTTTTTGATTAGAATTGGTGTTATCGTAGTCGGTTAATTATGATTAATTGTTTTGATAAGAAACGATCTTTGTTAAAACCACTACTTGAAGTGTGCAGAAATTAGTGAGATCGAAAACTTGTTTGGTTGATGTTCTTGCATGTGTAGGTCACTCTTTCTACGTGGAACAGTCTAAACCAAATTGTTAGAATTGAATCTCAGTTTAATCTCGTGCCATTTATGAATTTGAGTGTGTTCTAGTTCAGTTTGCTTGAGGACAAGCAAAAGCTTAAGTGTGCGGTATTTGATGACACTCGATTTTACGTGATTATCAGCCTCATTTAAGCGACATTTCTTTGCTTAAGACATGGTTTTTAGGGTAGAATAACGAATATTCAATCGATTGCCCTATCTCGTACCATTTGTGTTACCTTGGCCCGTTTCGGGTCTATTTGA
The DNA here is from genome assembly GCA_034768395.1 of Linum lewisii. Classification (NCBI taxonomy): domain Eukaryota; kingdom Viridiplantae; phylum Streptophyta; class Magnoliopsida; order Malpighiales; family Linaceae; genus Linum; species Linum lewisii. Next base: position 38,196,751 of record CM068299.1, read on the forward strand.
TGGTTTTCTAGTGTTTTTATGTTAGCACATGTTTTTGCCATCGAATACGGTAGCCAAGGACGTGTCTTAGACGTTGGAACCCCGAAGAATCACACATAAATCAACCGGAGAAATCGCTCAAGTCAAAGAAAACGCCTGCCCCATTTACACATGTATTTTCGGCGAAAATACCCTTGGGTTTTCACCGAAATCGTAAGAAGGAATCCACTATCCCGAGTAGGAAGAAGTTTTTGTCAAAATTCCTCTACTATTTTCGGCGAAAATCCCAGTTGAAATCAAAAAATTCCGGGTTGATATAAATACAGAATTCGGCGGCTAATGAAAGAGGGAATCACTTAACACACACACAAAAACCAAGACATAGGGAGAGACAGGGCGAGTAGATAGAGTTCAAAGAGCCAGGAACGGATCGTGACGCCATCCATCCACCTCGGAGAGTCAGTGCTAGGAGTTGAAGAGTCAGTAGATTGAAGCTGCCAGGAAGCATCGAAATTAGGTTTTACAGTTCTTCTCTGTCTTCCTACCTGAGATGTATTCTTGTCTGCTTTTGATTCTGCTGTATTGAATATGAGTAGCTAAACTTGTGTAGCTTAGAGTAGATGAACCCTAAGTGACCCAGGGCTTAAAGCGGTCACGGATCGGCGATGATTAGATTCGAAATTCATTCAGTTTCATCTTTCATGTTTGATTTGTTCATTCGTTCTCTGTGTTTCTTGTCTGGTTTGGCCACCTGGATTAGATTCTTGTTAAGCTAAGGATAGAAGCGAACGCTCGCCTTACTTTAAAACACCAAATCGAACAATCAACCTTATAATTGGAGCGTGCCTTTCGTAGGAACCGGTTAGGGTTGATCCATTGCTAGAGTAACTCATTAATCAGTAGAATTTGCACCAGTTAAGTTAAGTCGTTGCGAGAGGCGACCGTACCCGGGCGGCTAATTAATTGTGGTAGCTAGATCGGATAGAGCGAACTTTCGCCAGTCTTAAACCTAAGGGTCAGGAGTTATGATGGTGTCGATGAACTGAACGAACTAGAATCGAAAATCGCTGGTCTGTTGACTGCTGTTGCTCTGGTAATCTAAGGGGGATTCGAAGTCTAAGCTTGTCTGTCATCTTTCTAGTCAACCTTTCAATCTTCAATCTTTCTTTCCTTTAATTCTCATTTCGAATCACCTTTGTATTTTAGTATAGAAGTCGTGGAACTCACACCACGCATAACCTGTGTTTAAACTTGAATTAAATTGCCAACACCTTTGAGTAAGGAAGTAGAGGAAACCCCTGGAATACGATCTACCCTAGCTTTGTTAGCTTTGTTAGTTATTTGTTTGAACCCGAACAACGATCTTAGGTTCATCATTAACACGAAAGAAAATTAAACTGACACTTTGGCTCCCCCGAACCTGACTCGAACGACAAAAAGACTGACTCTAAAATTCAAAAATGGACTCCAGCCATGGGTTGCCTCCCACGAAGCGCTCTTGCTTAACGTCCTTGAGCTGGACGATACCTGGATGGCGATCAAGAGACATCCCAACTCAGGATTTCTCTTAGGCCCGAGTCGGAGTTCATGAAATATGGCCTTGGGGATCCTCCGGCAAGTGTGAACTTCTTCCCGTTTGCGTGAATTAACCTGGTTCATTCTTCGGGAAGATGACCAGAGATTTCAAATGGTTCGAACAGTTCTTTTGAAGGAGCATCCTTCAGAGGATCACTCTTCTCATGTGGCTCGGTAGACGGGGGCTGAGCAATCGACTTCCAAACCGCCTTCGTCTTCTCTGTATTCTCCTTCTTTATCTCGCCAGGATCTTTAACTTTTGGTGATTCATGAGGAGATGCCGTCAGATCCTCCTTCTTTCTCGGCTTTTGTGCCGGCAGCTCATTCTTCGGATTAGGGACCTGTCCACCACCTGGCATGCAAATTTCTGAAGTAACTCTAGCTTTTTCCTTAGTAACGGAGTTGACCAAAGCCAACTCCACAGCTTCAACAGATAAGCAATGCATCTCTTCTTTGACTGGGACTTGCATACCGTCCTTGAGGCGGAATGTCATGGTGTCCTTGCCGACCCTTAATGTCAACGAGCCATTCGGGACATTAATGGTAATGCCGGCTATCACCATAAACGGTCGGCCTAGGAGAAGAGTGACATCTTCCTCTCGAGTATCCATGACAATAAAGTCAGACAGAATAGTAAAAGGACCACATCGGACAACCACGTTTTCTATTATTCCCCTAGGTTGTTTAACAGATCTGTTGGCAAACACTAAATGCATGCTAATTGGTTTCAACTCTCCTATGTTCAATTTCTCAAACAGACAAGTAGGCATAACATTAATAGAAGCACCTAGATCAATTATACTACGATCAATCTTCACATCATTAATAGTGCAAGGCAAAGTAAAAGCACCAGGATCTCGACACTTAGCTGAGGGTGGTATGGGTGTTGCCTGGCCTTGGATGGCAGAGCATTCTTTCTCGAGGGAGACGGAAGACAACTCTTCCTTCTTCTTGTTCTTCGTAGGATCCTTTGCGATTTTGTCAGCCTCCGGTATCACCTGGATAGCATCAGTAACTGGTGTCTTGATATCTGTATTCTTCAAGTATCCATACCACTTTCTGTACCGGGTATCATGATCTTTATCCTTTGATTGCGCGGCCTTAGGAAACGGAATCCGAGGTTGATATGGAGGGAGAGGTGGCGCAGGTACTGTCTTTGTCAGGGAAGGCGGTGCAGTTACCTCCTCTTCTTTTTCTCTATCCTCCCCCTCGATCTCTGGCTTGTCAATGGCTATAGCTTCAGGGATTATGGCTGGTTCAGGAGCTACAGTATCAGCTGATTTCTTGTCGCTTCTTGTGGAGACGGCCTTGACTTGCTACCTCCTAATGGTAGAGTCGACTTGAACCGATGATTGATTAAGGAGGGGGCTACTAGTTAGCAAGCTAAACATGTTATTAATCATGCTCTCCATTCGTTGACCTCGAGCTTCATGTTCTTGATTTATGACGGCTTGAAGCTTAAATTTCTCCTCATAGTTATCAAGCCTTGCCATGATTAGGTCGAGCTTCTTGTCTACCTCAATATCCCTTGTGTTCCCTGATGTTGATCTCTGAGGTTGATCTTTATAACTATCGCTCAAGTACTGATTCTGACTCTGGTTGAAACCGAAGTTGTAAGGAGGGCGCTCTTGGAAGCTTCCTTGTTGTTGAGGAGGTTGTCTGAACTGACGATAGTCGGGGTAGCCTCTTTGATTGCTGGTGAAGCCTTGATCAATGAAGTTCACTTCCTCTGAAGACCAGTTACCCAAAATCTTCTTCATTTCTTTCTGCACTTCAATCTTGATCTGATCTTCACGGCTTGGTCGGCTCTTAGTTGCTCCAAACTGTCTCTCCTAGCTTCTCGACTTAGATGCATAGTTTGCAAAGTGAAGAAAAGCAGCTTCCGGTGCGAGTGCGGTGTAATCTCCATCAGCTAAGGAGTTAACCCATTCAGATGACTCTTCGTTCATACCCCAAGCAAATATCTCGGCTAGCTGCCTCTGAGTGAAGCCATGATGAGGGAAGCTGTGGAGGATTTCCTGGAATTCATTCCAAGCGTCGTATAAGCTCATCCCTTCTTTCTGTCTGAACCTTGAGATGATGTTCCTGTAAGCATTTGTTTTGGAAGGAGGGAAGTATTCCTCTATGAATTCTTGAGCAAGATCCTCCCAGTTGGTGTAGTGACCGGGTGGCTTGCTAAGGAGCCATCTCTTTGCGGCACCTCGAAGTGAGAATGGGAAGACTCGCAAGCACAAGGTATCCTTTCGAGGCTCCGACTCTTAAAGGTCTCGCAAAAAGCAAGGAAATCCGCCAAGTGTGTGCATGGATTATCGTGAGGCTTCCCTTCAAACTGTAGATCCCTAGAGATCATTTCCAAGAAGGCGGTCTTGATCTCACAGGCAGGACCATCTTCATTGTGCGGAACGAAGATGGAAGACCGAATGCTAGCAGCACTTGGCTTATTGTAATCCGCAAGACTCTTTTGAGCAGCCATTGCGGTAGTGGAAGGTGGATCGAAAGTGATTTGCTTCTGAATTTTCTTAACCTGCAAAAGACAAAAACAAGCACAACTGGTGTAAAATCGAAGTGTGATGGAATATGAAGGATGGAAAGTAGAAGAATAAAATGCCAACTCTTCTTTCAAACAATATAGAAGAGTCCCCGGCAACGGCGCCAATTTGATGAGCTGCAGAACAGTGATCAAATATTACCAAGCTGGAAAGCTAAGTAGATCGTATTCCACAGGGTTTCTTCTAATCGACTACTCAAAGAATCTGGCAATTTATTCAGGTTTGAACACTTCTTGCGTGGTGTGAGTTCCACGACTTCTAGACTAAGATGCAAGAAAATTAAAATGAAATTGAAAGACAGAATGATTGGATGGTTCAGACAGACGACAGACAAGCTTAGATTTCGAATCCCCCTTAGATCACCAAGGCAACAGCAATCAACAGATCAGCGGATTTCAATTCTCGTTCAATCAATTTATATACACCACCATAACTCCTGACCCTTAGGTTTAAGACTGGCGAACGTTCGCTCTATCCGCTCTAACTACCAAGATTAATTAGTCGCCCGGGTACGGTCGCCTCTCGCAACGACTTAACTAACTGGTGCAATTACTAACTATTTATGAGTTACTCTTGCAGTGGATTAACCCTAATCGGTTCCTACGAAAGGCACACTCCAATTATAAGGTTAACTGGTTGAATTGACGTTCTAAAGTGAGGCGAGCATTCGCTTCTATCCTCAGCTTAACAAGAATCTAAGCTAGGTGATCAGGAAAGACAAGTTTTAATGTTTAAAGCAGAGAAGCTGTCTGGCGACAAACCCTAATTCAACACAAACCTAATCTAGGCGATCAATCAGAAAAGAAACATAAACAATCAAGAATAAAACAACCATGCAAAGAAAAACTGATTGAACTTTGAATCTAATCACCACCGATCCTTGACCGCTTTAAAGCCCTGGGTCACTTAGGGTTCATCTAATCTAAGCTCTACGAGTTTAGCTACTCATATTAGAAACAAGAGAATTGAAAACAAACAAGGAATACATCTCAGGTAGGAAGAACAGAGAAGAACTGTAAAACCTAATTTGACGAATCCGCGAAGCTTCAATCTCCGGTAATCTTCAATCCAAGCTCCGAGTCTCCGAGGTGAAGGGATGGCGTCACGATCTCTCCACAATTCTTTGAACTCTCTAAACTCTCTCTCGAACTCCTAGGTCTGGAAATTATAATTGATCTTCTGAGGTATATTCTTGTATATGGGCCGCCAGTTAAGTATTTATACTTAACCCTAATTCAGCCGGATTTTGCCTGATATTTTCGCCAAAAATATTGAAGAATTTTCGGCGAAAATTCCTTTGTAAATGGATGGTCCGCTGCCTGCTTTCTCTTGTGATTTTGGTCCAATAGTTTTCGGTCGAAAACTTAGGGTTTTCGCTGAAAACTTAGGGTTTTCGCTGAAAACTTCCTTCAGTCGGCATCAGTGATTTTGTGCATGTATTTTCGCCGAAAATGCTAGGGTATTTTCGGCGAAAATTCCTTTGTAAACCGGGCAGGAATTGTTTCGACTTGATTGGCTCCTTGGATCGATTCCGATGCAATTCCTCGAGGCTTCAACGCTTTAGACACGTCCTTGGCTCCTTTATTTGACGGCAAAAACCTGTGCTAACATAAAAACACTCGAAACCCATCAAATAGACCCGAAACGGGCCCAGGTAACACAAATGGCACGAGATAGGGAAATCGATTGAATATTCGTTATTCTACCCTAAAAACCATGTCTTAAGCAAGGAAATGTCGCTTAAATGAGGCTGATAATCACGTCAAATCGAGTGTTATCAAAATACCCCACACTTAAGCTTTTGCTTGTCCTCAAGCAAACTGAACTACAACACACTCGAATTCACAAATGACACGAGATTAAACTGAGATTCAATTCTAGCAATTTGGTTTAGACTGTTCCACGTAGAAAGAGTGACCTACACATGCAAGAACATCAACCAAACAAGTTTTTGATCTTACTAATTTCTGCACACTTCAAGTAGTAGTTTTAACAAAGCATGTTTCTTGGGAAAACAATTAATCATAATTAACCGACTATGATAACACCAATTCTAATCAAAAAGACTTTAAGCTCTAGCCATGATGTGGATGCGGAGGTAGGAAAAGTGACGTGGCTATCGACTCTACTTCATCCGTTTCTAGATCTATACGTTACATGTTCTAGCTAGGACCGATTTAAACAATGATTTATTTCAAGTTCAACTTCTTCCTTCAATTGATTTACTGCATAATAGTGCTCGATACCAAACACTTCACTTAGGTGTTGGACCTGCCTAGCTCACAGTATTTGTGCTTATGCTAGTGCTCAACCTGAACACTTCACTTAGGTGTCGGGCTTGCCTGGCTTGATTTTCAGCACTTTAAAGAACTTAACATTAACTTGAACAACTCAATTACTTGATTCAACAATTTAGCCACTTGGTCCTAGCTAGTTATAACTTTTTACACAAGATTTCGAATCGGATTTTCGTCTAATCTCAAGCCATAATCACAGGTGAACAAATATGGAGTGAAAACATGGGAGAAGCTAGCATTTATCATCTTAGAACGGTGTTATCGAGCTTTGTGATTAACAAGCAAAACTGTTTGATCGATTCAAATTTCAACTACAAGAGTGATTCGTGATCTGTTCTGACCTAGACTCATTTAATATCGGTTCTGACACGTTGGTTACAGGTTCTAAGTGGAACAGTCTAGACGTCATTGTTCAAAATTGAAGTCAATTTAACATCAAAAGTCAATAATGGAGCAATTCTAATGCTAGAGAAACTGGATAGGCACTGAGAAACACACAATACACAATTAAGGGCAATCAAGTTCATGCAAGGTTCTCTAACATCCTAGCCCACACTTAAATCGTTCTGTGTCCTCACAGGACTAAACTAGAGTAGAGAGATACGAAGAACCTGGAATGAGATGGTCGGCGTAGGGATGAGTACGGATAATCCGGAGCGAAGCGGAGTAGCTACTCGAGTTCCTACAAAACAAAAACAACACAAAGATCAAAAGGATACCGGGACAAGTGTCCCAGATCCACACAGAATAAAAGTTGAACAAAGAAGGTTTAGGGGAATTTTGAAAATATTTCGACTCTCTTTTTCTTTTTTTTTTCTTTTTCAAAAACTGACGAAAAACAAATTAACATGAAAGAAAATTAAATTGACACTTTGGCTCCCCCGAACCTGACTCGAACGACGAAAAGACTGACTCTAAAATTAAAAAATGGACTCCAGCCATGGGTTGCCTCCCACGAAGCGCTCTTGCTTAACGTCCTTGAGCTGGACGATATCTGGACGGTGATCAAGAGACATCCCAACTCAGGATTTCTCTTAGGCCCGAGTCGGAGTTCATGAAATATGGCCTTGGGATCCTCCGGCAAGTGTGAACTTCTTCCCGTTTGCGTGAATGAACCTGGTTCGTTCTTCGGGAAGATGACCAGAGATTTCAAATGGCCCGAACAGTTTTTTTCGAAGGAGCGTCCTTCAGAGGATCACTTTTCTCCGGTGGCTCGGTAGACGGGGGCTGAGCAATCGGCTTCCAAACCGCCTTCATCTTCTCTGTATTCTCCTTCTTTATCTCGCCAGGATCTTTAACTTTTGGCGATTCATGAGGAGATGCCGTCGGATCCTCCTTCTTTCTCGGCTTTTGTGTCGGCAGCTCATTCTTCAGATTAGGGACCTGTCCACCACCTGGCATGCAAATTTCTGAAGTAACTCTAGCATTTTCATTAGTAACGGAGTTGACCGAAGCCAACTCCACAGCTTCAACAGATAAGCAATGCATCTCTTCTTTGACTGGGACTTGCATACCGTCCTCGAGGCGGAATGTCATGGTGTCCTTGCCGACCCTTAATGTCAACGAGCCATTCGGGACATTAATGGTAATGCCAGCTGTCGCCATAAACGGTCGGCCTAGGAGAAGAGTGACATCTTCCTCTCGAGTATCCATGACAACAAAGTCAGACAGAATAGTAAAAGGACCACATCGGACAACCACGTTTTCTATTATTCCCCTAGGTAGTTTAACAGATCTGTCGGCAAACACTAAATGCATGCTAATTGGTTTCAACTCTCCTAGGTTCAATTTCTCAAACAGGCAAGTAGGCATAACATTAATAGAAGCACCTAGATCAATTATACTACGATCAATCTTCACATCATTAATAGTGCAAGGCAAAGTAAAAGCACCGGGATCTCCACACTTAGTTGAGGGTGGTATGGGTGTTGCCTGGCCCTGGATGGCGGAGCATTCTTCCTCGAGGGAGACGGAAGACAACTCTTCGTTCTTCTTGTTCTTTGTAGGATCCTTTGCAATTTTCTCAGCCTCCGGTATCACCTGGATAGTATCAGTAACTGGTGTCTTGATATCTGTATTCTTCAAGTATCCATACCACTTTCTGTACCAGGTATCATGATCTTTCTCCTTTGATTGCGCGGCCTTAGGAAACGGAATCCGAGGTTGATATGGAGGGAGAGGTGGCGCAGGTACTGTCTTTGTCAGGGAAGGCGGTGCAGTCACCTCCTCTTCTTTTTCTCTATCCTCCCCCTTGATATCTGGCTTGTCAATGGCTATAGCTTCAGGGATTATGGCTGGTTCAGGAGCTACAGTATCAGCTGATTGCTTGTCGCTTCTTGTGGAGATGGCCTTGACTTGCTCCCTCCTAATGGTAGAGTCGACTTGAACCGATGATTGATTAAGGAGGGGGCTACTAGTTAGCAACCTAAACATGTTATTAATCATGCTCTCCATTCGTTGACCTCGAGCTTCATGTTCTTGATTTATGATGACTTGAAGCTTAAATTTCTCCTCATAGTTATCAAGCCTTGCCATGATCAGGTCGAGCTTCTTGTCTACCTCGATATCCCTTGTGTTCCCTGATGTAGATCTCTGAGGTTGATCTTTATAACTATCGCTCAAGTACTGATTCTGACTCTGGTTGAAACTGAAGTTGTAAGGAGGGCGCTCTTGGAAGCTTCCTTGTTGTTGAGGAGGTTGTCTGAACTAACAATAGTCGGGTAGCCTCTTTGATTGCTGGTGAAGCCTTGATCAATAAAGTTCACTTCCTCTGAAGACCAGTTACCGAAAATCTTCTTCATTTCTTTCTGCACTTCAATCTTGATCTAATCTTCACGGCTTGGTCGGCTCTTAGTTGCTCCAAACTGTCTCTCCCAGCTTCTCGACTTAGATGCGCAGTTTGCAAAGTGAAGAAGAGCAGCTTCCGGTGCGAGTGCAGTGTAATCTCCATCAGCTAAGGAGTTAACCCATTCAGATGACTCTTCGTTCATACCCCAAGCAAATATCTCGGCTAGCTGCCTCTGAGTGAAGCCATGATGAGGGAAGCTGTGAAGGACTTCCTGGAATTCATTCCAAGCGTCGTATAAGCTCATCCCTTCTTTTGTTTGAACCTTGAGATGTTGTTCCTGTAAGCATTTGTTTTGGAAGGAGGGAAGTATTCCTCTATGAATTCTTGAGCAAGATCCTCCCAGTTGCTGTAGTGACCGGGTGGCTTGCTAAGGAGCCATCTCTTTGCGGCGCCTCGAAGTGAGAATGGGAAGACTCGCAAGCACAAGGTATCCTTATCGAGGCTCCGACTCTTAAAGGTCTCGCAAAAAGCAAGGAAATCCGCCAAGTGTGTGCATGGATTATCGTGAGGCTTCCCTTCAAACTGTAGATCCCTAGAGATCATTTCCAAGAAGGCGGTCTTGATCTCATAGGCAGGACCATCTTCATTGTGCGGCACGAAGATGGAAGACCGAATGCTAGCAGCACTTAGCTTATTGTAATCCGCAAGACTCTTTTGAGCAGCCATTGAGGTAGTGGAAGGTGGATCGGAAGTGATTTGCTTCTGAATTTTCTTAACCTGCAAAAGACAAAAACAAGCACAACCGGTGTAAAATTGAAGTGTGATGGAATATGAAGGATGGAAAGTAGAAGAATAAAATGCCAACTCTTCTTTCAAACAATATAGAAGAGTCCCCGGCAACGGCGCCAATTTGATGAGCTGCAGAACAGTGATCAAATACTACCAAGCTGGAAAGCTAAGCAGATCGTATTCCACAGGGTTTCTTCTAATCGACTACTCAAAGAAGCTGGCAATTTATTCAGGTTTCAACACTTCATGCGTGGTGTGAGTTCCACGACTTCTAGACTAAGATGCAAAAAAATTAAAATGAAATTCAAAGACAGAATGATTGGATGGTTCAGACAGACGACAGACAAGCTTAGATTTCGAATCCCCCTTAGATCACTAGAGCATTGGCAGTCAACAGATCAGTGGATTTCAATTCTCGTTCAATCAATTTCTATACACCACCATAACTCCTGACCCTTAGGTTTAAGACCGGCGAACGTTCGCTCTATCCGCTCTAACTACCAAGATTAATTAGTCGCCCGGGTATGGTCGCCTCTCGCAACGACTTAACTAACTTGTGCAATTACTAATGATTTATGAGTTACTCTTGCAGTGGATTAACCCTTATCGGTTCCTACGAAAGGCACACTCCAATTATAAGGTTAACTGGTTCAATTGACGTTCTAAAGTGAGGCGAGCGTTCGCTTCTATCCTCAGCTTAACAAGAATCTAAGCTAGGTGATCAGGAAAGACAAGTTTTAATGTTTAAAGCAGAGAAGCTGTCTGGCGACAAACCCTAATTCAACACAAACCTAATCTAGGCGATCAATCAGAAAAGAAACATAAACAATCAAGAATAAAACAACCATGCAAAGAGAAACTGATTGAACTTTGAATCTAATCACCGCCGATCCGTGACCGCTTTAAAGCCCTGGGTCACTTAGGGTTCATCTAATCTAAGCTCTACAAGTTTAGCTACTCATATTAGAAACAAGAGAATTGAAAACAAACAAGGAATACATCTCAGGTAGGAAGAACTGATGGGGACATCCGTGGGTCATCAACTGGTCCAATCACTAGGAGTCAAACCAAGGCCTTGAGGAACAAGGTGGCAACATTCATGGAGGCTTGGAGTATGCCAAAGCATGAAGAATTGGAGCAAGGATGCTGGACATTACTTAGGATGGTTGGCGAGACTGAATGATGATCCAACGGCAAGATTCAAACGTTTTGTGATCTTCAGTGACCATTCTGCCATATCGGATAGTTGAGGGGCCTTCATGAACGAATTTCAACCCCATTCATGCATTTGTTTTCATGTTCATTCACTTCCACATTGGAACCATGCACTTGCATTAATGTTCATTCACTTCCACTTTGGAACAAGGGAATGTACTTAGTTAAGTGTGAACAATTAATTGTGTAGTTTTTCTAGATGACTAGATTCATCGAATCTGGTGTAGGACACATTTTCTCCTACCCTATTTAAAGGGTTCTTTGTAGTTTGATTCAAATCAGCTTGTTTGCTCACAATTAAAAGAATTCAGACTTCGGTTTACAGTATTTGTTCCTTTAAGCTTTTGCTCGTTGTTGCTTGGCTTAGGGAGTTTGGTTTATCAAGATAAGGGTATTCACCCCTTAGTTCGTGGTACCGCACACACTTGATACCTTGAGTTCTTAGCTCTATAGCTAAGGGTTCTGGTCCGATTTCCATCTTCTATCTTGATTGTGTTTTCGTTTGCAAATTGTTCAAACCGAGTTGTGTGGATTGAGCCAACCTTGGCTTTGGTTCATATCAGTTTGGTATCAGAGCTCGGTTCAACTCTTGGATCAAAGCTTCTGTTGTTTTTCTTTCAATAATAAAAAAAAAACCTCAAAAAAATAGTATCATTTTTTGGCTGAATCGTGATTTGTGTGATTTGAGATTTATAGTTTTGTACTAACCATTTCTTGGTGGTAAAAGCTGGTGTGCAGGTTAAAAAAAAAACAAAGTTTAAAAATCAAGAGGTCCAAAAGAATAATTTCGACCCAATCAAAGCAAAGCCACCTCACCAAGATTGTGTCTAGAAGTTATAGCAGAATTCTAAGAAAGGGGGGTAAACAATTTTTGTTCTTTCAAAGTCAAATTCGTTTCGAATAGTTTGTTTTTCAAAAACCCAGCAAAGAAATCTGACTAGGGCTTAGAGTGAACTTAGCTAGGGTTGTGTTTACTTGAATTTCGAATTACTTGACTTCTAAAGCTTTGAAGAAACTTGCAACTGCTCATAACGAACTTGCTTATTGCCAATTTCTGTTTCATCTTTTTCTCACCAAAAACTTGTGTGAAACACGAGAGGCAAAAGAAAGAGTGTGTGAGGTTCATTATAGAGAGTTGGTGAGGCCATTGTGACTAATCATTGTTCAAGATGACAGATCCAGCAAGGTTCGAAGCAGCAATGAATGCGATGAGGACGAAGTTCCATGAAGCACTCACACTATGGCTCAAACCCTCACCGCGGCCATCCAGAATAATCAGCCAAGGGTAGATGATTCTGATGTGGAGGATGACGCACCTCCACGAGGTGGAGCAAGGCCACATAGAGAAGCTTTAAGAGGAGTAATGCTGGACGATGATATCCGAGGAGTAAAAATTTTGGTTCCCAAATTCCAAGGGAAATCAGACCCGGATGCATATCTCGATTGGGAGAGGGCAATGGAATTCTTCTTCCAATGCCATCAATTATCTGATCGAAAGAAGGTAACCCTTGCTGTTGTAGAATTTACTGACTACGCTTCTGTTTGGTGGAGTTAGCAAGTTAGACAAAGGGAGCGCAAAGGGAAGAGGCCTATTGGAACATGGGAGGATGTGAAACGTGTCATGAGAAGGAAGTATGTTCCAGCTTCTTATTGTCGAGATTTACACACTAAGTTACAAGCTTTAAAGCAAGGTGGTATGACTGTTGAAGACTACCATAAGGAGATCAAGATGATAGTGTCTCGATTGGATCTAATTGAAGATGAGGATGCCAAGATTGCACGTTTCCTAGGAGGCTTACAGAGGGAAATCGCCTATCAAGTCAACTTGCAGAATTTCATCGACTATGATGAATTGGTGCGACTAGCAATACGAGTGGAGAAGCAACTCAAACTTGGCACTGGACGGAGATTCAATACGCCAACCACTACCACACCATCATGGAAGACGAATACCATGAAGAAAGAGGAAGGCACCTCGGGAGGCTTTAACAAACCTAAAACCACTCAAGGTACCTCAAATCCTAAATCTGGTTCTTCAAATACTACTAATCAGCCGAGTGGAATTCTTTGTTTCAAATGTCAAGGGCGTGGACATATGGCTAGGGACTGCCCTAATAAAGCCACTATGGTGATCCAAAATGGAGAGGTGTTCACAGATGATGAGGACGAGAATGAGGAAGGTGAAGTCCAAAAGGAGGAATCGGAGGAAGAGGAAGAAATGGTTCCAGAAGGGTTGGTTAAGTTCAATAGAGTGGCCATTTGAGCAATGAGCACTCTAGTTAAAGACGAGTTGGATCAGCGGGAGAACCTATTCCATGTTCGTTGTGTCATCCACAACAAACTTTGTAATCTGGTTATCGATGGAGGAAGTTGTACGAATGTAGCAAGTCAAGATCTTGTGGAAGGCATGAAGCTCACCACCATTCGACATCCTAAGCCATACAGACTTCAATGGCTTAGCAAAGCAGGAGAGCTAAAAGTGACAAGGCAGGTATACGTCCCTTTCAGTATTGGTCGATATACTGACAAAATTCTTTGTGATGTAGTACCTATGGAGGCTGCTCATATTCTGCTTGGGAGGCCATGGCAATTTGATCGATTTTCTCTTCATGATGGGAGGGCTAATCGATATTCCTTAACTCATAAGGGGCAAACCTACAAGCTCAAGCCTTTGTCACCAACCGAATTGTACCAAGATCAATTGGAGAAGCAACAATTTCGTGAGGTTAGAGAGAAGAAAGAGATGGAGCTCAAAACAAGAGAGAAGAGTGAAAAGAAACAGAGTGACACCCCTTCGAGTGCAAAAATAGAAATGGTATGTAATAGAGCTCGAAAAGGTGAGGCCGAGAGGAGAGAAAACCTTTTAGCTACACGTGGTGAGATCAAACAAACCTTAACTTCTAGGATGCCACTCGTGGTTATCGTATACAAGGAGTGTTTGAATTCTGATTATGCTAATGTAACCGATTCTCTTCCTAGTGTTATCTCTTCATTATTACAGGAATTTGAAGATGTCTTTCCGGAGGAGACTCCTAAAGGACTACCACCGATTAGGGGAATTGAGCACCAAATCGACTTTGTTCCAGGAGCATCCATCCCTAACAAGGCTGCATATAGAACCAATCCGGAAGAGACCAAAGAGCTTCAGAGACAAGTGGATGAGTTAATGGACAAAGGGCACGTTCGAGAAAGCATGAGCCCTTGTGCCGTACCGGTTATCCTCGTGCCAAAGAAGGATAAATCATGGAGGATGTGCGTCGACTGTCGAGCGATCAATAACATCACGGTAAAGTATCGTCATCCTATTCCTAGACTTGATGATATGCTAGATGAGTTACATGGTGCTTCTATCTTTTCAAAAATTGATTTAAAATCTGGATATCACCAAATTCGAATGAAGGAAGGAGATGAATGGAAAACCGCATTTAAAACTAAACATGGTTTATATGAGTGGATGGTTATGCCATTTGGTTTGACAAATGCACCTAGTACATTCATGAGATTGATGAACCACGTGCTTAGGGCTTTCATAGGCAGATTTGTAGTCGTTTACTTTGATGATATTCTGGTTTACTCATCTAATTTAGAGGATCATGGTGGACACTTAAAATTGGTGTTAGAAACCCTTAGAAAGGAAAGATTGTTTGCCAATATGAAAAAGTGCATCTTTTGCACCGATCACCTTGTGTTTCTTGGCTTTGTTGTTAGTTCTACAGGAATCAGGGTTGATGAGGAGAAAATAGAGGCAATCAAGTCTTGGCCCATTCCCACAAACATATCTGATGTTAGGAGCTTTCATGGTTTGGCCAGTTTCTATCGAAGATTTGTGAAGGATTTCAGTACTATTGCAGCACCACTCACGGCCGTAGTGAAAAAGGATGTACCCTTTCATTGGGGAACACCTCAACAAGAGGCATTTGAGCTATTGAAGGAGAGACTCACCAATGCACCAGTTCTGATGCTACCCGATTTCAAGAAGGCATTTGAGATCGAGTGTGATGCTTCAGGAATTGGAATAGGAGCTGTGCTCATGCAAGAAAAAAAAACCGATTGCATACTTCAGTGAAAAGTTGCATGGAGCTACTCTGAATTACCCAACTTATGATAAGGAATTATATGCACTTGTTCGAGCATTAGAGACTTGGCAACACTACCTATGGCCAAAGGAGTTTGTCATCCATTCTGATCACGAGTCATTGAAATATCTCAAAGCTCAACACAAGCTGAACAAGAGGCATGCACGATGGGTTGAGTTCATGGAGTCTTTTTCCTATGTTATCCGTTACAAGCAAGGTAAGGAGGTCGTGGCTGATGCCCTATCTCGAAGGTACACTCTTATCTCTACTCTTGGTGTTAAGTTCATTGGTTTTGAATACATTAAAGACTTATATGACACCGATACTGATTTTGGAGATGTGTACAAGGTGTGTGAACATTCGGCACATGATAAATTTTATAGGTTAGATGGATACTTGTTTCGAGAGAACAAGTTATGTTTGCCTAAGTCTTCGTGTCGAGATGTTTTAGTCAGGGAAGCACATGGAGGCGGGTTAATGGGGCACTTTGGAATTGCCAAAACGATGGCATGTCTTCAAGAGCACTTCTACTGGCCTAGAATGAGGCATGATGTGGAGAAACACCTAGCCAGATGTGTGGCTTGTCACCAAGCCAAGTCTAAATCACAACCACACGGGTTATACACTCCTCTCCCTATTCCTACTGCACCTTGGATTGATATATCTATGGACTTTGTGTTAGGCTTGCCTATGACTAGGGGTGGTAGAGATTCAATTTTTGTGGTGGTCGATAGATTCTCAAAAATGGCACATTTCATTCCATGTCATAAAACTGATGATGCATCTCATATTGCTAATTTGTTCTTTAAGGAAGTTGTTAGATTGCATGGAATGCCTCGTACTATTGTGTCGGATCGTGACTCTAAGTTTCTTAGTTATTTCTGGAAAACTCTTTGTGGTAAACTAGGAACGAAGCTACTATTCTCTACTACTTGTCATCCACAAACTGATGGTCAAACTGAAGTAGTCAATAGGTCGTTATCACAATTGCTTCGAGCCATAATCAAGTCCAACATTAAAACTTGGGAAGATTGTTTGCCACATGTTGAGTTTGCATATAATAGGGTTGTGCATTCGGCTACTAAGTATACACCATTCGAACTTGTGTATGGATTTAATCCATTGACTCCCTTGGATCTATCACCTTTGCCTTTGCATGAGTTATCTAATACAGATGGGGAAGCAAAAGCAAAGTATGTTAAAGAGATGCACGAGAAAGCTAGACTAAACATTGAGCGTAGGACAAAGCAGTACGTTCAAAATGCCAACAAAGGACGCAAGGAAAAGGTGTATAAACCAGGAGATCTCGTTTGGATACATTTCAGAAAGGAGCGGTTTCCAGGACAGAGAAAGTCAAAGCTGCTACCTAGAGGGGAGGGTCCTTTTAAAGTTTTGCAACGCATAAATAATAATGCATATCGCATAGACTTACCAGGAGACTATGGCGTTAGTGCTACTTTTAATGTTGCCATAAACGGTCGGCCTAGGAGAAGAGTGACATCTTCCTCTCGAGTATCCATGACAACAAAGTCAGACAGAATAGTAAAAGGACCACATCGGACAACCACATTTTCTATTATTCCCCTAGGTAGTTTAACAGATCTGTCGGCAAACACTAAATGCATGCTAATTGGTTTCAACTCTCCTAGGTTCAATTTCTCAAACAGGCAAGTAGGCATAACATTAATAGAAGCACCTAGATCAATTATACTACGATCAATCTTCACATCATTAATAGTGCAAGGCAAAGTAAAAGCACCGGGATCTCCACACTTAGTTGAGGGTGGTATGGGTGTTGCCTGGCCCTGGATGGCGGAGCATTCTTCCTCGAGGGAGACGGAAGACAACTCTTCCTTCTTCTTGTTCTTTGTAGGATCCTTTGCAATTTTGTCAGCCTCCGGTATCACCTGGATAGTATCAGTAACTGGTGTCTTGATATCTGTATTCTTCAAGTATCCATACCACTTTCTGTACCAGGTATCATGATCTTTCTCCTTTGATTGCGCGGCCTTAGGAAACGGAATCCGAGGTTGATATGGAGGGAGGGGTGGCGCAGGTACTGTCTTTGTCAGGGAAGGCGGTGCAGTCACCTCCTCTTCTTTTTCTCTATCCTCCCCCTTGATCTCTGGCTTGTCAATGGCTATAGCTTCAGGGATTATGGCTGGTTCAGGAGCTACAGTATCAGCTGATTGCTTGTCGCTTCTTGTGGAGATGGCCTTGACTTGCTCCCTCCTAATGGTAGAGTCGACTTGAACCGATGATTGATTAAGGAGGGGGCTACTAGTTAGCAAGCTAAACATGTTATTAATCATGCTCTCCATTCGTTGACCTCGAGCTTCATGTTCTTGATTTATGACGACTTGAAGCTTAAATTTCTCCTCATAGTTATCAAGCCTTGCCATGATCAGGTCGAGCTTCTTGTCTACCTCGATATCCCTTGTGTTCCCTGATGTAGATCTCTGAGGTTGATCTTTATAACTATCGCTCAAGTACTGACTCTGACTCTAGTTGAAACCGAAGTTGTAAGGAAGGCGCTCTTGGAAGCTTCCTTGTTGTTGAGGAGGTTGTCTGAACTGACGATAGTTGGGGTAGCCTCTTTGATTGCTGGTGAAGCCTTGATCAATAAAGTTCACTTCCTCTGAAGACCAGTTACCGAAAATCTTCTTCATTTCTTTCTGCACTTCAATCTTGATCTAATCTTCACGGCTTGGTCGGCTCTTAGTTGCTCCAAACTGTCTCTCCCAGCTTCTCGACTTAGATGCGCAGTTTGCAAAGTGAAGAAGAGCAGCTTCCGGTGCGAGTGCGGTGTAATCTCCATCAGCTAAGGAGTTAACCCATTCAGATGACTCTTCGTTCATACCCCAAGCAAATATCTCGGCTAGCTGCCTCTGAGTGAAGCCATGATGAGGGAAGCTGTGAAGGACTTCCTGGAATTCATTCCAAGCGTCGTATATGCTCATCCCTTCTTTCTGTCTGAACCTTGAGATGTTGTTCCTGTAAGCATTTGTTTTGGAAGGAGGGAAGTATTCCTCTATGAATTCTTGAGCAAGATCCTCCCAGTTGGTGTAGTGACCGGGTGGCTTGCTAAGGAGCCATCTCTTTGCGGCGCCTCGAAGTGAGAATGGGAAGACTCGCAAGCACAAGGTATCCTTATCGAGGCTCCGACTCTTAAAGGTCTCGCAAAAAGCAAGGAAATCCGCCAATTGTGTGCATGGATTATCGTGAGGCTTCCCTTCAAACTGTAGATCCCTAGAGATCATTTCCAAGAAGGCGGTCTTGATCTCATAGGCAGGACCATCTTCATTGTGCGGCACGAAGATGGAAGACCAAATGCTAGCAGCACTTAGCTTATTGTAATCCGCAAGACTCTTTTGAGCAGCCATTGAGGTAGTGGAAGGTGGATCGGAAGTGATTTGCTTCTGAATTTTCTTAACCTGCAAAAGACAAAAACAAGCACAACCGGTGTAAAATCGAAGTGTGATGGAATATGAAGGATGGAAAGTAGAAGAATAAAATGCCAACTCTTCTTTCAAACAATATAGAAGAGTCCCCGGCAACGGTGCCAATTTGATGAGCTGCAGAACAGTGATCAAATACTACCAAGCTGGAAAGCTAAGCAGATCGTATTCCACAGGGTTTCTTCTAATCGACTACTCAAAAAAGCTGGCAATTTATTCAGGTTTCAACACTTCATGCGTGGTGTGAGTTCCACGACTTCTAGACTAAGATGCAAAAAAATTAAAATGAAATTCAAAGACAGAATGATTGGATGGTTCAGACAGACGACAGACAAGCTTAGATTTCGAATCCCCCTTAGATCACCAGAGCATTGGCAGTCAACAGATCAGTGGATTTCAATTCTCGTTCAATCAATTTCTATACACCACCATAACTCCTGACCCTTAGGTTTAAGACCGGCGAACGTTCGCTCTATCCGCTCTAACTACCAAGATTAATTAGTCGCCCGGGTATGGTCGCCTCTCGCAACGACTTAACTAACTGGTGCAATTACTAATGATTTATGAGTTACTCTTGCAGTGGATTAACCCTTATCGGTTCCTACGAAAGGCACACTCCAATTATAAGGTTAACTGGTTCAATTGACGTTCTAAAGTGAGGCGAGCGTTCGCTTCTATCCTCAGCTTAACAAGAATCTAAGCTAGGTGATCAGGAAAGACAAGTTTTAATGTTTAAAGCAGAGAAGCTGTCTGGCGACAAACCCTAATTCAACACAAACCTAATCTAGGCGATCAATCAGAAAAGAAACATAAACAATCAAGAATAAAACAACCATGCAAAGAGAAACTGATTGAACTTTGAATCTAATCACCGCCGATCCGTGACCGCTTTAAAGCCCTGGGTCACTTAGGGTTCATCTAATCTAAGCTCTACAAGTTTAGCTACTCATATTAGAAACAAGAGAATTGAAAACAAATAAGGAATACATCTCAGGTAGGAAGAACTGATGGGGACATCCGTGGGTCATCAACTGGTCCAATCACTAGGAGTCAAACCAAGGTCTTGAGGAACAAGGTGGCAACATTCATGGAGGCTTGGAGTATGCCAAAGCATGAAGAATTGGAGCAAGGATGCTGGACATTACTTAGGATGGTTGGCGAGACTGAATGATGATCCAACGGCAAGATTCAAACGTTTTGTGATCTTCAGTGACCATTCTGCCATATCGGATAGTTGAGGGGCCTTCATGAACGAATTTCAACCCCATTCATGCATTTGTTTTCATGTTCATTCACTTCCACATTGGAACCATGCACTTGCATTAATGTTCATTCACTTCCACTTTGGAACAAGGGAATGTACTTAGTTAAGTGTGAACAATTAATTGTGTAGTTTTTCTAGATGACTAGATTCATCGAATCTGGTGTAGGACACATTTTCTCCTACCCTATTTAAAGGGTTCTTTGTAGTTTGATTCAAATCAGCTTGTTTGCTCACAATTAAAAGAATTCAGACTTCGGTTTACCGTATTTGTTCCTTTAAGCTTTTGCTCGTTGTTGCTTGGCTTAGGGAGTTTGGTTTATCGAGATAAGGGTATTCACCCCTTAGTTTGTGGTACCGCACACACTTGATACCTTGAGTTCTTAGCTCTATAGCTAAGGGTTCTGGTCCGATTTCCATCTTCTATCTTGATTGTGTTTTCGTTTGCAAATTGTTCAAACCGAGTTGTGTGGATTGAGCCAACCTTGGCTTTGGTTCATATCAAGAACAGAGAAGAACTGTAAAACCTAATTTGACGAATCCGTGAAGCTTCAATTTTCGGTAATCTTCAATCCAAGCTCCGAGTCTCCGAGGTGAAGGGATTGCGTCACGATCTCTCCACCATTCTTTGAACTCTCTAAACTCTCTCTCGAACTCCTAGGTCTGGAATATATGATTGATCTTCTGAGGTATATTCTTGTATATGGGCCGCCGGTTAAGTATTTATACTTAACCCTAATTCAGCCCGATTTTGCCTGATATTTTCGCTAAAAATATGAAGAATTTTCGGCGAAAATTCCTTTGTAGAAATCCAATTCAAAATCTTTTGTGGAAGTTATAGAAGCCTAAATATCAAGTGGCTAATTGTCCAGTCAAGCATTTAATGTGTGAAGAAAGGCAAAAGTGTGAAGAAAGTGTTCAAGAAAAACAAATCCCTGAAGTGCCGAAAGAAAAGCTAGGCAAGCTCGGCACCTAAGTGAAGTGTCGGGTTGAGCACTAGCAAAGGCAAAGGCTGTGAGTGATGAACATTGTAATGCGGTCAATCAAATAACTGTCAAGCACAGAGCAGGACAGATCATATTCCACGGGCCTCTTCTACTTGCTTACTCAAATATGTTGGCAATTTTACTCAAGGTTGAACACGTAGTGCGTGGTGTGAGTTCCACGACTTCTATACTTAAATGCACGGTGAAATGAAATGAAATTTAAATGCAGAAAGATTGATTGTTTCACTTAGATAGAAGACATGCAAGCTTAGACTTTGAATCCCCCTTAGATCACCAGAGCATTGGCAGTCAATAGACCAGCGGTTTTCGATTCTAGTTCTTTCAGTTCACAGACACCATCATAACTCCTTACCCTTAGGTTTAAGACTGGCGAACGTTCGCTCTATCCGTTCTAACTACCACGATTAATTAGTCGCCCGGGTACGGTCGCCTCTTGTGACGACTAAACTAACTGGTGCGATTACTAGCGATTTATGAGTTACTCTTGCAATGGATTAACCCTAACTAGTTCCTACGAAAGGCACACTCCAATGAATAGGTTAATTGCTTGATTTGGTGTTTTAAAGTAAGGCCAGCGTTCGCTTCTATCCTTAGTTTAACAAGAATCTAATCTAGGTGGCCAAACCAGACAAGAAACACAGAGAACAAAGAACAAATGAAACATGAAGGAGAAACTGAATGAATTTCGAATCTAATCACTGCCGATCCGTGACCGCTTTAAAGCCCTGGGTCACTTAGGGTTCATCTAATCTAAGCTCTACAAGTTTAGCTACTCATATTCAAAACAAGAGAATCAAAGACGAACAAATAATACATCTCAGGTAGGAAAGACAGAGAAGAACTGTAAAACCTAATTTCGACGAATCCTTGGAGCTTCAATCTGCTAGCTCTTCAACTCCTAGCACTGGTTCTCCGAGATGGAAGGATGGCGTCACGATCCTTTCCTGGCTCCTCGAACACTTTTCACTCTTTCTCTCTCTAGTCTAAGTCTTGGAATTTTTGTCCAAAATGTAAGTATCCTTCTTCAGCCGCCGGTTTTAGTATTTAAACCTAAAATGATTTTTGCCGAATTTCCCTGGAGTTTTCGCCGAAAACTTGTGAAGTTTTCGGCGAAAACTTCCTTGTAAAATGGCTGGCTTTCGATGATGGTCTCCTGTGATTTTTGGACTAGGAGTTTTTGCCGAGAACTTGGGGTTTTCGCCAAAAACTTCTTCTTGTGATGCTCAGCTGATTTCTTCTGGACTTCTCACCGAAAACTCTTAAGGGTTTTCGCCAAAAACTCAAGTGTGAATTGGGGCAGGGTTTTGGTTGACTTGATTGACTTCTCTGGTTGATTCTGGTGCGATTCTTTGGGGTTCCAATGCTTTAGACCCGTCCTTGGCTACTATATTTGATGGCAAAAACCTGTGCTAACATGAAAACACTAGAAAACCATCAAATAGACCGGAAACGGGCCAAGGTAACACAAATGGCATGAGATAGAGCAGTTGAGTGAATATTCACTATTCTACCCTAAAAACCATGTCTTAAGCAAGGAAATGTTGCTTAAATGAGGTTGATAATCACGTTAAATCGAGTGTCATCAGTGAGCTAGGTAGGTCCAACACCTAAGTGAAGTGTTGGATCGAGCACTAGTATGCAGTAGAAAAAAGAAGAAAAAAAAAGTTCTTAAAAGTGGCCCTTGCTATAGTGATCCTAGATAGAGCTTGTAAAGTGCAGATCTAGAGGCGGATGAAGTCGAGTTGATAGCCACATCACGTTTACTCACCATTTCCCAAATGCTTCATACCTTCACCTAAACAGCATCATTTCCCGAGTTTAAGACCTTTTGATTAGAGTCGGTGTTGTCGTGGTCGGACTTTCAGGATCAATTACTTGAAGTGTGCAGAAATTAGTGAGGTTTAGACTTGTTTGGTTGACGTTCTTACTTGTGTATGTTAAGTTTGTTCGTGGAACCATCTAAGCCAAATTGTAATTGCTTGAATCTCAATGTGACCGATCTTGTCATTTGTGAACTTGGATGTTTTCTAATTCATTTGCTTGAGGACAAGCAAAGCTTAGTCGTAGGGGAATTTGATGTGACTTTATTTAGTACATTTTGAGCCTATGATTGACCTATGAAATGCCTGTGTTTGACCGTGAGATGCCATGCTCTATATGCTTTTATTGATATTTTGCGCAAAGTGTCCATTTGTTGTCTGGTTGCCACTTTGGATCCAAATTCGTGGTCTATTGGAGTTGCCTCTATGCATTTTCAGGTCATGGCATCGAAGTACGGATGACAAGGAGCACATAGGAGCAAACAGGAGGTCAATTGGAGTCCGGAAGAGGGAGATATGAGCATTACAAGATCGAGTTTTTTGCAGAGTGCAGGGGTGCACGCCTTGCACTGCCCCCTGCACTATAAATACTCTTGTTTATGGCCATTTTGGGGCATTCTTTGATCTCTCTTGAACCCCAAACACATACCCACGAACCCTCAAACCCTAGAACACATTTATGGAGCAATTTGAAGCCATTGGAGCTAACCCCAAACACATACCCACGAACCCTCAAACCCTAGAACACATTTATGGAGCAATTTGAAGCCATTGGAGCTAGGATTGAAGCCAACAAACCTTGGGAGAAGTGCTTACAAGTGGAGAAGTGAAGATCATCACAAGAATTCATCCATGGTGTTCTTGGTGACCATTCTTCCTTCTTTTCTCTTTACTCCCTTTGCCATGTGTGGCTGAGTTTCTAGGGTTCATTCTTGGATGGTTAAATTCCAAGACTTAGACTAGAGAGGGAAAGAGTGAAAAGAGTTCGAGGAGCCAGTAAAGGATCGTGACGCCATCCTTCCATCTCGGAGAGCCAGTACTAGGAGTTGAAGATCCAATAGATCGAAGCTTCACAGATTCGTCAAAATTAGGTTTTACAGTTCTTCTCTGTCTTTCCTATCTGAGATGTATTCCTTGTCCGTCTTTGATTCTCCTGTATTGAATATGAGTAGCTAAACTTGTAGAGCTTAGATTAGATGAACCCTAAGTGACCTAGGGTTTTAAAGCGTTACGGATCAGCGTGATTAGATTCGAAGTTCATTCAGTTTCTCGTTCATGTTTGATTTATTCTTTGTTCTCTGTGTTTCTTGTCTGGTTTGGCCACCTAGATTAGATTCTTGTTAAGTTGAGGATAGTAGCGAATGTTCGCCTCACTTTAAAACACCAAATCAATAATTAACCTATTCATTGGAGTGTGCCTTTCGTAGGAACCAGTTAGGGTTAATCCACTTCAAGAGTAACTCATGAATCACTAGTAATTGCACCAGTTAGTTATGTCGTCGCAAGAAGTGACCGTACTCGGGCGACTAATTAATCTTGGTAGTTAGATCGGATAGAGCGAACGTTCGCCAGTCTTAAACCTAAGGGTAAGGAGTTATGGTGGTGTCTGCGAACTGAATGAATCAGAATTGAAAACTGCTGGTCTGTTGATTGCCAATGCTTTGGTGATCTAAGGGGGATTCAAAGTCTAAGCTTGCCTGTCGTCTGTCTAAGTTAAACAACCAATCATTCTGCATTTTAATTTCATTTCAGTTTATCTTGCATCCTAGTATAGAATTCGTGGAACTCACACCACGCACAAACTGTTTGATCCTGGATAAAATTGCCAACACATTTGAGTAAGCAAGTAGAAGAGGCCCGTGGAATACGACCTATCCTACTATGTGCTTGACAGTTATTTGATAAACCTGTTCACAACGTTCATCAAGTTGGCGCCGTTGCGGGGAGTTCTTCTATTTCGTTGAAAGAAGAGCTGGCATTTTTATTCTTCTATCTTTCCATCTTTCATTTTCCATCACACTTTGATTTTACACCGGTTGTGTTTGTTTTTGTCCCTTGCAGATCATAGTAGGTACAGAATCGAATCACTTCCGTTTCATTCCCCCTACCGCAATGGCTGCTCCAAAAAGTCTTACGGACTATAGTAAGCCGAGCGCAACTAACGTTCGGTTCCATCACCGTGCCTTATAATGATGATGATCCTGACTACAAGATCCCCTTCCCGGGACTAATCTCTAGGGATGTGCAATTTGAAGGAAAGCTAGATGATAATCCTTGCACACATTTATCTGACTTTCTGGATGTCTGTGAAACTTTCAAGACTGAGAACCTCAACAAGAACGCTCTATGCCTTCGAGCCTTTCCATTCTCTCTCAGAGGTGCAGCTAAGAGATGGCTTAGTGGCAAGCCACCCGATCATTACACTGATTGGGAGACTTTAGCTCAAGATTTTGTTGAGGAATACTTCCCTCCATCAAGAACAACTGCCTACAAGGACAACATCTCATGGTTTACTCAGAAAGAAGATGCAAGCTTGTACGGCAGATGGAATGAATTCCAAGACCTTCTCTTCAACTGCCCTCACCATGGGTATGAACAAAGGTAGTTGGCTGAATTCTTTGCTCGCAGTATGCGTGAGGAATCTGCAAAGTGGGTTAACTCCCTAGCTGGGGGAGATTGCAGTGCTCTTACACCTCAGGACGCTCTTCTTCATTTTGCTAGCTGTGCTTCAAAGTCTAGAAACTGGGAGAGACAGAGAGAAAGCACAAAGAGTCAGGTGAGCGTTGCAGATCAGGTCAAAGTAGAAGTTCAAAAGCATCTAAAGACAATTGGCATCTCCCTCGATCCCCTGTCAGCTACCGCCTTTTCGGCTGACTGTGGATGGTGCGGAACCTGTGCTCATAACTGTGGAAGCTGCCTTAACTTCGTTAAAACATATGACTGGTCTACAGAAGAGGTGAACTTCATTAGTCAAGGCTTCGCCAACAATCAGAAAGGCTACACCAATTACAAGAACTACCAACCACAGAATCAAAACAACCGATTCTCAGATTCATACCAAAGACCTCCTGGATTCATTAGAGGACAGCAACAGCCTCGAGCAAAGCCATATTACAACAGAGACGAGGACTTCAAGAAGAAGTTCGACCGAATCATGAGCAGACTCGACGAACATGACAACCAATTTAAAGCTCAAGCTGCACTTAATCAAGGACAAAGGGCTCAGAGCCAAAGGGTAGAAGATGCAATACACAATGTGACGAGGTTTCTCACTAGCAATCCCTTCCTTAATCAAGCAGCATTTCAAGGAGATCAGTGTGAAGAACGAACAAGCTCAAGCCATCACCACCAGGAGTGGCAAGCAGACAACTGATCTGAAGGCTCCAGAACCAGACATGATACCAGATGCTACTGCCATCGATATGCTAGAGATTGAAGATATCACAGAAGAGGAAGAAGTAACACCGACTCCTCCTCCCAAGACAGCTCCTGAGCCTGTCTTAGCATCGTATATACCTCAAATTCCTTTTCCAAAAGCTGCGATGAGCAAAGCCAAGGATCACAACACCCAGTATAAGAAGTGGTATAACATTCTCAAGAATGCAGAGATCAAGATACCAGTAACTGAAGTTGTAGAGATCATCCCACCACTTGGGGAATTCTTTAAAGATCTCGTGAAGAAGGTGAAGAACGGAGAGGCGTACTCTGTCACGCTTACCAATGAATGTGCTTCTCTCTTTGATGTGCCGTCTCCCATGCGACAGGCGCCGCCACCGTTAGTTAAGTGTTCTGATCCCGGCCCTTTCACATTATCGTGCATAATAAATGATATTAAGATTGAGCGTAGTCTAGCTGACTCCGGTGCTTCCATTAATGTTATGCCTGTTTATCTTTATGAGAAGTTAAACCTAGGAAAACTGAAACCACTTACTCTGCATCTTGTGTTAGCCGATAGGTCTGTCAAACTGCCTAGGGGTATAATAGAAGATGTAGCTGTCGCTGTTGCCCTTTTACTATCATTGCAGATTTCGTTGTTCTGGATACCCGTGAACTAGATGGAACGCTTATCTTGGGTCAACCTTTCTTGACAACCGCTGGTGCGAATATAAATTGTAAACAAGGCTTGTTAACTTTAAGTGTAGGACAAGATAGCGTCACTTTCCGCATTAAGGATAGCATGCGATATTCTGCAGCTCAAGATGATAAATGTTATACTATTGATGCTAAGGAGTTGGCCTCGGCCAACTTCGTTACTAACGCTTTATCTAGTAATCCACTAGAGTTGTGTTTGATTTCAGGAGTTGAAAACGCGTTAGAAGACCAAGAGTAGCGCCTATGGCAAGATGAGTTAGACGACCGAAAGACGACATCCACACAGCCACTTCTGCGCTGCCCCATATTGAACCAGCTTCAAGTCGGATCACCACTTCATACGAGAAACCTCTAGAACTCGCGTTGAAGGAACTCCTCGACCACTTAGAGTATGCGTTTCTAGGGAAGGAATGTCAGTTGCCAGTCATCATCAACTCAGCTTTATCTCCCGAGCAGAAAGAGCAACTAATCATATTACTCAAGAAGCATGTCCGAGCTATAGCCTGGCAATTACCTGACATCAGGGGCATCTCTGAGACCTTCAGCAAACATCGGATAGTTCCAGATGAAGAATTCAAGCCAGTTAGACAGCCGCAACACCGAATAAATCCTATAATGCAGGAATTTGTGAAGAAGGAAGTCCTTAAGCTCTTGGATGCCGGTATCATTTATCCTATTGCCGACAGTCCCTGGGTTAGTCCAACTTAGGTTGTCCCAAAGAAAGGAGGAATCACAGTCATCCCTAATTAGAAAGGCGAGCTCATTCCCACTCGCACGATTACCGGGTGGAGAGTCTGCATCGACTACAGACACCTTAATGACCCTACTAAGAAAGATCACTTTCCACTGCGATTCATTGATCAGATGCTAGAGAGGTTAGCTGGCCATGAATATTACTTTTTCTTGGATGGCATGTCTTGTTACTTTTAGATTCCCATCGAGCTCGACAATCAAGAAAATAAGACCTTCACCTGCCCGTTTGGTACGTTTTCTTATCGTCGTATTCCCTTTGGTTTGTGTAATGCTCCCACTACTTTTTCAGAGATGCATGCTTGCCATATTCAGAGATCTAGTAGAGAATGTGGTAGAAGTATTCATGGACAACTTCTCTGTCTATGGCGACTCATTTTCTAAGTGCCTAGCCACCCTGGACAAGGTACTAGCTCGTTGTGAGGAAACCAATTTAGCTCTTACTTGGGAGAAGTGTCAATTTATGGTCACCGAAGGAATCGTTCTTGGCCATAGGATCTCCAAGCTCGGAATAGAAGTCGATCGTGCCAAGCTCGAAACCATCGCCAGTCTTCCACCGCCAACCTCAGTCAAGACAGTCTGAAGCTTCCTCGGTCATGCTGGATTCTACCAGAGATTCATCAAAGACTTTTCCAAGATCACTCTTCCAATGACAAAGCTTCTAGAGAAAGTCGTTCCTTTCATTTTTGACAAAGCATGTCTTGAAGCCTTTGAGATCTTGAAGACTAGACTCACCACCGCACCAATCCTTACAGCACCATATTGGAATCTCTCATTCGAGATTATGTGCGATGCTAGCGACTTTGCCATTGGCGCGGTTCTTTGACAGAGAAAAGAAAAGAAGTTTCATCCCATCTATTTCGCTAGCAAGACGCTTAACGATGCTCAAAGGAACTACACTACTACGGAGAAGCAGCTCCTAGCTATCGTCTTCTCCTTTGATCTGTTCAGACAGTACCTGGTTCTCTCACATACCATCGTCTATACAGATCACGCTGCTCTATGCCATTTGTTAGCCAAGCTGGATTCAAAGCCAAGGCTCATCCGATGGATCCTCCTTCTCCAAGAATTCGACATAGAGATTAAAGACAAGAAGGGAGCTGAGAACCTAGCAGCCGATAACCTTTCTCGACTTGAGGAATCACAAACAGGTAAGTTTAATACCTCTTCTATCAATTATTTTTTCCCTGACGATGATGTGAACCGCTGCAACCGTGGGCAGACGACCCTAACCACCGCAAGTTGGACACCGTGCAACAAGGTAGAAACATCAGGAACCGAGGCGGAATAGTACTTTGACCCGTCGGCTATATAATAGCCGGGAACCAGAAGTGTCCAGTCGAAGACGCCATGCCAAGAGATGGATGCTCTTGGTGATAAGTCGATCCTTCAGTATCGCAACATGCAGATACAACAAGGGTTTCAGAACAAAGTTCTATCAAAGGGGGGTTTATTTCATAAAAGTTGTAAGTACAAAGTGAGGCCGGCGGCCTCTATTTATAGGGAGGGAACAAGCTCTCCTCCCTAAAGTCTAACTCTTAAATAATAATAAAATAAAGAGTCCTATTCCTAAATAGTCTCATAAATCCCCTAAATAATCCTACTAAAAAGGAATAAACATAAAATAATATTTGTAGTCTTTAAAGTAGAATAAAAGACCTAAATTAGGTCAAAAACCCTAATCCGGCCGCGTACGGCTGCTCGGGCCGGTTGGGCACATGTGGCGGCCCGGTGGGCTTGACCGGCCGAACGCCGGGCTTGACTCGGGTGGCGGGCGCGGGCTTCGGCTTCGGGCGGGCTCAGTGTCCGGACTTCTTGTCCAAAAGATATGTTCTTCATGTCCGGCTCCATAAAACTCTCTTGATCGGCCCGGCTGCTGGTTTAGGGCGTGTGGTTGCTCTCTCCTTGGGCTTTCTTCCTTTCTGCTTGGGCCTTCTTCTTTAAGCTTCAGGTAGGCCTCCAAGTAGCTTCGGACGTAACCCTCCGAGGTTAGCCCAAGTGTCATGCTTCGGGGCCACGGACTCCACTTCTTCTCAGGGTTCGGCTCAGGGTCAATCTTTGACAACTCTCATCTTCGGGCCAAGGGTTCTTGGGCTCTCTTCCTTCTGTACTCCAGGAATGCTTCTAGAGGGTCACTCAGAGAATCGGCTTCTTCCTCAAGGCTCCTAGAGGTCAGGCTAGGGGCAGGCTGAAGCTTCTCTTTGGTGCTAGGGCTCATACCTTCGGCCATCAGCATGGCTTGGGACAACATTCCATTCCTTGGAGTCTTTCTACCTGCAAGTGAAGGATTTAGTTAATATTTCTTGTCATACCTTGGTTTTAGGGCTCGTGGACGGCCTTCCCTTGGATTCATTCGCTTCTTAAGAGGCCATAGGGTCTTGTCTCGGCCAGGTGACCCTGGTGGTGTGTAGGAGTATCGATTGGCTTCGGGGCAGCATTGTTGGATCATGTCAGACAAGTTGTTGCGTCTTGAAACCAATGAACAGGTAAATAGCGTAGCCATCAAACCTTTGGCGATTGCTCACGCTCAAGAGCTGAGTGATGCAACAACATCGGAAGAGCCATGGTATGCCACCATAGCTAATTATCTATCTCGCGACATAATACCCCCGGATTGGATTACAATGCGCGGAAGAAGCTCATAAAGAAGCCAAGTCTTACTTCTGGGACGAGCCTTTCTTGTACCGCATCGGAATTGACGAGATGATCCGGAGGTGCATCTCTTACATCGAGGCCGCTGACATCATGCGCAAATGCCATGAAGGTCAATTTGGAGGACACTTCGGCGGCAACCGCACTGCGAGAAAGGTACTCGAAACTGGATTTTACGGGCCTTCTATCTTTAGTGATTGCGACACTTTTGCTCGTCATTGTGATGCATGCCAACAATCAGGTAACATCTCTAACCGTAATGAGATGCCTCAAATTGTTTCTTTAACTGTTGAATTTTTTTATGTTTGGGGAATTGATTTTATGGGACCTTTCACACCCTCCAACGGAAACAAGTACATTCGTGTAGCCGTTGATTATGTTTCTAAGTGGGCTGAAGCTGAAGCTTTACCCTCTAATGATTTAAGAGTGGTAGGACGGTTCCTTACACATCTCTTCACGCGTTTTGGTTCACCACGCTTCATCATAAGCGACAGGGGTACCCACTTCCACGGACATTTTGACCGGGTGTCCACTGCTTTGGCGTCACCCACCGAATGTCCACTGCTTATCACCCTCAAGCTAATGGTCAAGCGGAAGTGACAAACCGTGAGCTCAAGCAAATTCTTGATAGGACAGTTGGCCGGTCTCGCAAGGATTGGTCATCTAAGCTCAATGATGCCTTATGGGCATATCGAACTGCCTACAAGACTCCCATCGGTACCTCACCATATCAACTAGTTTATGGCAAGGCATGCCATTTGCCAGTTGAGCTTGAGCACAAGGCATTTTGGGCTACTAAAGAGTTAAACATGCAATATGCAGTAGCAGGTAGTAAGCGCCACGATCAGATTGCTGAGCTTGAGGAGCATCATCTTCACGTGTACGAGAGCACGAAACTCTATAAAGAACGCACCAAGAGGATCCATGACGCTCAATTGAAATTGGTTAAGCAATTTTACCCCGGAGATGAAGTCCTTCTCTACGATTCTCGTCTAAAGCTTTTCCCGGGTAAACTAAAGTCCAGATGGTCCGGCCCCTACACCATGGTTCGACAGACGTCACTTGGGAGCATCCTAATAAAAGGCCACGGTCAAGAACCTTTTACGGTCAATGGCCATAGACTCAAGAAGTACCTACAGGGATTGGCTGTCTCCCTCATCGACGTGCATTACTTCGCGTCAACCCAGTAACTCCGATCCAGGTATCATCCAGCTCACGGACGTTAAACAAGAGCACTTCATGGGAGGCAACCCACGATTGGAGTCAGTTTGTGTTCATTTAGAGTCGTATCTTTTAAGACCCCTTTTGAAAAAAAAACTATCAACCCGTTTTCAAACATTTTTTCACCGAAAACTCCATAGGTTTTCACCAAAAAATCTAGTTTTAAAACACTCTGAACCTCCTGTTTCTCGTTTTTGAAAAGTTCTCGCCAAAAACCTGACTTCGCGGCGAAAACTAACTATTTCAAACCGGCGTCGTTTTGTTTTCTGAGGAAATTTTCACCAAAAATACCACATTTTTTTGCCAAAAAATCTAAGTTTTTTCGCCGGCTTTAAAACCCTCTTTCAGTTTTCTTTTTCGCGAAACCCCCAACGAAAACCCGAGACCGCCAACTCCCTCTCCAATCGCCGCTCGTCGTCCAATCCTTGTCCCGCCGCCGCTTCGCCGTTGTCCCACCGCTCGAGCCCATCCTTCCTCCTCAGTTGTTTGCAGCCTAGTTCTCCCGGATCGGAGTCCTATAGCTCTAGTTCCACCTGAAATGAGTTTTCAAGCTTTTTGGTCAATTTCTCGGATTTCCAACCATTTTCTCGAGTCATGTCTTCACGGTTAGTTGTTCAGCCCTCGATTTGAATCTTTTGGCATATTGACTTTCAGTTTTTGGCATAGTTGACTTTTCGATTTTCCTCGAATTGCGTGTTTACTGTTTCGATATAATTTGGCTCAACTTTTGGACTCCCTTTGATCTTTATTGCCCTTGTGGATGATTTTCAATTGCTCTTGTGCCGATGAATTGTCTTGTGCTCTACCGTTGCGTCATTTCTCATACTTGGTGATTGAATGTCGTTGTCCCCTGCATGCTGGCCATTTTTTTTCTGCTATGCTTTGCCATTGTGATCTCTCGGCTTGTTTGCTTAACCCCACTTGTCCGCTTCGTTCTTCTCAGATCGTGGTTTCAATCTAAGTGTGGGGTAGGATTCTTGTCATCTAAATCTGGTCTGCTCTAAGTTGTGCATTACAGGAATCCGAAGAATTTCAAGACCACCAGTGCAGATAGAGAGCAACGATGTAAGTCTCAACAGAACAAGGCTCAGTCCTCCCATCCACCCACGTCGTCTGCCGCAGTACTAGTGTCTACCCACTTAGTTCACCAATCAACACCGGCCACAGTGATCCCTATTTCAAGTGCTCCAAACACTACCACCGGAGCCCTGAACCCATTCATCGCTACCCTCCCCCCGCACCAACTGGAGGTCTACATGAAGATCAAGGACATCCCTCCAGCAAAGGTAGCAGCTCTCTCCTTAGACAATCTCAAGAACCACAATCCGGTGTGGCACTCCAAGATTAACCAAATCCTTGAACAAACCGGCGTGCGATCCTTGACCACCTTCGTCTCCCCCTATCCTCCGGTCATCCTTCAAGAATTCTGTAGTTCGTTTCAGTGGACGACTCAGAAACCCCATCGCCTCCTCCAATGTATCCGCTTTCATCTCGGGGGAGTCCAGTATGAGAAGACCATCAATGAGTTCGCCCACCTCCTCGACCCCCATGCCATCGTCCAGGACGCCTCCCTTGGGTTCTCATACGTCTACTCCATCGCACATGAACCATACCCTAAAGTATGGAGGTTCATCTCTAGTCAATCGGAAGCCACTCTTATCTTCAACCCAACGGTAGGTGACATCGCTCACCCCCTCTTTAAATTCCTTCATTATGTGTGGACGCAATCTCTGTGTTATAGCAACAAGGCGGGACGTCACCATGTCTCCCTGGAGGAGCTCGTACTGTTCCGAGCTGTAGAAGAGGAGGTTCGTTTTCACCCCGGATGGTGGCTTGCAAGATTCTTTCACAAGCGCACGACCACCAAGAAAGTTCCATCTGAACTTCCTGGCGGCCTCTTCATTTCCTGTCTAATCGACAACCTCTAGATCGGAGACAAATGGGGCCCTGACATTCCTCATATCCAAATTGAGCACATAGGTGCCGAGCTCAGCATAGCACGGGGCATCGGCCTTTCGGGGGGTATCGACAATTACAGAACGCTACCTCGTCGCCCGAAGAGGATGCCTCCACCGCTAGTTGCAGCTCTAGAACACCACGCCCCCGTGCTAGAATTACCACTTCCGCCTCAGGCACAGATGCCCGTCGAGATTAATGAGAGGCTGTCGCGTATTGAGCAATGGCAGATCGACTACTCTACCGGTTCACTTAAATGGCAGAAGGACCGAGTAGAGCGCGAAGAGGAGCAAAATGCGTGGTGGGCTGTCCTACAACAGTTCATGGCCAACCAGGACGCTAGACATGAGGCCGAGCTCGCATGGCAACATCAGATTGAGTAGCGACTTGGCGTTTCCCCTTTAACGACTCCACCTGCACCACCACCTGAGGGACAGTGATCAGGTTGTTTCTATCCTTTTCCTTTGTTTTTCTTTCTTCTTTTCAGATTTTGATCCAACTTTTTTATGTGTGGTTCGGGGACACTTGTCCAGGTTTCCTTTTGATCTTTTGATTGTTTTTGTTTTGTAGGTGTCTTTTGGTAGTTATCCTACTCCGCTTCGCGGCACGCTCTCCGAACCCATCCGCTACACCGTTTCCCCTTTCCAGGTTCCCCTTGACTCTCAATCTCATTTTTAGTCCTGTGAGGACACATAACAGTCTAAGTGTGGGGTAGGATGTTAGAGGACCATGCATGATCTTGATCTCTTTTACTGTGTTTCGTGGTACCTTGTCCAATTTCTCTAGCAGTAGAATTGCTCAGTTCTAGATTTTTTACGTTAAGTTGTTGTTCAAATTGTCATAATGATGCTTAGACTGCTTAACCTAGAAACTGAGAACCAACATGTATACTTTGATGCTAAACTGCCTGGTCAGAACAGATTTTCAAAATCACAATTGTAGTTTGTCACTTTGATTGCATGAAAATGACTGAATCCGACTAGCAAACCAACTGTGAGCTTTTGATCCATTCCACATAACCTACAATTTCAATTCTTTTTGAGTGGTTTTCTGTTTGCTTGAATAAGTTAGAATTTGCATGAGACATATTCGAGATCACACGATAACACGAGTTCTAGAATGATAGGGGCACCTAGATTCAGCTACTAAGCCAGATAGCCTACCCATCATTAAATCTATTAGGTTTAAACCCTTGAGCTTGGCCTGTTCTTTCGGTTCGATATACATTGCAGCCAATCCCCATTCTTACATTCCCCATTGATCCCCTATGGTTGTAGTTCTAGATTAGCCTACCTGAAGTCAGTTTGTGGTAACTTGCCCATAGCCATTAAAATGGTGGTCTTAGCTATTATGTCCAGATGTGTAAACCCCTCTAGCAACTAACAGAAAAATCGGCACAAAAGAAAAAAGAGAAGAAGAAAAGAAAGAAAAAGTCGAAAAGAAAAATAGACAAAATAGTTCAAAAAATTAGTCCAATAACGTTCTTCTCCCTACATATGGAAGAACGAAGTCAAAAGAAAAAGTGAAAGAAAATTCAGAAAAAAAATGTGTTAGCAGAATAAAGTGCCAGGTTGCTTTAGGGTATCATAGGACGAGCGTACACTATTCCACCCGTGGTTGGTTAGACGGTAGGAAGCCATAGGCTAGATTCGAGGGAAGTTAGTCAAAAGCTACACCATACCAAAGCCATCATCATACATTCCCTTCATCCATCTCATCATGAACCCTTGTAGTGTAGAATTCGTTACAGTCCGGTTGGGCTCTAGGGCTCGTAGGAGTCGATCTGGGGCTTAGCCTTGGTGCTAGGCTCTGTCTGGTGCCCGGTTCGGGGCTTGGTGTCAGCATCAGCTCCTGGCGGGTCATCAATCTAATTTTAGCTGCCATAGGAGTTGGCATGAGTGCCTGGCTGAGGATCAGCATCCTCCAGGGGTGTCTTCAAGATCCGGGGCTTCGGCTCTCCTAGGCTCCGGTGCTGGCGTAGGCTTGGAGCCGGTGTAGTCTTGGCCCGGCATGAATGTTAGGGCTCGATCGGCATTAGTCTCAAGGCCTGATGTTAGGGCTCCTCGTATGGGGTATTTCCCTTTCATCAAGGGAAAGTCTTTCTGATTCTCCTTACTTGTGCTGCCATCCCATGTTAACATGGGGAGTTTCGGGCCTGGTGCCCGTGGTGGCGTGTCCACGCCGGCCTTGGTGACCAGGATCACTTCATTCCCCTCTTCTTGAAAAGGTTTCGTCCTCGAATCCATACCTGGTGCACCATTAGTAAATTTAAAAATAATGACTAGGGCGTGTAGGACTTGACTTGTTAGTTTATGAGTGCTCCTTAGGGTTTTGGGCCGTACTGGGGCTGGTACGGGTGCTCCGGGGCAATCGGGCTGATCGGGGCACTCTAGGCGATCAGACTGATCAGGGCACTCCGGGCGATCGGGCTGATCGAAGCACTCTGGGTGATCGGGCTGATCTGGGCACTCCGGGGGTGGGGCAGGTGCTGGGTGAGAGACGGTGCTGGGCGCGGGCTAGTGCTGGCGCTGGGGCTAGCGCTGCTCGGACGCTGGACGCCGGTCGGCCGCTGGGCGTTGCTTAGGTGCGGGGCACCGCTCGAGCGCTGGTGCTGTCGCTCGGCTGGTGCTGGGTGCCGCTCGGGTGCTGAGCGCCACTCGGGCGCTGGTGCTGTCGCTCGGCTGGTGCTGGGCAGGTGCCGGGCTGGTACTGGGCAGGCTCTCATCGTGTGATTCGGCTCGTGGCACTCGTAACAAATAGTCCCACTCAATGGATTAGTCCCAATATTCAAATTTAGAATAGGTTTAGGGATACCTTGTGTGGTTTGGCTCGGCCTCCCTTGATTTAATGTCGGGGCTGGTACGGGCGTCGGGCGTTGGGCGCTTGTCGGACGTTGAGCGTTGGTCAGGCGCTGGGCGCTGGTCGGGCGCTGGGCGCTGGTCGGGCGCCGGCTGCTGGTCGGGCTCTAGGCGCTGGTCGGGCGCTGGCTGCTGGTCGGGCGCTGGGCGCCGGTCAGGTGCTGGCGCTGGGTGCTGGGCGGGTGCTGGCCCGATGCTAGGCCTAGTGCTGGCCTGATGCTGGCTCGGGGCTGGTTCGATGTTGGCCTGGTGCTGGCCGAGGACTGGCCTGATGCTGGTACGGGGCATGCTTGATGCTGGCCTGATGCTGGTCCGGGGCAGGCTTGATGCTTTCCTGATGCTGGTCCGGGGCAGACCTGATGCTGGTCCGCGGCAAGCCTAATGCTGTCCTGATGCTGGCCCGGGGCTGGCCTTGTGTTGGCCCGATGCTGGCCTAATTCTGGCGCCATACGCTTCATCTTTTCTCTCAATTCTTTCGACCATGGCTCTTATCCTGGCCAATATTTGTGATATGGAGGGCAGAGTGGCCTCCAACAATGCTAGCTTCGCCTCTGTCATGGTTAGTAAAAATAACAACTCACATAGGCCTCCGACTCTTATGAATATTAGGGTTCGGTTCACAAAAACCCTAGGCAACGAAAGCTAATAGAATTTTCTATTTTCTATTTTCTTTATCCCTTCTTCTTAGACACCAACTTACAACGAAAGGAAATAAACTTGGCAAGGGTGGCGTTGCTTGATTTTTCTTTTTCTTGACTTCTTTTAGGGTTTTCTTTTGATGACTTGGTCGGCCACCAGATTTTTTATTGCCTTACAAATAAACTTCGAACAAAAAATATAAAGAGATGAATTTTCTAACAAATTATATAAGAACAATAAAGTAAAGATATGAATCCATGTAGAACCTGGAAACTGGGATAGATTGGCGGTCCTAGTGTTGAACCTAGGCTCTGATACCAAAACTGATGTGAACCTCGAGAGTCGGCTGTCCTTGACCCGATCACCTCCTGGATGATGAACCTTGGCGAAAGCTGCTCCGAGACCCCAGCCACCGATAGTCTTTAAATCGGCTCTAGAATCACCTATGTAACCTGGCGGGAAGTACTTGGAACCATTGGCTGTATATAGCCAAGAACCCTAAGTGTCCGGTTGAATGGCTCCTGATGACACTCGATTTGACGTGATTATCAGCCTCATTTAAGCGACATTTCATTGCTTAAGTCACAGTTTTTAGGGTAGAATAGTGAATATTCACTCAACCGATCCATCTCATGCCTTTTGTGTTACCTTGGCCCATTTCGGGTCTATTTGATGGTTTTTTAGTATTTTCATGTTAGCACAGGTGTTCGCCATCAAATACGGTAGCCAAGGACGTGTCTAAGGCACTGGAACCCCGAGGAATCACACCCGAATCAACCAAAAAAGTTATTCAACTCAAAAGGAATTCCTGCTCTATTTACACACAGATTTTCGGCGAAAATACCCTTGAGTTTTCGCCGAAATTCAAGAAGGAATCCACTAGCCCGATCAAGAAGAAGTTTTCGGCGAAAACCTTGGGAGTTTTCGCCGAAAACCCTAAGCCATTTCAGCCGAAAGAAATAGATGAATCAAGCCGACTTTTCAATAGATATTTTCACTGAAAATCTCCTTGTATTTTCGGCGGAAATTCAAGCAAAAATTAGCAGTCGCTCGGTTAGGTTTAAATACAAAAGCAGCGGCTAAATTAGAAAACACACAATTTTAGAACATCAAGTTGAACAATTAACCCTATAATTGGAGTGTGCCTTTTGTAGGAACCGATTAGGGTTAATCCACTGCAAGAGTAACTCATAAATCGTTAGAATTTGCACGAGTTAGTTAAGTCGTTGCGAGAGGCGACCGTACCCGGGCGGCTAATTAATCGTGGTAGCTAGATCGGATAGAGCGAACGTTCGGCAGTCTTAAACCTAAGGGTCAGGAGTTACGGTGGTGTCTGAGAACTGAATGAACTAGAATTGGAAAGCGATGATCTGTTGATTGTTGTTGCTTTGATGATCTAAGGGGATTCAAATCTAAGCTTTTTTGTCGTCCGTCTTATTCTTTCAATCAACCTTTCTTCGCCTTAATTTCATTTCAATTAATCTTTGCATTTTAGTATAGAAGTCGTGGAACCCACACCACGCACTAAGTGTTTAACCTTGAATTTAATTGCCAACATATTTGAGTAAGGAAGTAGAGGAGACCCATGGAATACGATCTACCCTAGCTTCACAGCTTGCTAGTTATTTGATTGACCGCTATTCTGCAGCTCATCAAATTGGTGCCGTTGCCGGGGACTCTTCTATTTTGTTGAAAGAAGAGTTGGCATTTTTATTCTTCTACCTTTCCATCTTTCATTTCCCCACACATTGATTTTACACCGGTTGTGTTTGTCTTTGTCTCTTGCAGATCATAGCAGGTACAGAAACGGATCACTTCCGTTCCATCTTCCCTTACCGCAATGGCTGCTCCTAAGAGTGTTGTGGACTACAGTAAGCCGCGTGCATCCAACTTTTGATCCCCCATCACCGTGCTTTCTAATGACAATGATCCTGACTATGAGATTAAGATTCCTCTCCTAGAACTGATCTCTAGGGACGTACAATTCGAAGGAAAGCCAGATGATAATCCCTGCACACATATAGCTGAGTTTCTGGCTGTCTGTGAAACCTTCAAGTCTGGGAACCTCAACAAGAACGCTTTATATCTCCGAGCCTTTCCGTTCTCTCTCAGAGGTGCAGCTAAGCAGTGGCTTGGAAGCAAACCACCAGGTCATTACACTAACTGGGAGGCATTAGCTCAAGATTTTGTTGAGGAGTACTTCCCTCCAGCAAGGACAATTGCTTATAAAGACCGCATCTCCAGGTTCACTCAGAGAGAAGATGCAAGCCTGTATGACACTTGGAATGAATTCGAATCTCTTCTCTTCAACTGTCCTCACCATGGGTATGAACAAAGACAGCTGGCTGAATTCTTTGCTTGAGATATGTGCGAAGAATCTGCAAAGTGGGTCAACTCTTTAGCAGGCGGAGACTGCACCGCCCTCACTCCTCAGGATGCTCTTCTACATTTTGCTAGCTGTACTCTAAAATCCAGAAATTGGGAGAGGCAAAAAGAAGGAACCAAGGGTCAGTTGAGCGTTGTAGAGCAGATCAAAGCAGAAGTTCAGAAACATCTACAAGCAGCTGGTATTCCCCTCGATCCCCTGCCAGCTACCATCTTTTCGGCTGACTGTGGATGGTGTGGATCCTGCGCTCAGAACGGTGGAAGCTGCCTCAACTTTGGTAAAACAGAAGTCTGGTCTGCAGAAGAGGTAAACTTCGTGTATTAAGGCTTCGCCAACAATCAAAAAGGCTACATCGGTTTCAAGAACCTCGTGCCGCAGAACCAGTACAAACGGTTTGCAGATCCGTATCAAAGACCTCCGGGATTCATTGGAGGACAGCAACAGTTCCAAGCACAGCCATATTACCATAGAGATATAGATTACGAGAAGAAGTTCGATCAGATCATGAGCAGACTCGACGACCACGACATTCAATTAAAAGCTCAAGCCGCACTCAATCAAGGACAGAGAGCTCAGAGCCTGAGGATAGAGGATGCTATAAGCAATATGACAAGACTTTTTACTAGCAATCCTCTCCTCAATCCAGCAGCATTTCAAGCAGACTCCGGTGCAAAGAGTGAACACGCTCAAGCTATTACCACCAGGAGCGGCAAGCAAACAACTGATCCAAAGGTTCCGGAACCTGACGTGGTACCAGATACCAGTGCTGCCATGGATATGCCAAAAATTGAAGATATCACAGAAGAGGAGGAAGAAGCATCTGCTCCTCCCCCTTCTCCTCCCAAGACAACTCCTGAGCCCATCTTGGCGCCATACATACCTCGGATCCCCTTCCCAAAATCTGCAATGAGCAAGGCTAAGGATCACAATACTCAGTACAAGAGGTGGTAAAATTGTTCTTAAGACTGCAGAAATCAAAATACCAGTAACTGAAGTTGTGGAGATCATACCACCGCTTGGGAAGTTCTTTAAGGATTTCGTGAAGAAAGTGAAGAACGGAGAGGCATACTCTGTCACACTCGCTAATGAATGCGCGTCTCTCTTCGGTGCGCCATCTCCCATAAGACAGCCGCCCACCACTCCAGCTAAGTGTTCTGATCCCGATCCTTTTACATTACCGTGCATCATTAATGGTATTAAAATTGATCGTAATCTTGCTGATTCTGGTGCGTCTATTAATGTTATGCATGTTTATCTATATGAAAAGCTGAACCTAGGGCAATTAAAACCGATTACTTTGCATCTCGTGTTAGCCGATAGGTCTGTCAAACCCACCACTGGGCCCTACATCCTTTCATCGCAGCCCTGGAGCCGAACCAGCTAGAGGTTTTCAGAAGATCAAAGACATTCCTCCGGCTAAAGTGGCAGTTCTTTCTGTAGACAGTCTCAAGGCCCACAATCCGGCTTGGCACTTCACCATCGACACCGCCCTTCATAAAGCTGGCCTGCGATCCTTGACCACTCTAGGTTCGCCCTATCCTCTGGTCGCCCTTCAAGAGTTCTGGAGTTCGTTCCGGCGCCTCACCCCGAAGCCCATACGTGATCAGAAATTCGTATCCTTTCGCCTCGGTGGCATTCTCCACGAGAAGTCCCTCCACGAGTTCGGTCATCTGCTGGATCTGCACGTCAACCTCCAGGATACATTCGTTGGTTTCACGGACACCTACTCCATCACGAGTGCTCCGTACCCAGAAGTGTGGAAGTGGGCCGCTGGCCTAACCGAGATCGAACCTGTCGTCAACCCTGCGGTAGGTGATATTGTTCACCCTATTCTTAAGTTCTTACATTATGTTTTGGTGCAGTCTTTGTGTTATTGCAGCAAGACGGGCCATCACCATGTCTCTCTGGAAGAGCTCGTGCTCTTTCGTGCTTTAGAGGAGGATGCCAACTTCCATCCGGGATGGTGGCTTGCACGATTCTTTCACAAGCGCACTACCACCAAGAAGCTTCCTTCTGAGCTTCCGGGGGGACCTTTCATTTCATTTCTGATCGACAATCTCCAGCTTGGTGACAAATGGGTCCCCGATATTCCTCGTGTCCCGATTGAGTACATAGGTGTCGAACTGGCCATAGCACGGGGCATCGACCTATTGTTGGATTTTGAGAATTGCAAATCACTTCCTCACCGCATCCCACAGCCGGTTGAACGCCCACCACCACGGGCGCTACTCACCGCTGAGATGAATAGCAGGCTGGCGCGTATTGAGAAATGGTAGCTTGACTACTCGGCTGGTTCGCTTCCATGGCAGAAGGCCCGGGTAGCACATGAGGAGACACAGAACGAGCGATGGACCATTCTTCAGCGGTTCATGGCCGACCAGTCAGCCAGACACATGGATGATATCGCATGGCGACAGCAGATGGAACAACGGCTTGGCATTTCACCTTCCCCGACCCCGCCTCCACCCCCACCCTGGGAACAGTGATCAGGTTGTTTCTATCCTTTCCATTTCTTTTCTTTCTTCTTTTCGGATCTCGATCCAATTTTATTCTGTGTGGATCCGGGGCACTTGTCCCGGTATCCTTTTGATCTTTTTGTTGTTCCTGTTTTGTAGGATTTTGAGTAGCTACTCCACCCGGACTCTTCGTGCTCAACCGCTACACCGCCCATCACCCTCCAAGTTCTTCGTATCTCTCTACTTTAGTTTGGTTTTGTGAGGACACAGAACAGTCAAAATGTGGGGTAGGATGTTAGAGAACCATGCATGATCTTGATTGCCTATATCTTTGTGTGCCTCGTGATTCATGTCCAGTCTCTCTAGCATAGAATGGCTCAGTTCATGATTTTTGATGTTAAGTTGTTGTTCAAACTTTCATAATGATGCTTAGACTGCTTAACCTAGAACTTGAGAACCAACGTGTCTACTTTGATGCTAAATTGCCTGGTCAGAACAAATTTTTAAAATCACACTTGTAGTTTGTAGCCTTGATTGCATGAAAAATGACCGAATCCGACTAGCAAACCAAATGTGAGCTTTTGATCCATTGTACGTAACTTGCAATTTCAATTCTTTCTAAGTGATTTTTTGTTTGCTTGAATGAGTTAGAATTTGCATGAGACCTACTCGAGACCACACGATGACACGAGTTCTAGAATGATAGGGGCACCTAGATTCAGCTACTAAGCCAGATAGTCTACCCAACGATAAAATCCATTATGTTTAAACCTTTGAGCTTGGCCTGTTCTTTTGGTTCGATAATACATTACAACCATTTCCCATTCTTTCATTCTCCGTTAATCCCCTGTGGTTGTAGTTCTAGATTGACCTACCGGAAGTCGGTTTGTGGTAACCTGCCTATAGCCATTAAACAGGTGGTCTTAGCTATCATGTCCAGACGTGTAAACCAATCTAGCAACTAAAAGAAAGAATCGGCACAAAAGAAAAAAAATAGAAAAAGAAGAAAAGAAGCAAGTTTCGAAAACAAGAGAAAGAAGAAAAATCAGAAAAGCCAAAAAGTTATAAGTTCAATAAACGTTCTTCTCTCTACATATGAAAGAACGAAGTCAAAAGAAAAGTCAGAAAAGAAAAAAAATGTGTGTTAAAAGAAAATAAAAAGTGTTAGGTTGCTTGATGGTATCTTAGGACGAGCGTTCACTATTCCACCCATGTCTGGTTAGACGGTAGGAAGCCCTAGGCTAGATTCGAGGGAAGTTAGTCGAAAGCTACACCGCACCAAAGCCATCATCATACTTTCCCATCATCCATCGCATCATAAACCCTTGTAGTGTAGAATTCGTTACAGTCCTAGCAGGGAAGTCCTTCTTGACTGGTTACTCGTGTTGTCACAGTGGTGGAGATGTGGTTGAAATGCAAACTTATGACAGAATTCAGTAACAGGAAATGATTGAGAGCTTAAAACACGTCCTTAAACATAGAGAGTGAGAGTTCCCATTGTTCTATATATTTCCTGTGTGAGGAGTCTGGTCGGTCAGGTCAAATTCATGCATAATTGGTTACGATCACTTGTTGTGTGCAGTTTACTAGTGAGACCAGGTTGTTTGGCTGATCTGTATGCATATTAAGTTTCTTGTTCTAGGAATTATCTGTCTAATAATTCATTGTGTTTGATTGAGCTCCAATTTAATCGATCTTGTCATTCTGAACATGAGCGTTTCTATTCAGTTTGCTTGAGGACAAGCAAAAGTTTAAGTGTGGGGTATTTTGATGACACTCGAATTGACGTGATTATCAGCCTCATTTAAGCGACATTTCATTGCTTAAGACACAGTTTTTAGGGTAGAATAGTGAATATTCACTCAACTGATCCATCTCATGCCTTTTCTGTTACCTTGGCCCATTTCGGGTCTATTTGATGGTTTTTTAGTATTTTCATGTTAGCACAGGTGTTCGCCATCAAATACGGTAGCCAATGACGTGTCTAAGGCACTGGAACCCCGAGGAAATACACCCGAATCAACCAGAAAAGTTATTCAACTCAAAAGGAATTCCTGCTCTATTTACACACAGATTTTCGGCAAAAATACCCTTGAGTTTTCGCCAAAAATGCAAGAAGGAATCCACTGGCCCGATCAAGAAGAAGTTTTCGGCAAAAACCTTGGGAGTTTTCGCCGAAAACCCTAAGCCATTTCAGCCGAAAGAAACAGACGAATCAAGCCGACTTTTCAACATATATTTTCGCCAAAAATCTCCTTGTATTTTCAGCGAAAATTCAAGCAAAAATCAGCAGTCGCTCGGTTAGGTTTAAATACAAAAGCAGCGGCTAAATTAGAAAACACACAATTTTACACGGGACGAAAAATCCCAAGACGGAGAGAGAGAGAGAACGAGTGGATAGAGTTCGAGGAGCCAGGAACGGATCGTGACACCATCCATCCATCTCGGAGAGCCAGTGCTAGGCGTTGAAGATCTAGCAGATTGAAGCTGCAAGGAGTCGTCGAAATTAGGTTTTGCAGTTCTTCTCTGTTCTCCCTACCTGAGATGTATTCTTTGTCTGTCTTCGATTCTTCTGTATTGAATATGAGTAGCTAAACTCGTAGAGCTTAGATTAGATGAACCCTAAGTGACCCAGGGCTTTAAAACGATCACGAATCGGCGGTGATTAGATTCGAAATTCATTCAGTCTCTTCTTCATGTTTGATTTGTTCTTTGTTCTTTGTGTTTCTTGTCTGGTTTGGCCACCTAGATTAGATTCATGTTAAGCTAAGGATAGAAGCGAACGCTCGCGAACATCAAGTTGAACAATTAACCTTAT
The DNA here is from genome assembly GCA_034768395.1 of Linum lewisii. Taxonomy (NCBI): domain Eukaryota; kingdom Viridiplantae; phylum Streptophyta; class Magnoliopsida; order Malpighiales; family Linaceae; genus Linum; species Linum lewisii. The sequence goes on from CM068299.1 coordinate 38,241,393, forward strand.
AATTGGAGTGTGCCTTTCGTAGGAACCGATTAGGGTTAATCCACTGCAAGAGTAACTCATAAATCATTAGAATTTGCACCAGTTAGTTAAGTTGTTGCGAGAGGCGACCGTACCCAGGCGGCTAATTAATCGTGGTAGCTAGATCGGATAGAGCGAACGTTCGCCAGTCTGAAACCTAAGGGTCAGGAGTTATGGTGGTGTCTGAGAACTGAATGAACTAGAATCGGAAAGCGCTGATCTGTTGATTGTTGTTGCTTTGGTGATCTAAGGGGATTCGAAATCTAAGCTTGTCCGTCGTCCGTCTTAGTCTTTCAATCAACCTTTCTTCGCCTTAATTTCATTTCAATTAATCTTTGCATTTTAGTATAGAAGTCGTGGAACCCACACCACGCACTAAGTGTTTAACCTTGAATTTAATTGCCAACATATTTGAGTAAGGAAGTAGAGGAGACCCGTGGAATACGATCTACCCTAGCTTCACAGCTTGGTAGTTATTTGATTGACCGCTATTCTACAGCTCATCAGCTCCACTACAGAAGATGGATGCTTCTGTCGATAATACCATCTAAACAACGATCAATTCCATGAAAGTCGAGAAGAGATTAGCAATTCCATGCTAGAGATAAAACTAAAGTTTAAGAAGTTTATTAATCAAAGTTGTCTTACAATGAGGCGTATAGGCCTCTATTTATAGGTGAGGAAGGGAGAACATGCTCTCCTTTTCCTCCTACGAAACTAACTATTAAACTAATAAAGAAATAAAAAAGAGTCCTGAAAAGAACTGAAATTTGGAACTCTATTCCTACATGGAAAAGAGTCCTTCCTAAATAAAAACACTAAAAAGGAAAAGCAGGAAATTCCTAAAAAACAGCTAAACGGGTTTTGGAAGATTCAACCAAATAAATAGCAAATAAATTCGTAATTAAGCCCTTTGAGGATCACTAGTAGACTTCATGGGAAACAACTTTCATGTTGGGCTTCAGCCCAAATTCTGCCTCCAAGTAGCCCATATTCGTCAATCCTTGTCAGACTAGGAATCTGTCCAAAACCGGGAAATCCTAACTTGATTAGAATTTCTTGCTTGGATGTATTTGGCATTTCCTCTTCATTTCCTGTATCATGAATGGTCATAAACACCTCCATGGATCAGGCTCAGGTGGTGGCCTGATCGTAGCTCCTATCGTGTGTATCCTCGGATCAGCATCCGAGGTCCACTCCTTGATGTCCGCCCATGCTTCACCCTGACTTCATCCAACTGTATCTCCTTCAATTCTCCTCCAAATTGAGCTCCGTTTGTTGGAGAGTGTTCCTGGGGATTCAATCTATCCAGTGATGTTGGAATTTACCAAAAGGCACGGGCCAATTGTTGGCTGGGCCAAAAGTGCTTCTCTGTGGCATCCGGGCACGGGCTCGGCTTGGGTGTCGGGCTTAGCTCTCGACCTTCTTCAGTTCTGTACGGGCCTTTTGGCTTCTGTCTTGGCCAGGTCTTCAAGGATGCCTCATGAGTCTCTTTAAGGTCCGGTTGGGCTCTGGGGCTCGTAGGAGTCGATCTGGGGCCTAGCCTTGGTTCTAGGCTCGGTCTGGGGCCCAGGTCGGGGCTTGGTGTCAGCATCAGCTCCTGGCGGGTCATCAATCTAATTTTAGCTGCCATAGGAGCTGGCATGAGTGCGTGGCTGAGGATTAGCATCCTCCCAAGGGTGTCTTCAGGATCCAGAGCTTCGGCTCTCCTAGGCTCTGGTTCTGGCAAAGGCTTGGAGCCGGTGTATTCTTGGCCCGGCATCAATGTTAGGGCTGGATTGGCATCAGTCTCAAGGCTTGATGTTAGGGCTCCTCGTATGGGGTATTTCCCTTTCATCAAGGGAAAGACTTTCTGATTCTCCTTACTTGTGCCGCCATCCAATGTTAACATGGGTAGTTTCGGGCCTGGTGCCTGAGGTGGCGTGTCCATGCCGGCCTTGGTGACCAGGATCACTTCAGTTCTCCCTTCCTCACCTATAAATAGAGGCGTCTAGCCTCATTGTAAGAGACAACTTTGCTTAATAAACACTCTTAAACTTCGGTTTTATCTCTAGCATGGAAGTGCTAATCTCTTCTCGACTTTCATGGAATTGATCGTCGTTTAGATCAACTTATCGTTAGAAGCATCCATCTTCTGAAGTGGCGTCATCGACCGGACACTTAGGGTTCTCGGCTATATAAAGCAGACGGGTCCAACTACTTCCCGCCAGGTTTCATAGGTGATCACTAGAGCCGATTTCAAGACTAGCGGTGGCTAGGGTCTCGAAGTAGCTTTCACCAAGGTTCATCATCCAGGAGGTGATCGGGTCAAGGACAGCCGACTCTCGAGGTTCACATCAGTAAGCCAGGATGAGAGTGAGACCACCCCAGGCTATGTTGCTGGCCAAGGAACATGATCTGAGCCCCGAGCTGGACAGAGGGCCGAGCCTAAGGGCCCTAAAAGTCCCTGGACCAATCCCCACGAGCCCTGGAGAAATTGACCACTCCTTGGATCCTCTGGAATCATTCCTGGAGTACAGGAAGCAAAGGAACCAAGTGATGTGAACCGTGTAGTCGGCTTGTCCTCAACCCGCTCACCTCTTGGATGAGGAACCTCGGCGCGGCTACCACACGACCCTAATGATGAACTGCAGAACAGGGTATCAAATACCTACCAAGCTAGAAGCTAGGGTAGATCGTATTCCACGGGCCTCTTCTACTTGCTTACTCAAATATGTTGGCAATTTTTATACTCAAACTTGAACACATAGTGCGTGGTGTGAGTTCCACGACTTCTATGCTAAAATGCAAGGTGAAATGAAATGAAAATTAAATGCAGAAATAATCAATTGATTGTTTGACTTTGACAGACAATAGGCAAGCTTAGACTTCGAATCCCCCTTAGATCACCAGAGCATTAGCAGTCAATAGACCAGCGATTTTCGATTCTAGCTCATTCAGTTCACAGACACCACCATAACTCCTGACCTTAGGTTTAAGACTGGCAAACGTTCGCTCTATCCGATCTAGCTACCAAGATTAATTAGCCGCCCGGGTACGGTCGCCTCTCGCAACGACTTAACTAACTGGTGCAATTACTAACGAATTATGAGTTACTCTTGCAGTGGATCAACCCTAACTGGTTCCTACGAAAGGCACACTCCAATGATTAGGTTAATTGTCTGATTTGATGTTTTAAAGTAAGGCGAGCATTCGCTTCTATCCTTATCTTAACAAGAATCTAATCTAGGTGGCCAAACCAGACAAGAAACACAGAGAACAAAGAACAAATCAAACATGAAGGAGAAACTGAATGAATTTCGAATCTAATCACCGTCGATCCGTGACCGCTTTAAAGCCCTGGGTCACTTAGGTTTCATCTAATCTAAGCTCTACGAGTTCAGCTACTCATATTCAATACAGAAGAATCGAAGATGAACAAAGAATACATCTCAGGTAGGAAAGACAGAGAAGAACTGTAAAACCTAATTTTGACGAATCCTAGAAGCTTCAATCTGCTGGATCTTCAACTCCTAGCACTGGTTCTCCGAGATGGATGGATGGCGTCACGATCCGTTCCTGGCTCCTCGAACTCTTTTCACTCTTCCCCCCTCTAGTCTCCGTATTGGATTTTTGTCCAAAGTGTAAGTTATGAGCTCCCCCAATTTCAGCCGCCGGTTTTTGTATTTAAACCTAACCGTGATTCAGCTGGAAACAGCTCAAGTTTTCACCGAAAAGTTGGGGAGTTTTCGGTGAAAACTCCCGTTGAAATGTTGGCTTGTTCCGTCTATTTCTTCTGGTTGAAATAGCTTGGGGTTTGCGGTGAAAACTTCCTCTTGTGAAGAACTGCCAATTTCCTCTTGAGTTTTCGGCGAAAACTCAAGGACTTTTTTGCCGAAAACATATGTGTAAATTGGAGCAGGATTGTGCTGACTTGATTGACTTCTCTGGTTGATTCAGGTGCGATTCTTCGGGGTTCCAATGCCTTAGACACGTCCTTGGCTACTATATTTGATGGCAAAACCCGTGCTAACATGAAAACACTTGAAAACCATCAAATAGACCCGAAACGAGCCAAGGTAACACAAATGGCACGAGATAGAGCAGTTGAGTGAATATTCACTATTATACCCTAAAAACCATGTCGTAAGAAAGGAAATGTCGCTTAAATGAGGTTGATAATCACGTTAAATCGAGTGTCATCAAAATACCCCACACTTAAGCTTTTGGTTGTCCTCAAGCAAACTGAAATAGAACACACTCAAATTCACAAATGACACGAGATCAAACTGAGATTCAATTTCTAACGATTTGATTTAGACGATTCCACGTAGAGTGACCTACACATGCAAGAACATCCACCAAACAAGTTTTTGATCTTACTAATTTTGCACACTTCAAGTAGTGGTTTCAGCAAAACTCGTTTCTTGGCGAAACAATTAATCATAGTTAACCGACATCGATAACACCAATTCTAATCAAAAAGACTTTAAGCTTTAGCGATGAAGTAGATGCAGAGGTGGGAAAAGTGACGTGGCTATCAACTCGACTTCATCCATTTCTAGATCTGTACGTTACATGTTCTAGCTAGGATCGCTTTAACCAACAATTTATTTCAAGCACAACTTCTTCCTTCAATTCGATTTACTGCATACTAGTGCTCGATACTAAACACTTCACTTAGGTGTTGGACCTGCCTAGCTCACAATATTTGTGCCTACGCTAGTGCTCAACCCGAACACTTCACTTAGGTGTCGGGCTTGCCTAGCTTTCATTTCAGCACTTGAAGAACTTGACAGTTGCTTTGAACAACCCATTTGCTTGATTTAACAATTTAGCCGTTTCATCCTAGCTAGTTATAACTTTTTACACAAGATTTCGAATTGGTTTTCCGTCTAATCTCAAGCCACAATCACAGGTGAACAAATATGGAGTGAAAACATGGGAGAAGCTAGCATTTATCAACTTAGAATGGTGTTATCGAGTTTTGTCATTAATAGGTCAATTGATTCAAGTTTCAACTAAAGAAGTGATTTATGATCTGTGCTGACCTAGACTTGTTTGATATTAATTCTGACACGTTGGTTACAGATTGTAAGTGGAACAGTCTAGACGTCATTGTTCAAAGTTGAAGTCAATTTAACATCACAAGTCAAGAATTGAGCAGTTCTGTGCTAGAGGGATTCAAAATTGCACCACATAATCACAGAAAATCAAGCAAGATCATGCATAATCCTAGCATCCTACCCCACACTTAGACTGTGCTGTGTCCTCACAGGACTAAAAAGAGGTTGAGAGATACAAAGAACCTGGAAGGTGATGGGTGGAGTAGTGGATGAACGCGGAGAGTCCGGAGCGGAGCGGAGTAGCTACTCAAGATCCTACAAAACACAAACAACAAAAAGATCAAAAGGGTAGCGGGACAAGTGCCCCGGATCCACACAGAAAAAGTTGGATCGAAACCTGAAAAGAAGAAAGAAAAGAAATGGAAAGGATAGAAACAACCTGATCACTGTGCCGAAGGTGGAGGTGGAGGTGGGGTCGGGATAGGTGAAATGCCAAGTCGCTGCTCCATCTGCTGTCGCCATGCGAGCTCATCCCTGTGTCTGGCTGACTGGTCAGCCATGAACTGCTGTAGAATAGCCCATCGCGCATTCTATGTCTCCTCATGCTCTACCCGATCCTTTTGCCATTGAAGCGAACCAGCAGAGTAGTCAAACTGCTATTGCTCAATGCGCGCCAGCCTCTCGTTAATCTCGACAGGCAGTTGTGGTTGCGGTGGAGGTGGCAGCTCTAGGAGAGGCACGTGAGACACCGGGGTTGCAACTGGCCATGGAGGTTTCTCGTCGTGGCGAGGTAGGAATAATGTATTTATCAAGACTGCACCCAAAATCGATGCCTCGTGCGACGGCGAACTCAGCACCGAGGTGCTCAATCGGGACGTGAGGTATATCAGGGCCCCATTTGTCGCTGATCTGTAGGTTATCGATCAGACAGGATATGAAGGTTCCGCCAGGAAGCTCAGAAGGAAGTCTCTTCGTTGTAGTGCGCTTGTGGAAGAACCTCGCGAGCCACCATCCTATGTGGAGATTTCCCTCCTCCTCGACAGCACGGAACAACACGAGTTCCTCGTGGGGTTGACGATAGGCTTGACCTCCGATTGGGTGGAGACCCACTTCCATACTTCAGGGTACGGGTCGCGTGTGATGGTGTAGACGTTCGTGAACCCAAGGGCAACATCCTGGATATTGGCAAGGGGGTCGAGCAAGAGGGCAAACTCATTGACAGTCTTCTCATATCAAACACCGCTGAGGTGGAAAGAAACGAACTTCTGGCGACTGTTGGGTATTGGCATGTGGGGCTCAAAAGAGCTCCAGAACTCGTGGAAGGTGACCAGAGGGTAGGGCGAACCAAAAGTGGTCAGGGATCGCAGGCCGGCCTTGGTGAGAGCGAGGTCGACGGTGGAGTGCCAAGCCTGATTGTGGTTCTTGAGACTGTCGAGGGAGAGCACTGCCATCTTGGCCGGAGGAATGTCCTTTATCTTCTGATATACGTCCAGTTGGTGTGGCTCAAGGGCAGCGATGAAAGGATGTAAGGCTCCATTGGCGGGTGTAGGAGCACCAAAGATAGGAATCACAGGGGCCGGTACAACCTGTGGGGCGACCTTCACAACCGCCGGTACCGGTGCAGATGGTGTGGGCGGTTTGGAGGGTGGAGCCCTGTTCTGACGAGCCAAGGATCGCTGCGCTCTATCTGCACTGGTGGTCTTGAAGCGCTTTGGAGCCCTATAAAACACAACTTAGGGGAGACCAGAATTAGAAGAAAAGAATCCTACCCCACACTTAGGTTGACAAGTGGGGGCAAGCAAATTAACCGAGAGATCACCGAATCAAAACATAGCAGCAAAGGAATGGCCAGCATGTAGGGAAGAAAACGACATTCAATCAAGCAAGCATGAAACAAGCTGCAATTTGTCATAGGGCAGAGCATAAGGCAAAACAACGGCAAACATAGAGCACGAGAGAATTTATTAGCACGATAGCTCAAAAATCCATTCATGAGGCAAAATAGATCAAGCGGTATTGCAAAAGTGTAGCCAAATGACACCAAAACAGCAAATACGCAAATCGAGGAAAATCCAAAAAGTCAACCAAAGTCAACCATGCCAGAAACTGAAAATCAAAAAGCCAAAAGATTCAAAATCAAGGGCTGAACAACTAATCGTGAAGACATGACTCGAGAAAACGGATTGAAATCTGGGAAATTGACGAAAAGCTTTGAAAACTAGTTCGGGCGGAACCGGAGCTGTGGAGCTCCGATTCTAGGGCTGGAGCCGGAAAATAAGCAAGGAATAGGGTGGCGGGTGGTCGGTCAGCGGTTTCCTGGTCGGCGGCGGGCAAGGGTGATGACGGCGGACGGAAACAGGCGACGGCGGGCAGGAGTTTTCAAAAGGGAGAGAGAGTCGGCGAAAAACTATTTCCGGGAAGGGGGCTGCGAAAATTCAAGGCCGACGCGCGTTTTTATAACTGGCGGAAAAACAAAGAATTTTTGGCGAAAATGTGTGAATTTTTTGGCGAAAAATCCTTTAAAAATCCAAAAACTTTTGGCGAGAAGGCTAGGTTTTCGGCGAGGACTCTTCGGTGGCGAGAAACTGGAGGATCACGTTGGTTTTATACCCGAATTTTCGGCAAAAATTGGTGAAGTTTTCGGCGAAAACTAGTTTGAAAATCAGGCCGGCTACTTTTTTTTCAAAAGGGTTTTAAAAGGAAAAAAAATGACTCGAAAAGAAAACAAACTGACTCCAGCCGTGGGTTGCCTCCCACGAAGCGCTTTTGTTGAACGTCCGTGAGCTGGATGAAACCTGGATTCGTGTCATGGTTCTGACGTAAAGTAGTGCACGTAGATGAACGAAACAGCTAATCCCTGCAGAGACCTCTTCAGCCTGTGATCGGTGACCATAAACGGCTCTTGATCATGCAATTTAATTAAGACGCTGCCCAAGGATGTCTGCCGCACCACGATGTAAGGGCCGGACCATCGGGATTTCAGTTTACCCGGGAAGAGTTTCAATCGAGAGTTATATAAGAGAACTTCATCTCCAGGGTAGAACTGCTTGATCGTCTTTAATTGAGAGTCATGAATTCTCTTCGTGCGCTCCTTGTAAAGTTTCGTGCTCTCATACGCATGGAGTCGGTGTTCTTCAAGCTCAGCGATCTGATCATGGCGCTTATTACCTGCTACTGCATGGCTCATATTCAACTCTTTATTAGCCCAAAACGCCTTGTGCTCAAGCTCAACTGGCAGATGGCATGCCTTTCCATAGACCAGCTGATACGGTGAGGTACCGATGGGAGTCTTGTAGCCAGTTTGATAAGCCCATAAGGCATCATTAAGCTTAGATGACCAGTCCTTGCGAGACCGGCCAACTGTCCTATCAAGAATCCACTTGAGCTCACGGTTTGTCACTTCTGCCTGACCATTAGCCTGAGGATGGTAAGCTGTGGACATTCGATGGGTGACGCCAAAGCATTTGCACACCCGGTCAAAATGTCCATGAAAGTGGGTACCCCTATCGCTTATAATGAAGCGTGGTGAACTAAAACGCGTGAAAAGATGGGTTAGGAAATGACCCACCACTCTTAAATCGTTAGTGGGTAGAGCTTCAGCTTCAGCCCACTTAGAAAAATAATCAACAGCCACAAGAATATACTTGTTTCCGTTGGAGGGTGTGAACGGCCCCATAAAATCAATTCCCCAAACATCAAAGATTTCAACAGTTAAAGAAACAATTTGGGGCATCTCATTACGGTTAGAGATGGTACCTGATCATTGGCACGCATCACAATGAGGAGCAAAAGCGTCGCAATCACTGAAGATTGAAGGCCAGTAAAAACAAGTTTTAAGTACCTTTCTTGCAGTGCGGTTGCCTTCGAAGTGTCCTCAAAACTGGCCTTCATGGCACTTACGCATGATGTCAGCCGCTTCGATGTAGGAGACACATCTTTGGATCATTCCATCAATACTAATACGGTATAAGAATGGCTCATCCCAGAAGTATGACTTGGCCTCTTTGAAGAGCTTCTTACGTTCATTATAATCCAGCTCAGGAGGTACGACACCGTGAGAGAGATAATTAGCCAGGGTGGTATACGAGGGCTCTTCTGAATAGGCTGCGTTACTCAGCTCTTGAGCGTGAGGGATTGCCCAGGGCTCGATAGCTATGCTGTTAACCTGTTCATAAATTTCGACACGCAACAACTCATCAGGGAAAGAATCATTGATAGGGGTAGTAGCAGACTTACCTGTCTGTGATTCCTCGAGTCGTGAGAGGTGATCGGCTGTCAGGTTCTCAGCTCCCTTCTTGTCTTTAATCTCTATATCGAACTCTTGGAGAAGAAGGATCCACCAAATGAGACATGGCTTCGAGTCCTGCTTGGCTAACAGATGGTGCAGAGCAGCATGATCTGTATAGACGATGGTGTGTGAAAGAACCAGGTACTGTCTGAACTTATCGAAGGAGAAAACGATAGCTAGAAGCTCTTTCTCTGTAGTAGTGTAGTTCCTTTGAGCATCGTTAAGCGTCTTGCTAGCAAAATAGATAGGATGAAATCTCTTCTCCTTTCTCTGACCAAGAACCGCGCCAATGGCGAAGTCGCTAGCATCGCACATGATCTCGAATGGAAGATTCCAATTTGGTGCTGTAAGGATCGGTGTGGTGGTGAGTCTAGTTTTCAAAGTCTCAAAGGCTGCAAGACAAGCTTTATAAAAAATGAAAGGAACATCCTTCTCAAGAAGCTTCGTCATTGGGAGAGTGATCTTGGAGAAGTCTTTGATGAATCTCTGGTAGAATCCATCATGACCGAGGAAGCTTCTAACTGTCTTGACCGAGGTCGGCCGTGGCAAGCTGGCGATGGTTTCGAGCTTGGCACGATCAACTTCTATACCGAGCTTAGAGATCCTATGGCCAAGAACAATGCCTTCGGTAACCATGAAGTGACACTTCTCCCAACTAAGAGCTAGGTTGGTTTCGTCACAATGAGCTAGCACCTTGTCCAGGTTGGCCAGGCACTTGGAAAATGAGTCTCCATAGACGGAGAAGTCGTCCATGAATAACTCCACCACATTCTCTACCAGATCTCCAAATATAGCAAGCATGCATCTCTGAAAAGTGGCAGGAGCATTACATAAACCAAAGGGAATGCGACGATAAGCAAACGTACCAAACGGACAGGTGAAGGTCGTCTTCTCTTGATCGTCGAGCTTGATGGGGATCTGAAAGTAACCGAACATCCCATCTAGGAAGTACTAGTAGTCATGACCAGCCAACCGTTCTAGCATCTGGTCAATGAATAGCAGTGGGAAGTGATCCTTCTTGGTAGCGTCATTGAGTCATCGATAATCGATACAGACTCTCCATCCGGTAACCGTGTGAGTTGGAATGAGCTCACCCTTCGGATTAGGGATGACTGTGATTCCTCTCTTCTTCAGGACGACTTGAGTCGGACTAACCCAAGGACTGTCGGCAATAGGGTATATGATACCGGCATCCAAGACCTTAAGGACTTCTTTCTTCACAACTTCCTGTATTAGAGGGTTTAATCGATGTTGAGGCTGTCTGACTGGTTTGAACTCTTCATCTACAACTATCCGATGCTTGCAGAAAGTTTCAGAGATGCCTCTGATGTCGACCAACTGCCAGGCAATGGCTCGGACATGCTTCTTGAGTAGCCTGATCAGTTGCTCTTTCTGCTCGAGAGATAGATTCGAATTGATGATGACTGGCAGCTGGCATTCCTTCCCCAGGAATGCATACTCTAGATGGTCAGGCAGCTCCTTTAAGGTGAGTTCTGGTGGATTCTCATATGAAGTAGTGATCCGACTCGATGCTGGCTTGATGTGTGTAGGCGCAGTAATGGGTGTGAATGTCGCCTTCTGATCGTCTAACTCATCTTGCCATAGGCGCTACTCTGGGTGTTCTAGTGCACTGTCAATTCCTGAAATCAAACACAACTCTAGCGGATCGCTAGATAAGGCATTAGTGACGAAGTTGGCCGAGGCCAACTCCATAGAATCAACAGTATAACAGTTATCATCTTGAGCAACAGAGTATCTCATGCTATCTTTAATGCGGAATGTAACACTTTCCTGTCCAACACTTAAAGTCAACAGGCCTTGTTTGCAGTTAATATTTGCACTAGCAGTTGTTAAGAAGGGTCGACCTAGGATAAGCGTTCCATCTAACTCACGGGTATCTAGAAGAACGAAATCTGCAATTATGGTAAAAGGGCGACAGCAAACAGCTACGTCTTCTATTACACCCCTAGGCAGTTTGACAGACCTATCGGCTAGCACGAGATGCAAAGTAAGCGGTTTTAATTTCCCTAGGTTCAGCTTTTCATATAGATAAACAGGAATACCATTAATAGAAGCACCAGAATCAGCCAGACTACGGTCAATTTTAATGCCATTAATGATGCACGGTAATGTAAAAGGACCGGGATCAGAACACTTAACTGGCGGTGGTGGCAGCTGTCTTATGGGAGATGGCACACCGAAGAGAGAAGCGCATTCGTTAGTGAGCGTGACAGAGTACGCCTCTCCGTTCTTCACTTTCTTCACGAGATCCTTAAAGAACTTCCCAAGTGGTGGTATAATCTCTACAGCTTCTGTTACTGGTATCTTGATCTCTATAGTCTTAAGAACATTGTACCACTTCTTATACTGGGTGTCGTGATCCTTGGCTTTGCTCATTGCAGCTTTTGGAAATGGGGATCCGAGGTATATATGGCTCCAAGACGGGCTCAGGAGCTGTCTTGGGAGGAGGAGTCGGTGCTTCTTCTTCCTCTTCTGTGATATCTTCAATCTCTGGCATATCCATGGCAGCATTGGTATCTGGTATAACGTCAGGTTCTGGAGCCTTTGGGTCAGTTGTTTGCTTGCCACTCCTGGTGGTGATAGCTTGAGCGTGTTCGCTCTTTGCACTTAAGTCTGATTGAAATGCCGCTTGATTAAGGAAAGGATTGCTAGTGAAAAGTTTTGTCATATTGCTTATCGCATCTTCTATCCTTTGGCTTTGAGCCCTCTGTCCTTGATTGAGTGCGACTTGAGCTTTGAGTTGATTGTCGTGTTCGTCGAGTCTGCTCATCATCTGATCGAACTTCTTATCATAATATTCATCTTTATTGTAATGCAGCTTTGCTCGAGACTGTTGCTGTCCTCCAATGAATCCAAGAGGTCTCTGATAAGGATCTGCTAATCGGTTGTTCTGGTTCTGCGGTACGTAGTTTCTGTAACCGGCGTAGCCTTTCTGATTGTTGGCGAAGCCTTGACCAATGAAGTTCACCTCTTCTGAAGACCATTCTCTGTTTCACCGAAGTTGAGGCAGCTTCCGCCGTTATGAGCACAGGTTCCGCACCATCCACAGTCAGCCGAAAAGACGGTAGCTGACGGGGGATCAAGGGAGATGCCAACTGCCTGTAGATGTTTCTGAACTTCTGCCTTGACCTGATCTGCAACGCTCATCTGACTCTTGGTACTTTCTCTTTGTCTCTCCCAGCTTCATGACTTTAAAGAACAGCTAGCAAAATGAAGAAGAGCATCCTGAGGAGTGAGAGCAGTGCAATCTCCGCCGGCTAGGGAGTTGACCCACTTTGCAGATTCTTCATGAATACCGCGAGCAAAGAATTCAGCCAACTGCCTTTCTTCATTCCCATGATGAGGGCAGTTGAAGAGAAGGGATTGGAATTCATTCCAAGTGTCGTACAAGCTTGCATCTTCTCTCTGAGTAAACCTGGAGATGCTGTCCTTGTAGGCAGTTGTTCTTGATGGAGGGAAGTATTCTTCAACGAAATCTTGAGCCAGGGTTTCCCAATCGGTGTAATAACCGGGTGGTTTGCTTCCAAGCCATCTCTTAGCTGCGCCTCTGAGAGAGAATGGAAAGGCTCGAAGGCATAGAGCGTTCTTGTTGAGGTTCCCAGACTTGAAGGTTTCACAGACAGCCAGAAAGTCAGACAATTGTACGTCCCTAGAGATTAGTCCTAGGAAGGGGATCTTGATCTCATAGTCAGGATCGTCGTCATTAGAAGGCATGATGATGGGGGACCGAACGTTAGATGCGTTCAGCTTACTGTAGTCCGCAACACTCTAGAGAAGAAGAAGAAGGAGGCTAGAAGAAGAAGCAGATGCAAGACGGAGGGAAGAAGAAGGAGGGAAGAAGAAGAAGTAGCTGCATCTGCAGCTTTTTTTTGTGTGATGTGAACGCGTATTTAGAGTCGGTCGGTCCGTGCCGTAGCATCGGTCGACCTAAAACTAACGCTAAATATTAACGTCACCACATCTGGCATCAGTTTTGTCGACCGATGTTATCAAACTTAGCGTCGGTCGGTGACCGACGCCATAACGCGCGTCTGACCGACGCTAAACTTCCTTTTTTTTGTAGTGTCTTTGGAGTAGCCATTGCGGATGGGAAAGATGGAACGGGAGTAATCCAATTTTGTACCTGCTATGATCTGCAAGGGACAAAAACAAACACAACCGGTGTAAAATCGAAGTGTGACAGGAAAAGAAAGATGGAAAGGTAGAAGAATAAAAATGCCAACTCTTCTTTCAACGAAATAGAAGAGTTCCCCGGCAACGGCGCCAATTTGATGAACTGCAGAACAGGGTATCAAATAACTTCCAAGCTAGAAGCTAGGGTAGATCATATTCCATGGCCTCTTCTACTTGCTTACTCAAATATGTTGGCAATTTTTATGCTAAAATGCAAGGTGAAATGAAATGAAAATTAAATGCAGAAATAATCGATTGATTATTTGACTTTGACAGACAGCAGGCAAGCTTAGACTTCGAATCCCCCTTAGATCACCAGAGCATTAGCAGTCAATAGACCAGCGATTTTTGATTCTAGCTCATTCAGTTCACAGACACCACCATAACTCCTGACCCTTAGGTTTAAGACTGGCAAACATTCGCTCTATCCGATCTAGCTACAAAGATTAATTAGCCGACCTGGTAGGGTCGCCTCTCACAATGACTTAACTAACTGGTGCAATTACTAACGAATTATGAGTTACTCTTGCAGTGGATTAACCCTAACTGGTTCCTACGAAAAGCACACTCCAATGATTAGGTTAATTGTCCGATTTGATGTTTTAAAGTAAGGCGAGCATTCGCTTCTATCCTTAGCTTAACAAGAATCTAATCTAGGTGGCCAAACCAGACAAGAAACATAGAGAACAAAGAACAAATCAAACATGAAGGAGAAAGTGAATGAATTTCGAATCTAATCACCGCCGATCCGTGACCGCTTTAAAGCCCTGGGTCACTTAGGGTCCATCTAATCTAAGCTCTACGAGTTCAGCTACTCATATTCAATATAGAAGAATCGAAGACGAACAAAGAATACATCTCAGGTAGGAAAGACAGAGAAGAACTATAAAACCTAATTTTGACGAATCCTAGAAGCTTCAATCTGCTGGATCTTCAACTCCTAGCACTGGTTCTCCGAGATGGATGGATGGCGTCACGATCCATTCCTGGCTCCTCGAACTCTTCCCCCTCTAGTCTCCGTCTTGGATATTTGTCCCAAAGTGTAAGTTATGAGCTCCCCCAATTTCAGCCGCCGATTTTTGTATTTAAACCTAACCGCGGTTCAGCTGGAAATAGCTCAAGTTTTCGCCGAAAAGTTGGGGAGTTTTCGGTGAAAACTCCTGTTGAAATGTTGGCTTGTTCCTTCTGTTTCTTCTGGTTGAAATAGCTTGGGGTTTGCGGTGAAAACTTCTCAGTTTTCACCAAAAACTTCCTCTTGTGTAGAACTGCCAATTTCCTCTTGAGTTTTCGGCGAAAAGAACTTTTTCGCCAAAAACATGTGTGTAAATTGGAGCAGGATTGTGTTGACTTGATTGACTTCTCTGGTTGATTCAGGTGTGATTCTTCGGGGTTCCAATGCCTTAGACACGTCCTTGGCTACTATATTTGATGGCAAAAACCCGTGCTAACATGAAAACACTAGAAAACCATCAAATAGACCCGAAACGGGCCAAGGTAACACAAATGGCACGAGATAGAGCAGTTGAGTGAATATTCACTATTCTACCCTAAAAACCATGTCGTAAGCAAGGAAATGTCGCTTAAATGAGGTTGATAATCACGTTAAATTGAGTGTCATCACCTAACCACCGTAAGTCTTAAATACCGGCTCTAGAATCACCTATGTAACCTTGGCGGATGCGTACTTTGACCCGTCGGTTGTAATAACTGGGAACCCTAAGTGTCTAGTCGATTGGCTCCATGACAGAAGATGGATGCTTCTGTTGATAACACCGTTCCCTAAGCTATGCACGAGAAAAACTTAAAAGGATTGAGAACAAAAGTTCTGATTTGTATTTGATTTCAAAAAAGGTTGGTTTACAAGAGAGGCCGAAGCCTCCTATTTATACTAGAGGAACCGGGACATCCCGGCGGTTTCCTACTTAGATACAAATTCGGAAAATAATAAAGAAATAACCTAGAGTCCTATTTAGACTACAAAAAGGACTTAATTATTCCTAAACAATCGAGAACTAAAATAGAAATCCGAGTCCAACTCTAAAAAGGAATAAAAATAACAAAACATGCTAAAAACCCTAAACCGGCGGATTCGGTCGGATTGTTGTTCACGCGCGGTTCGGTATAGGAAAGCCGGCGCCGCCTTTTGTGTCGGGCTTGGAATTGGCGGCGGCGTTGGGTGCTAGGGCTCGGGAATGCACGGGGCTCCAAATGCTGGGCTCTGTGGGGTCTGATGCTGATGCTGCTGGGCATCCAGGGTTCCTGCTCGATCGGTCCGATCGGTCCTCCTCTTCCAGCTTCTTCATTTCCTCCCATTTCTTCTCTTCTCCTGGGGTGGCGGCTGCTAGACTAGGCTCCAGAGCTCCTATGGAGCCTAGCGCCGGTGCTAAACCACCCAAGGCTCGAGCCCTTCGTTTGTTCGGTGCTGAGCGCCGATCGGGGTCCTCCGGGGCTGGTGCCGACGCCCGTAGGGAGTCTTTCTCCGGGCTTTCTCCATTCTGGCCCGAGCCTCTTCCTTCTTGTCTCGCCCAATTATCCAGGAAAGTCTTCAGGGGTTCTCCTAGTGTGGACATCCGTTCCTTGAGCTCCTGAAAGCCTAGTCTTGGTGCTAGGGCTGGCGGGGAGCTCGGGGCAGGGCTGGCTAGGTTTTCCCTAGTTTGGCTTTCAGCTCTTTTCCTCTGGCATTCTTCCAGGAAGGCCTTCAGTGGATCCCAAGGTTGTATAGCACCTCTTGGTTCCTTACTGATTGCTCCTAAACATCCGACCGGAGCCGGACTTTGTGTTGCTACGGCTGTTGATGCCCAAGTCAGGGCCGGTTGGCGCAGGGTGCTTATCCGTGCTTGCTGTGCCCAGGGCGGTGGGCTGTACTTGAATCTAACCAAATGCTTGGGCTGTACAAACCTCTGTATGGCCAAGTTGTGGGCTTGTCGATGCTCCAGGGTCCTAAGGTCCTCCCTCTCGTAGGTGATCCAGGCGAAGTGTAGGAATAGGCATTCTCAGCCGGTCGGTCGACCGGGATCACTTCACCAAGAGTACCTTAAGACAGGCCCCGGAATCAGCCCCGGACCGGGCCAAATGCAAGCACTAGGCCCTAGACCAATTGCCACGAGCCCTGGACCAACACCATCCCTTGAAGATCCTCTGAGGACATTTCTGAAGACTTGGCCGAAGCGGAATGCCAAAGGCTTGACCAGAAATGAAGAAGGCCGATGATGTGAACCACGGCTGATGATGTGAACCACGGCCGACTATGCTCCGTGACCCTAACCACCGCAAGCTGATCTTCAAAGGCAACGAGAGAACCTATGGAACCGGGGCGAAAAAGGACTTTGACCCACTATCTTCAGCTGAGCTAGGAACCAGAAGTATGTGCCACGCCAAGAGATGGATGCTCTTGATGATAAGCCAAACCTTAAGCGATGCAACAACGAGTAAAGGCTTGAAGGGAAAAGAACATGTGTTCTGAAAAGAAGTTTATTACTCAAAAAGTGGTGAGTACAAGGGATGGCCGGCGACCTCTATTTATAGGAGGAGTTATGGAACAAGCTCTCATAATCCTTCATTAATAGCTACTTCCTAATTAGCTAATTAAATAATCCAACATCCAAAATAAGTAAAACTAATCCTAAATAGTTGAACTGGAAAAGAAAGTACTAAAATAGGTAAAAGGAGACTTGGGGCCGAAGCAAATAGCCTATTTAGGCAAAAACCGGCAAACTGGCGAAACCTTAATCCGGCGCCGGGTGTGTTTCCTACACCGGCCCGGATTAGGTGAACTTCTTCCTAATTGGATGGCAACTTCATGGCAGCTTCCTCAATTCTTCCAGGGACGGGTGGCCATGCTTCCTGGACTTCTAGGGACGGGGAAATTGGACAAAGGCCCGAGCCAATTGTTGGCTCGGCCCAGATCACCTCGGTGTAGCACTCCGAGCCAGGTCTGGCGCCCGGTCGGGGGTGATCGTCGGGCTCCTAGGATTTCTGCCCATGCATTTTCTATTCTGCTTCGGGCCGTCCTTTTAAGCATGTCCTGGGGATTTTTTAGGCCTGGGACTGAGCCTGGTGACCGTTGGAATCTGTCCGGGGCTCGGTGTGAGTGCTCTTCTCGGCCTAGGGCCTGCGGCGGCGCTCGGTCTTAGCATTAGTGCCCGTAGTGGCTGTATCTCCTATGAGGAGTCAGTAAAAGAAAATGATTGAGAGTAGAAACACGTCCCTAAACACAGAGAATGAGAGTTTCCCTTGTACTAAATACTATCTGTGTGAGGAGTCTGGTCGGTCAGGTCAAATTCGTGCATGATTGGTTACTACTTCTTGTCGTGTCCAGTTTTTGCTGAGACCAGGTCGTTTGGCTGATCAGTATGCATGTTAGGTTTCTTGTTCTAGAAGTAGCTGTCTAATAATTCATTGTGTGATCTTGAACCTCAATTTAATCGATCTTATCATTTATGAACCTGAGCGTTTTCTATTCAGTTTGATTTAGGACAAGCAAAAGCTTAAGTGTGGGGTATTTGATGACACTGGATTTGACGTGATTATCAGCCTCATTTAAGCAACATTTCTTGTCTTAAGACATGGTTTTTAGGGAAAATAGCGAATATTCACTCAACTGCTCTATCTCGTGCCATTTGTGTTACCTTGGCCCGTTTCGGGTCTATTTGATGGTTTTCTAGTGTTTTCATGATAGCACAGGTTTTAGCCATCAAATAATGTAACCAGGGACGTGTCTAAGCCATTGGAGTCTCAAGGAACAGCACCAGAATCGATCCAAGAGTCAATCAAGTCAAGACAAATCCTTCCCGGATTTACAAAGAAGTTTTCGGTGAAAAGACCTGAAGTTTTTGCCGAAAACTCAAGAAGAAATCGTCAGAGCTTACGAGAAGAAGTTTTCGGCGAGAAGTCAAAGATCTCGCCGAAAACTCTAGGTGAATTTGGACAGAAGAAACAGTCAAAGTAAGCAGAGTTTTTAAAGGAAGTTTTCGCCGAAAACTTTGCAAGTTTTCGGTGAAAACTAAGCTGTTTTCCAAGCCGATCGCGGACAACTATAAAAGAGAAATCGCCGACTAGATACTTCATACTTACTTTTGGAGGAAAATTCCAAGACTTAGACCAGAGAGAGAAAGAGTGAAAAGAGTTCGAGGAGCTAGGAAAGGATCATGACGCCATCCTTCCATCTCGGAGAACCAGTGCTAGGAGTTGAAGATCCAACAGATCGAAGCTTCACGGATTCATCAAAATTAGGTTTTACCGTTCTTCTCTATCTTCCTACCTGAGATGTATTCCTTGTTCGTCTTTGATTCTCCTGTATTGAATATGAGTAGCTAAACTCGTAGAGCTTATATTAGATGAACCCTAAGTGACCCAGGGCTTTAAAGCGGTCACAGATCGGCGGTGATTAGATTCGAAGTTCATTCAGTTTCTCCTTCATGTTAGATTTGTTCTTTATTCTCTGTGTTTTTTGTCTGGTTTCGCCACCTAGATTAGATTCTTGTTAAGTTGAGGATAGTAGCGAATGTTCGCCTCACTTTAAAACACCAAATCAACAATTAACCTAATCATTGGAGTGTGCCTTTCGTAGGAACTAGTTAGGGTTAATCCACTTCAAGAGTAACTCATGAATCACTAGTAATTGCACCAGTTACTTTTGTCATCGCAAGAAGCGACCGTACTCAGGCGACTAATTAATCTTGGTAGTTAGATCGGATAGAGCGAACCTTCGCCAGTCTTAACCCTGAGGGTAAGGAGTTATGGTGGTGTCTGTGAACTGAATGAATTAGAATTTAAAACCGCAGGTCTGTTGATTGTCAATGCTCCGGTGATCTAAGGGGGATTCGAAGTCTAAGTTTGCATGTCGTCTGTCTAAGTCAAACAACCAATCATTCTGCATTTTAATTTCATTTCAGTCTTTTTGCATTTAATTTCATAAAGACGACGATCCTGACTATGAGATCAAGATCCCCTTCCTAGGACAATCTCTAGGGACGTGCAATTTGAAGGAAAGCCAGATGATAATCCTTGCACACGTTTATCTGACTTTCTGGCTGTCTGTGAAACTTTCAAGACTGGGAACCTTAACAAGAACGCTCTATGCCTTCGAGCCTTTCCATTCTCTCTCAGAGGTGCATATAAGAGATGGCTTAGTGGCAAGCCACCTGGTCATTACACTGATTGGGAGACTTTAGCTCAAGATTTCGTTGAGGAATACTTCCCTCCATCAAGGACAACTGCCTACAAGGACAACATCACCAGGTTTACTCAAAAAGAAGATGCAAGCTTCTACGACACTTGGAATGAATTCCAAGACCTTCTCTTCAACTGCCCTCACCATGGGTATGAACAAGGCAGTTGGCTGAATTCTTTGCTCACAGTATGCGTGAGGAATCTGTGAAGTGGGTCAACTCCCTAGCTGGGGGAGATTGCACTGCTCTTACACCTCAGGATGCTCTTCTTGATTTTGCTAGTTGTGCTTCAAAATCAAGAAACTGGGAGAGACAAAGAGAAAGTACCAAGAGTCAGATGAGCACTGCAGATCAGGTCAAAGCAAAAGTTCAAAAACATCTTAAAGCGATTGGCGTACCCCTTGATTCCCTGCAGCTACCGTCTTTTCGGCTGACTGTGGATGGTGCGGAACCTGTGCTCATAACGGTGGAAGCTGCCTTAACTTCAGTAAAATAGATGACTGGTCTTAAGAAGAGGTGAACTTCATTAGTCAAGGCTTCACCAAAAACAAGAAAGGCTACTCCAACTACAGGAACTACCAACCTCAGGGTTAGAACCACAACAACCGATCCTCGGAAGCATACCAAGGACCTCCTGGCTTCATTGGACGACAACAGCATTCTCGATCAAAGCCGTATTACAATAGAGACGAGGACTACGAGAAGAAGTTTGACTGAATCATGAGAAGACTCGACGAACATGACAATCAATTCACAGCTCAAGCTGCACTCAATCAAGGACAAATGGCTCAGAGCCACCGAGTGGAAGATGCAATAAACAATGTGAACAGATTTCTTACTAGCAACCCTCTCCTTAATCAACCAGCATTTCAAGGAGACCTCAGTGTGAGGAACAAACAAGCTCAAGCCATCACCACCAGGAGCGGCAAGCAGACAATGGATCCGAAGGCTCCAGAACCGGACATGATACCAGATACTACTACCATAGATATGCTAGAGATTGAAGATATCACAGAAGAGGAAGAGGTAACACCGACTCCTCCTCCCAAGATAGCTCTTGAGCCCGTCTTAGCACCGTATATACCTCGGATTCCTTTTCCAAAATCTGCGATGAGCAAAGCCAAGGATCACGACACCCAGTATAAGAAGTGGTATAACGTTTTCAAGAATGCAGAGATCAAGATACCAGTAACTGAAGCTGTAGAGATCATACCACCACTTGGAAAATTCTTTAAAGATCTCATGAAGAAGGTGAAGAACAGAGAGGCATACTCTGTCACGCTTACC
Source organism: Linum lewisii (assembly GCA_034768395.1). NCBI lineage: Eukaryota > Viridiplantae > Streptophyta > Magnoliopsida > Malpighiales > Linaceae > Linum > Linum lewisii. Next base: position 38,262,395 of record CM068299.1, read on the forward strand.
AATGAATGTGCTTCCCTCTTTGGTGCGCCATCTCCTATGCGACAGCCGCCGCCACTGCCAGTTAAGTGTTCTAATCCCAGTCCTTTCACCTTACCGTGCATAATAAATGATATTAAAATTGAGCATAGTCTAGCTGACTCCAGTGCTTCCATTCATGTTATGCATGTTTATCTTTATGAGAAGCTAAACCTAGGAAAACTGAAACCGCTTACTTTGCATCTCATGTGAGCCGATAGGTCTGTCAAACTACCTAGGGCTATAATAGAAGATGTAGCTGTTCGCTGTGGCCCTTTTACTATTATTGCAGATTTCGTTGTTCTTGATACCCATGAATTAGATGAAACGCTTATCTTGGGTCGACCTTTCTTGACAACCGCCGGTGCGAATATAAATTGTAAACAAGGCTTGTTAACTTTAAGTGTAGGACAAGATAGCATCACTTTCCGCATTAGGGATAGCATGAGATATTCTGCAGCTCAAGATGATAAATGGTATACTGTTGATGCTATGGAGTTGGCCTCGACCAACTTCATTACTAACGCTTTATCTAGTGATCCACTAGAGTTGTGTTTGATTTCAGGAGTTGAAAACGCGTTAGAAGATCAAGAGCAGCGCCTATGGCAAGACAAATTAGACGACCGAAAGACGACATCCACAGCCACTTCTGTGCCACCCCATATTAAACCAGCTTAAAGTCGGATCACCACTTCATACGAGAACCCTCCAGAACTCGCATTGAAGGAACTCCCCGACCACCTGGAATATGCATTTCTGGGGAAGGAATGTCAGTTGCCAGTCATCATCAACTCAGCTTTATCTCCCTAGCAGAAAGAGCAACTGATCATATTACTAAAGAAGCACGTCCGAGCTATAGCCTGGAAATTAGCCGACATTAGGGGCATCTTCGAGGCCTTCTGCAAACATCGAATAGTAGTACATGAAGAATTCAAACTAGTTAGGCAGCCGCAACGCCGACTAAATCCTCTAATGCAGGAAGTTGTTAAGAAGGAAGTCCTTAAGCTATTGGATGCTGGTATCATTTACCCTACTGCCGACAGTCCTTGGGTTAGTCCAACTCAGGTTGTTCCAAAGAAAGGAGGAATCACAATCATCCCTAATCAGAAAGGCGAGCTCATTCCCACTCACACGGTTACTGGGTGGAGAGTCTGCATCGACTACAGACGCCTTAATGACGCTACTAAGAAAGATCACTTTCCACTACCATTCATTGATCAGATGCTAGAGAGGTTAGCTGGCCATGAATACTACTGTTTCTTGGATGGAATGTCAGGTTACTTTCAGATTACCATCTACGACCAAGAAAAGACGACCTTCACCTGCCCGTTTGGTACGTTATCTTATCGTCGTATCCCCTTTGGTTTATGCAATGCTCCTGCTACTTTTCAAAGATGCATGCTTGCTATATTCGAAGATCTAGTAGAGAATGTGGTAGAAGTATTCATGGACGATTTCTCCGTCTATGGAGACTCATTTTCCAAGTGCCTAGCCAACCTGGACAAGGTACTAGCCCATTGTGAGGAAACAAATTTAGCTCTTAGTTGGGAAAAGTGTCTGATGACACTCGATTTGACGTGATTATCAGCCCAATTTAAGCAACATTTCATACCCTTTGATGCCATTTTGATGAGTATTTGGTGCATTTGTCGTAACATTTTGATTATCGGCTCCTAGTGCGTACATTGTCTATTTCTCGGCTATTTTTACCCTTTTTTGAGCTTTTATGTTGAGCCCTAGGTTACCACATTATAGAGGACTCTCTCACGAGTCCAACGCTTCAAACGGAGACCAAATCGGAGTTCAAACGGAGCGGGAATGATCGAAACAAGTTGGAAGTATGCCCAGCTCAAAACGCTGCGTTTTGGAGCTTACACACCGTGTAAGCTAAATGCACTGTGAGCTTACACGCCGTGTAAGCTCCCCAGACGGGAAATTCTCAACTTTTCCAACAAGGAAAGGGTTTTCGGGGGTATTAATAGACTTTTTGAAGCCAGATTTGTTAACATACAATCGAGAGAGATCAGCCACGAGTTGAGGAGAGTCGAGAGAGTATTCCGGAGCTATCGGAGAGATCGTGACGCCGTCAATCCATCCCGGAAGATGCTCGGAGCTAGGAATTGAAGATTCTCAAGATCGAAGCTTCACGGATCATCCGGAATTAGGTTTTTCAGATCCTTTTCTGTTCTTCCTTTGTATAAGATGAATCCTTCTGTCGTCTTTGATTCTTGTTTGTCAGATATGAGTAGCTAAACTTGTAGAGCTTAGATTAGATGAACCCTAAGTGACCCAGGGTTTTAAAGCGGTCACGGATCGGCGGTAATTAGATTCAAAGTTCAATCAGTTTCTCTTTGCATGGTTGTTTTGTTCTTCATTGTTTATGTTTCTTCTCTGGTTGATCGCCTAGATTAGGTTTTTGCAAGCTAGTGTTAGTCGCCAGAAATCTTCCTGCTTTGGCGCATAAACTTGTCTTACTTGATCACCTAGTTTAGATTCTTGTTAAGCTGAGGATAGAAGCGAACGCTCGCCTCTCTTTAAAACATCAATTCAACCAGTTAACCTTATAATTGGAGTGTGCCTTTCGTAGGAACCGGTTAGGGTTAATCCGCTTCAAGAGTTACTCATAAATCATTAGTAATTGCACCAGTTAAGTTAAGTCATTAGTAGGTGCAATTACTAATGATTTATGAGTTACTCTTGAAGCGGATTAACCCTAACTGGTTCCTACGAAAGGCACACTCCAATTATAAGGTTAACTAGTTGAATTGATGTTTTAAAGAGAGGCGAGCGTTCTCTTCTATCCTCAGCTTAACAAGAATCTAAACTAGGTAATCATGAAAGACAAGTTTATGCGCCAAAGCAGGGAGATGTCTGGCGACTAACCCTAGCTTGCAAAAACCTAATCTAGACGATCAACCAGAAAAGAAACACAAGAACAACGAAACTAATCTAGGCGTCAACTAGACAAGAAACGCAGTACAACAATCAAGAACAAAACAACCATGCAAAGAGAAACTGATTGAACTTTGAATCTAATCACCGCCGATCCGTGACCGCTTTAAAGCCCTGGGTCACTTAGGGTTCATCTAATCTAAGCTCTACAAGTTTAGCTACTCATGTTCGAAACAAAAGAATCGAAAACAAACAAGGAATACATCTCAGGTAGGAAGAACAGAGAAGAACTGTAAAACCTAATTTGATGAATTCGTGAAGCTTCAATCTCCGGTAATCTTCAATCCAAGCTCCGAGTCTCCGAGGTGAAGGGATGGCATCACGATCTCTCCACGATTCTTTGAACTCTCTAAACTCTCTCTCTCCCTCCTAGGTCTGGAAATTCTGATTGATATTATCTGGTATCTCTCTATTTAGGGCTGTCGGTTAAGTATTTATACTTAACCCTAATACTGCCGATTTTTCCTGACATTTTCGCCGAAAATATGAAGGGATTTTCGGCAAAAATCTCTTTGTAAATTGACTGATCACCGGCTGTTTCTTTTGTGGTTTTCTGTTCAACAGTTTTCGGCGAAAACTTAGTGTTTTCGCCGAAAACATCCTTCATTTGACATCAGTGGATTTGTGCTTGCATTTTCGCCGAAAATACCAAGGGATTTTCGGCGAAAACTCCTTTGTAAACCGGGCAGGAATTTGTTTGACTTGGTTGGCTCCTTGGATCGATTCTGGTGCGATTCCTCGATGTTCCAATGCCTTAGACACGTCCTTGGCTACTTTATTTGATGGCAAAAACCTGTGCTACCATAAAAACACTAGAAAACCATCAAATAGACCCGAAATGGGCCAAAGTAACACAAATGGCACGAGATAGGGCAATTGATTGAATATTCGTTATTCTACCCTAAAAACCATGTCTTAAGCAAGGAAATGTCACTTAAATGAGGCTGATAATCACGTCAAATCGAGTGTCATCAAATTACCCCACACTTAAGCTTTTGTTTGTCCTCAAGCAAACTGAATAGAAATGCTCATGTTCACAAATGATAAGATCGATTAAATTGGAGCTCAATCAAACACAATGAATTATTAGACAGATAGATCCTAGAACAAGAAACCTATCATGCATACAGATCAACCAAACCACCTAGTCTCACTAATAAACTGCACACGACAAGTAATCATAACCAATTATGCACAAATTTGACCTGACCGACCAGACTCCTCACACAGGAAATATTTAGTAAATTGGGAACTCTCACTCTCTGTGTTTAAGGACGTGTTTCTGCTCTCAATCATTTTCTGTTACTAAATTCTGTCATAAGTTTGCATTTCGACCACATCTCCACCACTGTGACATCATGGGCAACTAGTCAAGAAGGACTTCCCTGCTAGGACTGTAACGAATTCTACACTACAAAGGTTTATGATGAGATGGATGATGGGAATGTATGATGATGGCTTTGGTGCGGTGTAGCTTTCGACTAACTGCCCTCGAATCTAGCCTATGGCTTCCTACCGTCTAACCAGACACGGGTGGAAGAATGAATGCTCATCCTATGATACTAATGCTGCAGTTTTAGCGGTATCAAATAACTAACCTACCGAAGTAGACTAGATCGTATTCTACTCGAGCTCTCTTCTTATTGTCTACTCAAATATGTTGGCAAATTACTCAGGTTTAAACACAAGTTGTGCGTGGTGTGAGTTCCACGACTTCTAATCTAATAAAGCAGGAAAATAAAAGACAGAAAGATGAAAAGGTTGACTAACGAGAAGATAGACGAGCTTAGATTTCGAATCCCCCTTAGATCATCAACGCAACATCAATCAACAGATCAGCGGTTTTCAATTCTAATTCAATCAATTTCTATACACCACCATAACTCCTTACCCTTAGGTTTAAGACTGGCGAACGTTCGCTCTATCCGATCTAGCTACCAAGATTAATTAGTCGCCCGGGTACGGTCGCCTCTTACAATGACTTAACTTAACTGGTGGAATTACTAACGATTTATGAGTTACTCTTGCAGTGGATTAACCCTAACCGGTTCCTACGAAAGGCACACTCCAATTATAAGGTTAACTGGTTGAATTGATGTTTTAAAGGGAGGCGAGCGTTCGCTTCTATCCTCAGCTTAACAAGAATCTAAACTAGGTGATCAAGTAAGACAAGTTTATGCGCCAAAGCAGGAAGATGTCTGGCGACTAACCCTAGCTTGCAAAAACCTAATCTAGGCGATCAACCAGAGAAGAAACATAAACAATCAAGAACAAAACAACCATGCAAAGAGAAACTGATTGAACTTTGAATCTAATTACCGCCAATCCGTGACCGCTTTAAAGCCCTGGGTCACTTAGGGTTCATCTAATCTAAGCTCTACAAGTTCAGCTACTCATAACGATAACAGAAGAATCAAAGGCAGCAAAGGAAATCATCATACAGAGGTAGAACAGATAAGAACTGAAAAACCTAATTCTGACGACTCTGGCGAAGCTTCGATCTCCTGGATCTTCAACTTTAAGCTCCGAGCTTTCTGAGGTGGAAGGATGGCGTCACGATCTCTCCATGATTCTTCGAACTCTCTAAACTCTATCTATCGACCCGAAGGTCGTGGCTGATCTCTCAGAATTCGTGTCTGTCTAATCTGGCTTCAAAAAGTCTATATATACCCCCAGAAACCCTTTACAAGTTGGAAAAGGCTGAAAATTAGGGTTTCTGCCCGGATTTTCAAAGGAATTTTTGCCGAAAATATCACCACATTTTCGCCGAAAATATTAGTTAAAAACCAGCTCCAACTTGTTTCGATGATTCTCGCTCCGTTTGAACTCCGATTTGGTCCCCGTTCGAAGCACTGGACTCGTGAGAGAGTCCTCTATAATGTGGTAACCTGGAGGCTCAACATAAAAGCTCACAAAAAGGGTAAAAATAGCCAATAAATGAACAATGTATGCACTAGGAGCCTAGAATCACAAAGTTACGACAAATGCACCAAATACTCATCAAAATGGCATCAAAGGGTATGAAATGTTGCTTAAATGGGGCTTATAATCACGTCAAATCGAGTGTCATCAAAATACCCCACACTTAAGCTTTTGCTTGTCCTCAAGCAAACTGAACTAGAACACACTCAAATTCACAAATGACACGAGATTAAACTGAGATTCAATTCTAACGATTTGGTTTAGACTGTTCCACGTAGAAAAAGTGACCTACACATGCAAGATCATCAACCAAACAAGTTTTCAATCTCACTAATTTTTGCACACTTCAAGTAGTAGTTTTAACAAAGCACGTTTCTTGGGAAAACAATTAATCATGATTAACCGACTACGATAACACCAATTCTAATCAAAAAGACTTTAAGCTCTAGCCATGATGTGGATGCGGAGGTAGGAAAAGTGACGTGGCTATCGACTCGACTTCATCCGTTTCTAGATCTGTGCGTTACATGTTCTAGCTAGGATCGCTTTAAACAACAATTTATTTCAAGTACAACTTCTTCCTTCAATTGATTTACTGCATACTAGTGCTCGATACCAAACACTTCACTTAGGTGTTGGACCTGCCTAGCTCACAGTATTTGTGCTTATGCTAGTGCTCAACCCGAACACTTCACTTAGGTGTCGGGCTTGCCTAGCTTTATTTTCATCACTTTAAAGAACTTAACATTGATTCGATTAACTCAATTACTTGATTTAACCATTTAGCCACTTAATCCTAGCTAGTTATAACTTTTTACACAAGATTTTGAATTGGATAACCGTCTAATCTCAAGCCACAATCACAGGTGAACAAATATGGAGTGAAAAACATGGGAGAAGCTAGCATTTATCATCTTAGAACGGTGTTATCGAGCTTTGTGATTAACAAGCAAAACTGTTTAATTGATTCAAATTTCAACTACAAGAGTGATTCGTGATCTGTTCTGACCTAGACTCATTTAATATCAGTTCTGACACGTTGGTTACAGGTTCTAAGTGGATTAGTCTAGACGTCATTGTTCAAAATTGAAGTCAATTTAATATCAAAACTCAAGAATTGAGCAATTCTATGCTAGAGAATTTTCAAATTTGAACCACAGAATCATAGATAGCAAGCAAGATCAGGCAAATTCTAACATCCTACCCCACACTTAAACGGTTCTGTGTCCTCACAGAACTAATCTAGAGTATAGAGATACGAAGAACCTGGAAGGTGATGGTCGGTGTAGCGGATGAGCACGGAGAGTCCGGAGTAGAGCGGAGTAGCTACTCAAGTTCCTACAAAAACAAAAACAACAAAAAGATCAAAAGGATACCGGGACAAGTTCCCCGGATCCACACAGAAGAAAAGTGGATCGAGAGCCGAAAAGAAGAAAGAAAAGAAATGGAGAGGATAGAAATAACCTGATCACTGTTCCAAGGGCGGGGTGAAAAGTAGAAGTCAAAACCGGTATAAATAGTCGGCGGAGAACACAAGATTTTCGGCGAAAATGATTGAAAATTTTCAGCGAAAAAGATGGAAAATTTTCGGTGAAAATATTTTGTAAAATCAAAATCCGGTTTGGCGAAAAGTTAAGTTGTTTTCGGTCGAGAAGTAGAAACAGGAGAACAGGCCGGTTTTAAACACATATTTTCGGCGAAAATATGGGTGAATTTTTGCCGAAAATAATCTTGAAAATGGTCGGCAGTATTTTTTTTTTTTGACAGGGGCTTTAAAACTGAACAACTCAAAATGAAAACAACTGACTCCAGCCGTGGGTTGCCTCCCACGAAGCGCTCTTGTTTAACGTCCGTGAGCCAGACGATACCTGTTAGGGACCCCAACTTAGGAGTTCCTTGAAGTCAATCATCTTCTACAAGGACAGCGGTTGAGTGTCGTGTAGCACTCCAGAAGGGTGATATAGCCGGTAGTGCTCCAATAGATTGCGATTCTGGTTAGATGACCAGTTCTTCTCGAATTCTCCTACTCGAGGAGGAAAGAGGTAGTACGGTGCGGCATGGTCAATGAGCTCCATCTTCTCTACAGGTTGACTCGGTGGAAGTGTAGGTGAGGGTATCTCCTCAATCTCTATGTGCTCCTCTTCGGCTTCAACTTCGGGATGGATTAGCTTTATGTCTTCATCAACCACCACCACCAAGGATTCTTCTAGCTCATAATAGTCATGGATAGGATCATCATCTTCTTCTTCGAACAGCTCTTGAGCGTCTTCTGTCATTAACTGCTTTTGTTGCTCGAGCTTGATGTCCGTCGCGAGATGAGCTTGTAGCATTGAAGAGATATTATCCAAGGCAGATTGGGTTCTCGACGAGCATTGTTGATGTTCATGAAGCATCTCTTGGTTATCTCTAGCGCCACTTTGATGCTCTTGTTGGTGTGTCTCTTGGCAACCTTGTAGCATTGAATAGATTTTATCAAAGAGGGAGTCAAATCTCGCCGTTTGTTGTTGTTGTTGATGTAGCATCTCTTGGTAATCTTCGATATTTGGTGCTTCATTGATGCACCACATAATCAAAACTCAAAAGCACTACCCAGGTAAATCATGGAAATATGGAGGAAAATTAAATGGTAAGGCGGAAAGGTAGAAGAATAATTTGCCAACTCTTCTTTCAAACAATTAGAAGAGTCCCCGGAAACGGCGCTAATTTGATGTTGCAGTTTTAGCGGTATCAAATAACTAACCTACCGAAGTAGACTAGATCGTATTCTACTCGAGGTCTCTTCTTCTTGTCTACTCAAATATGTTGGCAAATTACTCAGGTTTAAAGACAAGTTGCGCGTGGTGTGAGTTCCACAACTTCTAATCTAATAAAGCAGGAAAATAAAAGACAGAAAGATTAAAAGGTTGACTAACGAGAAGATAGACGAGCTTAGATTTCGAATCCCCCTTAGATCATCAAGGCAACAGCAATCAACAGATCAGCGGTTTTCAATTCTAATTCAATCAATTTCTATACACCACCATAACTCCTTACCCTTAGGTTTAAGACTGGCGAACGTTCGCTCTATCCGATCTAGCTACCAAGATTAATTAGTCGCCCGGGTACGGTCGCCTCTTGCAATGACTTAACTTAACTGGTGGAATTACTAACGATTTATGAGTTACTCTTGCAGTGGATTAACCCTAACCGGTTCCTACGAAAGGCACACTCCAATTATAAGGTTAACTGGTTGAATTGATGTTTTAAAGGGAGGCGAGCGTTCGCTTCTATCCTCAGCTTAACAAGAATCTAAACTAGGTGATCAAGTAAGACAAGTTTATGCGCCAAAGCAGGAAGATGTCTGGCGACTAACCCTAGCTTGCAAAAACCTAATCTAGGCGATCAACCAGAGAAGAAACATAAACAATCAAGAACAAAACAACCATGCAAAGAGAAACTGATTGAACTTTGAATCTAATTACCGCCAATCCGTGACCGCTTTAAAGCCCTGGGTCACTTAGGGTTCATCTAATCTAAGCTCTACAAGTTCAGCTACTCATAACGATAATAGAAGAATCAAAGGCAACAAAGGAAATCATCATACAGAGGTAGAACAGATAATAACTGAAAAACCTAATTCTGACGACTCCGGCGAAGCTTCGATCTCCTGGATCTTCAACTTTAAGCTCCGAGCTTTCCGAGGTGGAAGGATGGCTCACGATCTCTCCATGATTCTTCGAACTCTCTAAACTCTATCTATCGACCCGAAGGTCATGGCTGATCTCTCAGAATTCGTGTCTGTCTAATCTGGCTTCAAAAAGTCTATATATACCCCCAGAAACCCTTTACAAGTTGGAAAAGGCTGAAAATTAGGGTTTCTGCCCAGATTTTCAAAGGAATTTTCGCCAAAAATATCACCACATTTTCGCCGAAAATATTAGTTAAAAACCAGCTCCAACTTGTTTCGATGATTCCCGCTCCGTTTGAACTCCGATTTGGTCCCCGTTCGAAGCACTGGACTCGTGAGAGAGTCCTCTATAATGTGGTAACCTGGAGGCTCAACATAAAAGCTCACAAAAAGGGTAAAAATAGCCAATAAATGAACAATGTATGCACTAGGAGCCTAGAATCACAAAGTTACGACAAATGCACCAAATACTCATCAAAATGGCATCAAAGGGTATGAAATGTTGCTTAAATGGGGCTTATAATCACGTCAAATCGAGTGTTATCAGATACCCTCAAGCAACCTAGCACTTTATTATTTTTCTTACACAAATTTTTTTTCTTCTCAACTTTTCTTTTGACTTCGTTCTTCCATTTGTAGGGAGAAGAACGTTTTATTGAACTAACAACTTGAAACTTTTCTGAATTTCCGCTTTTTCCGAATTTTTCTTATTATTATTTTTTTTCTTCTCTTTTTTTTTCTTTGTGTCGATTCTTTCTTTTAGTTGCTAGAGGGGTTTACACGTTTGGACATAATAGCTAAGACCACCTGTTTAATGGCTATAGGCAGGTTACCATAAACTGACTTCCGGTAGGTCAATCTAGAACTACAACCACAGGGGATCAACGGGGAATGAAAGAATGGGGAATGGCTGTAATGTATATCGAACCGAAAGAACAGGCCAAGCTCAAGGGTCTACACCTAATGGATTTAACGTTGGGTAGGCTATCTGGCTTAGTAGCTGAATCTAGGTGCCCCTATCATTCTAGAACTCGTGTCATCGTGTGGTCTCGAGTAGGTCTTATGCAAATTCTAACTCATTCAAGCAAATAGAAAACCACTCAAAAGAATTGAAATTGCAAGTTGCGTGCAATGGATCAAAAGCTCACATTTGGTTTGCTAGTCGGATTCGGTCATTTTCATGCAATTAAGGCTACAAACTACAAGTATGATTTTTTAAAAATTTCTGTTCTGACCAGGCAATTTAGCATCAAAGCATACATGTTGGTTCTCAAGTTCTAGGTTAAGCAGTCTAAGCATCATTATGACAGATTGAACAACAACTTAACATCAAAAATCAAGAACCGAGCAATTCTAATGCTAGAGAAACTGGAAAGGCACAGAGAAACACACAACACACAATTAAGGGCAATCAAGTTCATGCAAGGTTCTCTAGCATCCTACCCCACACTTAAATCGTTCTGTGTCCTCACAGGACTAAACTAGAGTAGAGATATACGAAGAACCTGGAATGAGATGGTCGGTGTAGGGGATGAGCACGGATAGCCCAAAGCGGAGCGGAGTAGCTACTCGAGTTCCTACAAAACAAAAACAACAAAAAGATCAAAAGGAAACCGGGACAAGTGTCCCAGATACACACATAATAAAAGTCGTAACGAAGAAGGTTAGGGGAATTTTGAAAATATTTTGACTCTTTTTTTTTTCAAATTCACGGCACGACACTCCTAGAGCAATCTAGAAGATCTAAGCACAAGCAGTTCAGAAAAAATCACACTGAAACAGCAGGCATGCAAAACGAGGTAGACAGAATTTAAACTCATCGAAATTAAAAAATAAACATGTCAAAAGATTCGAAATTGAAAACCCAACAACTAACCTTTAAGACACGACTCAAGAAAATGGACGGAAAGCGACGAAGTTGGCCAAAAACGTGAAAAACTTGTTTCGGGGATAACCGGAGCTACAGAGCTCCGATTTGGAGGATCAAGTATGCGTTGGAATCGGACCGAAAAAAGGAAACTGATTTTCAAAACAGAACAAGTTTTCGGCGAAAACTTAAGAAGTTTTTCACTGAAAACTTCTTTGAAAATTGGCAAAAATAATGCAGACGATCACTCTTTGAAAATTGACACTATTTTCGGCAAAAACATTCAATTCTCGCCGAAAACCTATTTTAAAACCTTTTTTTTCTTTTTTTTTTCAAAACCCAACCGAAAACAAATCAAAACGAAAGGAAATTAAACTGACACTTTGGCTCCCCCAAACCTGATTCGAACGACGAAAAAGACTGACTCAAAAATTCAAAACGGACTCTAGCAGTGGGTTGCCTCCCACGAAGCGCTCTTGCTTAACGTCCTTGAGCCGGACGATACCTGGTCGGCGATCAAGAGACATCCCAACTCAGGATTTCTCTTAGGCCCGAGTCGGAGTTCATGAAATATGGCCTTGGGGATCCTCCGGCATGTGTGAACTTCTTCCCGTTTGCGTGAATTAACTTGGTTCGTTCTTCGGGAAGATGACCAGAGATTTCTAATGGCCCGAACAGTTCTTTCGAAGGAGCGTCCTTTAGAGGATCACTCTTCTCCGGTGGCTTGGTAGACGGGGGCTGAGCATTCGGCTTCCAAACTGCCTTCGTCTTCTCTTTATTCTCCTTCTTTATCTCGCCAGGATCTTTAACTTTTGGCGATTCATGAGGAGATGCCGTCGGATCCTCCTTCTTTCTTGGCTTTTCTGCCGGCAGCTCATTCTTCAGATTAGGGACCTGTCCACCACCTGGCAAGCAAAATTCTGAAGAAACTCTAGCTTTTTCATTAGTAACGGAGTTGACCGAAGCCAACTCCACAGCTTCAACAGATAAGCAATGCATCTCTTCTTTGACTGGGACTTGCATACCATCCTTAAGGCAGAATGTCATGGTGTCCTTGCCGACCCTTAATGTCAACGAGCCATTTGGGACATTAATGGTAATGCCGGCTGTCACCATAAACGGTCGGCCTAGGAGAAGAGTGACATCTTCCTCTCGAGTATCCATGACAACAAAGTCAGTCAGAATAGTAAAAGGACCACATCGGACAACCACGTTTTCTATTATTCCCCTAGGTAGTTTAACAGATCTGTCGGCAAACACTAAATGCATGCTAATTGGTTTCAACTGTCCTAGGTTCAATTTCTCAAACAAGCAGGTAGGCATAACATTAATAGAAGCACCTAGATAAATTACACTACGATCAATCTTCACATCATTAATAGTGCAAGGCAAAGTAAAAACACCGGGATCTCGACACTTAGCTAGGGGAGGTATGGGTGTCGCCTGTCCCTGGATGGCGGAGCATTCTTCCTCGAGGGAGATGGAAGACAACTCTTCCTTCTTCTTGTTCTTCGCAGGATCCTTTGCGATTTTGTCAGCCTCCGGTATCACCTGGATAGCATCAGTAACTGGTGTCTTGATATCTGTATTCTTCAAGTATCCATACCACTTTTGTACCGGGTATCATGATCTTTCTCCTTTGATTGCGCGGCCTTAGGAAATGGAATCCGAGGTTGATATGGAGGGAGAGGTGGCGCAGGTGTTGTCTTTGTCAGGGAAGGCGGGGCAGTCACCTCCTCTTCTTTTTCTCTATCCTCCTACTCGATCTCTGGCTTGTCAATGGCTATAGCTTCAGGGATTATGGCTGGTTCAGGAGCTACAGTATCAGCTGATTGCTTGTCGCTTCTTGTGGAGACGGCCTTGACATGCTCCCTCCTAATTGTAGAGTCGACTTGAACCGGTGATTGACTACTAGTTAGCACGCTAAACATGTTATTCACCATGCTCTCCATTCGCTGACCTCGAGCTTCATGTTCTTGATTTATGTCAGCTTGAAGCTTGAATTTCTCCTCATAGTTATCGAGCCTTGCCATGATCAGGTCGAGCTTCTTGTCTACCTCGATATCCCTTGTGTTCCCTGATGTAGATCTCTGGGGTTGATCTTGATAACTATCGCTCAAGTACTGATTTTGACTCTGGTTGAAACTGAAGTTGTAAGGAGGGCGCTCTTGGAAACTTCCTTGTTGTTGAGGAGGTTGTATGAACTGACGATAATCGGGGTAACCTCTTTGATTGCTGGTGAAGCCTTGATCAATAAAGTTCACTTCCTCTGAAGACCAGTTACCAAAAATCTTCTTCATTTCTTTCTGCACTTCAATCTTGATCTGATCTTCACGGCTTGGTAGGCTCTTAGCTGCTCCAAACTGTCTCTCCCAGCTTCTCGACTTAGATGCGCAGTTTGCAAAGTGAAGAAGAGCAGCTTCCGGTGTGAGTGCGGTGTAATCTCCATCAGCTAAGGAGTTAACCCATTCAGATGACTCTGCGTTCATACCCCAACAAATATCTCGGCTAGCTGCCTCTGAGTGAAGCCATGATGAGGGCAGCTGTGGAGGAGTTCCTGGAATTCATTCTAAGCGTCGTATAAGCTCATTCCTTCTTTCTGTCTTAACCTTGAGATGCTATTCCTGTAAGCATTTGTTTTGGAAGGAGGGAAGTATTCCTCTATGAATTCTTGAGCAAGATCCTCCCAGTTGGTGTAGTGACCGGGTGGCTTGCCAAGGAGCCATCTCTTTGCGGCGCCTCGAAGTGAGAATGGGAAGACTCGCAAGCACAAGGTATCCTTATCGAGGCTCCGACTCTTAAAGGTCTCGCAAAAAGCAAGGAAATCCGCCAAGTGTGTGCATGGATTATCGTGAGGCTTCCCTTCAAACTGTAGATCCCTAGAGATCATTTCCAAGAAGGCGGTCTTGATCTCATAGGCAGGACCGTCTTCATTGTGCGGCACAAAGATGGAAGACCGAATGCTAGCAGCACTTGGCTTATTGTAATCCGCAAGACTCTTTTGAGCAGCCATTGCGGTAGTGGAAGGTGGATCGGAAGTGATTTGCTTCTGAATTTTCTTAACCTGCAAAAGACAAAAACAAGCACAACCGGTGTAAAATCGAAGTGAGATGGAATATGAAAGATGGAAAGTAGAAGAATAAAATGCCAACTCTTCTTTCAAACAATATAGAAGAGTCCCCGGCAATGGCGCCAATTTGATGAGCTGCAGAACAGTGATCAAATACTACCAAGCTGGAAAGCTAAGCACATCGTATTCAACAGGGATTCTTCTAATCGACTACTCAAAGAAGCTGGCAATTTATTCAGGTTTAAACACTTCGTGGGTGGTGTGAGTTCCACGACTTCTAGACTAAGATGCAAGAAAATTAAAATGAAATTGAAAGACAGAATGATTGGATGGTTCAGTCAGACGACAGACAAGCTTAGATTTCGAATCTCCCTTAGATTACCAAAGCAACAGCAATCAACAGATCAGCGGATTTCAATTCTCGCTCAATCAATTTCTATACACCACCATAACTCCTGACCCTTAGGTTTAAGACCGGCAAACTCTCGCTCTATTCGTTCCAACTACCAAGATTAATTAGTCGCTCGGGTACGGTCGCCTCTCGCAACAACTTAACTTAACTGGTGCAATTACTAATGATTTATGAGTTACTCTTGAAGCGGATTAACCCTAACTGGTTCCTATGAAAGGCACACTCCAATTATAAGGTTAACTGGTTGAATTGATGTTTTAAAGAGAGGCGAGCGTTCGCTTCTATCCTCAGCTTAACAAGAATCTAAACTAGGTGATCATGTAAGACAAGTTTATGCGCCAAAGCAGGGAGATGTCTGGCGACTAACCCTAGCTTGCAAAAACCTAATCTAGGCGATCAACCAGAAAAGAAACACAAGAACAACGAAACTAATCTAGGCGTCAACTAGACAAGAAACGCAGCACAACAATCAAGAACAAAACAACCATGCAAAGAGAAACTGATTGAACTTTGAATCTAATCACCGCCGATCCGTGACCGCTTTAAAGCCCTGGGTCACTTAGGGTTCATCTAATCTAAGCTCTACAAGTTTAGCTACTCATATCAGAAACAAGAGAATAAAAAAAAACAAGGAATACATCTCAGGTAGGAAGAACAGAGAAGAACTGTAAAACCTAATTTGACGAATCCGTGAAGCTTCAATCTTCGGTAATCTTCAATCCAAGCTCCGAGTCTCCGAGGTGAAGGGATGGCGTCACGATCTCTCCACGATTCTTTGAACTCTCTAAACTCTCTCTCTCCCTCCTAGGTCTGGAAATTATGATTGATATTATCTGGTATCTCTCTATTTAGGGCCGTCAGTTAAGTATTTATACTTAACCCTAATACTGCCGATTTTGCCTGACATTTTCGTCGAAAATATGAAGGGATTTTCGGCGAAAATCTCTTTGTAAATTGACTGATCACCGGCTGTTTCTTCTTTGGTTTTCGGTTCAACAGTTTTTGGCAAAAACTTAGTGTTTTCACCGAAAACATCCTTCAGTTGACATCAACGGATTTGTGCTTGCATTTTCGCCGAAAATACCAAGGGATTTTCGGCGAAAATTCCTTTGTAAACCGGGCAGGAATTTGTTTGACTTGGTTGGCTCCTTGGATCGATTCTGGTGCAATTCCTCAATGTTCCAACGCCTTAGACACGTCCTTGGCTACTTTATTTGACGGCAAAAACCTGTGCTACCATAAAAACACTAGAAAACCATCAAATAGACCCGAAACGGGCCAAAGTAACACAAATGGCACGAGATAGGGCAATTGATTGAATATTCGTTATTATACCCTAAAAACCATGTCTTAAGCAAGGAAATGTCGCTTAAATGAGGCTGATAATCACGTCAAATCGAGTGTCATCAAATTACCCCACACTTAAGCTTTTGGTTGTCCTCAAGCAAACTGAATAGAAACGCTCATGTTCACAAATGATAAGATCGATTAAATTGGAGCTCAATCAAACACAATGAATTATTAGACAGATAGATCCTAGAACAAGAAACCTATCATGCATACAGATCAACCAAACCACCTAGTCTCACTAATAAACTGCACACGACAAGTAATCGTAACCAATTATGCACAAATTTGACCTGACCGACCAGACTCCTCACACAGGAAATATTTAGTAAATTGGGAACTCTCACTCTCTGTGTTTAAGGACGTGTTTCTGCTCTCAATCATTTTCTGTTACTAAATTCTGTCATAAGTTTGCATTTCGACCACATCTCCACCACTGTGACAACACGAGCAACTAGTCAAGAAGGACTTCCCTGCTAGGACTGTAACAAATTCTACACTACAAGGGTTTATGATGAGATGGATGATGGGAATGTATGATGATGGCTTTGGTGCGGTGTAGCTTTCGACTAACTGCCCTCGAATCTAGCCTATGGCTTCCTACCGTCTAACCAGACACGGGTGGAAGAATGAATGCTCATCCTACGATACTGATGACACTCGATTTGACGTGATTATCAGCCGCATTTAAGCGACATTTCTTTGCTTAAGACATGGTTTTTAGGGTAGAATAACGAATATTCAATCGATTGCCCTATCTCGTGCCATTTGTGTTACCTTGGCCCGTTTCGGGTCTATTTGATGGTTTTCTAGTGTTTTTATGTTGGCACAGGTTTTTGCCATCAAATAGAGTAGCCATGGACGTGTCTAAGGCGTTGGAACCTCGAGGAATCAAACCGGAATCAATCAAAGGGGCCGATCAAGTCAAACTGAAAGTCTGTTCATTCACACTTGCGTCTTCGGCGAAAACAATAGTGCAAATCAACTGGTGCCGAGTCAAAGGAGATTTTCGGCGAAACCAATTAAGTGTTCGGTCCGAAAATGCAAGGCAGAGAGATCAGCCGGCGGAGCCTTCATTCACAAAGGAATTTTCGCCGAAAATTCCTTAAGAATTTCGGTGAAAATAATAAGAGGAATCCGGCTGATTAGGGTTAAGTATAAATACTTAACCGGCGGCCCAAACAATATACAATCATAATTCACAAAACACAACTTTTCGAATCAGAATCCTCTCAAGTTCTGGAGCAAAGAGTTGGAGTTCGAAGAGCCGGATAGAGATCGTGACGTCATCCCTTCCATCTCGGAGAACCGGAGCTAGGAGTGTTATCTACCGAAGATCGAAGTCTGTCAGAGTCGTCTAAATTAGGTTTTTCAGATTCTTTTATGTTCTTCCTCTGAATGATGAACTCTTTCTTTGTCTTTGTTTCTTTTGTAATAATCATGAGTAGCTAAATCGATAGAGCTTAGACTAGATGAACCCTAAGTGACCCAGGGCTTTTAAAGCGGTCACGGATCAGCGGTGATTAGATTCGAAATTCAATCAGTTCTTTTTCATGTTTGATTCGTTCTTCATTGTTCATGTTTCTTGTCTGGATTGATCACCTAGATTAGATTCTTGTTAAGCTAAGGATAGAAGCGAACGCTCGCTTTACTTTAGAACATCGAATTGAACAGTTAACCTTATAATTGGAGTGTGCCTTTCGTAGGAACCGGTTAGGGTTAATTCACTGCAAGAGTAACTCATTAATCATTAGTAATTACACCAATTAATTAAGTCATTGTGAGAGGCGACCGTACCCGGGCGGCTAGTTAATCTTTGTAGTTAGAACGGATAGAGCGAACGTTCGCCGGTCTTAAACCTAAGGATAAGGAGTTATGGTGGTGTCTTAGTAATTGATTGAATGAGAATCGAAATCCGTTGATCTGTTGATTGCCAACGCTCTGGGGAACGAAGGGGGATTCAAAGTCTAAGTTCATCTGTCATCCTTGTTTTCAAACCCTAATTCCCGATCTACTTTAGTTTAATTTGTTTTAATTTCTCTGCATTTCTTAGAGATAGAAGTCGTGGAACTCACACCACGCACAACGTGTTTGCATTCGAGTACTTTGTCAGTTTTGAAGTAGTCAGTCATAGGAGACCCTCGGAATACGATCTGCTATAGCTTTTTCTTAGCATTAGTAGTTTATTTGGTTGAACGCATCACAACGACTTGGCGTTCACCAAATTGGCGCCGTTGCCGGGGACTTCTTTTGATTGTTCGAAAGAAGAACTGGCAATTTATTCTTCTACTTTCCATCTTTCATTTTTCCACCCACTTCGATTTTTCGCCGGTATGTTTGCTTTTGTTGCTTGTAGGTTGTTCTACAGGTTTATGAACCGCTCGATCGCTCATTCTTAGTTTATGCCGGGTAATTCTACTCCGCCGAAGAGACCGCGAGCTCAGAAGCAAGTCATAGTCATTCCGCCTACACCACCTATCCCTAATAAGATTGAGGAGTTGAAGGAGAACTCCTCATCTTCTTCCGCTTCATCCACTACTTCAGATTCACCACCACCTTCTCCTCCTGTACTAGTTGCTCAGCGCACCATGGCAGATTACTGTAGACTGATTGCGACTAACCTACGAGCTAGCATCGTTGTGCCGCACAACGATGACGACCCTGATTATAATATCACAACCTTCATCCTGAACATGGTCACTAAGAATCTTCGATTCGAAGGAAAGCCGCAAGAAAACCCCCGCACACATTTGGCTAACTTCCTGGACTTGTGCTAGACGTTTAAGAGCGGGAATCTCAGTAAGAACAATCTTTGCTTGCGGGCTTTCCCATTCTCTCTTAAAAGCAACGCCAAGGTATGGCTCGGCTCAAAACCAGCTAGCTACTACACTAACTGGGATACTCTGGCTCAGGACTTCGTTGAAGAATACTTCCCTCCGGCCAGAACAACCGCCATCAAGGACAGCATTGCCAGATTCTCCCAGAAAGAAGGAGAAAGCTTGTATGATACTTGGAATCGATTCCAAGAACTTCTCTACACCTGCCCTCATCATGGATTCGAGCAGAGGCAGTTAGCTGAAATTTTTGCTCGAGGACTTTGAGAAGAATCCGCCAAGTGGGTCAATTCTCTAGCTGAAGGGGATTGCACTACACTCACTCCTGAAGCTGCTCTTCTTCACTTCGCAAACTGTGCTTCCAAGTCAAGGAACTGGGAGCGACAATCTGAAGGATCAAGGAGCAAGCTAGATCTCGAAGCTACAATCAAGGCAGAGGTAGAGAAGCATCTGAAGAAGTCTACCACACCGATCAAGCCGCCTGCAGCTTCTGTCTATGTTGCCGATTGCGAGTGGTGTGGAGCTTGCTCACATAATGGAGGCCGTTGTCAGAATTTTGGTAAGGCAGAAGTCTGGTCTGCCGAAGAGGTAAGTTTCATCCAACAAGGCTTCGTCAATAATCAGAATGGTTATGCTGGCTACCGTAACTTCAGACAGCAAGGGAACTATCAAGACAGACCTCCTACAATGTTGGCGCTAACCAGAACCAGAATAACCGCCCGAATGGTCCAGCTCAGGATCAAAAGCCCAACCATCCGCCGGCAGGTGTCTACCAGCCGCCGCATCGCAATCCGGGTAATTATGGAACTGCTCCTGGCAATCGCCAGAATCAATATCTTAACAATACCTATCCAGGTCAGCAGCATCAAAGAGATAATAATGTCAGTGACCTGGATAAGAAGCTCAGCCAGATCATCACAAGACTCGATGATCATGATAGTCAGTTCAAGGCTCAAGCTCTTCTCAATCAAGAACAGATAGCATCTGGACAAAGAATTGAGCAAGCCGTGAACAACATCTCGAGCATGCTAGCATCTGGTCGACCATTTGGCCAGCTTCCAAGCCAGACAGAGCCAAATCCGAGGAAGGAGCAAGCCAAGATGGTAACCGCTCGTAAACTTACAAACTTAATTGCTGATACTTGTTCTGTCTTACGCAGGATCGCTAAAACTCCGGAAGAAGAGGAAGAAGAAGAGCAGGAACCGGCGCCTAAGGAGGATCCTCCTCTTGCACCGTACGTCGTGAAGCCTCCTTTTCCTAGAGCATTGCTGCCAAATGCAAGGATCGAGACTGGCATGAAGGGGAACAAGGAAGGTTATCCTGACATTCGTATTAAGAAACCTGTTTCTCCATATCCAGCTATGTTATCTGATCCTGGTTCTTTTACTTTGCCTTTGGTCATAAATGATGTTGAGATTGAACGTTGTTTAGTTGATCTAGGAGCATCTGTTAATGTGATGCCTATGAGCCTGTTTGAAAAGTTAAACCTAGGAGAACTCGAACCGCCTAGTATGCAACTCGTCTTTGCTGATAGATCACTTAAAACCCCTAAGGGAGAGATTAAAGACGTTGTCACTAAATGTGGTCCGTTCACGTTTTTAGCTGACTATGTGATTATGGATACTAGTACGGATGATTCTACCATACTCATAGGTCGACCTTTCATGGCTACTACTGGAATGAATATTAACGTTCCAAATGGTTCTTTAACTCTAAGAGTCGGTAAAGAAACGAAAACTTTCCGTCTTAAAGATGGCATGAAATATGACTCTAGGACTGAAGAATCTCACTGCCTAGCTGTTGAAACTTTGGGGTTGACTCTGGTCAACTCCATTACTAATGCTTCTTCTAGTGTCTCTAGATCAGTTGTTGCTGCAGGTATTGACCAGGTTATTAAGAAGAAGCCAGAAATTTCGGTTCAAAAGCCTCTTAAGAAGAAGAAGAAGGAACTGCAAGCCTCTTCTAAACCACCGAGCAGACCTCGAGGAAAGAATAAGAAGACGAAGACCCAAATGGTCTGGAGACCAAAAATTCCGCCGTCTTCCATCGAGGTAGCTGTACCACCATTTCGTTCCGAGCAACCGGCGCCGGAACAAGTATGGAGGGAGAAGCCGAAAGCGTCTCCTAAGGAAGTACTAACGATCACCGATCCTGGTGATACCAAGCCGAAGAAAGAAAAGAAGAAGCCGACAGTCCTCATTCCTTCCATCGTCACACTCAAGAAGGATGACCTCTCCAGAGAACTTTTCGGACCGTTCAAGTTCGTTGATCATCTTCCCGATGGACGTACCAAGCTTTTACATGCAAACGGGAAGAGATTCACGCTTACCGGAGAAGTCCCGAAGCTGTACTTCATGAACTCTGACGGGAGCGTGAAGGAGAATCTAAGTTGGGATGTCTCCTAATACCGTCCAGGTATCGTCCAGCTCAAGGACGTTAATAAAAGAGCGCTTCGTGGGAGGCAACCCACGGCTGGAGTCCGTTTTTGTTTTGTGTCAACCTTCGTGTTTTAGAGTCGGTTCGGGGGAGCCAAAAGTGTCAGTTTGTTTGTTTTCTTATTTTTCGTGTAGATTCTGTGTGTCATAGAGTCAGTAGCAAGTTGATTGAGGTCGTTTCGATTTTTGTGGATTTAACTGTGATTTTCTGAAGTTGGCTGGATTTGCGAAAATATTTTCAACCCGAACAGTTCAAAATTTTCGGCGAAACTAAAACCCCATTTTCGGCGAAATTGATTTTTGGTTTTCACTGATTCTCTCTGTTTCTTATTTTCGGTCCGAAATGAAGTATGTTTTCGGCAAAACCGATTTTGAAAACCAAGCAGTGTATTTGAACTAAAATTTTCGGCGAAAAAGTGTTCTTGTTTTCGGCGAAATCACCTTTGAAAATCCGGCAGTGCATTTGAACTAAAATTTTCGGCGAAACCATCCTCTTATTTTCGCCGAAAATTATTTTGAAAATCACCCCACTATTCCTTTAAAATCCGGATTTACTCCCTCTCTCTCCTTCTTTCATTTTCGTTCAAACAACCCGAAAACCTCCCCCCTTATCTTTTTAAAACCATCGCCGACCACCCCTCACTTTCAACCCACCGCCGCCACCGTTTCCCACCGCCGCCGCCGTCGCCGACCGCTGCCACTCCCTTCCCCTCCCAATTCCGAATCCATCGAGCCCTAGAACAGCCTAATCTGAGCTCTACAGCTCCAGTTCACCGAAAACCTAGTTTTCAACGTTTTTCACCGATTCCTCCCAACCCGTTCATTTTTAGCAGTCATGGCTTCAAGGTAAGTTGTAGACATTTTCAATACGAATCTTTTGACATATAGATTGCTGAATTTTGTCGGGGTTGACTTTCGGTTGACTTTTTGGTTTGCCTCGTTTTGCGTGCCGACTATTTTCGTGTGAACTAGGATCAGCAGAACTTATAGAACTGTTCTAGCATGCTTAGGGAGTTCCGTGCTTAATTTCCTTATCGTTTGATCATGTGTTGCTATGCATACGATTAATTTCTTGTTATGTTGACTTTTGTGAGAAATGTCGGTGTGACTTTGACTTGTTGTGATCATTTGGCTGCCTGATGTGCTCATTCTCGTTCATATTATCGTGCTTGCTATTTGAGATCATATTTTACCGTCATTCTCCAAATTATGATAGTCTTGCCATGATTAGGGTTCGATATGCTTAAATGTTGACTTTCTAAATGTCGGTTTGACTTTTTGAACTCTGATTGTGCTTATCCGATTCTGGCTGTTCCTAAGTTGTATGTTACTGTCTATAATTACCGGTTACTCCGCTTTGCTTACCCCACTTAGATACCCTCATTTCTTTGTGAAATTGATTTTTTCTACTAAGTGTGGGGTAAGGTTTTGGTTGACTAATCTGGTTTCATTCTGGTTTTAGGAACACCACTTATAAGCGCAGGACTAAGGCGCGACTTGATGGCGCCTCAAGCTCAGGAGCTGTCGCTCCCGTCACACCTGCTGTTCTGGGTCCACCACCTGCACTACCCCGCCGGGCTGGATACCATCGCACTATCGCCCGTCTACCTGACTTCTACTTCGAGTGCTTCCAGAAGCTCGAGCACGTCCGGGGAGCTGACGTGCGCCCTCTGTCCATGGATTCCCTCTTCGATCATGATGAGGACTACCACCGGAACGTGCATGACGCCTTAGCACCGGCTGGTCTCCTCGAGCTGACCACCATCGCCGCCGAGTTCCCAGACATTGCCCTCCAGGAGTTCTGGGCAACCTTTGATCTGGATGAGCACAAGAGGAAGTAGCGCCAGAAGGTTGTCACCTTCTATCTTGGTGGGGTGTACAAGCAGCTCACCTACGATGAGTTTGCCGCTCATCTCGGCATCCCCCACGAGCACTATCACGATCATCACCTCGGTTGGGGAGAAGATGATGACGAGGAGGAATACCACGCGCTCTGGAGCCACATGACAGGCGTGCCTGGAGATCGCCTCGGAGCGGGCAACTCAGTTAAGTCTCTCTCTCACCCGCTCTTTAAATTTATTCATCTGGTTTGGCGTAGATCCCTTTTATATGCACCCGACAAGGATCGCCACCATATCCTCAAGGAGGAGCTCATGCTTCTCCGAGCCATCCGAGAGAGCTACCCTCTGCACCCCGGCTGGGTACTGGCTCGCATCTTTCGCCAGAAGACCAAGAGGAAGACGCCACCTCGCAGACTCTTGGGGGGGCAACTTCATAGGACAGCTCATCCTCTCCTTCGGCATCAGCCATGAATATGGCCCGCACATTCCACGACACCCAGTTAGGACCGTTGGAGGAGACTTGGCGGTTGAGTACGACTTAGAACTCGACCTCAGTCCCCATGTAGCAGCTGATCCTCCACTCCAGCCTGTGGTTGAGTCGGAGGAAGAAGATGATGCTGAGGAGCAGCAGCCGCAGTCGCCACCAGAATTCCAAGATTATATACCC
This sequence comes from Linum lewisii, assembly GCA_034768395.1. Taxonomy (NCBI): domain Eukaryota; kingdom Viridiplantae; phylum Streptophyta; class Magnoliopsida; order Malpighiales; family Linaceae; genus Linum; species Linum lewisii. The sequence continues at coordinate 38,286,424 of CM068299.1, forward strand.
TCGCCACACCATCAGGCAGGGTATGATCACCAGTCGCAACCGCACATCCCCGATCCATACCAGGCGCCTCCCCAGCAGCCCCGACACCACCCAGCGGATGTTGGGGAATTGTATGAGCGACTGCAGGAGTGGCGCATCACTGACAACGCCACTCAAGAGGCGCGGTGGACTATTATGCAGCAACATATGCGCCGCGCCGATCGGCGGTATGAGGCACAGATGGCGTGGCAACGCCAGCTCGGCGAATTTCTCCACTTTCCACCTCCCGGTTCACCGGACCAGCAGTGATCGGGTTGTATTCCTTTTCTGGTGTCTTCTTTTTATTTATTCTTTTCGGATTTCGGTCCAACTTTTTTCTGTGTGGATCCGGGGCACTTGTCTCGGTTTCCTTTTTATGTTTTATTTGTTTTTGTTTTGTAGGCAGTAGGGAGATTCCCTTTGCTTCGCTTGGGTAGATTCCCTCCGCTTTGAAGATCCGTGCTCATCCACTATGCCAATCATCTTGATCCAGGTTCTTCTACTTCACTATGAACTCTAGTCCCTTCACTGTGAGGACACAGTCTGATTTAAGTGCGGGGTAGGATGCTAGAGAACCTTGCATGAACTTGATTGCCCTTAATTGCATTATTTGTGTGCCTCGTGATTCCATTCCAGTCTCTCTAGCATTAGAATGGCTAAGTTCTTGATTTTTGATGTTAAGTTGTTGTTCAAACTTTCATAATGATGCTTAGATTGCTTAACCTAGAACTTGAGAACCAACTTGTATACTTTGATGCTAAATTGTCTGGTTAGAACAGAATTTTAAAATCACACTTGTAGTTTGTAGCCTTGATTGCATGAAAATGACCGAATCCGACTAGCAAACCAACTGTGAGCTTTTGATCCATTGCACGTAACTTGCAATTTTAATTTTTTCTGAGTGGTTTTCTGTTTGCCTGAATGAGTTAGAATTTGCATGAGACCTACTCCAGACCACACGATGACACGAGTTTCTAGAAGGATAGGGGCACCTAGATTCAGCTACTAAGCCAGATAGCCTACCAAACGATAAAATCCACTAGGTTTAGACCCTTGAGCTTGGCCTGTTCTTTCGGTTCGATAATACATTACAGCCATTTCCCATTTCTTTCATTCCCCATTGATCCCCTGTGATTGTAGTTCTAGATTGACCTACCGGAAGTCGGTTTGTGGTAACCTGCCTATAGCCATTAAATAGGTGGTCTTAGCTAATATGTCCAGACGTGTAAACCCCTCTAGCAACTAAAAGAAAATCGGCACAAAAGAAAAAAAAAACTAAAGTAAGAAAAGAAGCAAGCTTTAGAAAAAAAAGAAGCAGAAAAATAACAAAAGTTTCAAAGTGTTGTTCAATAAAACGTTCTTCTCCCTACAAATGGAAGAACGAAGTCAAAAGAAAAAGTTCAAAAGAAAAGAAAAAAATCGTGTAAAGAAAAAGAATAAGTGCTAGGTTGCTTGAGGGTATCATAGGACGAGCGTTCATCATTCCACCCGTGTTTGGTTAGACGGTAGGAAGCCATAGATCAGATTTGAGGGAAGTTAGTCGAAAGCTACACCGCACAAAGCCATCATCATTCATTCCCATCATCCATCTCATTATAAACCCGAGTAGTGTAGATTTCATTACGGTCCTAGCAGGGAAGTCCTTCTTGACTAGATACTCGTGTTGTCACAGTGGTGGAGATGTGGTCGAAATGCAAACCTATGACAGAATTCGGTAACAGAAAATGATCGAGAGCAGAAACACGTCCTTAAACACAGAGAGTGAGAGTTCCCATTGTACTATATATATCCTGTGTGAGGAGTCTGGTCGGTCAGGTCAAATTCGTGCATAATTGGTTGCTAATTACTTGTCGTGTGCAGTTTATTAGTGAGACCAGGTAGTTTGGCTGATCTGTATGCAGGTTAGGTTTCTTGTTCTAGGATCGATCTGTCTAATAATTCATTGCGTTTGATTGAGCTCCAATTTAATCGATCTTATCATTTATGAACATGAGCATTTCTATTCAGTTTGCTTGAGGACAAGCAAAAGCTTAAGTGTGGGGTATTTGATGACACTCGATTTGACGTGATTATCAGCCTCATTTAAGCGACATTTCTTTGCTTAAGACATGGTTTTTAGGATAGAATAACGAATATCCAATTGATTGCCCTAACTCGTGCCATTTGTGTTACCTTGGCCCGTTTCGGGTCTATTTGATGGTTTTCTAGTGTTTTTATGTTAGCACAGGTTTTTGCCGTCAAATAGAGTAGCCATGGACGTGTCTAAGGCGTTGGAACCTCGAGGAATCAAACCGGAATCGATCCAAGGGGCCGATCAAGTCAAACTGAAAGTCTGCCCATTCACACTTGCGTCTTCGGCGAAAATAAGCTTACATCTTCGGCAAAAATAATAGTGCAAATCAACTGGTGCCGAGTTAAAGGAGATTTTCGGCGAAACCAATTAAGTGTTCGGTACGAAAATGCAAGGCAGAGAGATCAGCCGGCGGAGCTTCATTCACAAAGGAATTTTCGCCGAAAATTCCTTAAGAATTTCGGCGAAAATAATAAGAGGAATCCGGCTGATTAGGGTTAAGTATAAATACTTAACCCGGCGGCCCAAACAATATACAATCATATTTCGCAAAACACAACTTTTCGAATCAGAATCCTCTGAAGTTCTGGAGCGAAGAGTTGGAGTTCGAAGAGCCGGATAGAGATCGTGACGCCATCCCTTCCATCTCGGAGAACCGGAGCTAGGAGTGTTATCTACCGAAGATCGAAGTCTGTCAGAGTCGTCTAAATTAGGTTTTTCAGATTCTTTTCTGTTCTTCCTCTGAATGATGAACTCTTTCTTTGTCTTTGTTTCTTTGTAATAATCATGAGTAGCTAAACTCGTTAGAGCTAAGACTAGATGAACCCTAAGTGACCCAGGGCTTTTAAAGAGGTCACGGATCGGCGGTGATTAGATTCGAAATTCAATCAGTTCTTTTTCATGTTTGATTCGTTCTTCATTGTTCATGTTTCTTGTCTGGATTGATCACCTAGATTAGATTCTTGTTAAGCTAAGGATAGAAGCGAACGCTCGCCTTACTTTAGAACATCGAATTGAACAATTAACCTTATAATTGGAGTGTGCCTTTCGTAGGAACCAGTTAGGGTTAATTCACTGCAAGAGTAACTCATTAATCATTAGTAATTACACCAATTAATTAAGTCCTTACGAGAGGCGACCGTACCCGGGCGGCTAGTTAATCTTGGTACTTAGAACGGATAGAGCGAACGTTCGCCGGTCTTAAACCTAAGGGTAAGGAGTTATGGTGGTGTCTTAGTAATTGATTGAATAAGAATCGAAATCCGCTGATCTGTTGATTGCCAATACTCTGGGGAACGAAGGGGGATTCAAAGTCTAAGTTCATCTGTCATCCTTGTTTTCAAACCCTAATTCCCGATCTACTTTAGTTTAATTTGTTTTAATTTCTCTGCATTTCTTAGAGATAGAAGTCGTGGAACTCATACCACGCACAACGTGTTTGCATTCGAGTACTTTGTCAGTTTTGAAGTAGTCAGTCATAGGAGACCCTCAGAATACGATCTGCTATAGCTTTTTCTTAGCATTAGTAGTTTATTTGGTTGAACGCATCACAACGACTTGGCGTTCACCAGATACCCTCAAGCAACCTAGCACTTTATTATTTTTCTTACACAAATTTTTTTTCTTCTCAACTTTTCTTTTGACTTCGTTCTTCCATTTGTAGGGAGAAGAACGTTTTATTGAACAAACAACTTGAAACTTTTCTGAATTTCCGCTTTTTCCGAATTTTTCCTATTATTAATATTTTTTTCTTCTCTTTTTTTTTCTTTGTGCCGATTCTTTCTTTTAGTTGCTAGAGGGGTTTACACGTTTGGACATAATAGCTAAGACCACCTGTTTAATGGCTATAGGCAGGTTACCACAAGCTGACTTCCCGTAGGTCAATCTAGAACTACAACCACAGGGGATCAACGGGAATGAAAGAATGGGGAATGGCTGTAATGTATATCGAACCGAAAGAACAGGCCAAGCTCAAGGGTCTACACCTAATGGATTTATCGTTGGGTAGGCTATCTGGCTTAGTAGCTGAATCTAGGTGCCCCTATCATTCTAGAACTCGTGTCATCGTGTGGTCTCGAGTAGGTCTCATGCAAATTCTAACTCATTCAAGCAAACAAAAAACCACTCAAAAAGAATTGAAATTGCAAGTTACGTGCAATGGATCAAAAGCTCACATTTGGTTTGCTAGTCGGATTCGGTCATTTTCATGCAATTAAGGCTACAAACTACAAGTATGATTTTTTAAAAATTTCTGTTCTGACCAGGCAGTTTAGCATCAAAGCATACACGTTGGTTCTCAAGTTCTAGGTTAAGCAGTCTAAGCATCATTATGACGGATTGAACAACAACTTAACATCAAAAATCAAGAACCGAGCAATTCTAATGCTAGAGAAACTGGAAAGGCACCGAGAAACACACAACACACAATTAAGGGCAATCAAGTTCATGCAAGGTTCTCTAGCATCCTACCCCACACTTAAATCATTCTGTGTCTTCACAGGACTAAACTAGAGTAGAGATATACAAAGAACCTGGAATGAGATGGTCGGTGTAGGGGATGAGCACGGATAGCCCGGAGTGGAGCGGAGTAGCTACTCGAGTTCCTACAAAACAAAAACAACTAAAAGATCAAAAGGAAACCGGGACAAGTGTCCCGGATCCACCAGAATAAAAGTCGTAATGATGAAGGTTAGGGGAATTTTGAAAATATTTCGACTCTTTTTTTTTCCAAATTCACAGCACGACACTCTTAGAGCAATCTAGAAGATCTAAGCTCAAGCAGTTCAGAAAAAATCACACAGAAACACCAGGCACGCAAAACGAGGTAGACAGAATTTAAACTTGTCAAAATCCAAAAATAAACATGTCAAAAGATTCGAAATTGAAAACCCAACAACTAACCTTTAAGAACACGACTCAAGAAAATGGACGGAAAGCGACGAAGTTGGCCAAAAACGTGAAAAACTTGTTTCGGGGATAACCGGAGCTACAGAGCTCCGATTTGGACGATCAAGTATGCGTTGGAATCGGACCGAAAAAAGGAAACTGATTTTCAAAACAGAACAAGTTTTCGGCGAAAACTTAAGAAGTTTTTCGCCGAAAACTTCTTTGAAAATTGGCAAAAATAATGCAGACGATCACTGTTTGAAAATTGACACTATTTTCGGCAAAACCATTCAATTCTCGCCAAAAACCTATTTTAAAACCTTTTTTTCTTTTTTTTTCAAAACCCAACCGAAAACAAATCGAAACGAAAGGAAATTAAACTGACACTTTGGCTCCCCCGAACCTGATTCGAACGACGAAAAAGACTGACTCAAAAATTCAAAACGGACTCCAGCCGTGGGTTGCCTCCCACGAAGCGCTCTTGCTTAACGTCCTTGATCCGGACGATACCTGGTCGGTGATCAAGAGACATCCCAACTCAGGATTTCTCTTAGGCCCGAGTCGGAGTTTATGAAATATGGCCTTGGGATCCTCCGGCAAGTGTGAACTTCTTCCCGTTTGCGTGAATTAACTTGGTTCGTTCTTCGGGAAGATGACCAGAGATTTCTAATGGCCCGAACAGTTCTTTCGAAGGAGCTTCCTTCAGAGGATCACTCTTCTCCGGTGGCTCGGTAGACGGGGGCTGAGCATTCGGCTTCCAAACTGCCTTCGTCTTCTATTTATTCTCCTTCTTTATCTCGCCAGGATCTTTAACTTTTGGCGATTCATGAGGAGATGCCGTCGATCCTCCTTCTTTCTCGGCTTTTGTAATAATCATGAGTAGCTAAACTCGTTAGAGCTAAACTAGATGAACCCTAAGTGACCCAGGGCTTTTAAAGCGGTCACGGATCGGCGGTGATTAGATTCGAAATTCAATCAGTTCTTTTTCATGTTTGATTCGTTCTTCATTGTTCATGTTTCTTGTCTGGATTGATCACCTAGATTAGATTCTTGTTAAGCTAAGGATAGAAGCGAACGCTCGCCTTACTTTAGAACATCGAATTGAACAATTAACCTTATAATTGGAGTGTGCCTTTCGTAGGAACCGGTTAGGGTTAATTCACTGCAAGAGTAACTCATTAATCATTAGTAATTACACCAATTAATTAAGTCGTTGCGAGAGGCGACCGTACCCGGGCGGCTAGTTAATCTTGGTACTTAGAACGGATAGAGCGAACGTTCGCCGGTCTTAAACCTAAGGGTAAGGAGTTATGGTGGTGTCTTAGTAATTGATTGAATAAGAATCGAAATCCGCTGATCTGTTGATTGCCAATGCTCTGGGGAACGAAGGGGGATTCAAAGTCTAAGTTCGTCTGTCATCCTTGTTTTCAAACCCTAATTCCCGATCTGCTTTAGTTTAATTTATTTTAATTTCTCTGCATTTCTTAGAGATAGAAGTCGTGGAACTCATACCACGCACAACGTGTTTGCATTCGAGTACTTTGTCAGTTTTGAAGTAGTCAGTCATAGGAGACCCTCGGAATACGATCTGTTGTAGCTTTTTCTTAGCATTAGTAGTTTATTTGGTTGAACGCATCACAACGACTTGGCGTTCACCAGATACCCTTAAGCAACCTAGCACTTTATTATTTTTCTTACACAAATTTTTTTTCTTCTCAACTTTTCTTTTGACTTCGTTCTTCCATTTGTAGGGAGAAGAACGTTTTATTGAACAAACAACTTGAAACTTTTCTGAATTTCCGCTTTTTCTGAATTTTTCCTATTATTATTATTTTTTTCTTCTCTTTTTTTTTCTTTGTGCCGATTCTTTCTTTTAGTTGCTAGAGGGGTTTACACGTTTGGACATAATAGCTAAGACCACATGTTTAATGGCTATAGGCAGGTTACCACAAGCTGACTTCCGGTAGGTCAATCTAGAACTACAACCACAGGGGATCAACGGGGATGAAAGAATGGGAAATGGTTGTAATGTATATCGAACCGAAAGAACAGGCCAAGCTCAAGGGTCTACACCTAATGGATTTATCGTTGGGTAGGCTATGTGGCTTAGTAGCTGAATCTAGGTGCCCCTATCATTCTAGAACTCGTGTCATCGTGTGGTCTCGAGTAGGTCTCATGCAAATTCTAACTCATTCAAGCAAACAGAAAACCACTCAAAAAGAATTGAAATTACAAGTTACGTGCAATGGATCAAAAGCTCACATTTGGTTTACTAGTCGGATTCGGTCATTTTCATGCAATTAAGGCTACAAACTACAAGTATGATTTTTTAAAATTTCTGTTCTGACCAGGCAGTTTAGCATCAAAGCATACACGTTGGTTCTCAAGTTCTAGGTTAAGCAGTCTAAGCATCATTATGACAGATTGAACAACAACTTAACATCAAAAATCAAGAATCGAGCAATTCTAATGCTAGAGAAACTGGAAAGGCACCGAGAAACACACAACACACAATTAAGGGCAATCAAGTTCATGCAAGGTTCTCTAGCATCCTACCCCACACTTAAATCGTTCTGTGTCTTCACAGGACTAAACTAGAGTAGAGATATATGAAGAACCTGGAATGAGATGGTCGGTGTAGGGGATGAGCACGGATAGCCCGGAGCGGAGCGGAGTAGCTACTCGAGTTCCTACAAAACAAAAACAACTAAAAGATCAAAAGGAAACCGGGACAAGTGTCCCGGATCCACACAGAATAAAAGTCGTAACGAAGAAGGTTAGGGGAATTTTGAAAATATTTCGACTCTTTTTTTTCCAAATTCACGGCACGACACTCCTAGAGCAATCTAGAAGATCTAAGCTCAAGCAGTTCAGAAAAAATCACACCGAAACAGCAGGCACGCAAAACGAGGTAGACAGGATTTAAACTTGTCAAAATTCAAAAATAAACATGTCAAAAGATTCGAAATTGAAAACCCAACAACTAACCTTTAAGACACGACTCAAGAAAATGGACGGAAAGCGACGAAGTTGGCCAAAAATGTGAAAAACTTGTTTCGGGGATAATCGGAGCTACAAAGCTCCGATTTGGACGATCAAGTATGTGATGGAATCGGACCGAAAAAAGGAAACTGATTTTCAAAACAGAACAAGTTTTCAGAGAAAACTTAAGAAGTTTTTCACCGAAAATTCTTTGAAAATTGGCAAAAATAATGCAGATGATCACTGTTTGAAAATTGACACTATTTTCGGCGAAAAAATTCAATTCTCGCCGAAAACCTATTTTAAAACCTTTTTGTCTTTTTTTTTTCAAAACCCAACCGAAAACAAATCGAAACGAAAGGAAATTAAACTGAAACTTTGGCTCCCCCGAACCTGATTCGAACGACAAAAAGACTGACTCAAAAATTCAAAACGGACTCCAGTCGTGGGTTGCCTCCCACGAAGTGCTCTTGCTTAACGTCCTTGAGCCGGACGATACCTGGTCGGTGATCAAGAGACATCCCAACTCAGGATTTCTCTTAGGCCCGAGTCGGAGTTTATGAAATATGGCCTTGGGGATCCTCCGGCAAGTGTGAACTTCTTCCCGTTTGCGTGAATTAACTTGGTTCGTTCTTCGGGAAGATGACCAGAGATTTCTAATGGCCCGAACAGTTCTTTCGAAGGAGCTTCCTTCAGAGGATCACTCTTCTCTGGTGGCTCGGTAGACGGGGGCTGAGCATTCGGCTTCCAAACTGCCTTCATCTTCTCTTTATTCTCCTTCTTTATCTCGCCAGGATCTTTAACTTTTGGCGATTCATGAGGAGATGCCGTCGGATCCTCCTTCTTTCTCGGCTTTTGTGCCGGCAGCTCATTCTTCAGATTAGGGACCTGTCCACCACCTGACAAGCAAATTTCTGAAGAAACTATAGCTTTTTCATTAGTAACGGAGTTGACCGAAGCCAACTCCACAACTTCAACAGATAAGCAATGCATCTCTTCTTTGACTGGACTTGCATACCGTCCTTAAGGTGGAATGTCATGGTGTCCTTGCATACCCTTAATGTCAACGATCCATTCGGGACGTTAATGGTAATACCGGCTGTCGCCATAAACGGTCGGCCTAGGAGAAGAGTGACATCTTCCTCTCGAGTATCCATGACAACAAAGTCAGACAGAATAGTAAAAGGACCACATCGGACAACCACGTTTTCTATTATTCCCCTAGGTAGTTTAACAGATCTGTCGGCAAACACTAAATGCATGCTAATTGGTTTCAACTCTCCTAGGTTCAATTTCTCAAACAGGCAGGTAGGCATAACATTAATAGAAGCACCTAGATAAATTACACTACGATCAATCTTCACATCATTAATAGTGCAAGGCAAAGTAAAAACACCGGGATCTCGACACTTAGCTGGGGGAGGTATGGGTGTCGCCTGGCCCTGGATGGCGGATCATTCTTCCTCGAGGGAGATGGAAGACAACTCTTCCTTCTTCTTGTTCTTCGCAGGATCCTTTGCGATTTTGTCAGCCTCCGGTATCACCTGTATACAGTATCAGCTGATTGCTTGTCGCTTCTTGTGGAGACGGCCTTGACGTGCTCCCTCCTAATGGTAGAGTCGACTTGAACCGATGATTGATTAAGGAGGGGGCTACTAGTTAGCAAGCTAAACATGTTATTCACCATGCTCTCCATTCGCTGACCTCGAGCAACATGTTCTTGTTTTATGTCGGCTTGAAGCTTGAATTTCTCCTCATAGTTATCGAGCCTTGCCATGATCAGGTCGAGCTTCTTGTCTACCTCGATATCCCTTGTGTTCCCTGATGTAGATCTCTGAGGTTGATCTTGATAACTATCGCTCAAGTACTGATTCTGACTCTGGTTGAAACCGAAGTTGTAAGGAGGGCGCTCTTGGAAACTTCCTTGTTGTTGAGGAGGTTGTACGAACTGACGATAATCGGGTAGCCTCTTTGATTGCTGGTGAAGCCTTGATCAATAAAGTTCACTTCCTCTGAAGACCAGTTACCGAAAATCTTCTTCATTTCTTTCTGCACTTCAATCTTGATCTGATCTTCACGGCTTGGTCGGCTCTTAGTTGCTCCAAACTGTCTCTCCCAGCTTCTCGACTTAGATGCGTAGTTTGCAAAGTGAAGAAGAGCAGCTTCCGGTGCGAGTGCGGTGTAATCTCCATCAGCTAAGGAGTTAACCCATTCAGATGACTCTGCGTTCATACCCCAACAAATATCTCGGCTAGCTGCCTCTGAGTGAAGCCATGATGAGGGCAGCTGTGGAGGAGTTCCTGGAATTCATTCCAAGCGTCGTATAAGCTCATTCCTTCTTTCTGTCTGAACCTTGAGATGCTGTTCCTGTAAGCATTTGTTTTGGAAGGAGGGAAGTATTCCTCTATGAATTCTTGAGCAAGATCCTCCCAGTTGGTGTAGTGACCGGGTGGCTTGCCAAGGAGCCATCTCTTTGCGGCTCCTCGAAGTGAGAATGGGAAGACTCGCAAGCACAAGGTATCCTTATCGAGGCTCCGACTCTAAAAGGTCTCGCAAAAAGCAAGGAAATCCGCCAAGTGTGTGCATGGATTATCGTGAGGCTTCCCTTCAAACTGTAGATCCCTAGAGATCATTTCCAAGAAGGCGGTCTTGATCTCATAGGCAGGACCGTCTTCATTGTGCGGCACGAAGATGGAAGACCGAATGCTAGCAGCACTTGGCTTATTGTAATCCGCAAGACTCTTTTGAGCAACCATTGCGGTAGTGGAAGGTGGATCAGAAGTGATTTGCTTCTGAATTTTCTTAACCTGCAAAAGACAAAAACAAGCACAACCGGTGTAAAATCGAAGTGTGATGGAATATAAAAAATGTAAAGTAGAAGAATACAATGCCAACTCTTCTTTCAAACAATATAGAAGAGTCCCCAGCAATGGCGCCAATTTGATGAGCTGCAGAACAATGATCAAATACTACCAAGCTGGAAAGCTAAGCAGATCGTATTCAACAGGGTTTCTTCTAATCGACTACTCAAAGAAGCTGGCAATTTATTCAGGTTTAAACACTTCGTGCGTGGTGTGAGTTCCACGACTTCTAGACTAAGATGCAAGAAAATTAAAATGAAATTGAAAGACAGAATGATTGGATGGTTCAGACAGACGACAGACAAGCTTAGATTTCGAATCCCCCTTAGATTACCAAAGCAACAGCAATCAACAGATCAGCGAATTTCAATTCTCGTTCAATCAATTTCTATACACCACCATAACTCCTGACCCTTAGGTTTAAGACCGGCAAACTCTCGCTCTATCCGTTCTAACTACCAAGATTACTTAGTCGCCTGGGTACAGTCGCCTCTCGCAACAACTTAACTTAACTGGTGCAATTACTAATGATTTATGAGTTACTCTTGAAGCGGATTAACCCTAACTGGTTCCTACGAAAGGCACACTCCAATTATAAGGTTAACTGGTTGAATTGATGTTTTAAAGAGAGGCGAGCGTTCGCTTCTATCCTCAGCTTAACAAGAATCTAAACTAGGTGATCATGAAAGACAAGTTTATGCGCCAAAGCAGGGAGATGTCTGGCGACTAACCCTAGCTTGCAAAAACCTAATCTAGGCGATCAACCAGAAAAGAAACACAAGAACAACGAAACTAATCTAGGCGTCAACTAGACAAGAAACGCAGTACAACAATCAAGAACAAAACAACCATGCAAAGAGAAACTGATTGAACTTTGAATCTAATCACCGCCGATCCGTGACCGCTTTAAAGCCCTGGGTCACTTAGGGTTCATCTAATCTAAGCTCTACAAGTTTAGCTACTCATATCCGAAACAAAAGAATCGAAAACAAACAAGGAATACATATCAGGTAGGAAGAACAGAGAAGAACTGTAAAACCTAATTTGACGAATCCGTGAAGCTTCAATCTCCGGTAATCTTCAATCCAAGCTCCGAGTCTCCGAGGTGAAGGGATGGCGTCACGATCTCTCCATGATTCTTTGAACTCTCTAAACTCTCTCTCTCCCCTAGGTCTGGAAATTATGATTGATATTATCTGGTATCTCTCTATTTAGGGCCGCTGGTTAAGTATTTATACTTAACCCTAATACTGCCGATTTTGCCTGACATTTTCGCCGAAAATATGAAGGGATTTTCGGCGAAAATCTCTTTGTAAATTGACTGATCGCCGGCTGTTTCTTCTGTGGTTTTCGGTTCAACAGTTTTCGGCAAAAACTTAGTGTTTTCGCCGAAAACATCCTTCAGTTGACATCAGTGGATTTGTGCTTGCATTTTTGCCGAAAATACCAAGGGATTTTTCGGCGAAAACTCCTTTGTAAACCGGGCAGGAATTTGTTTGACTTGGTTGGCTCCTTGGATCGATTCTGGTGCGATTCCTTGATGTTCCAACGCCTTAGACACGTCCTTGGCTACTTTATTTGATGGCAAAAACCTATGCTACCATAAAAACACTAGAAAACCATCAAATAGACCCGAAACGGGCCAAAGTAACACAAATGGCACGAGATAGGGCAATTGATTGAATATTCGTTATTCTACCCTAAAAACCATGTCTTAAGCAAGGAAATGTCGCTTAAATTAGGCTAATAATCAAGTCAAATCGAGTGTCATCAAGGGCCCTGCACCCATTCATCGCTGCCCTGTCCCCGCACCAACTGGAGCTATACATGAAGATCAAGGACATCCCTCCGACGAAGGTGGCAATCCTTTCCCCGATAGCCTCAGGGACCACAACCCAGGATGGCACGCCAGCGTCGACTGAGCTCTTGACCAAACCGTCTGCGAGCTCTTACCACTTCGGGCTCCACATGCCCTCTGGTCTCCCTCCAGGAGTTCTGGTGTTCGTTTGAATGGACAACTCAGAGACCCTATCACCTCCTCAAGTGTGTCCGCTTCCGTCTCGGGGGAGTGCAGTACGAGAAGACTCTCGATGAGTTCGCTCTTCTCCTCGATGCCACTGCCACCACTATTGATGCCTCCCTCAGCTTTGAAGAGTTGAGCTCTGTCACTCAAGATCCATACCCTGAAGTCTGGCGATACATCTTCGGGGCTTCCGAAACAAAATCGGAGAAGGACACTGTTGGTAACATCGCTCACCCCCTTTTCAAAATTTTCGATTATGTTTGGACTCGCTCTTTGTGCTACTACAGTAAGGAGGCTCGCCACCACATCTCTTTGGAGGAATTCATTCTCTTCCGTGCCATCGAGGAATTTAGTAGACTTCATCCGGGATGGTGGCTAGCCCATTTTTTCCAAAAGCGTACAACAACCAAAAAGGGCCCCTCGGCCATCCCTAGCGGTCCGTTCGTCTCTTGTCTAATCGAATCCCTCCAGATCAGTGAAAAGTGGGATCTCAACCTCCCCCGCACTGAGATTGAACACATCGGAGTGGAGGTGGCCGTTGCTCGTGGCCTCAACCTCTCGGTCAGTGTCGACCGCTACACACCGACTACCAACACCGCCAGAGATCTACCTCCTCCACGTACATCGCCGACCCCCGACCCACGAGGTGAGTAACTTGCCCGCATTGAGCATTGGCAGCTCAACTACTCTACCGGCTCACTCTAATGGCAGAAGGACCGAGTAGAGCACTGATGACACTCGATTTGACGTGATTATCAGCCTCATTTAAGCGACACCTTCATCCGTTTCGTACACCGAGTCACTCTCACCTCCTCCATCTCCTGCCATGGACGATCGATTACCACCACCACCACCACAAAATGGTAATCCACCACCGCCGCCACCACCTGCATAGAAAAGTCTAGCAGACTATAACAAACCGAGCGCGACTAGCGTTCGATCTGCCATTGCCGTTCCGCGCATTGAGGGAGATCCTGACTATGAGATCAAGATTCCATTCTTGACTATGATCTCTAGGGATTTACAGTTTGAAGGCAGGCCCCTAGACAATCCGTGCACTCATCTTGCAGACTTCCTTGATCTCTGCAGTACTTTCAAGAATGGAAACCTTGACAAAAATACTCTTTGTCTGAGAGCTTTCCCGTTCTCTTTGAAAGGCCTTGCTAAGAGGTGGCTTACTGGCAAACCACCTGGCTATTACACTGATGGGGATACTCTGGCTCAGGACTTCGTTGAAGAATACTTTCCTCCAGCCAGAACAACCGCCATCAAGGACAGCATTGCCAGATTCTCCCAGAAAGAAGGAGAAAGCTTATATGATACTTGGAATCGATTCCAAGAACTTCTCTACAACTGTCCGCATCATGGATTCGAGCAGAGACAGTTAGCTGAGATATTTGCTCGAGGACTTCGAGAAGAATCTGCCAAGTGGGTCAATTCTCTAGCTGAAGGGGATTGCACTACACTCACACCTGAAGCTGCTCTTCTTCACTTCGCAAACTGTGCTTCCAAGTCGAGGAACTGGGAACGACAATCTGAAGGATCAAGGAGCAAGCTCGATCTCGAAGCTACTATCGAGGCAGAAGTAGAGAAGCATTTGAAGAAGTCTACCACACCGATCAAGCCGCCGGAAGCCTCTGTACATTGCCGATTGCGAGTGGTGTAGAGCTTGCGCACATAACGGAGGCCATTGTCAGAACTTTGGTAAGGTAGAAGTCTGGTCTGCCGAAGAGGTAAATTTCATTCAACAAGGCTTCGTTAATAATCAGAATGGTTATGCTGGCTACCGCAACTTCAGGCAGCAAGGGAACTATCAAGACAGACCTCCCTACGATAATGGTGCCAACCATAACCAGAACCAGAATAACCGCCCAACTGGTCCAGCTTAGGATCAGAAACCTAACCATCCGCCGGCAGGTGTCTACCAGCGGCCGCATCGCAATCCGGGTAATTATGGAACTGCTCCTGGCAATCGCCATAATCAATATCTTAATAATACCTATCCAGGGAAGCAGCATCAAAGAGAAAACAATGATCATGACAGTCAGTTCAAGGCTCAAGCTCTTCTCAATCAAGAACAGATAGCGTCTGGACAAAGAATTGAGCAAGCCGTGAACAACATCTCAAGCATGCTAGCATCTGGTCGACCATTTGGCCAACTTCCAAGCCAGACAGAGCCGAATCTGAGAAAGGAGCAAGCCAAGATGGTAACCGCTCGGAAACTTCCAAACTTAATTGCTGATGCTTGTTCTGTCTTACGCAGGATCGCTGAAACTCCAAAGGAAGAAGAAGAACAGAAACCGGCGCCTATTGAGGATGATCCCCCTCTTGCACCGTACGTCGTGAAGCCTCCTTTTCTAAGAGCATTGCTGCAAATGCAAGGAACGAGACTGGCATGAAGGGGAATAAAGAAGGATATCCTGACATTCGTATTAAGAAACCTGCCTCTCCATATCCAGCTAAGTTATCTGATCCTGGTTCTTTTACTTTACCTTTGGTTATTAACGATGTTGAGGTTGAGCGTTGTTTGGTTGATCTTGGTGCGTCTGTTAATGTTATGCCTATGAGCCTGTTTGAAAAGTTGAACCTAGGAGAACTTGAACCGCCTAGTATGCAACTTGTCTTTGCTGATAGATCACTTAAAACCCCTAGAGGAGAAATAAAAGACGTTGTTACTAAATGTGGTCCGTTCACGTTCTTAGCTGACTATGTGATTATGGATACTAGTACAGATGATTCTACCATTCGCATAGGTCGACCTTTCATGGCTACTACTGGAATGAATATTAACGTTCCAAATGGTTCTTTGACTCTAAGGGTTGGTAAAGAAACGAAAACTTTCCGTCTTAAAGATGGCATGAAATATGACTCTAAGAATGAAGAACCTCATTGCCTGGTTGTTGAAACTGTGGAGTTGACTCCGGTCAACTCCGTTACTAATGCTTCTTCCAGTGTCTCTAGATCAGTTGTTGCTGCAGATATTGAACAGGTTATTAAGAAGAAGCCTAAAATTTCGGTTCAAAAGCCCCTCAAGAAGAAGAAGGAACTGCAAGCCTCTTCTAAACCACCGAGCACTAAACCTAGCAGACCTCGGGGAAAGAACGAGAAGATGAAGACCCAAATGGTCTGGAGACCAAAAGTTCCGCCGTCTTCCATCGAGCCAGCTGCACCACCAATTCGTTCCGAGAAACCGGCGCCGGAACAAGTATGGAAGGAGAAGCCGAAAGCATCTCCTAGGGAAGTACTGACGATCACCGATCTTGGTGATAACAAGCCGGAGAATAAGAAGAAGACGAAGCCGACAGTCCTCATTCCTTCCATCGTAACACTCAAGAAGGATGACCTCTCCAGAGAACTGTTCGGACCGTTCAAGTTCATCGATCATCTTCCCGATGGACGTACCAAACTCTTACACGCGAGCGGGAAGAGATTCACGCTTACCGGAGAAGCCCCGAAGCTGCACTTCATGAACTCCAATGCGAGCGTTAAGGAGAATCTGAGTTGGGATGTCTCCTAATACCGTCCAGGTATCATCCAGCTCAAGGACGTTAATAAAAGAGCACTTCGTGGGAGGCAACCCACGGCTGGAGTCCGTTTTTGTTTTGTGTCAACCTTAGTGTTTTAGAGTCAGTTCGGGGGAGCCAAAAGTGTCAGTTTGTTTTTTTCTTATTTTTAGTGTAGAGTCTGTGTGTCATAGAGTCAGTCGCAAGTTGATTGAGGTCGTTCTGATTTTTGTGGATTTAACTGTGATTTTCTGAAGTTGGCCGGATTTGCGAATATATTTTCACCCTAGTAGTTCAAAATTTTTGGCGAAATACACCCCTGTTTTCGGCGAAATCTCCTTTTGAATTTTTGAAGCCATTCCCCTGTTTCATATTTTAAGTTCAAAAATTTGTTGTATTTTTGGCGAAAATCTATTTGAAAACCGGCAGTGCATTTGAACGTTTATTTTCGGCGAAAATTTTCACATATTTTCGCCAAAAATCCCTTTGGAAATCAGCCAATTTTTTCACTTAAAATCCGGTCCTCCCCTCTCTCTCTCCCCACTTTCCTTCTTTCATTTTCGAATCAACACCCAAAAAATACCCCCTCCCCTTTGTTTTTCAAAATCGCCGCCGCCTCCCATTCATTTTCCTCCGCCGCCACCGTTCCCACCGCCGCCGCTCAACTCCCCTCTCTTTTCCGATCGTTTTGAGCCCTAGAACGTTCGAATCGGAGCTCTACAGCTCCAGTTCACCGAAACCCTTGTTTTCAGAGTTTTTCACCGATTTCTCCCAAACCGTTCGTTTTTAGCATCCATGGCTTCAAGGTAAGTTTGATAGCTGAATTTCGTCGTGGTTGACTTTCGGTTGACTTTTCGGTTTGCCTCGATTTGCGTGCTGACTGATTTCGTGTGAACTAGGTTAGCTGAACTATTTGAACTGTTCTAGCATGCTTAGGGAGTACCGTGCTTAATTTCCATATCATTTGATCATATGTTGCTTTGCATACGATTGATTCTTTGTGCTGTTGACTTGTGAGAAATGTCGGTTTGACCATGAACTGTTTTTCATCATTCGCTGCCGTATGTGTTCATTCTCGTTCAGATTATTGTGTTTGCCATCTGAGATCATATTTTACCGTCGTTCTCCGCTTTGTGGTAGTCTTGCCATGATTAGGGTTCATTATGTTATAATGTTGACTTTCTGAATGTCGGTTTGACTCTTTGAAATCTGATTGCGCTTATCCGATTCTGGCTGTTCCTAAGCATGTATTTTACTGTCTATGATTACCGGTTACTCCGCTTTGCTTACCCCCACTCGGTTTTCCTCATTTCTTTGTGAAATTGAGTTTTTCTACTAAGTGTGGGGTAGGGTTTTAGTTTAACTAATCTGGTTTCATTCTAGTTTTAGGAACACCACTTATGAGCGCAGGACTAAGGCGCGACTTGATGGCGCCTCGAGCTCAGGAGCTGCCGCCCCCGTCACTCCCGCCGTTCAGGGCCCTCCTCTAGCATTACCCCGCCGGGCTGGATACCATCGCACTCTAGCTCGTCTACCTGACTTCTACTTCGAGTGCTTCCAGAAGATCCAGCACATTCGTGGAGCTGACGTGCGCCCTCTTTCCATGGAGTCCCTCTCCGAGCACGACGAGGACTACCACCGGAATGTGCATGACGCCCTAGCACCGGCAGGCCTCCTAGAGCTGACCACCATAGCTGCCGATTTCCCAGACATTGCTCTCCAGGAGTTCTGGGCAACCTTTGATCTGGATGAGCACAAGAGAAAGCAGCGCCAGAAGGTTGTGACCTTCTATCTGGGTGGGGTGTACAGGTAGCTCACCTACGATGAGTTTGCTGCTCATCTAGGCATCCCCTACGAGCATTATCACGATCATCACCTAGGCTGGGGCGACGATGATGACGAGGAGACGTACCATGCCCTCTGGAGCCATATGATGGGAGTGCCCGGTGATCGCCTCACGGGCCATGACTCAGTTAAGTCCCTCTCTCACCACTCTTTAAATTTATTCATATGGTTTGGCGTAGATCGCTTTTGTATGTTCCAGACAAGGATCGCCACCATATCCTCAAGGAGGAGCTTATGCTTCTTCGAGCCATCCGAGAGAGCTACCCTCTTCACCCCGGCTGGGTGCTGGCTCGCATCTTCTGCCAGAAGACTAAGAGGCGGACGCCACCTCGCAGACTCCTGGGGGGTAACTTCATAGGTCATCTCATCATCTCCTTCGGCATCAGCCATGAATATGGCCCGAACATTCCAAGATGGCCAGTTAGGACCGTTGGAGGAGACTTAGCGGTTGAATACGACCTAGAGCTGGACCTCAGTCCCCAGGTAGCAGCAGATCCTCCACTCTAGCTTGTGGCCGAGTCAGAGTAAAAAGATGATTCTGAGCCGCAGCATTACCAGCCACAGCCGGAGTTTCATGACCATATACCCTCGCCACATCATCAGGCCGGGTATGCTCACCAGTCGCCGCCGCACATTCCAGATACATACCAGGCGCCTCCCCAACAGCCCCGACACCACCCCGCGGATGTTGGAGAGTTGTATGAGCGACTGCAGGAGTGGCGCATCACCGACAACGCCACTCAGGAGGCGAGATGGACTACTATACAGCGGCATATGCACCGCACCGACAGGGGGTACGAGTCTCAGCTGGAATGGCAACGCCAGCTCGGCGAATTTCTCCACTTTCCACCTCCCGGTCCACCTGACCAGCAGTGATCGGGTTGTATTCCTTTTCTAGTCCTTTCTTTTATTTATTCTTTTCGGATTTCGATCCAACTTTTTTCTGTGTGGATCCGGGACACTTGTCCCGGTTTCCTTTTTATGTTTCATTTGTCTTTGTTTTGTCGGTAGTTGGGAGATTCCCTTTGCTTCATTTCGGTAGATTCCCTCCGCTCCGAGGAACCGTGCTCATTCCCTACACCAATCATCTCGGTCCAGGTTCTTCTACTTCACTCTGAACTCTAGAATTAGTCCTGTAAGGACACAGTCCGATTTAAGTGTGGGGTAGGATGCTAGAGAACCTTGAATGAACTTGATTGCCCTTGATTGTGTTTTATGTGTGCCTCGTGATTCCATTCTAGTCTCTCTAGCATTAGAATGGCTCAGTTCTTTATTTTCTATGTTAAATTATTGTTCAAACTTTCATAATGATGCTTAGACTGCTTAACCTAGAACTTGAGAACCAACGTGTGTACTTTGATGCTAAATTGCCTGGTCAGAACAGAATTTTTAAATCACACTTGTAGTTTGTAGCCTTGATTGCATGAAAATGACCGAATCCGACTAGCAAACCAACTGTGAGCTTTTGATCCATTGCACGTAACTTGCAATTTCAATTCTTTCTAAGTGGTTTTCTGTTTACTTGAATGAGTTAGAATTTGCATGAGACCTACTTGAGACCACACGATGACACGAGTTCTAGAAGGATAGGGGCACCGAGATTCAGCTACTAAGCCAGATAGCCTACCAAACGATAAATCCATTAGGTTTAGACCTTTGAGCTTGGCCTGTTCTTTCGGTTCGATAATACATTACAGCCATTTCCCATTTCTTTCATTCCCCGTTGATCCCCTATGGTTGTAGTTCTAGATTGACCTACCGGAAGTCGGTTTGTGGTAACCTGCCTATAGCCATTAAACAGGTGGTCTTAGCTAATATGTCCAGACGTGTAAATCCCTCTAGCAACTAAAAGAAAATCGGCACAAAAAAAATCAGAAAAGTTCAAAGTTTAGTTCAATAAAACGTTCTTCTCCCTACAAATGGAAGAACGAAG
Organism: Linum lewisii; assembly: GCA_034768395.1. Taxonomy (NCBI): domain Eukaryota; kingdom Viridiplantae; phylum Streptophyta; class Magnoliopsida; order Malpighiales; family Linaceae; genus Linum; species Linum lewisii. The sequence goes on from CM068299.1 coordinate 38,306,546, forward strand.
TCAAAAGAAAAGTTGAAAAGAAAAAAATCGTGTAAAGAAAAAGAAAATAAGTGCTAGGTTGCTTGAGGGTATCATAGGACGAGCGTTCATCATTCCACCCGTGTTTGGCTAGACGGTAGGAAGCCATAGATTAAATTCAAGGGAAGTTAGTCGAAAGCTACACCGCACAAAGCCATCATCATACACTCCCATCATCCATCGCATCATAAACCCAAGTAGTGTAGAATTCATTACGGTCCTAGCAGGGAAGTCCTTCTTGACTAGATACTCGTGTTGTCACAGTGGTGGAGATGTGGTCGAAATGCAAACCTATGACAGAATTCGGTAACAGAAAATGATTGAGAGCAGAAACACGTCCTTAAACACAGAGAGTGAGAGTTGCCATTATACTATATATATCCTGTGTGAGGAGTCTGGTCGGTCATGTCAAATTCGTGCATAATTGGTTGCTAATTACTTGTCGTGTGCAGGTTATTAGTGAGACCAGGTAGTTTGGCTGATCTGTATGCATGTTAGGTTTCTTGTTCTAGGAATTAGCTGTCTAATAATTCATTGTATTTGATTGAGCTCCAATTTAATCGATCTTACCATTTATGAACATGAGCGTTTCTATTCAGTTTGCTTGAGGACAAGCAAAAGCTTAAGTGTGGGGTATTTGATGACACTCGATTTAACGTGATTATCAGCCTCATTTAAGCGACATTTCTTTGCTTAAGACATGGTTTTTAGGGTAGAATAACGAATATTCAATCGATTGCCCTATCTCGTGCCATTTGTGTTACCTTGGCCCGTTTTGGGTCTATTTGATGGTTTTCTAGTGTTTTTGCGTTAGCACAGGTTTTTGCCATCGAATAAGTAACTAAGGACGTGTCTAAGGCGTTGGAATCTCGAAGGATTGCACCGGGATCGATCAAAGGAGTTAATCAAAGTTCTGAAAATTCCTGCCCAGTTTACAAAGGAATTTTCACCGAAAAATACCCTTGTATTTTTGGCGAAAATATGTTCACAAATCGGCTGTTGTTAACTTAAGGAAACTTTCGGCGAAAGGAGGAAGTTTTCGAATCGAGAAGAAAGTTCAGGAGAATCAGCCGGCGGACCCTTCATTTGCAAAGGAATTTTCGCGAAAATTCCTCAATATTTTTGGCGAAAATAATAGAAGAAATCCGGCTGATTAGGGTTAAGTATAAATACTTAACCCGGTGGCCCAAATAAAGGATACATCATAATATACTTTTCGAATCAGAATTTGAAGAATTCTCTGAAGTTCTGGAGCGAAGAGTTAGAGTTCGAAGAGCCGGAAAGAGATCGTGACACCATCCCTTCCACCTCGGAGACTCGGAGCTAGGAGTGTAGTTTACGGAAGATCGAAGTCTGTCAGAGTCGTCTAAATTAGGTTTTTCAGATTCTTTTCTGTTCTTCCTCTAGATGATGAACTCTTTCTTTGTTTTTGATTCTTTTGTGATAAACATGAGTAGCTAAACTCGTTAGAGCTTAGACTAGATGAACCCTAAGTGACCCAGGGCTTTAAAGCGGTCACGGATCGGCGGTGATTAGATTCGAAATTCAATCAGTTCTCTTTCATGTTTGATTCGTTCTTGATTGTTCATGTTTCTTGTCTGGATTGATCACCTAGATTAGATTCTTGTTAAGCTAAGGATAGAAGCGAACGCTCGCCTTACTTTAGAACATCGAATGGAACAATTAACCTTATAATTGGAGCGTGCCTTTCGTAGGAACCGGTTAGGATTAATCCACTGCGAGAGTAACTCATAAATCGTTAGTAATTGCACCAGTTAATTAAGTCGTTGCGAGAGGCGACCGTACCCGGGCGGCTAGTTAATCTTGGTAGTTAGAACGGATAGAGCGAACGTTCGCCGGTCTTAAACCTAAGGGTAAGGAGTTATGATGGTGTCTTAGTAATTGATTGAATGAGAATCGAAATCCGCTGATCTGTTGATTGCCAATGCTCTGGGGAACGAAGGGGGATTCAAAGTCTAAGTTTGTCTATCATCTTTGATTTCAAACCCTAATTTCCAATCTACTTTAGTTTAATTTTTAATTTTCTCTGCATGTCTTAGAATTAGAAGTCGTGGAACTCACACCACGCACGAAGTGCTTACATTCGAGTAGTTTGCTAGTTTTTGGAGTAGTCAATCATAGAAGGCCCGTGGAATACGATCTACCCTAGCTTTTGTTAGCTTTGTTAGTTATTTGTTTGAATCGTCAACGACAGGTTCATCAAGCATGAAGAGGAGCAGAATGCGCGGTGGGCTGTCCTACAACAGTTCATGAACAACCAGGAAGCTAGACACAGGGATGAGCTCGCATGGCGACAGCAGATTGAGCAGCGACTTTGCGTTTCCCCTCTACCGTCTCCACCCCCACCACCACCGGAGGGACAGTTGATGAACCCGTCGTTGTGCTGGTTCAAACAAACAACTAACAAAGCTAACAAAAGCTAGGGTAGATCGTATTCCACGGGTCTCCTCTACTTCCTTACTCAAATATGTTGGCAATTAAATTCAAGAGTAAACACTTAGTGCATGGTGTGAGTTCCACGACTTCTATACTAAAATGCAAAGATTAATTGAAATGAAATTAAGGCGAAGAAAGGTTGATTGAAAGACTAAGACGGACGACAGACAAGCTTAGATTTCAAATCCCCCTTAGATCACCAGAGCAACAGCAATCAACAGATCAGCGCTTTCCGATTCTAAATCATTCAGTTCTCAGACATCACCGTAACTCCTGACCCTTAGGTTTAAGACTGGAAAACATTCGCTCTATCCAATCTATCTACCACGATTAATTAGCCGCCCGAGTTTGGTCGCCTCTCACAACGACTTAACTAACTGGTGCAAATTCTAACGATTTATGAGTTACTCTTGCAGTGGATTAACCCTAATCGGTTCCTACGAAAGGCACACTCCAATTATAAGGTTAATTGTTCAACTTGATGTTCTGAAGTAAGGCGAGCGTTCGCTTCTATCCTTAGCTTAACAAGAATCTAATTTAGGCGGCCAAACCAGACAAGAAACACAAAGAACAAATTAAACATGAAGAAGAAACTGAATGAATTTCGAATCTAATCACCGCCAATCCGTGACCGCTTTAAAGCCTTGGGTCACTTAGGGTTCATCTAATCTAAGCTCTACGAGTTTAGCTACTCATATTCAATACAGAAGAATCGAAGACAGACAAAGAATACATCTCAGGTAGGGAAAACAGAGAAGAACTGCAAAACCTAATTTCGACGACTCCTTGCAGCTTCAATCTGCTGGATCTTCAACTCCTAGCACTGGCTCTCCGAGATGGATGGATGGCGTCACGATCCGTTCCTGGCTCCTCGAACACTATCTACTCGTTCTCTCTCTCTCAGTCTTTTGGATTTTTCGTCTAGTGTAAACTTGTGTCTTTAATTTAGCCGCTGCTTTTGTATTTAAACCTAACCGAGCGACTGCTGATTTTTGCTTGAATTTTTGCCAAAAATTCAAGGAGATTTTCGGCAAAAATATCTGTTGAAAAGTCGGCTTGATTCGTCTGTTTCTTCCGGATGAAATGGCTTAGGGTTTTTGGCGAAAACTCTCAAGGTTTTCACCGAAAACTTCTTCTTGATCGGGCCAGTGGATTCCTTTTTGCATTTTCGGCGAAAACTCAAGGGTATTTTCACCGAAAATCTGTGTATAAAATAGAGCAGGAATTCTGTTGAGTTGAATGACTTTTCTGGTTGATTCGGGTGTGCTTCTTCGGGGTTCCAGTGCCTTAGACACATCCTTGGCTACCGTATTTGATGGCGAACACCTGTGCTAACATGAAAATACTAAAAAACCATCAAATAGACCCGAAATGGGCCAAGCTAACACGAAAGGCATGAGATGGATCGGTTGAGTGAATATTCACTATTCTACCCTAAAAACCGTGTCTTAAGCAATGAAATGTCGCTTAAATGAGGCTGATAATCACGTCAATTCGAGTGTCATCAAAATACCCCACACTTAAGCTTTTGCTTGTCCTCAAGCAAACTGAATAGAAACGCTCATGTTCACAAATGACAAGATCGATTTAATTGGAGCTCAATCAAACACAATGAATTATTAGACAGATAATTCCTAGAACAAGAAACCTAATATGCATACAGATCAGCCAAACAACATGGTCTCACTAGTAAACTGCACACGACAAGTGATCGTAAACAATTATGCACGAATTTGACCTGACCGACAAGACTCCTCACACAGGAAATATATAGAACAATAGGAACTCTCTCTCTCTATGTTTAAGGACGTGTTTCCGCTCTCAATCATTTTTTGTTACTGAATTCTGTCATAAGTTTGCATTTCGACCACATCTCCACCACTGTGACAACACGAGTAACCAGTCAAGAAGGACTTCCCTGCTAGGACTGTAACGAATTCTACACTACAAGGGTTTATAATGAGATGGATGATGGGAAAGTATGATGTTGGCTTTGGTGCGGTGTAGCTTTCGACTAACTTCCCTCGAATCTAGCCTATGGCTTCCTACCGTCTAACCAGACACCGGTGGAATAGTGAACGCTCATCCTATGATACCCTCAAGCAACCTAGCACTTTTTATTTTCTTTTAACACACGCATTTTTTTCTTTTCTGACTTTTCTTTTGACTTTGCTCTTCCATATGTAGGGAGAAGAACGTTTATTGAACTTCAAACTTTTTTTTGCTTTTCTGATTTTTCTTCTTTCTCTTTTTTTTCAAAACTTGCTTCTTTTCTTCTTTTTCTATTTTTTTCTTTTATGCTGATTCTTTCTTTTAGTTGCTAGAGGGGTTTACACGCCTGGACATAATAGCTAAGACCACCTGTTTAATGGCTATAGGCAGGTTACCACAAACCGACTTCCGGTAGGTCAATCTAGAACTACAACCACAGGGGATCAACGGGGGATGAAAGAATGGGAAATGGTTGTAATGTATATCGAACCGAAATAACAGGCCAAGCTCAAGGGTTTAAACCTAGTGGATTTATCGTTTGGTAGGCTATCTGGCTTAATAGCTGAATCTAGGTGCCCCTATCATTCTAGAACTCGTGTCATCGTGTGGTCTCGAGTAGGTCTCATGCAAATTCTAACTCATTCAAGCAAACAGAAAACCACTCAAAAAGGATTGGAATTGCAAGTTATGTGCAATGGATCAAAAGCTCACAGTTGGTTTGCTAGTCGGATTCGGTCATTTTCATGCAATCAAGGCTACAAACTACAAGTGTGATTTTTAAAAATTCTGTTCTGACCAGGCAATTTAGCATCAAAGTAGACACGTTGGTTCTCAAGTTCTAGGTTAAGCAGTCTAAACATCATTATGAAAGTTTGAACAGTAACTCAACATCAAAAATCAAGAACTGAGCCATTCTATGCTAGAGAGACTGGACAGGAATCACGAGGCACACAAAGATATAGGCAATCAAGATCATGCATGGTTCTCTAACATCCTACCCCACACTTAGACTGTTCTATGTCCTCACAGGACCAAACTATAGTAGAGAGATACGAAGAACTTGGAGGGTGATGGGTGGTGTAGTGGTTGAGCCGAGTCTTCAAAGTTTCAAAGGCTTTAAGACAAGCTTTATCAAACACGAAAGGAACATCTTTCTCAAGAAGCTTCGTCATTGGAAGAGTTATCTTGGAGAAATCTCTGATGAATCTTCGGTAGAACCCAGCGTGACCGAGGAAACTACGAACTGTCTTAACTGAGGACGGCGGCGGCAAGCTGGCGATCGTTTCAAGCTTCGCACGATAAACTTCTATACCGGTCTTAGAGATCCTATGGCCCAGAACAATGCCTTCGGTAACCATGAAGTGACATTTCTCCCAACTAAGAGCCAGGTTGGTCTCCTCACAATGAGCTAGCACCTTGTCCAGATTGGCCATGCACTTTGAAAATGAATCTCCATAGACGAAGAAGTCGTCCATGAATACCTCCACCACATTCTCTACCAGATCTCCAAATATAGCCAGCATACATCTCTGAAAAGTGGCAGGAGCATTACATAAACCAAAAGGAATGCGACGATAAGCAAACGTACCAAACGGGCAGGTGAAGGTCTTCTTCTCTTGGTCATCAAGCTCGATAGGGATCTGGAAGTAACCTGACATCCCATCTAAGAAGCAATAGTAGTCATGACAAGCCAATCGTTCAAGCATCTGATCAATGAACGGCAGTGGAAAGTGATCCTTCTTGGTGGCATCATTTAGTCGTCGATAATCGATACAGACTCTCCATCCGGTAACCGTGCGAGTTGGGATGAGCTCACCCTTTGGATTAGGGATGATGGTGATTCCTCCTTTCTTCGAAAAGACTTGAGTCGGACTGACCCAAGGACTGTCGGCAATAGGATAGATGATACCGGCGTCTAAAAGCTTAAGAACTTCTTTCTTCACAACTTCCTGCATCACAGGGTTAAGTCGGCGTTGCGGTTGTCGGACTGGTTTGAATTCTTTATCAACGACTATGTTTGCAGAAGGTTTCAGAGATGCCTCTGATGTCGGCCAACTGCCAAGCAATAGCTCGGACATGCTTCTTGAGTAGCCCGATTAGTTGCTCTTTCTGCTCGGGAGATAGGTTCGAATTGATGATGACAGGCAGTTGGCATTCCTTCCCCAGGAACGCATACTCTAGATGGTGAGGGAGCTCCTTCAAGTCGAGTTCTGGCAGATTCTCATATGAAGTAGTGATCCGACTCGATGTTGGCTCAATATGTGTAGGCGCATGAATGGGTGTGAATGTCGCCTTCTGCTCGTCTAACTCATCCTGCCATAGGCGCTGCTCTGGGTCTTCTAGTGCACTGTCAATTCTTGAAATCAAACACAACTCTAGTGGATCACTAGATAAAGCATTAGTAACGAAGTTGGCCGAGGCCAACTCTAGGGGATCAACAGTATAACATTTATCATCTTGAGCAACATAATATCTCATGCTATCTTTAATGCGAAATGCAACACTCTCCTGTCCTACACTTAGAGTTAACAGGCCCTATTTACAATTAATATTTGCACCAGCAGTAGTTAAGAAAGGTCAACCGAGGATAAGTGTTCCATCTAACTCACGGGTATCTAGAACAACAAAATCTGCAATTATAGTAAACGGACCACAATAAACAGCTACATCTTCTATTATACCCCTAGGTAGTTTGACAGACCTATCGGCTAACACGAGATGCAAAGTAATCGGTTTTAATTGCCCTAGGTTTAGCTTTTCATATAGATAAACATGCATAACATTAATAGACGCACCAGAATCAGCCAGACTACGATCAATTTTAATACCATTAATGATGCACGGTAATGTAAAAGGACCGGGATCAGAACACTTAGCTGGAGGTGGTGGCGGCTGTCTTATGGGAGATGGCGCACCGAAGAGAGACGCGCATTCATTAGTGAGCGTGACAGAGTACGCCTCTCCCTTCTTCACTTTCTTCACGAGATCCTTAAAGAACTTCCCAAGCGGTGGTATGATCTCCATAGCTTCAGTTACTGGTATTTTGATTTCTGTAGTCTTAAGAACATTGTACCACCTCTTGTACTGAGTATAATGATCCTTAGCCTTGCTCATTGTAGCTTTTGGGAAGGGGATCCGAGGTATGTACGGCGCCAAGACGGGCTCAGGAGCTATCTTGGGAGGAGGGGTTAGTGCTGCTTCTTCTTCTTCTGTTATATCTGGCAGCACTGGTATCGGGTATCATGTCAAGTTCTGGAGCCTTGGTGAACCTAAGATCATTGTTCGGGTTCAACCAAATAACTACTAAGCTAAGAAAAGCTACAGCAGATCGTATTCCAGGGGTCTTCTAAGATCGACTACTTCAAAACTGGCAAAATACTCGAAAGTAAACAAGTTGTGCGTGGTGTGAGTTCCACGACTTCTAATTCTACGAAAAGTAGAGAAATTAAAAATTTAAACTAAAGTAGATTGGAAATTAGGGTTTGAAAACAAGGATGACAGACGAACTTAGACTTCGAATTCCCCTTCGTTCCCCAGAGCATTGGCAATCAACAGATCAGCGGATTTCGATTCTCATTCAATCAATTACTAAGACACCACCATAACTCCTTACCCTTAGGTTTAAGACCGGCGAACGTTCGCTCTATCCGTTCTAACTACCAAGATTAACTAGCTGCCCGGGTACGGTCGCCTCTCGCAATGACTTAATTAACTGGTGTAATTACTAATGATTAATGAGTTACTCTTGTAGTGAAATAACCCTAACCGGTTCCTACGAAAGGCACACTCCAATTATAAGGTTAATTGTTCAATTCGATGTTCTAAAGTAAGGCGAGCGTTCGCTTCTATCCTTAGCTTAACCAGAATCTAATCTAGGTGATCAATCCAGACAAGAAACATGAACAATGAAGAATGAATCAAACATGAAAAAGAACTGATTGAATTTCAAATCTAATCACCGCCGATCCGTGACCGCTTTAAAGCCCTGGGTCACTTAGGGTTCATCTAGTCTAAGCTCTAACGAGTTTAGCTACTCATGATTATTACAAAAGAAACAAAGACAAAGAAAGAGTTCATCATTCAGAGGAAGAAACAGAAAAGAATCTGAAAAACCTAATTCTGACGACTCTGACAGACTTCGATCTTCGGTAGATAACACTCCTAGCTCCGATTCTCCGAGATGGAAGGGATGGTGTCACTATCTCTATCCGGCTCTTCGAACTCCAACTCTTCGCTCCAGAACTTGAGAGGATTCTCTGAATTCTGATCTCGAAAAGTTGTGTTTTTTAAATTATGATTGTATTCTTTTTGGGCCGCCGGGTTAAGTATTTATACTTAACCCTAACTGATCCGGATTAGTCTATTATTTTCGCCGAAAATATAGGGATATTTTCACCAAAAATATGCTTGTGAATGGACGTGATCTCTCTGCCCATTCTTCTCGGTCCGAACACTTGATCGATTTCGCCAAAAATCTCCTTCACTTGGCATCAGTCGATTTGTACTACTATCTTCGCCGAAAACATATGATTAGTTTCGCCAAAAATGCAAGTGTGAATGGGCAGACTTTTGGTTTGACTTGATCGGCTCCTTGGATCGATTCCGGTTTGATTCCTCGATGTTCCAATGCCTTAGACACGCCCATGGCTACTTATTTGACGGCAAAAACCTGTGCTAACACAAAAACACTAGAAAACCATCAAATAGACCCGAAACGGGCCAAGGTAACACAAATGGCACGAGATAGGGCAATCAATTGAATATTCGTTATTCTACCCTAAAAACCATGTCTCAAGCAAAGAAATTTTGCTTAAATGAGGCAAATAATCACGTCAAATCGAGTGTCATCAAGCCTTTGGATCCATTGTTTGCTTGCCGCTCCTGGTGGTAATAGCTTGAGCGTGTTCGCTGTTTGCACCGGAGTCTGCTTGAAATGCTGCTGGATTGAGGAGAGGATTGCTAGTAAAAAGTCTTGTCATATTGCTTATAGCATCCTCTATCCTCTGGCTCTAAGCTCTCTGTCCTTGATTGAGTGCGGCTTGAGCTTTTAATTGAATGTCATGGTCGTCGAGTCTGCTCATGATCTGCTCGAACTTCTTCTCGTAATCTATGTCTCTATGGTAATACGGCTTTGCTTGGAACTGTTGTTGTCCTCCAATGAGTCCCGGAGGTTTTTGATACGGATCTGCAAACCGTTTGTACTGGTTCTGTGGTACGAGGTTCTTGAAACCAGTGTAGCCTTTTTGATTGTTGGCGAAGCCTTTATCGACGAAGTTTACCTCTTCTGCAGACCAGACTTATGTTTTAACCGAAGTTGAGGCAGCTTCCACCGTTATGAGCGCATGATCCACACCATCCACAGTCAGCCGAAAAAATGGTAGTTGGCGGGGATCGCGGGGATACCAGCTGCTTGTAGATGTTTCTGAACTTCTGCTTTGATCCACTCTGCAATGCTCAACTGACCCTTGGTTCCTTCTCTTTGCCTCTCCCAGTTTCTAGATTTTAGAGCACAGCTAGCAAAATGCAGAAGAGCATCTTCAGGAGTAAGGGCGGTGCAGTCTCCGCCTGCTAAGGAGTTGACCCACTTTGCAGATTCTTCGCACATACCTCAAGCAAAGAATTCAGCCAGCTGCCTCTATTCATACCCATGGTGAGGGCAGTTGAAGAGAAGGGATTGGAATTCATTCCAAGTGTCGTACAGGCTTGCATCTTCTCTCTGAGTGAACCTGGAGATGCGGTCTTTATAAGCAATTGTCCTCGCTGGAGGGAAGTATTCCTCAACAAAATCTTGAGCTAATGTCTCCCAGTTAGTGTAATGACCTGGTGGTTTGCTTCCAAGCCACTGCTTAGTTGCACCTCTGAGAGAGAACGGAAAAGCTCGGAGACATAAAGCGTTCTTGTTGAGGTTCCCAGACTTGAAAGTTTCACAGACAGCCAGAAAGTCAGCTATATGTGTGCAGGATTATCATCTGGCTTTCCTTCGAATTGTACGTCCCTAAAAAACACAACTTTTCGAGATCAGAATTCAGAGAATCCTCTCAAGTTCTGGAGCGAAGAGTTGGAGTTCGAAGAGCCGGATAGAGATAGTGACGCCATCCCTTCCATCTCGGAGAATCGGAGCTAGGAGTGTTATCTACCGAAGATCGAAGTCTGTCAGAGTCGTCAGAATTAGAGTATAGAGAGACCAGGTAGTTCTGCTCCACCAAGACAATCATGAATTCCAAAGAGAGGCAGAACCAATCCACCTCCATCCGTCACTCCAATCAAGATCGAGGAACTGAAGGAGAGTTCCTCATCTCCATCTTCACCGTCATCTTCAACTGTTTCATACACCGAATCACTTTCACCCCTCCATCTCCTAGGATGAACGACGAGTTACCACTTCCACCACCGCTTGCACTGAAGAGTCTAGCTGATTACAACAAGCCGAGCGCGACTAGCGTTCGATCTTGTATCGCCGTGCCATGCATCGAAGGAGATCCTAACTATGAGATCAAGATTCCTTTCTTGACTATGATCTCTAGGGATCTACAATTTGAGAGCAGGCCACTAGACAATCCTTGCACGCATCTGGCGGATTTCATTGATCTCTGTGGCACTTTCAAGAATGGGAATCTCGACAAGAACACTCTTTTCTTGAGAGCTTTCCCGTTCTCTTTGAAAGGCGCCGCTAAGAGGTGGCTCGCTGGCAAACCACCTGGCTACTACACCAACTGGGAGACTCTTGCTCAAGACTTCATCGAAGAGTAGTTCCCTCCTTCCAGAACAATAGCCTTCAAGGACAGCATCGCCAGATTCTCTCAGAGGGAAGGAGTAAGCGTATATGATACTTGGAATGAATTCCAAGAACTTCTCTACAACTGTCCTCACCACGGTTTCGAGCAGAGACAATTAGCTGAAATCTTCGCTCGAGGTCTTCGTGAAGAATATGCCAAATAGGTCAATTCCCTAGCTGAAGGGGATTGCACTACACTCACACCTGAAGCTGCTCTTCTTCATTTTGCGAACTGTGCTTCCAAGGCAAGGAACTGGGAGCGACAATCTGAAGGATCAAGAAGCAAGCTTGATCTTGAAGCAACCATTAAGGCAGAAGTTGAGAAGCATCTGAAGAAGTCTTCTACACCCATCAAGCCGCTGACAGCCTCTGTCTATGTTGCTGATTGCGAGTGGTGTGGAGCTTGTGCACATAATGGAGGCCGATGCCAAAATTTTGGTAAAACAGAAGTCTGGTCTGCCGAAGAAGTCAATTTCGTGCAACAAGGCTTCAACAACAATCAGAACGCTTATGTTGGCTACCGCAATTACAGACAACAAGGGAATTATCAAGATCGACTTCTCTACAATGCCGGTGCCAACCAGAACCACGGCCAGAACTAGAACAGCCGCCCAACTGGTCCAGCTCAGGATCAGAAGCCGAACCATCCGCCGGGAGGTGTCTACCAGCCGCCGCACCGAAACCCGGGTAACTATGGAACTGCTCCTGGCAATCGCCAGAATCAATATCTGAACAATACCTATACAGGGCAGCAGCATCAGAAGGAGAACAACGTCAGTGAACTCGACAAGAAGCTCAGTCAGATCATCACCAGACTTGACGATCATGACAGTCAGTTCAAAGCCCAAGCTCTTCTCAACCAAGAACAGATTACATCCGGTCAAAGAATTGAGCAGGCAGTGAACCAGATCTCTAGTATGCTAACATCTGGTCGACCATTTGGCCAACTTCCAAGCCAAACCGAGCCGAATCCGAGAAAGGAGCAAGCTAAGATGGTATCTATTCAAGATCTGACAAACTCACCTACTAATACTTCTTCTATTTCATGCAAGACCGTTGAAGCTCCAGAGAAGAAGGAAGCACAGAAAGAGGCGCCTAAGGAGTATGATCCTCCTCTTGCTCCGTACTACGTGAAGCCTCCTTTTCCAAGAGCAATACTACCGAACGCAAGGATCGAGACTGGCATGTGGGGAAACAAAGAAGGATACCCTGCCACTCGTAGCAAGAAACCTTCATCGCCATATCCAGCTAAGTGTTCCGATCCTGGTTCTTTCACTCCTCCTCTAGTTATTAATGATATTGAGATAGAACGTAGTTTGGTTGATCTAGGCGCGTCTGTCAATGTTATGCCTATGAGTTTGTTTGAGAAATTGAATCTAGGAGAACTTGAACCAACTAGCATACAACTTGTCTTTGCTGATAGATCACTGAAAACACCTAGAGGAGAGATCAAAGACGTTGTTACTAAATGTGGTCCTTTCACGTTCTTAGCTGACTATGTGATCATAGATACTAGTGAGGAGGATTCTACTATTCTTATAGGACGACCCTTCATGGCAACAACCGGAATGCAAATTAACGTTCCAAATGGTTCCTTGACCTTGAGGGATGGTAAGGAAACGATAACATTCCGCCTTAAGGATGGTATGAAATATACTCCTTTGAATGAAGAATCTCATTGTCTAGCTGTTGAAACTATGGAGTTGACTCCGGTCAACTCCGTTACTGATGTCTCTTCTAGTGTTCCTAGATCAACTGTTGTTGTAGATGTTGAACAGATTACCAAGCAGAAACCAAAATCTTCTGCTCAAAAACCGCCAAAGAGGAAGGAACTGGAAGCCTCTCCTTCACCGCCAAGCAAGGAACCTGGCAGGTCGCGGAGGAAGAATCAGAAGAAGAAAACTCAAATGGTCTGGAGACCAGTTGCTCTGCCACCCTCTTCCGAGCCATCAACACCGCCAGTCCCTGTCAAGCCACTGGCGCATGAGCAAGTAGAGAAGGAGAAGCCAAAAGCATCTCCCAAGGAAACACCGACGATCACCGATCCTGGTGAAATGAAGCCGGAGGTTAAAGAGAAGACGAAGCCGATCATTCTCATCTCCTCCACCATCTTCCTTGTAGAGGATGATCCCTCAATAGAACTCTTTGGTCCGTTCAAGATCACCGATCATCTTCCCGATGGATGTACTAAACTCATACATGCTAACGGGAAGAAGTTCACGCTCGACGGAGATGCCCTGAAGCTCTACTTCATGAACTCTGACGCTAGCGTTAAGGAGATCCTGTGTTAGGATGTCTCCTAATACCATCCAGGCATCGTCCAGCTCAAGGACATTAATCAAAGAGCGCTTCGTGAGAGGCAACCCACGGCTGGAGTCAGTTTTTTCATTTTATCGAACTCAGTGTTTTAGAGTCGGTTTGGGGCAGCCAAGTGTCAGTTTGCATGATTTCTTATTTTTCATGTGTAGTCTGTCTGTCATCGTTTCAATCACAAGTTGTTTGAGGTTGTTCCGATTTTTGTCAAATTAGTTGTGATTTTCTAAAATTTGCCGAGATTGCGAAAATATTTTCAATCGTGCAGGTCAAATTTTTTGGCGAAAAGTGTTTAATTTTTCGGCGAAAACTGCCCTTTAAATCCCACTGTGTTTTCTGATCGATTTCAGTTAAACTTTTCGGCAGAAACCCGTAGGTTTTTGGCGAAAACTGATTTGAAAACCGGTAGGCGTTTTGAACTTGATTTTTCGGCAAAAACTTACACATATTTTTGCCGAAAAATCTGAGAAAAAAAAACCAAAATCTTTCCCCTATTTCCCGGTCCCTTTTCTCTCTCTCCCCTCACTTCTCAATTTTGGAATGGACGAAAAATCCCCCTGTTTTTCAAAAACCATCACCGCCGTTGCCCATTTCCTTTGTCGCCGTCGTCGCCGACCACCGCCGCACCACTCCCCTCTCTCTTCCGGTCATTTCAAGCTGTAGATCGTTCGAATCGGAGCTCTAAAGCTCCAGTTCTACCAAGACCTAGTTTTTTTTTATTTTTCACTAATTTCTCTCTCCTCGTTCGTTTTCAGACATCATGGCTTCAAGGTAAGTTTTAGAGCTTTTCATTCCGAATCTGTTGACATGTTGAATGCTGAATTTCGTTGAGGTTGACTTCGGTTGACTTTTTGGTCTACCTCGATTTGCGTGCTGACTATTTCATGAGAATTTTTGCTGAATTGATTAGTCTGGACTGTTCTAGCGTGCTTAGGGAGCCCTATGTTGTAATATGATGCAATTTGATCATATGTGCTATGCTTAAAGATTGATTCTTTGTTGCTTTGACTTTTGTGAAAATGTCGGTTTGACCTTGAATTGTCTATGCTCATTTGGCTGCCATGTTTGCACATTCACGTTCGTATTTTTGTGTTGGCCATCACGTTCATAATTATGCCGTCATTTCCCACTTTGAGCTAGTGTTGCCATGATTAGGGTTCAATGTGCTATGATATTGACTTTTTAAATGTCGGTTTGACTTCTGATCTCTAATTGTGATGTGGACATTCCGGCTAGACATATGCATGCTTTATGATTTATTGTGATTACCGGTTACTTACTTTGCTTACCCCCACTCGGTTTTCCTCATTTCTTTGTGAAATTGAGTTTTTCTACTAAGTGTGGGGTGGCTTATTAGTTAAATAATCTGGTTCCATTTCTGGCTATAGGAATGTCACTCATGAGCGCAGGACTAAGGCGAGACTTGACACCACCTCTAGCTCGCGAGCCCCGGCCCCTGTCACACCCGCCGTCGCCGGTCCTCCACCAGCTTTTCTAGGACGTGTCGGGTACCACCCCACAGTTGCCCGCCTACCTGTGCACTATTTCGAGCGCTACTAGAGGCTCGAGCATGTTCTCGGAGCCGACGTTCGACCATTATCCATGGACTCCCTCTTCGAGCACGATGCGGATTGGCACCAGAATGTGCTCACCTCATTGGCACCTTCAGGACTTCTGGAGCTGACCACCTTAGCTGAGAGGAGTACGACGCGCTATGGAGCCACATGACTGGAGTGCCAGACGCTCGGACCATGACCCATAACTCAGTTAAGTCACTCTCTCACCCTCTCTATTGTTTTATCCATATGGTTTGGCGTAGATCTCTTTTGTTTGCTCTAGAGAAGAGCCGCCACCACACTCAGCAGAGAGGAGCTCCTTCTTCTACGCGCCATCTGGGAAGGTTATCCTCTTCATCCCGGATGGGTGCTTGCACGCCTATTCCGCCAGAAGACTCAGAAGCCGAGCCCGCCTAGCTCACTCCTGGGCGGCAACTTTATCGGCCGACTCATCATCTCCCTCGGTCTCGGCCAGTCATATGGCCCGGATGTCCCACGACACAGAGTATACACCATAGGTGGTGATTTAGCGGTCGAGTACGCCCTCCAGCTAGACCTTGGTCCACGGATAGCGGCAGCTCCTCCTCTCCAACACGAGGAAGAATCGGAGGAAGAAGATGATTCTGAGGAGCACACATCCTCAACCGGAGCCGGAGTTTGATGATCATATACCCTCGCCACAGCAGCAGTCTGGGTATGCATACCAGCACCAGGTGCCCAGTCCAGATCCATTCCAGGTGCCTCATCCTCAGCACCAACTGCATCCAGCTGACATTGGAGAGTTGTACGAGTGACTCCAGGAGTGGCGAGTCACAGACACCGCCACTCAGGATGCCAGATGGATTATTATGCAGCAGCACATGCTCCGCACTGACGAGAGGTATGAGGCGCAGCTGGCGTGGCAGCGGCAGGTTGGCGATGCCCTCCACATTCCCCCTCCCGATGCACCTGACCAGCAGTGAGCGGGTTGTATTCCTTTTTTGGTCCTTTCTTTTTATTTCTTCTTTTCGGATTTCGATCCAACTTTTTTCTGTGTGGATCTGGGACACTTGTCCCGGTTTCCTTTTTATCTTTCTTTTGTTTTTGTTTTGCAGGCAATCGGTAGATTCATGTTGCTTCGCTTTGGTAGATTCCCTCCGCTCTGAGGATCCATGCTCATCCCCTACACCAACCATCTCGGTCCAGGTTCTTCTACTTCACTCTCAACTCTAGTTTTAGTCATGTGAGGACACAGAACGATTTAAGTGTGGGGTATGATGCTAGAGAACTTTGCATGAACTTGATTACCCTTGATTGTGTTTTTGTGTGCTTCGTGGTCCCTTTCCAGTCTCTCTAGCATTAGAATGACTCAGTTCTCGATTTTTTATGTTAAGTTGTTGTTCAATCTGTCATAATGATGCTTAGACTGCTTAACCTAGAACCTGAGAACCAACGTGTATACTTTGATGCTAAATTGCCTGGTAAGAACAGATTTTGAAAATCACACATGTAGTTTGTAGCCTTGATTGCATGAAAATGACCGAATCCGACTAGCAAACCAAATGTGAGCTTTTGATCCATTGCACGTAACTTGCAATTTCATATCTTTTTGAGTGGTTTTCTGTTTGCTTGAATGAGTTAGAATTTGCATGAGACCTACTCGAGACCACACGATGACACGAGTTCTAGAATGATCGGGGCACCTAGATTCAGCTACTAAGCCAGATAGCCTACCCAACGTTAAATCCATTAGGTGTAAACTCTTGAGCTTGATCTGTTCTTTTGGTTCGATATACATTACAGCCATTCCCCATTCTTTCATTCCCCGTTGATCCCCTGTGGTTGTAGTTCTAAATTAGCCTACCGGAAGTCGGTTTGTGGTAACCTGCCTATAGCCATTAAACAGGTGGTCTTAGCTATTATGTCCAAACGTGTAAACCCCTCTAGCAACTAAAAGAAAGAATCAGCACAAAAGAAAAAAAATAGAAAATTTTGAAAAAAAAAGAAAGCAGAAAAAAAATCAGAAAAGTTTCAAGTTTTAGTTCAATAACGTTCTTTCCTCTACATATGGAAGAACGAAGCCTAAAGAAAAAATCGAAGGAAAAAATGAGTAAAGAAAATTAAAGTGCTAGGTTGCTTGAGGGTATCATAGGACGAGCGTTCACTATCCCACCCGTGTCTGGTTAGATGGTAGGAAGCCATAGGCTAGATTTGAGGGAAGTTAGTCGAAAGCTACACCGCACCAAAGCCATCATCATACATTCCCATCATCCATCTCATTATAAACCCTTGTAGTGTAGAATTCGTTATAGTCCTAGCAGGGAAGTCCTTCTTTACTAGTTCCTCATGTTGTCACAGTGGTGGAGATGTGGTCGAGTTGCAAACTTATGACAGAATTCAGTAACAGAAAATGATTGAGAGCGGAAACACGTCCTTAAACACAGAGAGTTAGAGTTTCCCGTTTACTAAATATTTCCTGTGTGAGGAGTCTGGTCGGTCAGGTCAAATTCGTGCATAATTGGTTGCTATTACTCGTCGTGTGCAGTTTTTAGTGAGACCAGGTTGTTTGGCTAATCATTATGCACGTTAGGTTTCTTGTTCTAGGAATTATCTGTCTAATAATTCATTGTGTATGATTGAACTTCAATTTAATAAATCTTATCATTTGTGAAGTTGAGCGTTTCTATTCAGTTTGCTTGAGGACAAGCAAAAGCTTTAGTGTGGGGTATTTGATGACACTCTATTTGACGTGATTATCAGCCTCATTTAAGCGACGTTTCCTTGCTTAAGAAATGGTTTTTAGGGTAGAATAGCGAATATTCACTGAACTGCTCTATCTCGTGCCATTTGTGTTACTTTGGCCCGTTTCGTGTCTATTTGATGGTTTTCTAGTGTTTTCATGATCTAGAATTGATACCGCTAAAACTGCAGTTGTCATGATCTAAGGGGGATTCGAAGTCTAAGTTTGTCTGTCTAAGTCAAACAACCAATCATTCTGCATTTTAATTTCATTTCAGTCTTCTTGCATTCTAATCTAGAATTTGTGGAACTCACACCACGCACAAACTGTTTGTTCCTGAATAAAATTGCCAACACATTTCAGTAAGCAAGTAGAAGAGGCCCGTGGAATACGATCTGTCCTGCTTTGTGCTTGACAGTTATTTGATAAACCTGTTTAAAACTTTCATCAAAAGCCACGACTTATCTATTCCGAGTTCCGATGTCATCGCATCTGACTACACAACCATAGATGTCGGTTGATGTACCATCTCCAACGAGATCTCCTCCTCTCGCACTGTCCCTAAATGTTATGTCGTCGACTATTGCCTAGCTTTCTCCCAGCGTGTCAGCTCCTGTTACGTCGTCGCCGTCGAGGAAGAGTTATCGACAGGGTTTCAAAGGGCGCTGACAAAAACGCTCGAGTTCGTCAGAAATCGAACGAGTGAAGATTCAGCCGAATAGAGCATCAGAAGATTGAAGAAAAGGAATGTTTTTGTGAACTGTTAAAGTTGAGTGACTGATTTGTAATTAAGATAATTATGGAGATTATTTAGAAATAAGTGAAAGTTAATTAGTTTGTATAATTAGTTAAATAATTATCAACTAAATAACCTAGTTAACTAGTTATCTAATCGTAATGGTAACTAGTTAACAAAAAATGTAGTTAACTAATCATTGAAATTTGTTAACTAGATATCAACAAAATAGCATATTAACAAGTTTAGATAACTAGTTAACTAATTTTGGAAACTAGTTAACTAATTTCGATAACTAGTTATCATCTTAAAAAAAGTTAACTAGTTATCTTAATCATGATGCTAACTAGTTATGTTGATAAGTTATTTAGTGAACTATTTTTTATAACTAGTTATCAACTAAAAATCTTGTTAACTAGTTATCTAAATCGTGATGTTAACTAGTTAACTAATTTTGATAACTAGTTATCAAACTAAAAATCTTGATAACTAGTTATCGACTAAATATCTTGTTAACTAGTTATCTTAAATCATTGTGTTAACTAGTTAAAAATAACATACTAGTTAGATAACCTATCAACAAAAAATCTTGTTAAAAATGGATCATGTAAATTCGACAACTAGTTATAAATTAATAACCTGTGAACTAGTTCAGATCACTAGTTATCAACTAAAAATCTGTTAACTAGTTAACAATACAAATAGTTGTTACCTAGTTAACATGTACTCGTCGGAAAAGTCGTTGGAGACTGCGACATGTCGGCAAAAAAGTCACTGGTGACGGCGGTCGGTCACAGAAAAAGTCCCGAGAGCGCGGTGGCCGGTCGCCGGAGAGTGGACGGCCGATCACCGGAGATATATTAAATATTTAAAATAAACACAAATTAAATTGAGTGTTAAATGTTTTAAATGCTCCTAGAAATTTAGACCATTAGATTAGTCAAAATGTAAAAAAGGTAGTCAAAAGATGATCCAATTAGGCTTCGCAAAAAAACCAGCACCCGGGTCCCTGACCGAACCCGACCCGAATAACTGGTTTTCTACCCGTTTGATGCGGGTTTATTTCGGGGCCAGGTTAACCCGAGATCCGTGTAATACGGGATCGGGCGGTGGCGGAGGTAGAGAAATCCGACCCATCCCCGACCCGTATATTATATCAGACTGAAAATCCCTAAATCTTCTCCACTCCAACTCTCCAAGGAAAGCCTAATCTTTTCCGCTAATTCCTCTCTTTGATACGATTCTCAATTACCCTACGATTTTTCCATTAGTCAATTAGACAATTACCTTAGTTGATCCTAAAATCCCTTTGAAATCGGCAAATATCCCTCTCTAGTTGGCAACCACGACTCCACTCTCTACTTTCCAGGGATCAAGGCATGGTGTTACTTCCTATAAGAATGAATTGCAGCAGTAGCAGTCCGAAGTCACCCAGCCTTCTCCTATCCCACCGCATTCGACAAGTTCATTGAGTCGATTGCATCAAGCTTCCGATTGAAATCGTAAGTCATAAATCAGCATTCATCAATTTCATTAGCCTATTTGCAGTCTGCTTTGTGTCCTGTTTGGCAATTGTATACTTCAGTTTTTGTTCATCAACATAATGCCTTGTATGCTTTTATTTATTCTGCCAATCTGATGTGTAGTCAAAACATGGGTTGGTTATCAGTTTCTCAACTTTTCAATATGACTTCAAAGCTTCGTTTATAGTTCTTCTAGTTGATCAGCAAAACCTGAGAGTTCTAATATGTTGGTTTTGCACCTTTTGCAGATTGACAGCTTGTGCAGTCATTTTCTAGACTTTTATCGGATTGCACCAAGCATCCATTTGAACTTTACAGGTCGTAAGTCATCAGTCATCAATATCAATATATCATGTTTATAATTTTATATCCTCAGTATGTTGATATGTCCTGATTTATTTATTTTTTATCGATTGTTTATGAGTTCTTCCTTGTTACCTTTCGCAGCTCGACATCCTTGTTTAATCGTTAACTGGATTTTGATTCGATTATATCTAGCTTCTGATTCAAATCGTAAAGTTATCGTTCATGATCTATTGTTAATATCTTCAGTCTGTTGTACATGAATCTTTAGTTTGATCATTTACTGTTCATATATTCAGTCGGTTATACAGTTTTCTTCAGGCTTCTGCTAATTGATATCTGTATATTGCATTATATCTTGAGCCTATATTCACTTAGGTAATATGTGTTCTAATCATTAACTTGATGTTTTTTGTTAATTGGTCTACACTTAGATTAACCTATTGTATGTTACTCATTGAGATCAACCATTCAACCTGTTGTAACAAAAAATTAAGGCACAAGTTAAGACAAAAAAATAGGTTGTTAATAATATCTTCACTCTTCAGTCAGTTATATATGATTCTTCAGTCTATTTGCATTTGCTGTTGAATTATTCAGTCTGCTACACATGAATTTATGGACTTAAATCTGTTTCATTACCCTTAGGCTCCCTATGATAATAGTCAATAGAAGAAACTGTTCTTTGTTGCTTTCTGTTTGTTGTATGATGTAAGCTTGTAATAGACATTCTTTCTTGCTTTCTGTTTCTTGTATACTGTTTCTTCTTTATTCTGTTTCATGAGTGTTCTGCAATCTGTTAATAATAGCTTCAGTCCGTCATACATGATTTCTGTTTGCATTTTCTGTTCAAGTATTCAGTCTCTGCTACACATGAATCGTTATACTTTAATCTATTTTATTATCCTTCCTTTGACATTAATGCATTATCATTAATTTGGTTTGGTTTTGATTTCAGATGGAGAATGCACAAAATCTTGAGGTTCTAGTTGAGAATGTAATTTTTGGTGGTGATCAATCTTCTACAGAAGCTGTTATCACAGGTTCACCATCACAAGTTGATGCTACTCATGTTAACCCCGAAGGACAAACTAATAACAAGGATTCCTATGCATTGGCGTTGAATGGTAGTAACAAGTTGAAGTCAGATGTGTGGCCTCATTTTCAAAGGCTTGTGATTCTGGGTGAGCTAAAAGCAAAATGTATCTACTGTCGTAAACTACTGGGTGGTAAATCTTCAAATGGTACTACACATGTTAGAAACCATAGGGATGGGTGTATTCAAAAGAAGATTCATGATGGTAAACAAAAGATACTAGGTACAAATTTTCTTGGGAAGGGTAAACAAGATATGGTGTCGCAAAATCCGTTTAATAATGACGTGTCTAAAAAGTATCTAGGCATTATGATGTTAATGCATGATTACCCCCTTAATATGGCCCATCACCTATATTTCAAGAGATTTTGTTGTTCATTACAACCACTATTCAAAGTTCCATCAAGGAATACAATGAAGAAAAAAATTTATAGTATGTATCGAGTTGAGAGGACTAGAATCCTTAGGGAGATGGAAGCGAACAAAGGTAGAATAGCTGTTACAACTGACATTGGACAGCAACCAATCAGAAAAGGGGCTACATGGCAGTAACTGGCCATTACATTGGCAATGCATGGAATCTTAGAAGCCATCTCTTAAGGTCATCTCTATACAAGTCTTTTCTTGAATTCATATTGGTTGTTGTTTACTCTTTCACAATACTGATGACACTCGATTTAACATGATTATCAACCTCATTTAAGCGACATTTCCTTGCTTACGACATGGTTTTTAGGGTAGAATAGTGAATATTCACTCAACTGCTCTATCTCGTGCCATTTGTGTTACCTTGGCCCGTTTCGGGTCTATTTGATGGTTTTCTAGTGTTTTCATGTTAGCACAGGTTTTTGCCATCAAATATAGTAGCCAAGGATGTGTCTAAGGCATTGGAACCCCGAAGAATCACACCTGAATCAACCAGAGAAGTTAATCAAGTCAACACAATCCTGCTCCAATTTACACATATGTTTTCGGCGAAAAAGTCCTTGAGTTTTCGCCGAAAACTCATGAGGAAATTGGCAGTTCTTCACAAGAGGAAGTTTTCGGTGAAAATTGAGAAGTTTTCGCTGCAAACCCCAAGCTATTTCAACCAGAAGAAACAGATGGAACAAGCCAACATTTCAACGGGAGTTTTCGCCGAAAACTCCCCAACTTTTTGGCGAAAACTTGAGCTATTTCCAGCTGAACTGCGGTTAGGTTTAAATACAAAAACCGGCTGCTGAAATTGGGGGAGCTCATAACTTACACTTTGGACGAAAATCCAAGACGGAGACTAGAGGGAGGAAGAGTGAAAAAAGAGTTCGAGGAGTCAGGAACGGATCATGACGCCATCCTTCCATCTCAGAGAACCAGTGCTAGGAGTTTAAGAATCAGCATATTGAAGTTGCAAGGATTCGTCGAAATTAGGTTTTACAGTTCTTCTCTGTCTTTCCTACCTGAGATGTATTCTTTGTTCTTCTTCGATTCTTCTGTATTGAATATGAGTAGTTAAACTCGTAGAGCTTAGATTAGATGAACCCTAAGTGACCCAGGGCTTTAAAGCGGTCACAGATCGGCGGTGATTAGATTTGAAATTCATTCAGTTTCTCTTTCGTATTTGATTTGTTCCTTGTTCTCTGTGTTTCTTGTCTGGTTTGGCCACCTAGATTAGATTCTTGTTAAGCTAAGGATAGAAGCGAACCCTCACCTTACTTTAAAACACCAAATCAAACAATTAACCTATTCATTGGAATGTGCCTTTCGTAGGAACCAGTTAGGGTTAATCCACTTCAAGAGTAACTCATAAATCACTAGTAATTGCACTAGTTAGTTAAGTCGTTGCGAGAGGCGACCGTACCCGGGTGACTAATTAATCTTGGTAGCTAGATCGGATAGAGCGAAGGTTCGCCAGTCTTAAACCTAAGGGTCAGGAGTTATGGTGGTGTCTGTGAACTGAATGAACTAGAATCAAAAATCGTTGGTCTATAGACTGCCAATGCTCTGGTGATCTAAGGGGGATTCAAAGTCTAAGCTCGCCTGTCGTCTGTCAAAGTCAATCAATCAATCTCAATTATTTCTGCTTTTAATTTTTCATTTCTTTTCAACTTGCTTATTAGTATAGAAGTCGTGGAACTCACACCACGCACTACGTGTTCAACTTTGAGTAAAATTTGCCAACATATTTGAGTAAGCAAGTAGAAGAGGCCCGTGGCATACGATCTACCCTAGCTTCTAGCTTGGTAGTTATTTGATACCCTTTTTTACAGTTCATCAAATTGGCGACGTTGCCGGGGAACTCTTCTATTTCGTTGAAAGAAGAGTTGGCATTTTTATTCCTATACCCTTTCCATCTTTCATTTCCTGTCACACTTCGATTTTACACCGATTGTGTTTGTTTTTGTCCCTTGCAGATCATAGCAAGTACAGAATCGGATCACTCCCGTTCCATCTTTCCCATCCGCAATGGCTGCTCCAAAGAGTGTTGCGGACTACAGTAAGCCGAGGGCATCTAACGTTCGGTCTCCCATCCCCATGCCTTCTAATGACGACGATCCTGACTATGAGATCAAGATCCCCTTCCTGGGACTAATCTCTAGGGACGTACAATTTGAAGGAAACCCGGATGATAATCCTTGCACACATCTGTCTGACTTTCTGGCTGTCTATGAAACCTTCAAGTCTGGGAACCTCAACAAGAACGCTCTATGCCTTCGAGCCTTTCCATACTCTCTCAGAGGCACAGCTAAGAGATGGCTTGGAAGCAAACCACCTGGTCATTACACCGATTGGGAAACCCTGGCTCAAGATTTCGTTGAAGAATACTTCCCTCCATCAAGAACAATTGCCTACAAGGACAGCATCTCCAGGTTTACTCAGACAGAAGATGCAAGCTTGTACGACACTTGGAATGAATTCCAATCCCTTCTCTTCAACTGCCCTCATCATGGGTATGAAGAAAGGCAGTTGGCTGAATTCTTTGCTCGTGGTATTCGTGAAGAATCTGCAAAGTGGGTCAACTCCCTAGCTGGCGGAGATTGCACTGCTCTCACTCCTCAGGATGCTCTTCTTCATTTTGCTAGCTGTGCTTTAAAGTCAAGAAGCTGGGAGAGACAAAGAGAAAGTACCAAGAGTCAGATGAGCGTTGCAGATCAGGTCAAGGCAGAAGTTCAGAAACATATACAGGCAGTTGGCATCTCCCTTGATCCCCCGTCAGCTACCATCTTTTCGGCTGACTGTGGATGGTGCGGAACCTGTGCTCATAACGGCGAAAGCTGCCTCAACTTCGGTAAAACAGACGAATGGTCTTCAGAAGAGGTGAACTTCATTGGTCAAGGCTTCGCCAACAATCAGAAAGGCTACGCCGGTTACAAAAACTACGTACCGCAGAACCAGAACAACCGGTTAGCAGATCCTTATCAGAGACCTCTTGGATTCATTGGAGGACAGCAACAGACTCGAGCAAAGCTGCATTACAATAGAGACGAAGACTATGAGAAGAAGTTCGATCAGATCATGAGTAGACTCGACGAACACGACAATCAGTTAAAAGCTCAAGCCGCACTCAATCAAGGACAGAGGGCTCAAAGCCAAAGGATAGAAGATGCGATAAGCAATATGACAAAACTTTTCACTAGCAATCCTTTCCTTAATCAAGCGGCATTTCAAGCAGACTTTGGTGCAAAGAGAGAACACGCTCAAGCTATCACCACCAGGAGCGGCAAGCAAACAACCAACCCAAAGGCTCCAGAACCTGACGTGATACCAGATACCAGCGCTGCCATGGATATGCCAGAAATTGAAGATATCACAGAAGAGGAAGAAGAAGCACCGGCTCCTCCTCCCAAGGCAGCTCCTGAGCTCGTCTTGGCGCCATATATACCTCGGATCCCCTTTCCAAAAGCTGCAATGAGCAAAGCCAAGGATCACGACACCCAGTATAAGAAGTGGTACAATGTTCTTAAGACTGCAGAGATCAAGATACCTGATGACACTCGATTTGACGTGATTATCAGCCTCATTTAAGCGACATTTCCTTGTTTAAGACATGATTTTTAGGGTAGAATAACGAATATTCAATCAATTGCCCTATCTCGTGCCATTTGTGTTACCTTGGCCCGTTTCGGGTCTATTTGATGGTTTTCTAGTATTTTATGTTAGCACAGGTTTTTGCCGTCAAATAAAGTAGCCAAGGACGTGTCTAAAGCGTTGGAACCTCGAGGAATTGCACCGGAATTGATCCAAGGAGCCAATCAAGTCAAAACAATTCCTGGAATTTTTGCCGAAAATACCCTAGCATTTTCGGCGAAAATATCAGCACAAAATCACTCATGCCGACTGAAGGAAGTTTTCGGCGAAAATGTTAAGTTTTCGACTGAAAACTATGGGACCGAAATTTACAGGAGAAATCAGCCGGCGGACCATCCAATTACAAAGGAATTTTCGCCAAAAATATTGAAGAATTTTCGGCGAAAATATTAGTCAAAATCCGGCTGAGTTAGGGTTAAGTATAAATACTTAACCGGCAGCCCAATACAGGGGGACCTGATAATATACTTTTTCAATAATCAGAATTTAGAGAATCCTCTCAAGTTCTGGAGCAAGGAGTTAGAGTTCGAAGAGCCGGAAAGAGATCGTGACGCCATCCCTTCCATCTCGAAGACTCGGAGCTAGGATTGCAGTCTATCGGAAGATCGAAGTTCTGCTGGAGTCGTCTTAATTATGTTTTTCAGATTCTTTTCTGTTCTTCCTCTAGATGATGAACTCTTTCTTTGTCTTTGATTCTTTTGTGATGAATATAAGTAGCTAAACTCTTAGAGCTTAGACTAGATGAACCCTAAGTGACCCAGGGCTTTAAAGAGGTCAAGGATCGGCGGTGATTAGATTCGAAGTTCAATCAGTTTCTCTTTCATGTTTGATTTGCTCTTCATTGTGCATGTTTCTTGTCTGGATTGATCACCTAGATTAGATTCTTGTTAAGCTAAGGATAGAAGCGAACGCTCGCCTTACTTTAAACATCGAATTGAACAATTAACCTTATAATTGGAGCGTGCCTTTCGTAGGAACCGGTTAGGGTTAATCCACTGCAAGAGTAACTCTATAATCGTTAGTAATTCAACCAGTTAAGTTAAGTCGTTGCGAAAGGTGATCGTACTCGGGCGACTAATTAATCTTGGTAGCTAGAACGGATAGAGCGAACGTTCGCCGGTCTTAAACCTAAGGGTAAGGAGTTATGGTGGTGTCTTAGAATTGATTGAATAAGAATCGAAATCCGCTGATCTGTGGATTGCCAATGCTCTGGGAACGAAGGGGGATTCAAAGTCTAAGTTCATCTGTCATCTCTGTTGTAATCAACCAATTTCCAATCTGTCTTTAGTTTCAGTTTTTGATTTTTCTGCATCTCTTAGAATTAGAAGTCGTGGAACCCACACCACGCACGAAGTGCTTAAATCCGAGTAATTTGCCAGCTTATTGGAGTAGTCGATCATAGAAGACCCGTGGAATACGATCTACCCTAGCTTATTAGCTTTGTTAGTTATTTGTTTGAACCCGAACAACGATCTTAGGGTTTCATCAAATTGGCGCCGTTGCCGGGGAATTCTTTTGATTGTTTGAAAGAAGAGCTGGCAATTTATTCTTCTGCCTTCCACCTTTCCCCTTTTCATCACACTTCGATTTTACGCCGGTATGTTTGCTTTTGTTGCTTGTAGGTTGTTCTACAGGTTTATGAACCGCTCGATCGCTCATTCTCAGTTTAAGCCGGGTAATTCTACTCTGCCGAAGAAACCGCGAGCTCAGAAGCAAGTCATAATCATTCTGCCTACATCACCTATCCCTAATAAGGTTGAGGAGTCGAAGGAGAGCTCCTCATCTTCATCCGTTCCGTCCACTACTTCCGATTCACCACCACTTTCTCCTCCCACGGTAGCTGCTCAACGCACCATGGCGGATTACAGTAGACCAAGTGTAGCTAACTTTTGACCTAGCGTTGTTGTGCCGCACAACGATGACGACCCTGACTATGAGATCACAATTTCCTTCCTGAACATGGTCTCTAGGGATCTTCAATTCAAAGGGAAGCCGCAAGAAAACCCCTGCACACATTTAGCGAACTTCCTTGACATGTGCGAGACGTTTAAGAGCGGGAATCTCGGTAAGAACAATCTTTGCTTACGAGTATTCCCATTCTCTCTTAAAGGCAACGCCAAGATATGGCTCAGCGAGAAACCACATGGCCACTACACCGACTGGGATAATCTAGCTCAGGACTTCATAGAAGACTACTATCCCCCTTCAAGAATGACATTCTACAATGATAACATCGCTAGATTCTCTCAGAAGGAAGGAGTAAGCTTATATGATGCTTGGAACGAATTCCAAGAGCTTCTCTCTGAATGCCCTCATCATGGATTCAACCAGGGACAGCTAGCCGAAATCTTTGCCCAAGGTATGAATGAAGAAACTGCTGAATGGGTCAACACTTTAGCTAATGGCAACTGCATAGCACTTGAACCAGAAGCTGCTCTTCTTCACTTCGCAGACTGCGCATCTAAGTCCAGAAATTGGGAGAGACAGTTTGGGGCAGCCAAGAGCCAACCAAGCTGTGAAGAGCAGATCAAGATCGAAGTGCAGAAACACATGGAGGAGATCTTCGGTACAGCTAATAACTGGTCTAGAGAGGAAGTCAATTTCATTGATCAAGGCTTCACCAATGATCGAAGAGGCTACCCCGACTACCGTCAGTTCAGAACACCTCCTCAACAACAGGGAAGCTTCCTTGAGCGTCCTCCTTACAACTTCGGATTTAACCAGAGTCAGAATCAAGGTTGGGACAATAGTTATCAAGAACCTCCCAGATTCACCGATGCACAACATCCTCAGAATTTTACGTCTGAGAACATTTGGGAGAGGAAGATGGCCCAGAAGTTTGACCTGATTGCAGCAAGGCTCGACGATCACGAAGAAAGGTTTAAAGCCCAAGATGATTTTAACCAAGGACAGATCGCACAAGGACAGAGAATAGAGAGCATGGTAAATAAAGTTGCTAGCATGTTAGCTAACCTTCCTCTCTTAAAACAGGCACCATCTCAAAACAACTCCACCATGAAGAACGAGCATGCGAAAGTCATCACAACCAGGGGCATCGAGCAAAACAGCATGGAGGAAAAGAAGGAACCACTTTCCACTCCCTCTACGGGAGAATGCTCAGCTATTGATTTTCGATCACCGCCCATACCTATTCCAGCTAAGTGCTCTGATCCTGGCCCTTTTACGTTACCTATAATCATTAATGGCATCAAAATTGAGCGTAGTTTGGTTGATCTAGGTGCATCTATCAATGTTATGCCTATGTGTTTATATAAGAAACTGAACTTAGGTGAACTACAACCTGCTAGCATGCATTTAGTGTTCGCTGACAAAACTTTGAAAGAACCTAGAGGAATAATAAAGGATGTAATCACTTGTTGTGGCCCTTTCCGGTTTTTCGCTGATTATGTAGTGATGGATACTCAAGAGACATATTCTACCCTTATCCTAGGTCGACCGTTCATGGCAACAGCCGGCATTAACATTAATGTTCCAAATGGTTCATTAACATTAAGGGTTGGAAAGGATACTGCAACATTCCATCTCAAGGACAATATGAAATACATACCTAAGGGAGAATTACATTATTTAACTGTAGAAACTGTGGAGTTGGCCTCGGTCAACTTCATTACTGATGTTTCTTCTAGTGTTCCAAGCTCAATTGTTACTGCAGGTGCTGAATAGGTTACTACGAAGAAACCAGATCCTCCTGTTCCTCAAAACCCGTCAAAGAAGAAGGAACTGAAAGCCTCTTCTAAGCCACCGAGCACAAAACCTAGCAGACCTCGGGGAAAGAATAAGAAGACGAAGACTCGCATGGTCTGGAGACCAGTTGTGCCGCCACTTTCCACCGAGCCAGCTGCACCACCAATTCGTTCCAAGCTACCGGCGCCGGAACAAGTATGGAAGGAGAAGCCAAAAGCATCTCCTAAGGAAATACCTACGATCATCGATTCTGGTGATATCAAGCCGGAGATTAAAGAAAAGAAGGAGCCGATCGTTCTCATTTCGTCCACTGTCTTCCTTGTGGAAGATGATCCCTTGACAGAACTGTTCGGACCCTTCACAATCACTGACCACCTTCCCGACAGCCGTACCAAGCTCTTACACGCGAACGGGAAGAAATTCATGCTCACCGGAGAAGCCCCGAAGATCTACTTTATGAACTCCGATGCTAGCATTAAGGAGAATCTGAGTTGGGATGTCTCCTAATACCGTCCAGGTATCGTCCAGCTCAAGGACGTTAATAAAAGAGCGCTTCGTGGGAGGCAACCCACGGCTGGAGTCCGTTTTTCATTTGTGTCAACCTTAGTGTTTTAGAGTTGGTTCGGGGGAGCCAAAAGTGTTAGTTTATTTGATTTCATATTTTTTTCGTGTGTAGTCTGTGTGTCATAGTGTCAGTTGCAAGTCGTTTGAGGTCTTTCCGATTTTTGTGGATTTAACTGTCATTTTCTGAAGTTTGCCGGGATTGCGAAAATATTTTCAATCGTAGAGTTCAATATTTTCGGCGAAAATAACCCATATTTTCGGCGAAAATTATCTTTGAAATCCCACTGAGTTTTCAAGACGTCTCTGTTTAACATTTTCGGCGAAAATGTATTAATGTTTTCGGCGAAAATTCTTTTGAAAATTGGCAGTACTTTTTAATTAACATTTTTGGCGAAAACTTGCACTTATTTTCGCCGAAAATGTCTTTGAAAATCAACCAACTATTCACTTTAAAATCCTGTTTCAGCCCTCTCTCTCTTTCCTCACTCCATTTTTTATACAAAACCGAAAACCATCCCCTGTTTTCCATTTTACGCCGCCGCCACTATTTTTGTCACCGCCGCCCGTTGCCGCTCCCTTCCCCTCCCATTTCCGATCAATCCTAGCCCTAGAACAGCCAAATCAGAGCTCTACAGCTCTAGTTCACCCAAAACCCTAAAACTTTTGATTTTTCACCAATTTCTCCCAATCCGTTCATTTTTAGCATCCATGGCTTCAAGGTAAGTTGTAGAACTTTTCATTACGAATCTTTTGACATATTGAATGCTGAATTTCGTTGGGGTTGACTTTTGGTTGACTTTTTAGTTTGCCTCGATTTGCGTGCCGACTGATTTCGTGTGAACTAGGTTAGCTGAACTTGTTGAACTGTTCCAGCATGCTTAGGGAGTATCGTACTTAATTGTTGTATCGTTTGATCATGTGTTGCTATGCCTAAGTCCTATTACCTTGTGAGGTTGACTTTTCAGAAATGTCGTTTAACCATGAAACTATTTTGATTGGCTGCCCTATGTGCTCATACTCGTTCCAATTATTGTGTTTGCCATCTGAGATCATATTATACCGTCATTCTCCGATTTGTGATAGTTTTGCCATGATTAGGGTTCAATGTTCTATTGTGTTGACTTTTTGAATGTCGGTTTGACTTCTGAACTCTGATTGTTCTAATTCCATTCTGGCTGTTCCTAAGCATGTATTTTATTGTTCGTGATTACCGGTTAATCTGCTTTGCTTACCCCCACTCGGTTTTCCTCATTTCTTTGTGAAATTGAGTTTTTCGACTAAGTGTGGGGTAGGGTTTTAGTTTGACTAATCTGGTTTGTTTTCTTGTTTAGGAACACCACTTATGAGCGCAGGACCAAGCAGAGACTTGACGCCGCCTCGAGCTCCAGAGACCCCGCTCCCGTCACACCCGCCATCCAGGGCCCTCCACCAGCATTCCCTGGTCGTGCTGAGCACCATCGCACTGTTGCTCGTTTACCCGACTATTACTTTCAGTGCTACCAGAGGCTCGAGCACATTCCGGGAGCTAATGTTCGACCACTCTCCATGGAGTCCCTCCACGATCACAATGAGGACTACCACCGGAACGTCCGGCCGGCCTCCTAGAGCTGACCACCATCGCTTCCGACTTCCCAGACGTCACTCTCCAGGAGTTCTGGGCCACCTTTGATCTGGACAAGCACAAGAGGAGGCAGAGCAAGAAGGTCGTTTCCTTCTACCTGGGCGGGGTGTACAGGAAACTCACGTATGATGAGTTTGCAGCTCATCTAGGCAGCCCCTATGAGCATTACCACGGTCATCACCTCGGCTGGGCCGATGATGAGGACGATGGAGAGGCATACCACGCACTCTGGAGCCACATGACTGGAGTGCCCGGCGATCGTCTCACGGACCATAACTCAGTTAAGTCCCTTTCTCACCCTCTCTATAGATTCATTCATATGGTTTGGCGTAGATCGCTATTATATGCTCCAGAAAAGGACCGCCACCATATCAGCAAGGAGGAACTTGTGCTTCTTCGCGCCATCCGGGAGAGCTACCCTCTTCACCCCGGATGGGTGCCTGCTCGCATCTTCCGCCAGAAGACCAAGAGGAGGACGCCACCTCGCTCACTCCTGGGGGCAACTTCATCGGCCAGCTCATCATCTCCTTCGGCCTCAGCCATGAATATGGCCCGAACATCCCACGCCGCAGAGTACGCACCGTTGGAGGAGATTTGGCGGTCGAGTACGACCTTGAGCTGGACTTCAGTCCCCAGGTAGCAGCAATCCTCCCCTCCAGTACGAGGATGAGTCGGAGGAAGAAGATGATTCTGAGGAGTCCCAACCTCAGTATGAGCCAGAGTCTCATGACCATACTCCCTCGCCACACCATCAGGTAGGGTATGCACACCACTCGCCGCCGGCCATCCCATATCCATACCAGGCTCCTCACCCTCAGCACCGACCGCACCCCGCAGACATTGGTGAGCTGTATGAGCGACTGCAGCAGTGGCGCATCACCGACAATGCCACTCAAGAGGCGAGATGGACTACTATGCAGTAGGATATGCACCGCGCTGATAGGCGGTATGATGCACAGATGGAGTGGCAACGTCAGCTCGGCGAATTCCTCCACTTTCCACCTCCCGGCGCGCCTGACCAGCAGTGACCGGGTTGTATCCTCTTTCTTGTCCCTTCTTTTTATTTATTCTTTTAGGATTTCCATCCAACTTTTTTCTGTGTGGATCCGGGACACTTGTCCCGGTTTCCTTTTTATGTTTCATTTGTTTTTGTTTTGTAGGCAGTAGGGAGATTCCCTTTGCTTCGCTTGGGTAGATTCCCTCCGCTCCGAGGACCCGTGCTCATCCCCTACACCAGCCATCTCGGTCCAGGTTCTTCTACTTCACTCTGAACTCTAGATTTAGTCCTGTGAGGACACAGTCCGATTTAAGTGTGGGGTAGGATGCTAGAGAACCTTGCATGAACTTGTTTGCCCTTGATTGTGTTTTCTGTGTGCCTCGTGATTCCATTCCAATCTCTCTAGCATTAGAATGGCTCAATTCTAGATTTTTGATGTTAAGTTGTTGTTCAAACTTTCATAATGATGCTTAGACTGCTTAACCTAGAACTTGAGAACCAACGTGTATACTTTGATGCTAAATTGCCTGGTCAGAACAGAATTTTTAAAAAAATCACACTTGTAGTTTGTAACCTTGATTGCATGAAAATGACCGAATCCGACGAGCAAACCAACTGTGAGCTTTTGATCCATTGCACGTAACTTGCAATTTTAATTCTTTTTGAGTGGTTTTCTGTTTGCTTGAATGAGTTAGAATTTGCATGAGACCTACTCGAGACCACATGATGACACGAGATCTAGAATGATAGGGGCACCTAGATTCAGCTACTAAGCTATATAGCCTACCTAACGATAAAATCCATTAGGTGTAGACCCTTGAGCTTTGCCTGTTCTTTCAGTTCGATAATACATTACAGCCATTTCCCATTCTTTCATTCCCGTTGATCCCTGTGGTTGTAGTTCTAGATTGACCTATCGGAAGTCGGTTTGTGGTAACCTGCCTATAGCCATTAAACAGGTGGTCTTAGCTATTATGTCCAGACTTGTAAACCCCTCTAGCAACTAAAAGAAAAATCGGGCACAAAAGAAAAAAATAGAAAAAAAGAAGAAAAGAAGCAAGTTTCGAAAAAAATAAAACGAAGAAAAATCAGAAAAGCCGAAAAGGTTTCAAGTTTTAGTTCAATAAAACGTTCTTCTCCCTACAAATGGAAGAGCGAAGTCAAAAGAAAAGTCTGAAAAATTGTGTAAAGAAAAATAAAAAGTGCTAGGTTGCTTGAGGGTATCATAGGACGAGCGTTCATTATTCCACCCGTGTCTGGTTAGACGGTAGGAAGCCATAGGCTAGATTCGAGGGAAGTTAGTCGAAAGCTACACCGCACAAAGCCATCATCATACATTCCCATCATCCATCGCATCATAAACCCAAGTAGTGTAGAATTCGTTACAGTCCTAGCAGGGAAGTCCTTCTTGACTAGATACTCTTGTTGTCACGGTGGTGGAGATGTGGTCGAAATGCAAACCTATGACAGAATTCAGTAACAGAAAATGATTGAGAGCAGAAACACGTCCTTAAACACAGAGAGTTCGAGTTTCCATTATACTAAATATATCCTGTGTGAGAAGTCTGGTCGGTCAGGTCAAATTCGTGCATAATTAATTGCTACTACTTGTCGTGTGCAGATTATTAGTGACAGCAGGTAGTTTGGCTGATCTATATGCATGTTAGGTTTCTTGTTCTAGGATCTATCTGTCTAATAATTCATTGTGTTTGATTGAACTCCAATTTAATCGATCTTATCATTTATGAACATGAGCGTTTCTACTCAGTTTGCTTGAGGACAAGCAAAAGCTTAAGTGTGGGGTATTTTGATGACACTCGATTTGACGTGATTATCAGCCTCATTTAAGCGACATTTCCTTGCTTAAGACATGGTTTTTAGGGTAGAATAACAAATATTCAATCAATTGCCCTATCTCGTGCCATTTGTGTTACCTTGGCCCGTTTCCGGTCTATTTGATGGTTTTCTAGTGTTTTTATGTTAGCACAGGTTTTTGCCGTCAAATAAAGTAGCCAAGGACGTGTCTAAAGCGTTGGAACCTCGAGGAATTGCACCGGAATCGATCCAAGGAGCCAATCAAGTCAAAACAATTCCTGCCCCGATTTACAAAGGAATTTTCGCCGAAAATACCCTAGCATTTTCGACGAAAATATCAGCACAAAATCACTGATGCCGACTGAAGGAAGTTTTCGGCGAAAATGTTAAGTTTTCGACTGAAAACTATGGGACCGAAATTTACAGGAGAAATCAGTCGGCGGACCATCCAATTACAAAGGAATTTTCGCCAAAAATATTGAAGAATTTTCGGCGAAAATATTAGTCAAAATCCGGCTGAGTTAGGGTTAAGTATAAATACTTAACCGGCGGCCCAATATAGGGGGACCTGATAATATACTTTTTTCAATAATCAGAATTTAGAGAATCCTCTCAAGTTCTGGAGCAAGGAGTTAGAGTTCGAAGAGCCGGAAAGAGATCGTGACGCCATCCCTTCCATCTCGAAGACTCGGAGCTAGGATTGCAGTCTACCGGAAGATCGAAGTTCTGCAAGAGTCGTCTTAATTAGGTTTTTTCAGATTCTTTTCTGTTCTTCCTCTGGATGATGAACTCTTTCTTTGTCTTTGATTCTTTTGTGATGAATATGAGTAGCTAAACTCTTAGAGCTTAGACTAGATGAACCCTAAGTGACCCAGGGCTTTAAAGCGGTCACGGATCGGCGGTGATTAGATTCGAAGTTCAATCAGTTTCTCTTTCATGTTTGATTTGCTCTTCATTGTGCATGTTTCTTGTCTGGATTGATCACCTAGATTAGATTCTTGTTAAGCTAAGGATAGAAGCGAACGCTCGCCTTACTTTAGAACATCGAATTGAACAATTAACCTTATAATTGGAGCGTGCCTTTCGTAGGAACCGGTTAGGGTTAATCCACTGCAAGAGTAACTCAATAATCGTTAGTAATTCCACCAGTTAAGTTAAGTCGTTGCGAGAGGCGACCGTACCCGGGCGACTAATTAATCTTGGTAGCTAGAACGGATAGAGCGAATGTTCGCCGGTGTTAAACCTAAGGGTAAGGAGTTATGGTGGTGTCTTAGAATTGATTGAATGAGAATCGAAATCCGCTGATCTTTTGATTGCCAATGCTCTGGGGAAGGAAGGGGGATTCAAAGTCTAAGTTTGTCTGTCATCTCTGTTTTAATAAACCAATTTCCAATCTGTCTTTAGTTTCAGTTTTTAATTTTTCTGCATCTCTTAGAATTAGAAGTCGTGGAACCCACACCACGCACGAAGTGCTTAAATCCGAGTAATTTGCCAGCTTATTTGAGTAGTCGATCATGGAAGACCCGTGGAATACGATCTACCCTAGCTTATTAGCTTTGTTAGTTATTTGTTTGAACCTGAACAACGATCTTAGGGCTTCATCAATACCAGTAACAGAAGCTGTAGAGATTATACCACCACTTGGGAAGTTCTTTAAGGATCTCGTGAAGAAAGTGAAGAACGGAGAGGCATACTCTGTCACACTCACTAACGAATGCGCTTCTCTCTTCGGTGCGCCATCTCCCATAAGACAGCCGCCACCACCGCCAGTTCAGTGTTCTGATCCCGGTCCTTTTACATTACCGTGCATCATTAATGGTATTAAAATTGACCATAGTCTGGCTGATTCTGGTGGTTCTATTAATGTTATGCCTGTTTATCTATATGAAAAGCTGAACCTAGGGAAATTAAAACCGCTTACTTTGCATCTCGTGCTAGCCGATAGAAGATGTAGCTGTTTGTTGTGGCCCTTTTACCATAATTGCAGATTTCGTTGTTCTAGATACCCGTGAGTTAGATGGAATGCTTATCTTAGGTCGACCCTTCTTAACAACTGCTGGTGCAAATATTAACTGCAAACAAGGCCTGTTAACTTTAAGTGTAGGACAGGAAAGTGTTACATTCCGAATTAAGGATAGCATGAGATACTCTGTTGCTCAAGATGATAACTGTTATATTGTTGATTATACGGAGTTGGCCTCAGCCGACTTCGTCACTAATGCCTTATCTAGTGATCCGCTAGAGTTGTGTTTGATTTCAGGAATTGATAGTGCACTAGAAGATCCAGAGCAGCGCCTATGGCAAGATGAGTTAGACGATCAGAAGGCGACATTCACACCCATTACTGTGCCTACACACATCGAGCCAACATCGAGTCGGATCACTACTTCATATGTGAATCCGCCAGAACTCACCTTAAAGGAGCTGCCTGACCATTTAGAGTATGCATTCCTGGGGAAGGAATGCCAGCTGCCAGTCATCATCAATTCGAATCTATCTCCCGAGCAGAAAGAGCAACTGATCAGGCTACTCAAGAAGCATGTCCGAGCCATTGCCTGGCAGTTGGCCGACATCAGAGGCATCTCTGAAACCTTCTGCAAGCATCGGATAGTTGTAGATGAAGAGTTCAAACCAGTCAGACAGCCTCAACGCCGATTAAACCCTCTAATGCAGAAAGTTGTGAAGAAAGAAGTCCTTAAGCTCTTGGATGTCGGTATCATCTACCCTATTGCCGATAGTCCTTGGGTCAGTCCGACTCAAGTCATCCCGAAGAAGGGAGGAATCACACTCATCACTAATCCGAAGGGTGAGCTCATTCCAACTCGCACGGTTACCGGATGGAGAGTCTGTATCGATTATCGACGACTCAATGACGCTACCAAGAAGGATAATTTCCCACTGCCATTCATTGACCAGATGCTAGAACGGTTGGCTGGTCATGACTACTACTACTTCCTAGATGGGATGTCCGGTTACTTTCAGATCCCCATCGAGCTCAACGATCAAGAGAAGACGACCTTCACCTGCCCGTTTGGTACGTTTGCTTATCGTCGCATTCCCTTTGGTTTATGTAATGCTCCTACCACTTTTCAGAGATGCATGCTTGCTATATTTGGAGATCTGGTAGAGAATGTGGTGGAGGTATTTATGGACGACTTCTCCGTCTATGGAGACTCATTTTCCAAGTGCCTAGCCAACCTGGACGAGGTGCTAGCTCGTTGTGAGGAAACCAACCTAGCTCTTAGTTGGGAGAAATGCCACTTTATGGTTACCGAAGGCATTGTTCTTGGTCATAGGATCTCTAAGCTGGTATAGAAGTTAATTGTGCCAAGCTCGAAACCATCGCCAGTTTGCCGCCGCCGACCTCGGTCAAGACAGTTGAAGCTTCCTCGGTCATGCTGGATTCTACCGTAGATTCATCAAAGACTTCTCCAAGATCACTCTCCCAATGACGAAGCTTCTTGAGAAGGATGTTCCTTTCGTTTTTGATAAAGCTTGTCTTGCAGCCTTTGAGACTTTGAAGACTAGACTCACCACCGCACCGATCCTTACAACACCAGATTGGAATCTTCCATTCGAGATCATGTGCGATGCTAGTGACTTCACTGTTGGTGCGGTTCTTGGTCAGAGAAAGGAGAAGAGATTTCATCCTATCTATTTTGCTAGCAAGACGCTTAATGATGCTCAAAGGAACTACACTACTACAGAGAAAGAGCTTCTAGCTATCGTTTTCTCCTTTGATAAGTTCAGACGGTACCTGGTTCTTTCACACACCATCGTCTATACAGATCATGCTGCTCTGCGCCATCTGTTAGCCAAACAGGACTCGAAGCCACGTCTCATCCCGTGGATCCTTCTTCTTCAAGAGTTCGACATAGAGATTAAAGACAAGAAGGGAGCTGAGAACCTGGCAGCCGATCACCTCTCACGACTCGAGGAATCACAGACAGGTAAGTCTACTATTACCCCTATCAATGATTTGTTCCCTGATGAGTTGTTGCGTGTCAAAATTTATGAATAGGTTAACAGCATAGCTATCGAGCCCTGGGCAATCCCTCACGCTCAAGAGCTGAGTAACACAGCCGATTCAGAAGAGCCCTGGTATGCCACCCTGGCTAATTATCTCTCTCACGGTGTCGTACCTCCTGAGCTGGATTATAATGCACGTAAGAAGCTCTTCAAAGAGGCCAAGTCATACTTCTGGGATGAGCCGTTCTTATACCGTATTAGTATTGACGGAATGATCCGAAGATGTGTCTCCTACATCGAAGCGGCTGACATCATGCGTAAGTGCCATGAAGGCCAGTTTGGAGGACACTTTGGCGGCAACCGCACTGCAAGAAAGGTACTTGAAACTGGTTTTTACTGGCCTTCAATCTTCAGTGATTGCGATGCTTTTGCTCATCATTGTGATGCGTGCCAACGATCAGGTAACATCTCTAACCGTAATGAGATGCCCCAAATTGTTTCTTTAACTGTTGAAATCTTTGATGTTTAGGGAATTGATTATGTTTCTAAATGGGCTGAAGCTGAAGCTCTACCCACTAACGATTCAAGAGTGGTGGGTTGTTTCCTTACCCGTCTTTTCACGCGTTTTGGTTAACCACGCTTCATCATAAGCGATAGGGGTACCCACTTCCATGGACATTTCGACCGGGTGTGCAAACGCTTTGGCGTCATCCACCGAATGTCCACAACTTGCCATCCTCAGGCTAATGGTCAGGCAGAAGTGACAAACCATGAGCTCAAGAGGATTCTTGATAGGACAGTTGGCCGGTCCCGCAGGACTGGTCATCTAAGCTCAATGATGTCTTATGGGCTTATCGAACTGCCTACAAGACTCCCATCGGTACCTCACCGTATCAGCTGGTCTATGGCAAGGCATGCCATTTGCCAGTTGAGCTTGAGCACAAGGCGTTTTGGGCTAATAAAGAGTTGAATATGAGCCATGCAGTAGTAGGTAATAAGCGCCATGACCAGATCACTGAGCTTGAAGAACACCGTCTCCATGCGTATGAGAGCACGAAGCTTTACAAGGAGCGCACGAAGAGAATTCATGACTCTCAATTAAAGACGATCAAGCAGTTCTACACTGGAGATGAAGTCCTCTTGTATAACTCTCGATTGAAACTCTTCCCGGGTAAACTGATATCCCGATGGTCCCGCCCTTACACCGTTGTGCAGCAGACATCCTTGGGCAGCGTCTTAATTAAATTGCATGATCAAGAGCCGTTTATGGTCACCGGTCACAGGCTGAAGAGGTATCTGCAGGGATTAGCTGTTTCGTTCATCGACGTGCACTACTTTACGTCAGAACCATAACACGAATCCAGGTATCGTCCAGCTCACAGACGTTAAACAAGAGCGCTTCGTGGGAGGCAACCCACGGCTGGAGTCAGTTTGTTTTCTTTTCGAGTCATTTTTTTTCCTTTTAAAACCCTTTTGAAAAAAAAAGCTGGCCTAATTTTCAAACGAGTTTTCACCGAAAACTCAGGTTTAAAACTAACCTGATCCTCCTGTTTCTCGCCACCGAAGAGTTCTCGCCGAAAACCCAGTCTTCTCGCCTAAAATTTTTGGATTTCTAAAGGATTTTTTGCCAAAAATTCACACAGTTTTTCGCCGAAAATTTGGTGCTTTTTCACCGACTATTTAAACTTGTTTCAACTTCTGTTTTCGCGAAACCCCCCCAGCCGATTTTCGCCGAACTCCTCTCTCTTTTGAACACCAGAGACTGCCGCCGCCAAAACCCGCCACCCTTTTCCTTGCTTGTCTTCCAGTTCAAACCCTAGAGTCGGAGCTCCACAGCTTCGGTCCCACCCGAACGAGTTGTTCAAGCTTTTCGTCGATTTCCCAGATTTCCATTCGTTTTCTCGAGTCATGTCTTCACGGTTAGTTGTTTAGCCCTTGATTTTGAATCTTTTGGCTTTTTGACTTTCGGTTTTCGGCATGGTTGAATTTGGTTGATGATGTGTGAATTTCAACTCACAACATTCAAGGTCGTATTCCACGGGGTTCTCTCAATGGCCACTACTCACATTCCTCGTAGACGGTCTATTCATTTGAAAGGAGTTTTGGTTTGAAATAGAAATTAAAAACTTGAAGGAAACTAAAAAAAAAGAAAAATAAAGTGGTGCAAATCAAAGACAAAGGGGGTTCTCTTGGTGGGTAGTTTCATCATGCTCAAGAGGACTAATTGAACAAACAAGTCAATCAAGATCGAGTTTGCATTTGGATGACCATGCATTTCACTTCTATAGACTCAGTGCACTCTCGTAGCACCAAATCCCTATCCTAATACCACTCAACTTAGGCTCTCGCTCTCAAGCTAAGTGAAAAAGGATGCATTCTTAGTGTTTGATGAAATGCCAAGACACAAGACCCTCTCTTAAGACTCTATGACCACAAGGCTAGGCACAACACTCTCATATCAATGCTCTAACACTAAGAGATTCACCAAAAAGCCTTTTCAAACTCAATTGAATGAAAATCCACATGCACACCAAGTGTTCGATAAAATGCCCAAGAGAGAAATCAAGTGAAAATGATTGAAATAAGATGATCTAATCTCTTAGAACACACTCACTTCAATCCCTAGACCTACAATCTATGCAATCCAAGCACTCTCATGCATCAAATCACATTGAATGGACCAAATTAAGCAAACATGGCATAAAATGGCATTAAGAACAAGTCTAGGAATCATCCTCATACAACCAAGATCAATCATGGCAAGTTCTATACAATCATCCCTCTATCATAGCACAACTAATCTACCCATCCAAGATGAACCCTAGAAACTCAGCCACACATGGCCAAGGGAGTAAAGAGAAAAGAAGGAAGAATGGTCACCAAGAACACCATGGATGAATCCTTGAGATGATCTTCACTTCTCCACTTGTAAGCACTTCTCCCAAGGTTTGTTGGCTTCAATCCTAGCTCCAATGGCTTCAAATTGCTCCAAAAATGTGTTCAAGGGTTTGAGGGTTCGTGGGTATGTGTTTGGGGTTCAAAAGAGATGAAAGAATTCCCCAAAATGGCCAAAAACAAGAATATTTATAGTGCAGGGGACAGTGCACGGCGTGCACCCCTGCACGGCATGCACCCTGCACGGCGTGCACCCCTGCACTCTGCAGAAAGCTCGATCTTGTAATGCTCATATCTCCCTCGTCCGGACTCCAAATGACCTCCCGTTTGCTCCTATGCGCTCCTTGTCATCCGTACTTTGATGCCATAACCTGAAAATGCACAGAGGCAACTCCAATAGACCACGAATTTGGCTCCAAAGTGGCAACCGGACAACAAAATGACACTTTGCACAAAACTTCAATAAAAGCATATAAGTCATGTCATTTCACGAATAAACACGGGCATTTCAAAGGTCATTCATAAGCTTAAAATGCACTAATTAAATTCACATCAAATTCCCCTACGACTAAGCTTTGCTTGTCCTCAAGCAAATGAATTAGAAAACATCCAAGTTCACAAATGACAAGTTCGGTCCATTGAGATTCAAGCAATCACAATTTAGCTTAAACTGTTCCACGAACAAACTAAACCTACACATGCAAGAACATCAACCAAACAAGTCTAAACCTCACTAATCTCTGCACACTTCAAGTAGTGGTTGATTGGGACACAGCAAAACCGACCACGACAACACCAACTCTAATCAAAAGGACTTCAAATTGGGACATGGATCGCAAGTGGTGAGTGATTATGATGTGGCTATCGACTCGACTTCATCCGCTTCTAGATCCGCACTTTACAAAACTCTGGCTAGGATCAAGGGCTACATTTGAGAACTCTTTTTCTTTCTCTTTTTTTCCTTACTGCATACTAGTGCTCGATTCAACACTTCACTTAGGTGTTGAACCTGCCTAGCTCACAGCCTTTGCCCTTTTGCTTAGTGCTCAACCCGACACTTCACTTAGGTGCCGAGCTTGCCTAGCTTTTCTTTTGAGCATTTTTTTTTTTTCAATTTAGCCACTTGATCCTTAGCCCCTTACAACTTCCATACAAGATTTCGAATTGGATTCCGTCTAATCTCAAGCCACAATCACGAAGGATCAAAAAGGGTAAAGAAAGACATGGAAAAGGGTGAAAATTCTGATTGCCTTCATCATCTTAGACCGGTGTTATCGAGCGGTACAAAAACACGTATCAAACCAATCAACCAACATGCAAGAGTGATAAAATCTCAGTTCTGGCCCAGACTCATTTGATATTAGTGCTAACATGCTGGTTATAGGTTCTAAGCAGGACAGTCTAAACGTCATTGTGAAAACTTGAAGTCACTTAGACACCAAAAGTCAAGAACCGAACGATTCTACAATAGAGGAATTCGACATTCAATTAAGATCATGCAACACATCAAAACATAGCTTTAGACTTCTACCGACAAATAATCACACCAAACCTCAAACTCCCCTACGACTAACATGAGCATTGTCCTCAATGATCAAGAGAGAGAGAGGATAAGGTGGAACGAATATACCGCGCGGTGAAGAAGAGAAGCCGGAGATGGAATCCCGGGTCAAGTAACCTGTTCAGGACGAGGACCTGAATCAGGGGTACCTGTAGAAAACAAGGGAGGGCACACCACTCAAACACAACCCATAGTCGACAAGATGAGAGTACGGATGAGATGTGTGATCCAACAACATGACAAGTGCAAAGCCAGAAGTGAAAAGAGAAAATCAAAGTCAAACACAACAAAACATGCAGTCATAAACAGAAATAAAAGAAAGGGAAAATCCAAAGTCCTGAGAAGTGGTGAGTGATCCTGTGGCTCTCAGTGGGGTGGTGGTCGTGGGTGTCCAGGCCACTGTGACCATGGATGGTAGCCGTCAAACGGGGGAGGCGGTGGAAAGTCTGCCCAAGTGCTGGAGGGGCCGGACTCAGAGTGGAAGCTCTCCTGGTAGTAGTAGGACTGATGCTGCTGCCAGTACTGAGAATGCTGAATCTGAGTAATCTGGATACCCTGAAACTGCTGAACCTCATGCACCTGAGCAAGCTGCTGTCCATAGAACTGCTGGCTCTCAAAGTCCCTAGCGTTGTACGCCTCTAGGTTCTGAACTCTCCTGTTAAGATCCTGTATCGCCGCACTGTCTCTCCTCTGTCCCTCACGAATATCCTCCACTACGGTCGTGAGGCGACCCATCCCCGAGATAAGCTCATGAAGCGAAGTAGGGTCGATCTCTACATCCTCCTCATCACTGTCATCATCTGAGACCCGACAAGTCGGAACCAGAAGGTCTGTGATCTGAGCTGTAGGTAGGACAATCCTCAAGAGAACTGGTCGAGGCTCGACAAATGCTGGAGCAGGACCAAAAGCATCAAGGCACTCATACCCGCGCACCAACCTGGTCACAAATCCTCCTCCCAGCAGAACACGAATAGTGTCATTAGCTTGTATCTGAAGGAGGGCTCCTAGCACTAAATCACCTAGATGCAGCTTGATGCCCCTCTCCAAGCAATAAAAGAGAAACAAATCTCTGACTGAGACTACACCTGGAGAGGAGGATGACTTCCTGTGGGTGATGGAGTGCCGGAAGAAGTGATGGAGGAGCTTCAGCATAGGCCGATTCACTTCTGTGACCTTGGATGAGCGAGCTGAATAACCTCTAGTCCTCGGTGCAATTTCCTTGAAGAATGCACTCTTGGCGTCCCCCGCAAGAGAAGATATGAGAGCCAACCCAGAGAGCTCGCCACTTTGAACCTTCACCCACTCATAGAACCCAAGGCGGTATCCAAACTCGTCAATGGAGCACACACGCGCCATCCCGCCGAGCCTGAAGCGCACACAAACCTCACTAGTGGTCTCGTGACACTCCACGGTGAGAGTGCTCAAGAACTCCTTTGTAGGCCACTCATACGCCCTCTCGTCAACCTCCAAGAGCGGCCAAATGCCGGCTCCATCAGCCAAAGTCTTCAAAGCATCCAACCAACCATCATGACTCTGCAACCCCTCAAAATCAAATCTACCCTGCCTCGCCACGGGCCATCTCGCCATAACCTGATAACGACTGTAAGCCCGATCTCTGGGGTCGAAGTCGAAGATCCTCTGAACCACTGACTCAGGAGGGTCGACGCCACGAGGAGCTGGAGGCGGCGAAGGCGACCGTGGTGGAGGAGCAGAAGACTCCCCAGTTTGTCCCTTCCGCTTCTTGGAAGCTGGTGCCTTGGATCGCTTGGGGGCGGAGGATGAAGAAGCGGCTTTACCCTTAGGAGGCATCCTGCAAAAGAAGTGCAAACAAAGAATCAATCAAAAAGGCTACACTTCTAAGACAAACCCTATCAAGGCGTCTAATCATAACACATGATCAAAACATTGAGCACAACATTGAGCACGATTCAAGATCATCAAGTTCAAGTGCAACAACCTATGCTAGCAAAAATCAAATCATTGAAATCCACAGTTAAGCAAAAGGCATGCATAATGGATCAAAAACACGAATCAAGAACATATAAGCCTAAGTCCACACAATGTAAGGAGGAATACATAAAAATTAAACCAATGAGTGGTGATAAACCACACCCCTCCTCACATAAAGAATGGAATTCAGCCCCTGAATTCAGAACCTGTAGAAACAAAAGACACATCACAAAGATAGGCACGGAGTAGGATCACAAGTCAAACACTAACAACCACACCTAACTCCACCATTCAAATAAATCACGATAAAACAACATTCTGCCCCC
This sequence comes from Linum lewisii, assembly GCA_034768395.1. Classification (NCBI taxonomy): domain Eukaryota; kingdom Viridiplantae; phylum Streptophyta; class Magnoliopsida; order Malpighiales; family Linaceae; genus Linum; species Linum lewisii. Next base: position 38,351,502 of record CM068299.1, read on the forward strand.
ATCAAGCCACCACTAATCCTTTGCAACCATCCACCAATCAAGAATAATCAAATCAGCCACCAATCAAGAACAATCAATCAATCTCACAAAGCCAAAATCGGCTCAACAATGGACACAAGCAACGCCATAACCCCAAACCTGCTCACAAGAAACCAAGCAAATCCCATACCCTAAACTAAGCAACCAAATCACACCCCTCACATCAAAATCCTAACAATCAAAATCAAAGCCCAACTCCACAAATCAAAGCAAGCCTACAATATCAACATTCAATCAAACCACACAACCAACTGCCAACTAACTCAAGCAACCAAATCAGAAAAGACAAGCCAAAAGAAACCTGAGATTGGGGCAGGGCGGAATGGAAAGATGGCGGAATTGAGTGGCGGCTGGAGTGGGAGAAGGGAGCCGGCGGGCAGGAGTTGGTGGCGGGCAGGGCTGGGCAGATGGGCGGCCGGAGCTGGGGGTCGGGTGAGTGGGCTGGCAGGAGTTGGCGGCGGGCTGTTGGAGTGGTGGCGGGTTGGTTGGAGTCGGCGGCAGGGCAGATGGCGTTGGTGGGGCGCGGCGGGATGAGTCGGCTGGTGTACGGGCGGCGGCGGCTGGTGTACGGGCGGCGGCGGCTGGAGCTGGTCGGTGTGGTGGCGTCGGGCGGTTGATTGGAGTCGGCGGGAGATTGAGAGAGACGGGTGTTTGGCTGGGGGAGTCGAGGAAAGGGGATAAGGGGGGTTGGGTTTAGTTGGGTGGGTCAGCCGGGTCGGGTGAGTGGGTCGGTTGGTTCGGGTGGGTGAGTAGGCTGGCTGGTGGGTGGGTTGGGTCGGATCAGCTGGGTCAAGTGAGTTGGGTGAATCAAAACCAAACCGAACAATGACTCAAACCAGAAAATCAAGAATCAGATGACTCAACCACTGACCAAACCGAAACAATGTAAAGGGAAAGATCAGGTGCACGGCGTGCAAGTGTGCACGGCGTGCAGGGTGCACGGCGTGCATGGATGCACGGCGTGCATCAAGCAGCTGAAATTTTTTTTCGAACCTCCTGGACAGCACGTGCACCAAACCGTGCACGGTGCACGGCGTGCAGTGGTGCACGGCGTGCACCTTGGAGCTGAAAAACAAATTTTCACCTTGACGAAAAACGACCAAAACACCGTCAAATCAACCCAAAACGGACCCCGAACTTCAGAATTTCAACGCCTACGAGACCACAAAGGACACCACAACAACTCAAGGACCTTGAACACCACAAAAACACACAATCATGCAAGCAAATCAAGAAGAAAAGAAATGAAAAACACTCGGGTTGCCTCCCGAGAAGCGCTTGTTTAACGTCTTAAGCTCGACGAAGCACACGGACCAGCTAAGTAAAACCATCCCAACTCATTACCTCTTTGAAATCGAAGTCATTACCTTGGCATGGCACACGGAACTTGAATTGAACCTTACCGACTTTGGGAGGTGTGAGCTCGGATTTCCCAGATGATGAAGTGTGAGCAATGGAGAAGGGGCCAAACCACTTGGAGTGAATTCTCTCATCGGGTGGCTTCTTAGTCTTGCTAGTCTCACCCATCGGTGCGGCTTCCTTGCCCTTCTCGGGTGGCTTCTCCACACCTTTCTTCTTAGCCTTAGGTGGAGTCTTTTGAAGCACGAAAGGTGGAGCCTCCTTTACTTCATCCTTTTTCTCCTGCACATCACTAAGAGCAAACAACTCCGCAAGACTATGACGGACAAGGTTAGTGCTATTAGTAGCCGAAGTAAGCTCATGCGGATTCTTAGGATCATGATGACTAGCATAAGACAAAGTAAACTCCATGCCATTTGAACGGTCAAAGATCATGCATTCATTATCAACCCTAAGTGTAAGTTTACCACCGTAGACATCAATCAAAGCATGAGAGGTTGCTAAGAAAGGTCGTCCTAAAATCAAAGGCACATCGGTATCACCCAAAGCATCTAGAATAACAAAATCCACAAGGAATTCAAAAGCACCAACCTTAACCAACACATCTTCGACAATACCACGAGGGGATGTCACAGATTTATCCGCTAATTGAACATTCATTTGAGTTGGTTTTAGTTTCCCTAGGCCTAACTTCTTAAACATGCAATATGGCATAACATTGATACTAGCACCCAAATCGGCTAAGCCTCTACTTATTGCATGTTCACCAATAGTGCAAGGAATAGTAAAGCTACCTGGATCCTTAAGCTTTTCCGGTGGCCTCTTAGAGAGAATGGCGGAGCATTGTTCGTTGAGCTTTGCCGAAGTCACATCCGTAAGCTTGCGTTTGTTGGTGAAGATCTCTTTCATGAACTTTGCATATTGAGGCATCTTTGTAATTGCTTCCCCAAAAGGCATTGTAAATTGCACCTTGTCAAGAATCTCAACAAACCTTTTGAAGTCCTTTTCCATGGAATCCGCCTTCAAGCGAGAAGGATAAGGTGGCTTAGGCTTGTACGGAGGTACAACCGGTGCGGGAGGAGAGACCGGAGTAGCACTCGCCGTAGCCTCTTGAGAACCAACCTTATTGGTCATCTTAGAAGCTTCTTTAGCCTTGGCTCCTCTATCTTTAACTTCAATCTTATCCGTGTCATCATCGGAGTCAACATCTTCAACTATAACCAAATCATCATCTTGAGCACTTACCACCTTAGGTATGGCATCTTGTACTTGCTTACCACTCCTCAAAGTTACCATCATAAGCTCCTCGGGAACCTTGGGGTTGACCTCGGTGTTGGAGGGTAGGCTACCCTTTGGTCTCTCCGAGAGTGCCTTAGATATTTGACCCACTTGAGTATTCAAATTGGTAATTGAAGCTTCTTGATTCATGATAAGTTGAATCATTGCCGCATTGGTGTCTTCTTGGGAGATTGTAGAACCACCCTCTTTGTTTTGAGAAGGCTTGGTGAAACCGGGCGGCCCATTACCCTTATGATTATACATCCCCGGTGGATTAGAACCTTGCTCACCACCTTGGTTACCTTGATTGTACCCCTTGTAACCTTGGAATCCTCCTTGATTACCTTGGTTGTAACCCTTGTTATAACCACCACTTTGATTACCTTGGCCTTGGTACCCTTGGTTAGGCTTGTTGTACCCACCTCCTTGGTTCCAAGGACGGTTGTAGTTACCCCCTTGATAGTTCCCTTGAGGGTTGAAGTTACCATGGAATCCTTGACCTTGTGCAAAGCTTACTTCCTCAATGTTTTCATCTTGGTTAGGCTCAGAAGTAGCGGAAGGGCATACATTTACATCATGGCCTTGGCCTCCACAACACTCACAACAAAGCACCGAGGCAACCGGTGGATTACCCAAATGAGATGATGAAGCCTTAGGGGGATGCTTAGGTATACTAAGATTACTTACTTGAGAGGCCATGGCATCAATCTTGGACATAAGGAGAGCAATCATGGGATCATCTTCATCTTGGTGCCCCGGTAACTTAGGCTTCTTCCCATAGCTAGACGAATCCTTTGGTGCATCAACACTTACGGCCCGAGAGTCATAGTGAGTGTCGCTTCCATACTTAGACTTAGGAGGTTGTTGTCGAGACCAACTCCTTGTCTTGTTGGCCATCTCCGCGAAGAGTTCTAGAGCATCTCCGGGAGTGAGCATCCTTAAATCACCTCCGGCGGCTTGGTTGATCATCCTTGTATTCTCAAAATCAAGGGACCTAGCAAAGATGTCCGCCAAGCTCCATTCGGCAAAGTTGTGATGAGGACAAGACCGAAGAAGGGCTTGGAACCGATTCCAAGTCTCATGGAAGAGCTCTCCTTGTGTTGTGGGAAGTGGTTGATGCGGTCTCGGATTGCATCCGTCATATAGGGAGGAAAGAACTCTTCAAGGAAAGCTTCGGCTAGGCCCTCCCATGTGGTGAAAGCTCTACTCGGTTGATTCTCCAACCATGACTTAGCTCTACCTTTGAGTGAGAAAGGAAAGAGCCGGAGTCTCACACAATCCGGGTGAACTTGGTCATTCTTGACCGTGTCACATATCTCCAAGAAGTCCTTGAGATGCCTAGATGGACATTCACCATCAATGCCATTGAACACCACTCCATTTTGAACCATTTGGATCATATTAGGCTTGAGCTCAAAGTTCCTAGCATTGACGGGTCTTCGAACAATGCTAGAGGCTGCCCCTTCAAGAGTAGGACGAGCATAATCCGCCAAGGTACGTCTTGCACCCCTTTGTGAGTGATCATCATTGGTATGGTGAGAATGCTCCGAAAGGTTGTCTTCATCTTCATGGTGAGACATGTTGTTGCGTGTGGAGCTATGAACCAAATGAGAGGGAGAGAAGGTTGGTGGCTCAATCACTTGCGCAAGACCTTGAAGTCGTGCTTGAAGACGAGTGAGTCGCCTCATGCACTAGTACAAGATACCTACAAACAAGCACAATAAATACACCCAAGTAATACGACAATGCAGAATAACAAAACCAAACAACAAGTAAAAGGAAGCAAAAACTAAATTGGAAGGAAGTGAATAGATCGGTCTACTACTAAATGCTTTCAAAGGAATGAGAGAGTCCCCGGCAACGGCGCCAAAAACTTGATGTGTGAATTTCAACTCACAACATTCAAGGTCGTATTCCACGGGGTTCTCTCAATGGCCACTACTCACATTCCTCGTAGACGGTCTATTCATTTGAAAGGAGTTTTGGTTTGAAATAGAAATTAAAAACTTAAAGGAAACTAAAAAAAAAAGAAAAATAAAGTGGTGCAAATCAAAGACAAAGGGGGTTCTCTTGGTGGGTAGTTTCATCATGCTCAAGAGGACTAATTGAACAAACAAGTCAATCAAGATCGAGTTTGCATTTGGATGACCATGCATTTCACTTCTATAGACTCAATGCACTCTCGTAGCACCAAATCCCTATCCTAATACCACTCAACTTAGGCTCTCGCTCTCAAGCTAAGTGAAAAAGGATGCATTCTTAGTGTTTGATGAAATGCCAAGACACAAGACCCTCTCTTAAGACTCTATGACCACAAGGCTAGGCACAACACTCTCATATCAATGCTCTAACACTAAGAGATTCACCAAAAAGCCTTTTCAAACTCAATGAATGAAAATCCACATGCACACCAAGTGTTCGATAAAATGCCAAGAGAGAAATCAAGTGAAAATGGTGAAATAAGATGATCTAATCTCTTAGAACACACTCACTTCAATCCCTAGACTACAATCTATGCAATCCAAGCACTCTCATGCATCAAATCACATTGAATGGACCAAATTAAGCAAACATGGCATAAAATGGCATTAAGAACAAGTCTAGGAATCATCCTCATACAACCAAGATCAATCATGGCAAGTTCTATACAATCATCCCTCTATCATAGCACAACTAATCTACCCATCCAAGATGAACCCTAGAAACTCAGCCACACATGGCCAAGGGAGTAAAGAGAAAAGAAGGAAGAATGGTCACCAAGAACACCATGGATGAATCCTTGAGATGATCTTCACTTCTCCACTTGTAAGCACTTCTCCCAAGGTTTGTTGGCTTCAATCCTAGCTCCAATGGCTTCAAATTGCTCCAAAAATGTGTTCAAGGGTTTGAGGGTTCGTGGGTATGTGTTTGGGGTTCAAAAGAGATGAAAGAATTCCCCAAAATGGCCAAAAACAAGAATATTTATAGTGCAAGGGACAGTGCACGGCGTGCACCCCTGCACGGCGTGCACCCCTGCACGGCGTGCACCTCTGCACGGCGTGCACCCCTGCACTCTGCAGAAAGCTCGATCTTGTAATGCTCATATCTCCCTCGTCCGGAGTCCAAATGACCTCCCGTTTGCTCCTATGCGCTCCTTGTCATCCGTACTTTGATGCCATAACCTGAGAATGCACAGAGGCAACTCCAATAGACCACGAATTTGGCCCCAAAGTGGCAACCGGACAACAAAATGACACTTTGCACAAAACTTCAATAAAAGCATATAAGTCATGTCATTTCACGAATAAACACGGGCATTTCAAAGGTCATTCATAAGCTTAAAATGCACTAATTAAAGTCACATCAGTTGACTTTTTGGATTTTCCTCAATTTGCGTGTTTGCTATTTCGGTGTCATTTGGCTACACTTTGGCAATACCTCTTGATCTATTTTGCCTCATGAATCGATTTCTAAGCTATCGTGCTAATAAATTCTCTCGTGCTCTATGTTTGCCGTTGTTTTGCCTTGTGCTCTGCCCTATGACGAATTACAGCTTGTTTCATGCTTGCTTGATTGAATGCCGTTTTCTGCCCTACGTGCTGACCTTTCCTTTGCTGCTATGTTTCGATTCGGTGATCTCTCGGTTAATTTGCTTGCCCCCACTTTTCAACCTAAGTGTGGGGTAGGATTCTTGTCTTCTAATTCTGGTCTCCCCAAAGTTGTGTTTTACAGGGCTACAAAGCGCTTCAAGACCACCAGTGCAGATAGAGCGCAGCGATCCTCGGCTCGTCAGAACAGGGCTCCACCTCCAAACCGCCTACCCCATCTGCACCGGTACCGGCGGTTGTGAAGGTCGCCCCACTGGTTGTACCGGCCCCTGTGATTCCTATCTCCGGTGCTCCTACACCCGCCAATGGAGCCTTACATCGTTTCATCGCTACTTTTGAGCCACACCAACTGGAGGTATATCAGAAGATAAAGGACATTCCTCCGGCCAAGATGGCAGTGCTCTCCCTTGACAGTCTCAAGAACCACAATCCGGCTTGGCACTCCACCGTCGACCTCGCTCTCACCAAGGTCGGCCTGCGATCCCTGACCACTCTTGGTTCGCCCTACCTTCTGGTCGCTCTCCATGAGTTCTGGAGCTCTTTTGAGCGCCACGTGCCAATACCCAACAGTCGCCAGAAGTTTGTTTCCTTCCGCCTCGGCGGTGTTCGATATGAGAAGACCGTCAATGAGTTTGCCCTCTTGCTCGACCCCTTTGCCGCTACCCAAGACGCCGCCCTTGGGTTCACAGACGTCTACTCCATCACGCGTGACCCTTACCCTGCAGTATGGAAATGGGTCTCCAGCCAATCGGAGGTCGAGCCTATCGTCAACCCCACGGTAGGTGACATTATTCACCCAATTCTTAAACTCTTACATTATGTTTGGATGCAGTCTTTGTGTTATTGCAGCAAGACGAGCCGTCACCATGTTTCCTTAGAGGAACTCGTGCTGTTCTGTGCTGTTGAGGAGGAGGGAAATCTCCACATAGGATGGTGGCTCGCGAGATTCTTCCACAAACGCACTACCACCAAGAAACTTCCTTCTGAGCTTCCTGGCGGAACCTTCATATCCTGTCTGATCGACAACCTACAGATCAGCGACAAATGGGGCCCTGATATACCTCGCGTCCAGATTGAGCAGCTCGGTGCTGAGTTCGCCATCGCACGAGGCATCGATTTCGGGTGCAGTCTCGACGAGTACATTATGCCTAGCTCACCACGACTGGAGCCTACACGGCCAGTCGCAACCCCGGTGCCTCACGTGCCTCTCCTAGAGCTGCCGACTCCACCTCAGTCACAGATGCCCGACAAGATTACCGAGAGGCTGGCGCGCATTGAGCAATGGCAGCTTGACTACTCTACTGGTTCGCTTCAATGGCAGAAGGATCGAGTGGCGCATGAGGAGACGCAGAATGCGCGATGGGCTGCCTTGCAACAGTTCATGGCCAACCAAGCAGCCATGCATAGGGATGAGCTCGCATGGCGACAACAGATGGAGCAGCAACTTGGCATTTCACCTATCCCGACCTCACTCCACCTCCACCTCCACCTCCACCTCCACCTCCACCTCCACCTTCGGAACAGTGATCAGGTTGTTTCTATCCTTTCCATTCTCTTCTTTCTTCTTTTCGAGTTTCGATCCAATTTTTTCTGTGTGGATCCGGGGCACTTATCCCGGTATCCTTTTGATCTTTTTGTTGTTTGTGTTTTGTAGGATCTTGAGTAGCTACTCCGCTCCGCTCCGCTCCGGACTCTCCGCGTTCATCCACTACACCACCCATCACCTTCCAGGTTCTTCGTATCTCTCAACCTCCTTTTAGTCCTGTGAGGACACAGAACAGTTTAAGTGTGGGGTAGGATGTTAGGATTACGCATGATCTTGCTTGATTTTCTGTGATTCTATGGTGCAATTTTGAATCCCTCTAGAATAAAATTGCTCAATTCATGACTTGTGATGTTAAATTGACTTCAACTTTGAACAATGACGTCTAGACTGTTCCACTTAGAACCTGTAACCAACGTGTCAGAACTAATATCAAACAAGTCTAGGTTAGCATAGATCATAAATCACTTCTTTAGTTGAAACTTGAATCAATTGACCTATTAATGACAAAGCTCGATAACACCATTCTAAGTTGATAAATGCTAGCTTCTCCCATGTTTTTTACTCCATATTTGTTCACCTGTGATTGTGGCTTGAGATTAGACAGAAAACCAATTTGAAATCTTGTGTAAAAAGTTATAATTAGCTTGGATCAAGCGGCTAAATTGTTAAATCAAGCAAATGGGTTGTTCAAAGCAATTGTCGAGTTCTTCAAGTGCTGAAATTAAAGCTAGGCAAGCCCGACACCTAAGTGAAGTGTTCGGGCTGAGCACTAGCATAGGCACAAATACTGTGAGCTAGGCAGGTCCAACACCTAAGTGAAGTGTTTGAATTGAAGGAAGAAGTTGTGCTTGAAATAAATTGTTGGTTAAAGCGATCCTAGCTAGAACATGTAACGTACAGATCTAGAAACGGATGAAGTCGAGTCAATAGCCACATCACTTTTCCCACCTCCGCATCCACATCATGGCTAGAGCTTAAAGTCTTTTTGATTAGAATTGGTGTTATCGAAGTCGGTTAACTATGATTAATTGTTTCGCCAAGAAACGAGTTTTGCTGAAACCACTACTTGAAGTGTGCAGAAATTAGTAAGATCGAAAACTTGTTTGGTGGATGTTCTTGCATGTGTAGGTCACTCTTTCTACGTGGAACAGTCTAAATCAAATCGTTAGAAATTGAATCTCAGTTTGATCTCGTGTCAGTTGTGAATTTGAGTGTGTTCTATTTCAGTTTGTTTGAGGACAAGCAAAAGCTTAAGTGTGGGGTATTTTGATGACACTCGATTTAACGTGATTATCAACCTCATTTAAGCGACATTTCCTTGCTTACGACAAGGTTTTTAGGGTAGAATAGTGAATATTCACTCAAGTGCTCTATCTCGTGCCATTTGTGTTACCTTGGCCCGTTTCGGGTCTATTTGATGATTTTCTAGTGTTTTCATGTTAGCACAGGTTTTTGCCATCAAATATAGTAGCCAAGGACGTATCTAAAGCATTGGAACCCTGAAGAATCGCACCTGAATCAACCAGAGAAGTCAATCAAGTCAACACAATCCTGCTCCAATTTACACATATGTTTTCGGCGAAAAAGTCCTTGAGTTTTCGCCGAAAACTCAAGAGGAAATTGGCAGTTCTTCACAAGAGGAAGTTTTCGGCGAAAACTGAGAAGTTTTCGCCGCAAACCCCAAGCTATTTCAACCAGAAGAAACAGACGGAACAAGCCAACATTTCAATGGGAGTTTTCGCCGAAAACTCCCCAACTTTTCGGCGAAAACTTGAGCTGTTTCCAGCTGAACCGCGGTTAGGTTTAAATACAAAAATCGGCGGCTGAAACTGGGGGAGCTCATAAATTACACTTTGGACGAAAATCCAAGACGGAGACTAGAGGGAGGAAGAGTGAAAAAAGAGTTCGAGGAGTCAGGAACGGATCGTGACGCCATCCTTCCATCTCGGAGAACTAGTGCTAGGAGTTGAAAATTCAGCAGATTGAAGCTGCAAGGATTCATCAAAATTAGGTTCTACAATTCTTCTCTGTCTTTCCTACCTGAGATGTATTCTTTGTTCTTCTTCGATTCTTCTGTATTGATATGTGCCTTTCGTATTGATATGTGCCTTTCGTTCTTCTTCGATTCTTCTGTATTAGATTCTTGTTAAGCTAAGGATAGAAGCGAACGCTCGCCTTACTTTAAAACACCAAATCAAGCAATTAACCTATTCATTGGAATGTGCCTTTCGTAGGAACCAGTTAGGGTTAATCCACTTCAAGAGTAACTCATAAATCACTAGTAATTGCACCAGTTAGTTAAGTCGTTGCAAGAGGCGACCGTACCTGGGCGACTAATTAATCTTGGTAGCTAGATCGGATAGAGCGAACGTTCGCCAGTCTTAAACCTAAGGGTCAGGACTTATGGTGGTGTCTGTGAACTGAATGAACTAGAATCGAAAATCGATGGTCTATTGACTGCCAATGCTCTGGTGATCTATGGGGGATTCGAAGTCTAAGCTCGCATGTCGTCTGTCAAAGTCAATCAATCAATCTCGATTATTTCTGCTTTTAATTTTTCATTTCTTTCAATTTGCTTATTAGTATAGAAGTCATGGAACTCACACCACGCACTACGTGTTCAACTTTGAGTAAAATTTGCCAACATATTTGAGTAAGCAAGTAGAAGAGGCCCGTGGAATACGATCTACCCTAGCTTCTAGCTTGATAGTTATTTGATACCCTGTTTTACAGTTCATCAAATACTAACTGTTCAATTTGTTTTCTTGTCCTTGTTTCATAGTTTTCTATATGTCCCTGCCCCCCATACTAGAGAAAGGTTGGCATCTAGGCTATCTGAGTGTCTTCTGGACTAGAATATTGACAGTAAGTTGTCCACAATTACTCTTGACAACTGTACTACAAATGATGCATTGATAGATTTTGTTAAGAAGAAGCTAGTGCTGACTAATTTGATTAAGAATGGTTCACTAGTTCACATGAGGTGTTCTGCTCATATCCTCAATCTAATTGTTAAGGATGGACTGGACGTTATAAAGGAAGGAATTGAGAAAATTAGGTGTAGTGTCTTGTACTGGACTTGCACACCAAGGAGAGTAGAAAGATTTCATGATATTGCTAAGCATTTAAAAATGCATGTGGATAATAAGTTGGTGTTAGATTGCCCCACTAGGTGGAATTCTACTTACGACATGCTTTCCGTTGCCATTCGGTATAAGGGTGTGTTCTTTCGTTTGAAGCAACGTGACTCTCAATACACTAGTTTACCTAGTAACGATGATTGGGAATTTGCATTGGTTGTATGTCAGAAACTTGAGATTTTCAGCGTCACTACTGATGTATTTTTTAGTTTGAACTATCCAACTGTCACTTTGTTTTTTGCAAAGGTGTGTGACATAAGAATGAGTTTAATGGCTTGGTTGTATGATCCTAACCCTCTCATTTGTGAAATGGCTGAGAAGATGTGGATGAAATTTGTAAAGTATTGGGATGATATTCATTTACTACTGGCAATATCTGTTGTTTCGGATCCGAGATACAAGCTGGATATCATTGAGTACAATGCTACTAAGTTTGGTAGTACAGACACTCATATTATAGGGGAGAATATCAAGTTGCTTGTTTGTGATTTGGTGTTAGAGTATCAACAAAAAGCTGAGAGAAATTCAAACATTGCGTCTGGATCGGGTGTCGCAGTTGCTACTAGATCTGCTATGGATCTGGACTTCGACTTATATGTAAGTCAAAGGAAAAATTCTAGAACTACATTGGTAACAACTGAGTTGGATCACTATTTAGCTGAGGAACTCATTCCTAGGTCTTCAAATTTCGATCTTCTTATGTGGTGGAAACTAAATGGTGCAAAGTATCCTACTTTGCAAGAAATAGCTAGGGATTTGTTATCTATTCCAATAACATCTGTTGCATCTGAGTCTGCATTTAGTTCTAGTGGGAGATTACTTGATCCGTATCGTAGCAAGCTTCACTTTTCCATGGTCTAGGCAATGATGTGTACTCGAGTTGGATCAAGGACGACACGAAAAGAGGTAATTTTCTTAAGTGTGGGATCTTTTATTTTGACTTTAATCTTTGATTGTGTGACGTGTACAAGTTTGATCTGATTTCATTCTCTTTGACGTAGATAAAGACATAAAAAATGGAAGAAATAGAAGGGGTTTTCAACGCCTTGATCATGGAGGACACATCTGTTGAAGACATTGAAGGTAAAAACAAAAAATTTAATTTTTGTTCAGTGATTTATGCTATCCGAAATTGTACATGTATGGTAATATTTTTACTTGATTCATGTTGATGTAGAACATAAACAATCAGATGAAGACAAGGTTGAATCGTACAACCTTGATGATTAGAATATGTTTGTTGTTTCGCTGGAAGCCTAGATTACTGTTGCTGTTTGTTGTTCTGCTATAACTTGGAAGCCTTTGCTGTTTGCTATTCTGCTATAGCTTGGAAGCCTGGATTATTGTTGTTGTTTGCTGTTCCGTTGGAAGCCTGAAATTTGTAGTTGTTTGCTGTTGCACTTGAAGCTTGGACTACTGTTTGTTGCTAATTCAGGATGATTTCATTGCTGTTTTGTTGCTGAATTATTTAATTTCGAATGTTTGTTCTGTTTAGAGGATAACTTTACTTAGACAATTCAATGATTTGGGTTTGGAATATTTGGGTTAGAAGGCTATTGCTGGTTTCTGATTACAACATTTTAATGTGCTTTAAATTTAAGACTGAATAATTTAGTATTTTCTACTTGACCTTTTCTTTCAGTTGGGCGGGAAAGAAGTAAATGTTATGGGCTTACAACCTGCAGACAGCCCTCTAACCCGAAGCTCCGTATTATTATGGGCTTGGTTCATTTCTCATCTCCGTTTACATAGTCGGGCCGAGGTCGGATCCAACCCAAAAATTCAGTGGGCGGGCTGTAGATAATGAAAACCCGGACTCGCCCCGCTGTTTTGCCAAGCCTAGATCCAATGACTAGGAAAGGGAACAAAATAGGGATGTACCCGCTAATGTGATATAACATTCCGTTACAACGGGAAGCCGGTAATGACGTCACCAACTGCGTCAACCCAGATGGGTAGAGTTCCCGCAGCATACGCCAAAAACTGGCCAATGGAAAACCCACACCTTTCTTTCCGGTATCTCCGTCTACATACCGGTGGTCCCATCCTGCAGATTCTTTTAAAAAATTTTTTTTCCTATCTTCCTCACTGTACTGAATTTCTTTATAACTCCTACGGCCTACCACTTTGTTACCCACTCTCTCCCATCAAATAGCATAACCAGGCAGGCAGCCATTATACTACTCCAAAGTCCAAAGATGTTTCGATCAGCATTGATTTCCTCCTTTCTTTTTCTCATCTTCTGCTCAGCTGCCGTGGCCATAGAAGACGATTTCAATCCCATCCGTATGGTTTCCGATCGTCTCAGCGAATTGGAAGCTTCTGTTATCAAAGTCGTCGGGAACACCCGCCTGGCTCTTAAATTCGCTCGATTCGCTCGCAGGTACCACATCCATCTCAATCGTGCTGTTAGGGGTTTCTTTTGACTTGGAGTTATAGCAGTAGCCTAGCCTAACTCTCTGTTTGTTTGCTTGCTTGCTTGTTTGTTTGTTTGTTCAGGCATGGGAAGAAGTATGAGAGGGAGGATGAGATAAAGCAGCGATTCTCCATCTTCAAGGAGAATTATGGTTTAATCAGATCCACCAACGAAAAGGGACTGCCTTACACACTTGGCGTTAATTGTAAGTCCCGTTTCCTTTCTTTTTAATCATCCTTGCTCAGTCTTTCATTTTCGGGCTAGTATTTTTGCTTCTGTCACCAAATTTTATTCAGTAAATGGCTGAGATCATATCAAGGAACAAAGTTTATTGGTTCTGTCAAATAAATCTAAAGCATTAGATTTAATCACCATTCATGACTTAAATTGCTCAGAAAAATTAGAAATTTATGTCTCTCAGTCTTCTCATCAGACAGCCAGCTGCCACCGTCGCCGACGCCACTCCATCTTCTTTACCCCAATTAGCCGCCGTTGTCTCCAATCATCGGCGTCGGCTGTTAGCCAAAAGAAAGCTCTAGACTGAGAAAGGCTATTTCCCAATGGATGGAGATTTAGAAAAGAAACTAACGGCGAAATGCGGTTTTTTTTAAGATACAACTAGAAAGCTCTAGAATTAAAAATCAATATCTTTCAGCAAGACTCATGAGTAATGAAAGAGTTAATCGATAGAGCATGTCGCCGGCAGCCCCTCTCCGGCCGGCTCCGGCGTCCCTCCGGCTCCCTCTCCCCCCTGTTGAGAGGTTGGGTTTGGTCCCGATGGAGTTTCCCTTGGCCACCGCGGCTCCGTTTGGCGCTGTTCGGCGGAATTCGGTGGCTTCCCCCCAAGCTTTCTTCCTTGACTCGCCATGGATCTTGATTTTTACGCCAGTTGCGGGTCTCCCGTATTGTATTACAGGCTTCTCGGAGTCCTGACGACACCCTCGTGGTGTTTTTAATCACATTCTCTGTTTTCAGGCTTGATCTGGCTTATACTCGGGGCTTCGCTCGATCTGAATTCATACTCTCGATCCTCGGCATCTTCTCTGGTCCAAGCTTCGGGGCGGCAACCTTCTCCGTCGAGCCGATTTGGGGGAGTTGCGGTGCGGGTCCTTTGGTTAATTAATGGTGTTTTCAGTTCTTGTTTGGTTTACGTCTCCTTGCGTCGCAGAAGTATCGTCCGATGGAACCAATTTGGTTGGGATTCAGGCTCCGACGATCTTCGTCTCCAGTTTCACACTCTTCTCCGTTGGCCGATGAGCTGTTTTTCGGTTCGGGCACCTGGGTTAACCAATATGGTTAGCCAGACCTTTTCCTTCGGAGAAAATTTTGCAAGAAGGGGATCGTGGACCCGGATGCTAATTGAAAATTATTATTTTATTAGACTCCTTCTCTCTCTCTTCCTACTTATCCTACGCTTCTGTTACTCTTTGTTGGTTAAATACAGATACTTTTCTCTATTTTACTTTCACTTTGCCTTCTATTCTCTTCAAATCCTCCCCTTGCTTATTCCCCTGCTCATCTGTCGCGTCGATACTATGACTTCTTCTGGGGTCCAGCTTGGTCAATTCAATTCACCGAGGCTGACCTGAAAGATGCACGTGAAAGGTCGGAGCTTAGCTTGCTTGCTCACATCTTTTGGGATGAATCCAGGGATCTTAGGTATGTGGAAAATTCATTCATCCCGGTTTGGCAAGGTATCCGTCCATTAGATGCCTCTCGGTTAGAAGGGAGGCTAACACAAGTGCTCACAATGTGGCTAGACAGGCCCTCACAATACTCCCGCTCAGATCTCAACTATTGAACCTTACCTTTTTCGCCTGTTCGAATTTACACTAGCTCCCCCAATTCTCTGACTGTTATCACCGGTATCCCTCACGTCCCCCAAGGGTGTCCCACCCAAACCTTCCCTCCCCCCTTCTTCATAGTTTAGGTGTTTTTGGTATACTCTTCCGTGGGTGTGCTCGACCAAAAAAAAGAGTTAATCGATAGGGTGCATTAATACAAAAAAACGAGTGAGAGTCAATTGCATTGCATCATTGCAAAGGCGTTTATGTTATTTACGTACTTACCAATGTAAATTTAACCGGATAAATTTTTTCCAGTTTTGTTAGAAGGTTTATTTATACATGTTGTTTCAAGTGTTCATATACTACTCATTGTGCTCAAGTTCATTCCACTGTTTGTTTGATGTGTTCATATACTATACACAGATTATGCTGATTGGACATGGGAAGAGTTCCAAATGCAAAAGCTAGGCGCTGCTCAAAACTGCTCTGCCACCAGGAGGGGCAATTTAATGATCACTGATGCTATCCTTCCAGACAAGGTACTTGCGATACTTATACGTTGTGATGTTTTGTTTACTTTGTTCCAGATTAACAATACTGCTCCCAAAACGTGTTGGTTTTGATGTTTTGGGTTACTTTAGAATGCTATATTTTAAATCTATCTAACTTGAGCCGTGGTTCCAGAAAGACTGGAGGGATGAAGGAATTGTGAGCCCTGTTAAGGACCAAGGTGGCTGTGGATCTTGCTGGACATTCAGGTAGCCGGACTGGAATGGCCACATTTTTATAATTACAGTTACTGAGATTAGGTTGGGTTGACAGTTATAATGATCAAATTCTGCAGCACCACTGGAGCTCTTGAAGCAGCTTATGCACAAGCTTTTGGAAAAGGAATCTCTTTGTCTGAGCAGCAGCTTGTGGACTGTGCTGGATCTTTTAATAACTACGGCTGCAATGGTGGACTCCCATCTCAAGCTTTTGAATACATCAAGTACAATGGCGGCCTGGAAACTGAGGAAGCATACCCTTACACAGGAAAGAATGGGTTATGCAAGTACTCAGCACAGAATATAGGTGTTCAAGTTGTGGACTCCGTCAATATCACCCTGGTAACTAATTTTGCAACCAACTATGTATTACTGGCAACATGAAGATCGATCTTATTCATTTCATAGTTCTCGATCCTCAATTCTTCCATGATATGCGTACTTTGAATTGCAGGGAGCAGAAGATGAGCTGAAGCAAGCAGTAGGGTTGGTTCGTCCTGTAAGTGTGGCATTCCAGGTGGTGTCTGATTTCCGTTTATACAAGAGTGGAGTTTACACCAGTGAAACCTGCGGCAGTACTCCCATGGTGAAGTTTCTTTTGTAACAATAGAGAAACATATGTTTTGATGGGCGAACTTCATTTGAGGACGCATTTCGTTATTCCCTCGGTGCAGGATGTGAACCATGCTGTTCTGGCAGTGGGGTACGGAGTTGAGAATGGAGTTCCATATTGGCTGATCAAGAACTCTTGGGGAGCGGATTGGGGTGACAGTGGCTATTTCAAGATGGAAATGGGGAAGAACATGTGTGGTAAGTAGTGTTCATAAACCAAACATCCTTATGAATCCTTAATGCTCACAGTCATTAAAACCAAAGCTTGGTCAGTAACTTGTGCTTTATTATTTTTATGTTAATATTGACATAATAATCCACTTAATTGCAGGTGTTGCAACATGTGCTTCATATCCGATTGTTGCCTAAGTCTATGATGAGAAGTTAGTAGTAGTTGATAATTTACTACTAAGCATCTCCAAAGTGGGTTATGTTGTAGCAAAGTGTTGTTATGGCATGCGGCTAGGGTGGATTGTACAAAATAAGAACCCCAATTCTTGATGCTAAAGTAAAAAAAACGCTTGTGTAAATCTTATTGGATGATTTCAATTCGTGTGCAGTAAAATGGTAATACTAGAGGTAGTATTTAATTTAGGGTGCTGCTATATACAGTCCGTATTTTACTTTGTGCAGTCCGTATTTTTTCAGAAATGGACCATTATACCCTTATTGTATTTTACTTTATGCTGTCCATGTTTTACTTTGCGCAGTACGTTTTTACTTCATACAGTCCGTGTTTTACTTTGCGCAGTCCGTTTTTACTTTGCGCAGTCCGTTTTTACTTCGCGCAGTCCAAGTTTTACTTTGCGTAGTCCATTTTTACTTCACGCAGTCTAGATTTTACTACACAATTCATTTTTACTTCGTGCAGCCTAAATTTACTAACATAATCCATATTTGAATAAATTAATTATTTTATTGTTTTAAAAGTAAAATAAAATACATATTTAAAATATGACACATTTCAAATTTAAACTTAATTTTATAATAAAATAAATTAAATAAGTATAAACCATTAAATATCTTCGAAAATATCCAACCAAAAAATTAAGGTTTATAGTTATTCAAGTTATTAAAATTTGGACTGCGCGAAGTGAAACCTGGACTGCACAAAGTAAAAACGGACTGTCCGAAGTAAAATATGGACTGCGTGAAGTAAAAATGGACTGCACAAATTAACAAGGGTATAATGGTCAGTTTTTGGAAAAATATGGACTGCGCGAAGTAAAGCATGGACTGTATATAGCAAATTGCTTAATTTATGGTTCTTCTATCCTCTCATTTTATGCGGGTTTTTAAGTTGATAAAGTAAAGGAGTCTGTGGCAACTACGTATAGCTAGGGCTATTGATGAACCAAGTCGCTCGTGATCGGCTCGGTGTTCAGCTCGAGAAAAGCTCGCTTGTGACTCGGCTCGATTTTAAACGAGCTAAGCTTGGGCCAGGGCATGTTCGACTCGATACTCGATAGGCTCGCGAGCTGGCTCGAGCTCGAGCTCGAGAGCCAACTCGAATACTTGGTCCACTATATGACTTATTATAAACTCAATAACAAAACATGTGGTTTGTCATATTCAATAAAAACTTGTAAATTTTAGGATAACTTGTCTTTAAGATTGACTCGTTGATTTTTTTTGTCGCACAAACTTCAAATTGGGCTAAAATTGGACGCATCAAGTGGTTTTAATGAGCTAAGTTGGACTTGAACTCGAGTTTGGCTCGTTAAGTGTAGTTAACGACCCAGACTCGAGTAGGCTCGAGCTCGTCACGAGCTTAAAAATTCTAGCTCGAGTTCGAGTTCGAGCTCGTCTAAAAAGCAACGAACCAAGCTTGAGCACAGTGAAGTTCGGCTCGGCTCGGTTCGTCAACACCCCTACGTATAGATGCGTCCAATCTTTAGGGGTTGACTGTTCCAAATTAACTTATCGGAAGGGTATTTTCAGAATTTAAAAATATCATTTAATCCTAACCATCCCCCGCAAACAACAGCCCCTTATCCTGACTGTCTCCTTCGATCAGCTCTCTCTCTCCCTCCTCCTTCTCCTTCATTTCATCCTCGCCTCCCCCCATCGTCTTCTCCTCCAATCCACCTTTCATCCGGATGCCTCCTCTTCGCCTTCTCCTTCGATTTTGCTAGAATTGGAGCCGCTCACGTTCTTCGGAAATTCCTCCACCTCCATACTTGTTGCAACCGTAGTAATAGAGCTGGGGAACGACGATGACGAAAGAGGTGACTCACCTCTGATTCCGGCTGCAGTGATGTCGGTTGCAGTACTAGCTCTAGCTCGCTCAATCTGCTCCTTGTATGAACAACAAGATGGAGCTGATTACTGATTAGGAAGAGTGTCGGCGGCAGAGCATCAGTAGACCACCGATGACGAAGTGCAGGCATCAGAGGCGTGGTATTCGACGATGATGATGGCAGAGTAGAACGCCAAGATCTTCATCTTCGTCTATCAATTTACTGAAAATATGTTATTAACAATTTGATATATTTTGGCTATTTAGTAAAATTTTGAATGTAAACATCATGGAATAACCTACAACTATATAAGTTGGTCATCTAATAACGTGTTAACTAGTTAGTATATCTAGTTAACTAGTTTTCAACTTAATAACCTCGTTAACTAGTTATATTTGAGCATGATTTTAACTAGAGCTGGCAAAATGCTGACCCGACCCAGTAAACCCGCCCAGCCCGCCCGGCCCAGCCCGACCCGTAGCCCGATTGACCAAAAAGTCAACAATCCAACCCGCAGCCCGATGAACCCGCAACCCGATGAACCCGCAACCCGACTAACCCGCAACCCGGCTAACCCGCAACCCGACGAACCCGCAACCCGACTAACCCGCAACCCGACTAACCCGCAACCCGCCCGCCCGACCCGAATAACCCGATTGTCACACAATTCATAATATTCAGTGATTCAAATATCAACATTATGTCATTATTGAAGATATAAAAAATTTCATCTACTTCTGACTTCACCAAGTTTATTTCAAAAATAATTAAATTAAAAACAATATATATATAACATCCGGACAAAGGTTTAAAATCTGTTAGCTCTTAGTAGTTAGCAGCACCAACAGTGTTAAAAATCTAACGAACGTTGACTATATTTGTCATTTGACATAAAAGTAAAACGTTTGGCCTAAGAATGTCATAAAAAGGAAGTGGCTAGATTTGATATTTTTTTTGAAAGAATTAACTAAATTTATAAATTAGTCTAATATTAAACCCTAGACCTTAAAAACTAAATTATATTCAATTTTATTTCATTTATTGTAAGTATATGTAATTTATGAAAATGAATTATTATTTTTAATATATGAATAGCGACTACAAGCCTTAAGCCTACCAGCCACGAATAAAAATTTAATATTATTTTAATTATTTATCACATAAAAAAATTATATAAAATTTTGCAAATTGTAGTTGAGAGTTCAGACTAGTAAGTAGTAACCCGTGGGCAAACCGAAACCCGCAACACCAACAGTGTTAAAAATCTAACGAACGTTGACTATATTTGTCATTTGACATAAAAGTAAAACGTTTGGCCTAAGAATGTCATAAAAAGGAAGTGGGTAGATTTGATATTTTTTTGAAAGAATTGACTAAATTTATAAATTAGTCTAATATTAAACCCTAGACCTTAAAAACTAAATTATATTCAATTTTATTTCATTTATTGTAAGTATATGTAATTTATGAAATTGAATTATTATTTTTAATATATGAATAGCGGCTACAAGCCTTAAGCCTACCAGCCACGAATAAAAATTTAATATTATTTTAATTATTTATCACATAAAAAAATTATATAAAATTTTGCAAATTGTAGTTGAGAGTTGAGACTAGTAAGTAGTAACCCGTGGGCAACCCGAAACCCGCCCGGCCCGAGACCGATGAACCCGCAACCCGATGAACCCGCGACCCGACTAACCCGCGACCCGACTAACCTGCAACCCGACTAACCCGCAACCCAACGAACCCGCAACCCGATGAACCCGCAGCCCGACGAACCCGCAGCCCGACGAACCCGCAACCCGACGAACCCACAACCCGATGAACCCGCAACCCGATTAACCCGACCCGTGGCCCGCCCAGCCCGCCCGTTTGACAGCTCTAATTTTAACTAGTTAACTAGTTAATAACAAAATAACTTGTTAACTAATATTCATAACATGGATAACTAGTTATCAATCTTAAAATCTTGTTAACTAGTTATCTAATAATCATGATGATAACCAGTTAAAAACAATATAATTAGTTAGATAACCTGTTAACAAAAAATCTAGGTGAACTGATGATGGTAATTCGTTAACTAGTTATCATCAGAATAACCTGTTAACTAGTGCAGATAACTAGTTATCAACTTATAACCTGTTAACTAGTTATCAGTAAAAAATTCATTTTAACTAGTTATCAGCGAAAAAATGTGTTACTAGTTAACATCGCATCGCTGGAAAGTTATCAGAGCTTGGCCGTATTAGGATTAATGATGAGATGTTATTAATGTGATCATATACGGTAAATATATACAAACTAGGAAATTAACAAAATCCTAATTTGCAGGGATCACTAATCCCACTACAACCATTATAGCTACAAATGAGGAGAGAGGTTGGTTGAAGATATTCTTTAGTCATTATCCCCCCGCAAGCTGAAGAGGGGGTGTGAACTTGAAGCTTGGTGTGTAGTGTGCCAAATCGATCCTTGTGTAACGCCTTCGTGAAGATATCCGCTACTTGGTCGATTGTGGAGATGTGATTTATTTTAGAGTTCCTGTATCGACCTGCTCACGAATATAATTGAAGTCCAACGCTACATGTTTTGACCGCGTGCTTATCACAGGGTTCTTACTCAGAAAAATTGCTCCCACATTATCGCATAGTAGAATCGGTGGTCCTATCATTGGTGCTCGTAGCTCAGCAAGTAATAGTTTTAACCACATGAGTTCTGCGACCGTGTATGCCATGGCGCGATACTCAGCTTCAGTGCTCGATCTAGCGACAACCCTTTGTTTCCTTGACGTCCAACTGATCAAGTTTGGGTCATGATACACCGCATATCCGTATTGCGAGCGACTGTCGTCTTGGTCCGACACCCAACCAACATCTAACTAGGCAAGAAGAGTAGTCGATGTGGTAGGCTGGAAACGTAAGAAGTGATTTAAAGTTCCCTTGAGGTACCTTAAAATCCTTTTGACGGCCTACCAGTGTTGCGTCGTTGGTGCGTGCATGTATTGACAAACCCGGTTGACAGCATATGTGATGTCGGGCCGAGTGATGGTGGTGTATTGGAGCGAGCCAACCACTTGACGGTATAGAGTAGGATCTGAGAAGGGTTCTCCATGTCGTGTGAGCCGAGTTTGTGGGTCGGCTGGGGTAGAAATTGCTGAAGCCGAGTCCATATGTCCCTTCAAGAGAATCTCGGAGATATAGTGGGCTTGGGTGAGGTGTAATTCACGACCATATCGGCTGATCTCAAGCCCAAGGAATTGGTTGAGGGAACCCAAATCTTTTAGAGTAAACGCCACATCCAAGTTATTGATGAAGGAGATAAATTGGGTGTCATCACCTGTAACAATTAAGTCGTCCACGTACACGAGAACATATGTCGTGGACGTCGCAGATGCTTTCACGAATAGTGACGTGTCAGCTTGACACGCTCAAAATCCCTGATGAAGAAGATGACCCTTCAGTTTGTTGAACCAAGCTCTCGGAACTTGTTTCAACCCATAAAGTGCCTTTTGTAGTTTGCATACATAGGACGGACGGTGTGGATCCTCGAAACCCAAAGGTTGCTTCATATAGACTGTTTCGGTAAGATCGCCATTGAGGAAAGCGTTGTTGATGTCAAGTTGGCAAAGAGACCATCCTTTGGAGAGAGCAATGGACAAGACAACTCGGATTGTGGTTGGCTTAACAACCGGGCTATACGTTTCATAGAAGTCCACTCCCGCTTCTTGGCTGAACCCTTGAGCGACTAATCGTGCCTTGTATCGCTGTAATGAGCCATCTGAGTGCCTTTTTCTCTTGTATATCCACTTACAACCAACAATATTAGCATTAGCGGGACTTGGAACGAGGTTCCACATGTTATTTCTCAACAAAGCCTCATATTCCGATCTCATCGCATGTTGCCAACATTCGTGTTTAATTGCCTGATTATAGGTGCGTGGTTTAGTTGGGTGAGTATGGGCGAGTGTGGCTGAGAAGGTTTTTGGTTTAAGAGAATTTGTTGCGGCACATGTTTGCATCAGATGGATTTTGTTTGGTGCAGCCCAATAGTGGCTTGTCGATGGTTGATTTTGTTTGGCACGTGAACTCTGAGTGTGTTGTTGATAAGAGATGGAGTGGTGAGAGGGGGTGATATTGGGTGGTGTGGAAATATCTGGTGGAGTAGGTGGCGTAGATGTGTTGGGTGAAGAAGTGTTGGCAGAGTGGTGTTGGGTAGTAGCAAGTGGCGTTTCCATTGTCCGGGTGTCCCTCACAGTCGCAGCTGCTTGTAGAAGGTCATTGAAGCTCGGTAGGGACGTCGTATGGGGAGTAGGGAGTGTCGGTGGGGTCGATATGTATGGAAATTTGGTTTCGTCAAAAACAACGTGTCTTGAAATGTAGAGTCGTGATGTTGGTTGATGAAAACATAAGTAGCCTTTGTGTGAAGGGCTATAACCCAAAAAAATACAAGGCAAGGATCGAAAGTCAATTTTGTGTTTGTTGTATGGTCGTAGGAATGGGTAACATAAATAGGCAAAAGTTTTTAAAAAAGAGTAATCAGGAGAATGATGGTAGAGGCGTTGGTATGGAGAATCATAATTTAGGGTGGGTGTGATTGTGCGGTTATGAAGGTAAGTGGTGGTTTTAAAAGCATGCTCCCAAAAAATTTGTGGTAAATGAGATTGAGCTAAAAGTGTAAGGCATTTTCCAACGATAACTCGATTTCTACGTTCAACATCGCCATTTTGTTCTTGGGTGTGAGGACAAGAAACCCGATGGTGGATGCCATGGGTTTGAAGAAAAACTGAAACATTTCGAAATTCACCTCCCCAATCAGTTTGAGGCTCTTAATTTCACTTTGAAACTGAGTTTGAACCATTTGACGAAATAGTTTGAATAATTCAAAGACTTGACTTTTGTGGGATAAGAAATAAATCCAAATAAATTTCGTACAATCATCAATGAACAATAAAAAATAACGACTTCCATTCAAAGAAAAAAGGGGAGAAGGGCCCCAAACATCCGAATAAACAAGATCAAAAGGTTTTTGCGAGGCAACATGAGAAGAAGGAAGATGCAAGCAGTGACTTTTACCTAATTGGCAAGAGTCACAAACAGAAGGAAATTGATTGCTTGAAACAGGGAGGTTAAACGTGGATATGATGCGACGAAAGAGAGGTGGGTGTGGGTGAGCCAGCCGCTGATGCCAACCGTGGAGAGTCGTCCGAACACTGGTAAGAGCTACTATGGAGGATGAGGGTCGGCGAGGTTGGCTGGGTAGTTGGTAAAGGCCAACACGAATGTCCCCGCGGAGTAGAGTTTGACCCTGAAAGTTCTTTATAAGACAGTGATCAGTGGGCCAAAATTCCATGTAGACATTGTTATCTCGTGTGAGCTTGGCAACACTAAGTAAATTTTTGGTTAGGCGTGGGACAATAAATACAGTTGGCAAACGAAGAAGAGATAAAGAACATGAACCAACGTGAGAAATAGACAAGTGATTACCATTTCCAATTTGGAGTTTGTCATCGCCAATGTACTCATCCGCAATAGTCAGATTCCCGATATCCGGCGACACATGATCTGTTGCTCCAGTGTGAAAATACCATGTGGGGTCCATAACCGTGGAGGAGTATCCATATTGGGCAACATAAGCATGTTTAGACGACTGACGAGGTTGAGAGGATGGGGGACGAGACTGAGGGGGCGGACGACGCGATGGGTAATCCACCTGATTAGACCGCTGCCAGCAGTCAATGGCTTCATGGCCAACTCCTCGACACAGCTGGCATTGAGGACGTGATGGAGCATCACTGGAACGAGACGAGGAGTCGGAGAAGCGACCATAATTATCCATCTGGCGAGGGCGTGAAGAGAATGGACGAGAGGCATTTATTGGACGTGTAGCTGAACGAGAATGAGGCGGGCGTCCAGCTGCCGGATGTGTAGCATAAGCAACATCCATCAGTGGAGTCGCCGGTGTAGGCAGGAGAGCTCCTTGCTTGGTGCGATCATGTTCGAGCCTTGACTCCTCATGGAGAAGGAGGCCAATCAATTCGTCTACAGTAACCGAATCATTCTTCATCATAAAAGCAGTAGCGAAGGCATTATAGGAAGAATCCAAACCCGTCAAAATGTTGCTTATCAGATCTTCATCGGAGATTGGCTGAATGTTGTCCGCCAAAGAGTCAGCAATTGCACGCTTCTTTTCGATGTAGTCGTACATCGAGAGAGCTCCCTTAGAGATGGTCTGGAGTTAGACTTTGAGTTGCATATGAGGAGCACGAGTTTGCGATTGAAAGCTCGTGTCAATCGTCGGCCAAGCTTGGTGGGAAGAAGACGCACGAGCCATAAGCGCGAGAGCCCGATCAGTAAGAGTAGATTTCAGCCACAGTAAAAAAAATCGTTCATTCTTGCGCCAATCCCGTAGGCCGGATTGGGTTTAGTGGAAGCAACACCATTCGTGGTGGACACAATCCTCGTCTAACTCGGTGGCAAAGGAGCAAGAACATGGCTTTCGAGCTCAAACGCTTCAAGGGTGGATATAATAGAGCTACGCCATAGAGAAAAGTTGTCACGATCTAGCTTGATCGTGAGTGGCGGAGGCTGTAGGGAGACAAAAGCAGTGGGTGAGGATGAGGTAGCCATTGTCAAGAAATTGTGGGCAGCCATGGCGTGTAGAGAAGAAAGAGAAAAAAAAGAGGCTTGGGGGAGAGAGAAAGAAGTACACGGTTCTAGATATCATATCACGATTAATGATGAGATGTTATTAATGTGATCATATACGGTAAATATATAACAAACTCCTAATTTGCAGGATCACTAATCCCACTACAACCATTATAGCTACAAATGAGGAGAGAGGTTGGTTGAAGATATTCTTTAGTCATTCGGCCGGTTGCCGAAAAAGTGACGAGAGACGGCAACCAGTCAATATAATAATTAAATAATATGCTTAATATCTTAAATACCCCTAACAATATAGACTCGGCTGAGTCCTATGAATTGCAAGTTTTCAACAATTGCTAAGTATTGGACACAGATCACAGCCCCTCCGTATAAGCTGTTCTTTTGGAGTTTTATAAGGCCATCTGTCTGATTTGCTATTACATGGATCTTAGCGTTGGATCAGGTTTAAGGGTTAAGATTTATTGAAATTTTCAAGGGTTCAATATTCAACTGTTCATTTAACTTGTCTACAAATTTATAGGGTGAAACGAGAAACAAAAATTATAGGCTAAGACATATTTATTCAATTTATATTTTTTAAAAATTAGGTCATGAAGGGTTTGTTAAAAAGATTTGGTTTTCGAAACTATTCAAACTTAAAAGGGAAAATGGTGTTTTGCCCCCTCTACTTTGCCAAGTTAACAAACAACTCCCTATATTATGAAATGATCAATTTACTCCCTCCTACTATGTCAACCTAACAAACAGCCCCTTCCATCCAAATTTTCATCCAAAATTCCGTTAAGTGATGACTCACCAATATGACTCATCCACAATTAATGACTATACATTGCCACATCATTAATGACAGTACGAAATATTTTTAGAAAAAATATAATTATTGATTGTACATTGCCATCATAATTAATGACTCATCCAAAAGTTATTTTTAGAAAAATTGTATATTTATTTTAGAAAAAAAAATGTAATTTCATTTTTAATATTAAAATCCATAAAAGAAATATTTTTATTTATTTTTATTTATAAATTAAATTTAATTTTTTTATAATTTTTTTTTTTAGTTCAGTTGATGGATGAAAGTCGTTGATGTGGCAACGTACTGTCATTAATTATTGATGAATCATATTGGTGAGTCATCACTTAACGGAATTTTGGATGGAAAGGGCTGTTTGTTAGGTTGGCATTGTAGGAGGGGGTAAATTGATCATTTCATAATGTAGGGGGCTGTTTGTTGACTTGACAAAGTAGAGGAGGGCAAAGTACCATTTTCCCAACTTAAAATGAGCGATTAAATGAAGTTTTGACCCTTTGGCCAATCTTTTTTATCTACTTGTAGAGATAGTTAAGTTTACTCAAGCTATATTATATATCCATCACCAATATATCGCATGATTCATCATGACAAGAGCTTTTGCGCCCATGGATCCAACTCTATGGGCTCCCAATCTCATTGTCGAGCATATGAAATCAATGAAAAAGTTGGACCAGTTAGCATTG
This sequence comes from Linum lewisii, assembly GCA_034768395.1. Taxonomy (NCBI): domain Eukaryota; kingdom Viridiplantae; phylum Streptophyta; class Magnoliopsida; order Malpighiales; family Linaceae; genus Linum; species Linum lewisii. The sequence goes on from CM068299.1 coordinate 38,378,441, forward strand.
CCACCTAAACTATCACTAATCCAATATGTATTTCATTTAAATATGTTCAAAAAGTATTATGGGGATCCTTCACATGTAATACAACCTAAATAATTTGAGGTGGATTAGGATCTTGCATTTGAAAAAGTCCAATTTAGATAGCTGACCATGCTGTCAAAAATCTTTCTAAGAAAGAGATTTCAGTGCTGAAAGTGGAGTGGAGGAATAAGAAAGTGAAATTGGCAACACCCACCCTAAACCAGCCTTGTTAAACCATAGGTTCCACCCATGCAACAAAATAAATCAAGGGGTCGTTTACTTAGGTGATTTGAGTTAAGGTGATTTCAAATCTCTAGAGATTTCAAATAGTTACGGGTCGTTTGGATGGGTGATTTGGGAGGAGGAGATTTTAAATGTCTAGAGACTTGAAATAGCATGAGAATTGAGGTCCCCTTGCTATTTGAAAAATAGATTGTTTAGTTAAGTGATTTGAGAGATTATTGAGGGAAGTAATTCAAAAAATTAAAAACTAAAAAATAAATTCACATTTGAAATGACAAAAATATTCTTCATTAAAATTGTGAATAGGGGAATTAGTTGAGGGCAACTAGTAAATTTGCCTCAAATCTTTCTCAAACTCCCCAAATCTCTACTTTTGTGTGGTGATTTTAAAATCACTCTCAAATCTCTATGGGCCCACCAAAGAGATTTAAAATCTCTCCCAATCTTTCTACAATTTTGTAGCTCAAATAAGTGATTTTATTGAAATCTCTAGGGAAGGGATTTTGGCCTCAAATCACCCAAAATCCCCACCTCAAATCTCTAATACAAACAACCCTTTAGAGATTTGAGTTCCATAGCTATTTGAGAAAGAACCATGTTCACTTCAGAGATTTGGAGAGATCTAGTGGTAGAGATTTCTGAAACCTAAAAAAGTGAATTAAAATATGCATATTGTCAAAGACCAATTTACCCTCATTATTCATCTTCTGCAATTTATTTGGGGGCAATTATATAAAATTGTAACACAAACCCCCAAATCTCCGAGACATAAATTTGAACCCCAAATCTCAAAATCTCCCTCCCAAATGACCCAAGTGAATGACTCCTAAGAGTTATGAATGCAAACAAAGAAAGGAAACTAGTAACACAAAACTATAATACACCAACTAGTTATTAATGTCACAAATAAAAGAAAAGAAATACTTTTTTATTTATCAACAACAAAGGCAACTACAATAATTCAAGTTGAATCATTCAGGTAGAAGTGAACAATGTGGAGATGGCACTCTCATTAAATACTGAAAACCATTATAATACATAAATGAGGATCTGACTAGCTCCATTCTAGCTCTAGCTTCTGCTAGGTGGGTCCATGAATACACAGGAAGAAGCAGAAACAGGAGGGTCAATGTCAATCAATGAGTGTCTATAGATTACATCCACTTTATACTGTAATTCAAGTTAACATTCTTATATATATAAAAGAATGGTAAATGCTCTAGTACCCTAACATTAAAATCTCGTCATATTTGGTATAAACATTAGTGTTTGAGGGTTTCAGTTTAGTGTTCAAGAGTTAAGATATAGTGTTAGGAGTTTCAAGTTTATTATTAGGGTTTATGATTTTTAATTTGGACTTATGGTCAAAAGTTAGAGTTTGACGTGCGATTTAGAATTTCAGTTTATGATGTAGTATTTGAGGGTTAGGATTTGGTGTTTAGAGGGTTAGCATTATTCATTAGAGTTAAGGATTTATTGCAATGGGTTTAGGACCCATTAATTGAGTTTTAAGTTTTTAGAAATGTGATTTTTTAGTGTTAGGGTACTAGAGCATTCACCATATAGGAATACTGTAATATGTAAAGTAAGCTCGTACAGTGACACTATATCATATCATCTCATGTTAGATAAGTGTCATCATTCCCTACTATTAGGGTTTTCAATACAGTCACGAGTAAAGGGTAAAAATGATTAACTAACTTTGGTCAGTCAATGATTAGCCTAAAAACAAGTTGATCGGTTAAGGGTTTGTTTTTTTTTCCAAAATAGATTTTAACCATTTTCATACTTTGTTCACAATTATAATTATTTTGAAGAAATTGAGGTAGCCGACCAAAGTTGGCAAGTGGATTCCTTAAACTGATACCAAGTTGATCGGCTAATGGTTAAGAGGTTGAATTTTTTTAACTTACCAATTGACCAACAACCATCAGTTATTAACATAACCGACTGACTCACACCCTTTCCTATTGTGGTTGGTTCTTGTAGTGGTCCCTAAGAACCTTATAGTGGTCACTATGGACCTTGTCCTATCTTTTAAAGTATACACATAGGGATTGCAAAATTTGGGGGTGGACCACTAGCATTATACAAATCTGTCGCGTCATGTACTAGCCTAATAGTTTATTCTATTAAGTAATTCTACTTTTCATATAATCAAGCTATGAAAACATCAAATCCCGACAATAATAGTTGTTAGAATAGCAACTTAGTTAACATTTCTACTCTACGTTCTACAAGCATATCATAGATGCTCATTTCTAAGACCATAACTTAATCTCATCGCCTTAACATTCACTATAAAAAATAGCCACTTAGCGTCGTTTAAAGCGAAACAATTTAGCGTCGGTTGTGGAAATGACCGACACCAAACCGTTGACTTGCGTTTGACCGTGGTTTATCATCAGTCGGATTCCGACCGATGCTAAATTCTACAAAAAATTTACGCAAAATCCGATTTTGGGTCAGAAACGAAGCCCTTACCCAAAACCAAATTTAGCATCGGTCTTTCGAACAGTTTAGCGTCGATCGTCGACCGAGGCTAAAGCACGAACCTTTTTAAACCCCCTAGACGGTGACAAACTTAGTTTGCACCTCTCTCAATTTTCTATCAACTCTCTCAACCCTCTCAAACCTCCTCCTCCTCCTCCTCAAACCCTCCTCCTCCTCAGCTTCTCATCCTCCTCCTCCTCAGCTCCTCCACCGGAGCTCCTCCTCCTCATATCCTCTTTCAAGGATCCTCCTCCTTAGATCCTTAGTTCCTCCTCCTCCTTAGATCCTCGTCCAAGGCTCCTCCTCCTCCTCTTCAGATCTACAGTTTAACCTAGATCAATAGATCTATGTGATATGACCCAGCCCGGTTGCTCTAATACCCGCAAGTACTCCTACACCCCACCAGGGTCACCTGTCCGAGGCAGAACCCTAGGGCCTTACAAGAAACGTGTAGAACCGAGAGCCGGCCACCTACAAGCCCTCAAACCAAGGTATGAGATGAAATATAGGCTAAGGCCTCCCCCTGCAGGTAGGAAGACTCAGAAGGAAGAAATGCCACTCCAGGCCATGCTGCTGGCCGAGTGTAGAAACCCTAGGGCTGAGGACAAGCCTCAGTCAAATCCTGGCCTAACCTCCAAGGGCCCTGAAGACGAGGCACACTCCAGAGACCCCCTGGAGGCATTCCTGGAGTACAGGAACAAGAGAGCTCAAGAGTACCTGGCAAAGAAGGCATGGCCACCCAAGACTGACCTGGAGCCAAGTCTTGAGCAGCATAAGAGCTCCTGGTTCCAAGGCACCACTCCTGGCCCGACCCTAGCCCATGAGAGTCATATATGGAGCTACCTAAGGAGATGCTCGAAGCTAGGAGAGGAAGCCCCGAGCAGAAATGGAGAAGACCCCACCAAGGCCCAGCCCCGAGCCCTAGGCCGAGAGTCGGGCCGATCGGGAGTACTTTATGAGGCTAGCCACCATGTGGCCCGAGCCTTTTGGCAAGCCCCTAGCCCCTGGACAAGCCCGGAGCATCAAGCCCCAAGGCCCGACGAAGGACCACCGCTTGAAGAAGAAGCCCGGAGCCGAGCAAAGGCCCAGCCCGAGACCGGCAGACCGACGAGTCCTAGTCCCACCCGGACTAGGAAACCCTAAACCGCCGGATTAGGGTTTTTGAGTATTTTAGTCCTATTTGAGTTGTATTTTTCGGTGTTAAAGACTATTTAATTATTTTTCCTTTTTAGTAGGATTATTTAGGGGTTTTAGTATTCTTTTTAGGAGTAGGACTCTTTATTTTATTCTTATTTAGGAAGTAGTCTTTAGGGAGGAGAGCTTGTTCCCTCACCTATATAAGGAGGCCGCTGGCCACCCTTTGTAATCACAACCTTTTTGAAATAAACAACCCCTTTATAGAACTTTGTTCTTGAAACCCTTATTGTATTTGCATGTTGCAATACTGAAGGATCGACTTATCGTCAGAAGCATCCATCTTCTGAAGTGGCGTCATCGACTTGATACTTCTGGTTCCTAGCTCGTTTATAGCTAGCGGGTCAAAGTCCTCTTCCATCCCCGGTTCCGACGGTTTCTTCCTCGTTTCCCGATCATCAGCTTGTTGTGTTTAAGGGTCGTCTGCCCACGGTTGCAGTGGTTCACATCAGTTGGTATCAGAGCACGGTTCAAGCTCAAAGACCACAATCTATCCCAGTCTCCAAGTTACCCTAGATTCATATCCTTTACTACTTTTTTTGAAAATAGCTTCAAAAATTCCCTTCTATTTCAGTTTTTGTTTTCAGTTTTGAGTTGTAAGGCAAGAGAAAATTGGTGGCCATCATACCATCAACAAAAACCCTAATCGAGGTTAAGAAAAAAAAAAGAAACCAAGGCCACCCTTGCCAAGTTATTTTCCTTTCGTTGTAAGTTTATTTCTAAGAAGAGGGGATAGAAAATTTGCTTCCGTTTGCTAGTACTAACCATGGCAGACGAAAGACTAGCCAACATGGAAGGCCACCTCCAAACTCTTGGAGCTACCCTAGCTGCGGTCCAAGAAACCTTAGCCAGGCTTCAAGCCGGGAGAGGACGAGACGAGTGCCAAGAGGACAGCCCTGAAGACCTAAACCGGAGAGCCCGAAGGCTAGCTCAGGAAATTGATGATGATGTGAGCAACCTCAAGCTCACCGTGCCTAAGTTTGCCGGCAAGTACAATGCCGACGAGTACTTGGATTGGGAGAGATGTATGAAGGATTTCCTCGAGTGCCATCACTATTCTGAATGAAAGAAGGTAATCCTCGCCACTCTTGAATTCACTAACTATGCTGCTCTATGGTGGAGCCAATTCAAGAGCCAGGTTTAAAGAGATGAGGAAGACCCCATCGAGTCGTGGAGAGATCTCAAGAGGATAATGAGGAAGAAGTTTGTTCCTGGAACCTATATCCGAGACCTACACACCTCCCTCCAAAACTTAAAGCAAGGCACCATGTCCGTGGAGCAATACACCAAGGAGATAGGGATGTTGGTAGCTAGACTCGACCTCAGAGAAGAACCCGAAGCAAAGATAGCCAGGTTTATGGGTGGGCTACACCCCAAGATCATGCATCAAGTCAACATACTTAACTATGTTGACTACGAGGATCTCAAAGCCCTAGCTAACCGCGTAGAGAGAGAGATGAAGAAGGGCTACACAAGAAGATAAGCCAATGCCCCGTGGAGAGGAGGCTCGAATGCAAGCCAAGCCCCATGGAAGCCCGAACAGCCTCGAGGATCACTACAAAAAATGCTGCATTTAACAACGGAAGAAACAACGTTTAACAGCGGCCGTGGCCGCTGTTAAAATAATTTAACAGCGGTCGCAGGCCGCTGTTAAAATGACCAATGCTAAAATTATTTAACAGCGCGTCTGCCGCCGTTAAATAGGCCGCGGTTAAATTGATTTATTTAACAGCGGCCTATAGCCGCTGTTAAATTACTCCGCCGATTAAAGTAATAGCCGGAGCTCCGGCGATTGAGCCGGAACTCCGGCGATAGTTCAGATCCTGTTTCTTCTTCCCCCTCCCTCCGTCACTACTTCTTCCGTCGCTGCTTCTTCTTCCCCCTCCCTCCGTCACTACTTCTTCTTCCTCTTCCTTTTGTTCCGGCGAGCTTCGGCTAGCTCCGGCGATTCTTCTTCCGGCCGCTATGAGGGGACGAAACCAGTGACGGCGATGGCTACGGGGGAGGAACCCCTTCGATTCTCGAAGTCCAGCCGCTGTTAGCAAAGAAGAAGAATCGAAGAAGAAGCAAAAGAAGAAGAATCGAAGAAGAAGAATAAGAAAAAGAATCAGCAAAGAAGAAGAAGAAGAAGAAGAAGAAGAAGAAGAAGATGAAGAAAACCCAGAAATAGCAAAAGAAGAAGAAGAATGACTGGCAGCGGGGAGAAAAAGAAGAAGATCGGCGGCGGGGAGAAGAAGATCGGCGGCGGGGAGTTTAGTGGTTAGGGAGAGAGAGATTGAGTAGGGTTTGTAGGAAGAAGAACAAGAACCGTTGAGATTAAATCAACGGTTCAAAAGAATTTGGGAGCTATCCGCGTCAATATGTTTCAGCCAATCAGAGCGCAGTATTTTAACGGCGGCCACAGGCCGCTGTTAAACTGCATAATTTAACAGCGGCCACTTAGCCGCTGTTAAATTCCCCGTTTTTTATAATTTAACAGCGGCCAAATTCTGGCTGCTGTTAAATTCCCCATTTTTTATAATTTAACAGCGGCCAAATTCTGGCCGCTGTTATACTGCTTCTGTTAAATTATCTTTTTCTTGTAGTGGATCTAGCTTACGGCCAAACCCTAACCCTAAGGATTCGGCACCACCGGTAACATCTGCCCCACCTACTTCTAAGATTCAAAACTCTAACCAACGTCCCAGTGGAATTGTATGTTTTAAATGTCAAGGTAGGGGACATATCTCAAGGGACTGCCCTAATCAACGAACAATGGTGGTAAGAGAAGGAGGAATCGAGACAGATGATGAAGAAGAGGAGAAGAAGGAAGAAGAAGAAGTATCAGATGAAGGAGAACAAGTTAAGCCACAAGGGCTTGAGAAGTTTGCATGGTTAATCTCTAAAACCCTAGCACCCGGCGCCCAGCCCCGGCGCTGCCCGACCTTGCCTGACCAGCCGCGCCCCAGCTGTAACATCCCCGCCCAACCGAACGGTTTGGAACTCGAGTTTGGATGGTTTAGACATTGGAAACAGTGTTCTTGAGGTCCCATCGAAGTTCGGGACGTTCGAATTTGAGTTGGGTCGAGTTTAAAACACTTTGGGGGGGTGCAGTTGATGATACGTGGGCCGTGTTTCAAGCATTGGGTGATTAAAATTCGGATTTTAGGAGTTTCTTCATTTTCTTTTCATTTTTTTCCCCTTCCCCCCCCCCCCCCAAACTCGTGTTTGAAGAACAAAAAAAAACCCATTTGGGTCAACCCTTGATTCCGGGAGTTGTAGAGCTCCGATTGACGATCCGTTTCTTGCTACACGCTCGTGGAGGCGAGAGGAAGAGATTGATGGTCGTGGTTCTGGCTGGGTCGGAGCAGGCTGTTGTCAGTGGAAGAAGGAAGAGCTACGTTTTTGTGTCTCAGCCAGAAATCTCCAAAACTTCAAACCTCGATTCGGAGAGTTGTAGAGGTCCGATAGATGATCCGTTTCTTGCTATGAGTTCATTGTAATGAGAGGAAGAGATCGCACCCAGAAGTTTTGAATATTTCAGAGTAGGATGCTGTCGGTGAAGAGGAGGATAGCTACGTTTTTGGTGTCTGAGAGCTTGGTTGTTCGGGTTTCGAGAAGAGTTTAGAGCCTCATCTTCTTGTCAGGTGAGGGTTTAGCGTACGATAGGTAGTGTGGTCGGTGTGAGGAGTTACAATTCAGACCTAGAAAAATGTAGGGCCTTGCATGAAACTGAAAGAGAGTAAAAGGGGAAAACTGTTCTGCAATTGATTGTTCTGTGAAATATGCTGTTTTGATGTTTGTTGGATATTTGTTAATTGATGGATTGGTTGATGATTGATGGCTGTTTGTGATGAGTTTGATTGGGGGAATTGATTAACATGGATGATAAATTGATCGAAACTAGTAAAGAGTGATAGGAGGGACGGGTCTGTGAACATGAGAATTATGTATATTATGCTATTGTATCAGGTTGTGGTTGCAGGAGGGTGGTCCTGCCAATGTGGGGTCGCCCTATAAATGATGAACAGGTGGATGACCCTGCCAATGTGGGGTCGTCCAATAAAGGACGTACAGGAGGGTAACCCTGCGACTCATGACATGGCTTCCCCTGTACTTGCAGGTGGGGGTGGCCGGTGAGCTAGCCGTTTACCCTTAAACTGTTTGTGTCGTGGGAGGCGTTGAATGTCTTGTGATGTGTGGTTATGTGTGATGTGGGATTACTGAATGATTCGGATTATGTTGGTTTATGTGATGTTGGGTTTGAGATGATGCTATGTGTTGTTGGATGACCTGATGTTATGAGTTGTTTTGGTGGAAGTGGTGCTATGTGGGATGGGGGGTTGATAATGTGATAGTGATATAGATTTATGACATAGAATTGGATAATGGAAACGGTACATGGAATTGGCTTAGGGAATTAGTAAATGGAATTGGACAATAGAATTGGGTGAAGGATTTAGGGCTTGGGTTGACTGTTTGACATTGCTTGGTTGCTATGCGTGTTTGCCTGGCTTGTGATTGTGCATGTGGTTTGGAACTGGTCGACGATGGAATTGATGTGGGAATTGTTGTTGGACTTAGTGATTGGAATTGCATTGTTGATTTGTGAAATTGATTTGGATTGTGATATGTGGATTGAGGTTTGGAATTGGATTAATGTTGGAAATTGATGGTGGAACTGTTGATGGTCTTGATGATGTGAATTGGATGGATTTGAGGAGAAATTGATGAATGAAATTGGTAGATGAATTTAAGGGATGAATTGAATGAAGTGATTGAATGAAATGTTAGAATCTGAAGGAGCCTGCACTGCCCCCTAAAACTGCACTATGGGTGCTAAGTGCCTCTTCGAGGGAAAGAGGTGCGGTCACGTCTTCAAGGGAAAGGCGTGATTTGTTTGGTTGAGTCAAGTTTACGATTCCTTCAAGGGAAAGGTCTCGTGGTATCCTCAAAGGGAGAGGATGCGTCTTGGACCTCTCCAGGGGAGAGAGGTGCGTCAGGCCGGTAGGGGTGGTGCGGGATAAACTCCTTATGGCGCCTAATGAACTCATCTAGATAATCACTTGAGATACATGTGTGTTGTGTGAGTGTGCGTGTGTGTGTGACTGGTGTATGTTGTGTGTATTGGATTGTGCTGGTGCAATGCTTCTAATGAGCTGTGGTCGATGTCGGTAACTGTGATTTGTGAGTTGTGTGGTTGATGGATAAATGTGGGTGCTATTCGTGTTGGAAGGTGTACTGTGGCTAAGTGTTGTATCGTGTGTCTGATGACTCCGTTGATGATGTTGTGTTGGGGATTGATAACTTGAGTACATTGCTGGATTTTATTAATTGTATATACACCGGAGGATGTAAGTTCTTGTGGAATCACCTAGTGCCATGTTAGGAATTAAAATTAGATTGGCTGTGTCAGATTCCGATGTTGTTTGTGTGTGGAGTTGGGATCGCTCCTAAGCTAGGTTCGGCCATAGTTAAACCCAGTGGGTTCACTCAGTTTCATTAGGAAGCTGATTTCCCCCCAGTTTCTCTTTTCAGGTGTTCGGTTGAGTTCAGAGGAGTTGCAGGTTGGAGTTGTGAAGTGAAGATTAGGAAGCTATTGTGGAGTGACCATTGTTTTAATTTTAGATTTCGGTTGACACTTTTGGGTTGGGAGATTTGTAATCGTTTTGAGTTTTGGTTTCGGATTTCGGTTTTGATGTAATGAAGGCCTTCGGTTGTCTTTGAGCTTTTATTTAAGAGTTGTTTCTTTTTCCGCTGCGTTTTACTCCTTTATTTAAATGCTGTATCTCAAGTAGCACTCAAACCGGTTCGACCACGGGTGAACCCGGGTCGGTTTGGGATGGGTGTTACAAGTAGTATCAGAGCTGGTTAGTTGCTGCTATGTTGGTGATTCATCTCTTCTTCTGGAGGAGTAATTAACCTCAAAGGGAGAAGGGATGAAGCATCGGCACATGACCGACTTTCCAGGGATTTTCAAACTGTTTTGAAGTGGGTGGGAAGTTTTGAAAGGAAAGTGTTGTGAATTTGAAAGGAAAGTGATTTGAAATGAAATGTGATTTCTGAAAATTGGTCAACTGAAACGTTTTGTGTCCTCCTGTAGTGAAGAGGGTGTCGGAGTAGTTTGGGAGTGGAAGTGGTAGTAGACTAGGAGGTTGGTTGGAAGAGTAGAACTGTTGTAGATTTTAGCTAGGTTGGTGGAGTGTTTGAGAAGTGTGAAGTTCTACTCGGAGGTGTTAGCTGGTAGTATTCTTGCTTCCTTGAGTTGTTCTTTGTTGTGCTCTTGTGTTGCGGTTGTGCTCTTGTGTGAGTTTTGTTTGATTGTGTTTTGGTTGTGTTCTTGTTGTGAGTGGTGCTATTGAGGTTCGGTTGTGCGTGTCTGTTGGGTAGAAGTTCGAAGTAGTGTGGGAGTAGTGCCCTTAGAAGGTGTGTGTTGCTAGAGCCGTTAAAAGGGAGTTTCGGGAGGTGATGTGATCCTTGTGTTGCGGCGTTATGCTGTGAATTGTGGATTCGTTGCTAGAGCGAGTTGGGTTGTGATTTCGGGGACGAAATCTTTTGAAGTTGTGGAGACTTGTAACATCCCCGCCCAACCGAACGGTTTGGAACTCGAGTTTGGATGGTTTAGACATTGGAAACAGTGTTCTTGAGGTCCCATCGAAGTTCGGGACGTTCGAATTTGAGTTGGGTCGAGTTTAAAACACTTTGGGGGGTGCAGTTGATGATACGTGGGCCGTGTTTCAAGCATTGGGTGATTAAAATTCGGATTTTAGGAGTTTCTTCATTTTCTTTTCATTTTTTCCCCTTTCCCCCCCAAACCCGTGTTTGAAGAACCAAAAAAAAACCCATTTGGGTCAACCCTTGATTCCGGGAGTTGTAGAGCTCCGATTGACGATCCGTTTCTTGATACACGCTCGTGGCGGCGAGAGGAAGAGATTGCTGGTCGTGGTTCTGGCTGGGTCGGAGGAGGCTGCTGTCAGTGGAAGAAGGAAGAGCTACGTTTTTGTGTCTCAGCCAGAAATCTCCAAAACTTCAAACCTCGATTCGGAGAGTTGTAGAGGTCCGATTGATGATCCGTTTCTTGCTATGAGTTCGTTGTAATGAGAGGAAGAGATCGCACCCAGAAGTTCTAAATATTTCGGAGCAGGCTGCTATCGGTGAAGAGGAGGATAGCTACGTTTTTGGTGTCTGAGAGCTTGGTTGTTCGGGTTTCGAGAAGAGTTTAGAGCCTCATCTTCTTGTCAGGTGAGGGTTTAGCGTACGATAGGTAGTGTGGTCGGTGTGAGATGTTACAATTCAGACCTAGAAAAATGTAGGGCCTTGCATGAAACTGAAAGAGAGTAAAAGGGGAAAACTGTTCTGCAATTGATTGTTCTGTGAAATATGCTGTTTTGATGTTTGTTGGATATTTGTTAATTGATGGATTGGTTGATGATTGATGGCTGTTTGTGATGAGTTTGATTGGGGGAATTGATTAACATGGATGATAAATTGATCGAAACTAGTAAAGAGTGATAGGAGGGACGGGTCTGTGAACATGAGAATTATGTATATTATGCTATTGTATCAGGTTGTGGTTGCAGGAGGGTGGTCCTGCCAATGTGGGGTCGCCCTATAAATGATGAACAGGTGGATGACCCTGCCAATGTGGGGTCGTCCAATAAAGGACGTACAGGAGGGTAACCCTGCGACTCATGACATGGCTTCCCCTGTACTTGCAGGTGGGGGTGGCCGGTGAGCTAGCCGTTTACCCTTAAACTGTTTGTGTCGTGGGAGGCGTTGAATGTCTTGTGATGTGTGGTTATGTGTGATGTGGGATTACTGAATGATTCGGATTATGTTGGTTTATGTGATGTTGGGTTTGAGATGATGCTATGTGTTGTTGGATGACCTGATGTTATGAGTTGTTTTGGTGGAAGTGGTGCTATGTGGGATGGGGGGTTGATAATGTGATAGTGATATAGATTTATGACATAGAATTGGATAATGGAAATTGGTACATGGAATTGGCTTAGGGAATTAGTAAATGGAATTGGACAATAGAATTGGGTGAAGGATTTGGGGCTTGGGTTGACTGTTTGGCATTGCTTGGTTGCTATGCGTGTTTGCCTGGCTTGTGATTGTGCATGTGGTTTGGAACTGGTCGACGATGGAATTGATTGGGAATTGTTGTTGGACTTAGTGATTGGAATTGCATTGTTGATTTGTGAAATTGATTTGGATTGTGATATGTGGATTGAGGTTTGGAATTGGATTAATGTTGGAAATTGATGGTGGAACTGTTGATGGTCTTGATGATGTGAATTGGATGTATTTGAGGAGAAATTGATGAATGAAATTGGTAGATGAATTGAAGGGATGAATTGAATGAAGTGATTGAATGAAATGTTAGAATCTGAAGGAGCCTGCACTGCCCCCTAAAACTGCACTATGGGTGCTAAGTGCCTCTTCGAGGGAAAGAGGTGCGGTCACGTCTTCAAGGGAAAGGCGTGATTTGTTTGGTTGAGTCAAGTTTACGATTCCTTCAAGGGAAAGGTCTTGTGGTATCCTCCAAGGGAGAGGATGCGTCTTGGACCTCTCCAGGGGAGAGAGGTGCGTCAGGCCGGTAGGGGTGGTGCGGGATAAACTCCTTATGGCGCCTAATGAACTCATCTAGATAATCACTTGAGATACATGTGTGTTGTGTGAGTGTGCGTGTGTGTGTGACTGGTGTATGTTGTGTGTATTGGATTGTGCTGGTGCAATGCTTCTAATGAGCTGTGGTCGATGTCGGTAACTGTGATTTGTGAGTTGTGTGGTTGATGGATAAATGCGGGTGCTATTCGTGTTGGAAGGTGTACTGTGGCTAAGTGTTGTATCGTGCGTCTGATGACTCCGTTGATGATGCTGTGTTGGGGATTGATAACTTGAGTACATTGCTGAATTTTATTAATTGTATATACACCGGAGGATGTAAGTTCTTGTGGAATCACCTAGTGCCATGTTAGGAATTAAAATGAGATTGGCTGTGTCAGATTCCGATGTTGTTTGTGTGTGGAGTTGGGATCGCTCCTAAGCTAGCTTCGGCGCATAGTTAAACCCAGTGGGTTCACTCAGTTTCATTAGGAAGCTGATTTCCCCCCAGTTTCTCTTTTTCAGGTGTTCGGTTGAGTTCGGAGGAGTTGCAGGTTGGAGTTGTGAAGTGAAGATTAGGAAGCTATTGTGGAGTGACCATTGTTTTAATTTTAGATTTCGGTTGACACTTTTGGGTTGGGAGATTTGTAATCGTTTTGAGTTTTGGTTTCGGATTTCAGTTTTTATGTAATGAAGGCCTTCGGTTGTCTTTGAGCTTTTATTTAAGAGTTGTTTCTTTTTCCGCTGCGTTTTACTCCTTTATTTAAATGCTGTATCTCAAGTAGCACTCAAACCGATTCGACCACGGGTGAACCCGGGTCGGTTCGGGATGGGTGTTACACCAGCGCTCGGCCCCGACCCCAACTGGCGCTACCTGACCAGCCTCGGCGCCCCAACAACCAGCCCCGATGATGCCTGATGAAAGTGTCGTTGTGATGCGTTCAAACAAAAAACTAACAAAGCTAACAAAAGCTAGGGTAGATCGTATTCCAAGGGCCTTCTATGATTGACTACTCCAAAAACTAGCAAAATACTCGAATGTAAACACTTCGTGCGTGGTGTGAGTTCCACGACTTCTAACTCTAAGAAATGCGGAGAAAATTAAAAATTAAACTAAAGCAGATTGGAAATTAGGGTTGAAAACAAGGATGACAGACGAACTTAGACTTTGAATCCCCCTTCGTTCCCCAGAGCATTGGCAATCAACAGATCAGCGGATTTCGATTCTCGTTCAATCAATTACTAAGACACCACCATAACTCCTTACCCTTAGGTTTAAGATCGGCGAACGTTCGCTCTATCCATTCTAACTACCAAGATTAATTAGCCGCCCGGGTACGGTCGCCTCTCGCAACAACTTAACTAACTGGTGTAATTACTAACGATTTATGAGTTACTCTTGCAGTGGATTAACCCTAACCGGTTCCTACGAAAGACACACTCCAATTATAAGGTTAATTGTTCAATTCGATGTTCTAAAGTAAGGCGAGCGTTCGCTTCTATCCTTAGCTTAACAAGAATCTAATCTAGGTGATCAATCCAGACAAGAAACATGAACAATGAAGAATGAATCAAACATGATAGAGAACTGATTGAATTTCGAATCTAATCACCGCCGATCCGTGACGGCTTTAAAGCCCTGGGTCATTTAGGGATCATCTAGTCTAAGCTCTAACGAGTTTAGCTACTCATGTTTATCACAAAAGAATCTAAGACAAAGAAAGAGTTCATCATCCAGAGGAAGAACAGAAAAGAATCTGAAAAACCTAATTTAGACGACTCTGACAGACTTCGATCTTCCGTAAACCGCAATCCTAGCTCCGAGTCTCCGAGGAAGAAGGGATGGCGTCACGATCTCTTTCCGGCTCTTCGAACTCTCACTCTTCGCTCCAGAACTCCAGAGAGTCCCTCAATTTCTGATTTCGAAAAGTTTATTATGATGTATATATTATTTGGGCCGCCGGGTTAAGTATTTATACTTAACCCCAATCAGCCGGATTTCTTCTATTATTTTCGCCAAAAATATTGAGGAATTTTCGGCGAAAATTCCTTTGCAAATGAAGGGTCCGCCGGCTGATTCTCCCTGAACTTTCTTCTCGGTTCGAAAACTTCATCTTTTCGCCGAAAGTTTCCTTAAGTTAACAGCAGCCAATTTGTGAACATATTTTCGCCGAAAATACAAGGGTATTTTCGGTGAAAATTCCTTTGTAAACTGGGCAGGAATTTTCTGAACTTTGATTAACTCCTTTGATCGATCCCGGTGCAATCCTTCGAGATTCCAACGCCTTAGACACGTCCTTGGTTACTTATTCGATGGCAAAAACCTGTGCTAACATAAAAACACTAGAAAACCATCAAATAGACCCGAAACAGGCCAAGGTAACACAAATGGCACGAGATAGGGCAATCGATTGAATATTCATTATTCTACCCTAAAAACCATGTCTTAAGCAAAGAAATGTCGCTTAAATGAGGCTGATAATCACGTCAAATCGAGTGTCATCAAATACCCCACACTTAAGCTTTTGCTTGTCCTCAAGCAAACTGAATAGAAACGCTCATGTTCATAAATGATAAGATCGATTAAATTAGAGCTCAATCAAACACAATGAATTATTAGACAGCTAATTCGTAGAACAAGAAACCTGACATGTATACAGATCAGCCAAACAACCTGGTCTCACTAGTAACTGCACACAACAAGTAATTAGCAACCAATTATGCACGAATTTGACCTGACCGACCAGACTCCTCACACAGGATATATATAGTACAATGGGAACTCTCACTCTCTGTGTTTAAGGACGTGTTTCTGCTCTCAATCATTTTCTGTTACTGAATTCTGTCATAGGTTTGCAATTCGACCACATCTCCACCACTGTGACAACACGAGTATCTAGTCAAGAAGGACTTCCCTGCTAGGACCGTAATGAATTCTACACTACTTGGGTTTATGATGCGATGGATGATGGGAATGTATGATGATGGCTTTGTGCGGTGTAGCTTTCGACTAACTTCCCTCGAATCTAATCTGCGGCTTCCTACCGTCTAACCAGACACGGGTGGAATGATGAACGCTCGTCCTATGATACCCTCGTCCGCCTCTTAGTCTTCTGGCGGAAGATGCGAGCCAGCACCCAGCCGGGGTGAAGAGGGTAGCTCTCTCGGATGGCTCGGAGAAGCATAAGTTCCTCCTTGAGGATATGGTGGCGATCCTTATCTGGAACATATAAAAGAGATCTACGCCAAACCATATGAATAAATTTAAAGAGTGGGTGAGAGAGGGACTTAACTGAGTCATGGCCCGTGAGGCGATCACCGGGCACTCCAGTCATATGGCTCCAGAGCGCGTGGTACTCCTCGTCGTCATCATCGTCGCCCCAGCCGAGGTGATGTCCATGATAGTGCTCGTAGGGGATGCCTAGATGAGCAACAAACTCATCGTAGGTGAGCTGCCTGTACACTCCACCCAGATAGAAGGTAATAACCTTTTGGCCTTGCCTCCTCTTATGCTCGTCCAGATCAAAGGTCGCCCAGAACTCCTGAAGGGCGATGTCTGGGAAGTCGGCAGCTATGGTGGTCAGCTCCAGGAGACCGGCCGGTGCTAGGTCGTCATGCACATTCCGGTGGTAGTCCTCGTCGTGCTCGCTCAGGGACTCCATGGAAAGAGGGCGTACCTTAGCTCCCCGAATGTGCTCGATCTTCTGGAAGCACTCGAAGTAGAAGTCAGGTAGACGGGCGATAGTGCGATGGTACCCAGCCCGGTGAGGTAGTGCTGGAGGAGGGCCCTGAACGGCGGGTGTGACGGGAGCGGGGGCTCTGGAGCTCGAGGCGGCATCAAGTCGCGCCTTAGTCCTGCGCTCATAAGTGGTGTTCCTAAAGCAAGAATGAAACCAGATCAGTCAAACTTAAAACCCCCACACTTAGTAGAAAAACTCAATTTCACAAAGAAATGAGGAAAACTAAGTGGGGGTAAGCAAAGCAGAGTAATCGGTAATCATAGACAGTAAAATACATGCTTAAGAACAACCAGAATTGGATAAGCACAATCAGAGTTCAAAGAGTCAAACCGACATTCAGAAAGTCAACATTATAGCATAATGAACCCTAATCATGGCAAGACTATCAAACAGCGGAGAACGACGGTAAAAGATGATCTCAGATGGCAAACACGATAATCTGAACGAGAATGAACACATACGGCAACCAAACGATAAAAAATAGTTCATGGTCAAACCGACATTTCTCACAAGTCAACATAACAAAGAATCAATCGTATGCAAAGCAACACATGATCAAATGATATGGAAATTAAGCATGGTACTCTCTAAGCATGCTAGAACAATTCAACAAGTTCAGCTAACCTAGTTCACACGAAATCAGTCGGCACGCAAAATGAGGCAAACCGAAAAGTCAATCGAAAGTCAACCGAAAGTCAACCCTGACGAAATTCAGCAATCAATATGTCAAAAGATTCGTATTGAAAAGTTCTACAACTTACCTTGAAGCCATGGATGCTAAAAACGAACGGTTTGGGAGAAATCGGTGAAAAACTCTGAAAACAAGGGTTTCGGTGAACTGGAGCTGTAGAGCTTTGATTCGAACGTTCTAGGGCTCAAAACGATCAGAAAAGAGAGGGGAGTTGAGCGGCGGTGGTCGGTGATGGTGACAGTGGCGGAAAATGGCGGCGGTGGCGGAAAATGAATGGGAGGCGGCGGCGATTTTGAAAAACAAAGGGGAGGGGGTATTTTTCGGGTGTTGATTCGAAAATGAAAGTAGGAAAGTGGAGAGAGAGAGAGGGAGGACCGGATTTTAAGTGAAAAAAATTGGCTGATTTTCAAAGGGATTTTCGGCGAAAATAAATGAAAATTTTCGCCAAAAATAAACGTTCAAATGCACTGCCGGTTTTCAAATAGATTTTCGCCAAAAATTCAACAAATTTTGAAACCGAAAATATGAAACAGGGAAATGGTTTCGAAAATTCAAAAGGCGATTTCGCCGAAAACAGGGGTGTATTTCGCCGAAAATTATGAACTACTCGGGTGAAAATATTTTCGCAAATCCGGCCAACTTTAGAAAATCATAGTTAAATCCACAAAAATCGGAACGACCTCATTCAACTTGCGACTGACTCTATGACACACAGAATCTACATGAAAAATAATAAAACAAACAAAATGACACTTTTGTCTCCCTCGAACCGACTCTAAAACACTAAGGTTGACACAAAACAAAAACGGACTCCAGCCGTGGGTTGCCCCCATGAAGCGCTCTTTTGTTAACGTCCTTGAGCTGGACGATACCTGGACGGTATTAGGAGACATCCCAACACAGATTCTCCTTAATGCTCGTGTCGGAGTTCATGAAGTACAGCTTCGGGGCTTCTCCGGTAAGCGTGAATCTCTTCCCGTTTGCATGCAAGAGCTTGGTACGTCCATCGGGAAGATGATCGATGAACTTGAACGGTCCGAACAGTTCTCTGGAGGGGTCATCCTTCTTGAGTGTTACGATGGAAGGAATGAGGACTGTCAGCTTCGTCTTCTTCTTGTCCTCCGGCTTGTTATCACCAGGATCTGTGATCGTCAGTACTTCCTTAGGAGATGCTTTCGGCTTCTCCTTCCATACTTGTTCCGGCGCCGGTTTCTCGGAACGAATTGGTGGGGCAACTGGCTCGATGGAAGACGGCGGAACTTTTGGTCTCCAGACCATTTGAGCTTGCTTCTTCTTGTGATTCTTCCTCCTGGACTTGCCAGACTCCTTACGTGGCGGTTTAGAAGAGGCTTGCAGTTCCTTCTTCTTTGACGGCGTGAGAAGAACAGATCTCGATTTCTGCTTGATAACCTGTCCAGCACTTACAGTCACAATCGAGCTAGGAACACTAGAAGAGATGTCAGTAATGAATTTGACCGAGGCCAACTCCACAGTTTCTACGGATAAACAACGTGATTCTCCCTTAGGAATGTATTTCATATTATCCGTGAGACGGAATGTTGCAGTATCCTTCCCAACCCTTAATGTTAACGAACCAGTTGGAACATTAATGTTAATGCTGGCTGTCGCCATAAATGGCCGGCCTAAGAGAGGTAGAATATGTCTCTTGAGTATCCATTACTACATAATCAACAAAAATCGGAAAGGGCCACAACAAGTGATTACATCCTTGATTATTCCTCTAGGTTCTTTTAGAGTCCTGTCGGCGAACACTACATGCATGCTAGCCGTTGTAATTGACCTAGGTTCAATTTCTTATATAAACACATAGGCATAACATTTATAGACGCACCTAGATCAACCAAACTACGCTCAATTTCAATGCCATTAATGATTAAAGGTAACGTAAAAGGACCTGGATCAGAGCACTTAGCTGGGATAAGTATGGGTGGTGATTGAGAGACGATAGCTGAACACTCTCCCGTAGAGAGAACGGATAGTGTTTCCTTCTTCTTCTCCAGGCTGTTCTGCTCATTGCTCCTGGTTGTGATGACTTTAGCATGCTCATTCGTCATGGAAGAGTTGTTTTGAGACGGCGCCTGATTGAAGAGAGGAAGGTTGGCTAACAAGCTAGCAACTTTATTTATCATGCTCTCTATTCTCTGTCCTTGTGCGATCTGTCCTTGGTTAAAAGCTTTTTGGGCTTTAAGCTTCTCTTCGTGATCATTCAGCCGTGCTGCAATCAGATCAAACTTCTGGGCTAGTTTCCTCTCCCACATGTCTTCAGACGTAAAATTCTGAGGATGTTGTGCACTGGTGAATCTGGGAGGATCTTGATAACTATTGTCCCAGCGTTGATTCTGACTCTGGTAGAGCCCCAAGTTGTGAGGAGAACGCTCAAGGAAGCTTCCCTGTTGTTGAGGAGGTGTTCTGAACTGATGGTAGCCAGGGTAGCCTCTTTGATCCTTGGTGAAACCTTGATCAATGAAATTAACTTCCTCTCTAGACCAGTTATTAGATGTTCCGAAGATCTCTTCCATGTGTTTCTGCACTTCGATCTTGATCTGCTCTTCACAACTCGGTTGGCTCTTGACTGCTCCCAACCGTCTCTCCCTATTTCTGGACTTAGATGAGCAGTCCGCAAAGTGAAGTAGAGCAGCTTTTGGTTCAAGTGCTGTGCAGTTGCCCTTAGCTAAAATGTTGACCCATTCAGCCGTTTCCTCATTCATACCTTGGGCAAAAATTTCGGCTAGCTGACTCTGGTTGAATCCATGATGAGGGCATTCAGAGAGAAGCTCTTGGAATTTGTTCCAAGCATCGTATAAGCTTACTCCTTTCTTCTGAGAGAAACTAGCGATGCTATCCTTGTAGAATGTCGTTCTTGAAGGGGATAGTATTACTCTATGAAGTCCTGAGCTAGATTATCCCAGTTAGTGTAGTAGCCAGGTGGTTTCGAGCCGAGCCATACCTTGGCATTGACTTTAAGAGAGAATGGGAATACTCGCAAGCAAAGATTGTTCTTACCGAGATTCCCGCTCTTAAACGTCTCGCACATGTCTATGAAGTTTGCCAAATGTGTGCAGGGGTTTTCTTGCGGCTTTCCTTCGAATCGAAGATTCTTAGAGACCATGTTCAGGAAGGAGATTGTGATCTCATAGTCAGGGTCGTCATCATTGTGCGGCACAACGACGCTAGCTCAAAAGTTAGTCGCAATTGGTCTACAGTAATCTGCCATGGTGCGTTGAGCAGCTAGTACGGGAGGAGAAAGTGGTGGTGAATCTGAAGTAGTGGATGAAACGGATGAAGATGAGGAGTCCTCCTTCAACTCCTCAATCTTATTAGGGATAGGTGGTGTAGGCGGAATGATTATGACTTGCTTCTGAGCTCGCGGTTTCTTCGGCGGAGTAGAATTACCCGGCTTAAACTGAGCATGAGCGATCGAGCAGTTCATAAACCTGTAGAACAACCTACAAGCAACAAAAGCAAACATACCGGCGTAAAATCGAAGTGGGTGGAAAGGTGAAAGATGGAAAATAGAAGAATAAATTGCCAGTTCTTCTTTCAAACAATCAAAGAAGTCCCGACAACGGCGCCAATTTGATGAACCTATCGTTGTGATGCGTTCAAACAAATAACTAACAAAGCTAACAAAAGCTAGGGTAGATCGTATTCCAAGGGCCTTCTATGATTGGCTACTCCAAAAACTAGCAAAATACTCAAATGTAAACACTTCGTGCGTGGTGTGAGTTCCATGACTTCTAACTCTAAGAAATGCGGAGAAAATTAAAAATTAAACTAAAGCAGATTGGAAATTAGGGTTGAAAACAAGGATGACAGACGAACTTAGACTTTGAATCTCCCTTCGTTCCCCATAGCATTGGCAATCAACAGATCAGCGGATTTCGATTCTCGTTCAATCAATTACTAAGACACCACCATAACTCCTTACCCTTAGGTTTAAGACCGGCGAACGTTCGCTCTATCCGTTCTAACTACCAAGATTAATTAGCTGCCCGGGTACGGTCGCCTCTCGCAACGACTTAACTAACTGGTGTAATTACTAACGATTTATGAGTTACCCTTGCAGTGGATTAACCCTAACCGGTTCCTACGAAAGGCACGTTCCAATTATAAGGTTAATTGTTCAATTCGATGTTCTAAAGTAAGGCGAGCGTTCGCTTCTATCCTTAGCTTAACAAGAATCTAATCTAGGTGATCAATACAGACAAGAAACATGAACAATGAAGAACGAATCAAACATGAAAGAGAACTGATTGAATTTTGAATCTAATCACCGCCGATCCGTGACCGCTTTAAAGCCCTGGGTCACTTGGGGTTCATCTAGTCTAAGCTCGAACGAGTTTAGCTACTCATGTTTATCACAAAAGAATCTAAGACAAAGAAAGAGTTCATCATCCAGAGGAAGAACAGAAAAGAATCTGAAAAACCTAATTTAGACGACTCTGACAGACTTCGATCTTCCGTAAACCGCAATCCTAGCTCCGAGTCTCCGAGGAAGAAGGGATGGTGTCACGATCTCTTTCCGGCTCTTCGAACTCTCACTCTTCGCTCCAGAACTCCAGAGAATCCCTCAAATTCTGATTTCGAAAAGTTTATTATGATGTATATATTATTTGGGCCGCCGGGTTAAGTATTTATACTTAACCCTAATCAGCCGGATTTCTTCTATTATTTTTGCCAAAAATATTGAGGAATTTTCGGCGAAAATTCCTTTGCAAATGAAGGGTCCGCCGGCTGATTCTCCCTGAACTTTCTTCTCGGTTCGAAAACTTCATCTTTTCGCCGAAAGTTTCCTTAAGTTAACAGTAGCCGATTTGTGAACATATTTTCGCCGAAAATACAAGGGTATTTTCGGCGAAAATTCCTTTGTAAACTGGGCAGAAATTTTCTGAACTTTGATTAACTCCTTTGATCGATCCCGGTGCAATCCTTCAAGATTCCAACGCCTTAGACACGTCCTTGGTTACTTACTCGATGGCAAAAACCTGTGCTAACATAAAAACACTAGAAAACCATCAAATAGACCCGAAACGGGCCAAGGTAACACAAATGGCACGAGATAGGGCAATCGATTGAATATTCGTTATTCTACCCTAAAAACCATGTCTTAAGCAAAGAAATGTCGCTTAAATGAGGCTAATAATCACGTCAAATCGAGTGTCATCACTGCCCGACCAGGCCCCAGCGCCCCAGCGTTCGGCCCCGACGCCGACTTGCCCACCCCGACCAGTACTAGCGCTCCAGCACCCGGCGCCACCCTGCTCGACCAGGCCCCGGCCGCCCCAGCACCCAGCTCCGACCTGTCACTGCCCGACGCCCCCCGGCGCATCACCACCCGACGTGGCTCCCGAGGGATCACCGTCCGACAAGTCCGGCGCGTCCCTGCCCGACGCTCCGTCCTGGTGCTACCCGACCCCGACTACCCCAACACGATGATGCCCGACGCCACCGACCAGCCGACCCCCGACGGTCCTAGCCCGGTTGCTCTAGTACCCACAAGTACTCCTACACCCCACCAGGGTCACCTGTCCGAGGTAGAACCCTAGGGCCTTACAAGAAACGTGTAGAATCAAGAGCCGGCCACCTACAAGCCCTCAAACCAAGGTATGAGATGAAATATAGGCTAAGGCCTCCCCCTGCAGGTAGGAAGACTCAGAAGGAAGAAATGCCACTCCAGGCCATGCTGCTGGCCGAGTGTAGAAACCCTAGGGCTGAGGACAAGCCTCAGTCAGATCATGGCCTAACCTCCAAGGGCCCTGAAGACGAGGCACACTCCAGAGACCCCCTGGAAGCATTCCTGGAGTACAGGAACAAGAGAGCTCAAGAGTACCTGGCCAAGAAGGGATGGCCACCCAAGACTCACCCGAAGTCAAGTCTTAACAAGCATAAGAGCTCCTAGTTCCAAGGCACCACTCCTGGCCCGACCCTAGCCCATGAGAGTCACATATGGAGCTACCTAAGGAGATGCCCGAAGCTAGGAGAGAAAGCCCCGAGCAGAAATGGAGAAGACCCCACCAAGGCCCAACCCCGAGCCCTAGGCTGAGAGCCGTGCCGATCGGGAGTACTTTATGAGGCTAGCCACCATGTGGCCCAAGCCTTTTGGCAAGCCCCTAGCCCCTGGACAAGCCTGGAGCATTAGGCCCCAAGGCCCGACGAAGGACCACCGCTTGAAGAAGAAGCCCAGAGCCGAGCAAAGGCCCAGCCCGAGACCGGCGGACCGACGAGTCCTAGTCCCACCCGGACTAGGAAACCCTAAATCGCCGGATTAGGGTTTTTGAGTATTTTAGTCCTATTTGAGTTGTATTTTTCGGTGTTAAAGACTATTTAATTGTTTTTCCTTTTTAGTAGGATTATTTAGGGGTTTTAGGATTCTTTTTAGGAGTAGGACTCTTTATTTTATTCTTATTTAGGAAGTAGTCTTTAGGGAGGAGAGCTTGTTCCCTCACCTATATAAGGAGGCCGCCGGCCACCCTTTCTAATCACAACCTTTTTGAAATAAACAACCCCTTTATAGAACTTTGTTCTTGAAACCCTTATTGTATTTGCATGTTGCAATACCGAAGGATCAACTTATCGTCAGAAGCATCCATCTTCTGAAGTGGCATCATCGACTTGATACTTCTGGTTCCTAGCTCGTTTATAGCTAGCGGGTCAAAGTCCTCTTCCATCCCCGGTTCCGACAGTTTCTTCCTTGTTGCACGATCATCAGCTTGTGTTTAAGGGTCGTCTGCCCACAGTTGCAGCGGTTTACATCACTATGCCTACATCTAGTCGGAGTAGTTGAGGATGAAAAAAAACCAGATCGGAGTAAAGGATGTAAAAATCTAGATCTACCAGAAACTGAAAAACAGAAATAAAAAATGAAAATAAAATACGAAAACAAAAACTGAAAATGAAAAACAAAAAATTGGTTTGGTCAGCCACCCATTCGGTCAACCCGTTGTTTAGCGTCGGTCGTGGTTGTTCATAGCGTCGGTCGACAATGAAACAACGCTAAAATTTAGCGTCACAAGAATTAGCATCATTTTTTTTACCGACGCGAAATAATTTAGCGTCGGTCTGTGACTGACGCTAACTCGCGGTGCCGACCGACGCTAAACCCCTAGACTCATGACATGGCCTCCCCTGTACTTGCAGGTGGGGGTGGCCGGTGAGCTAGCCAGTTACCTTTATTGATTGTGTTGTGATATGACAGGGGCGTGGATCGAATGGAATATGTTGTGCATTGTGAACTGTGATTGTATTATGGATGGTGTGAATTGAGTAGTGGTTGTGAATGAGATGCGATGAGTTGGAAACCCTATGTTGGAACTTGTATGTGAATGTAGAACCTGAAGGAGCCCACAATACCCCACCCGAAATACTGTTAAGATCGAGTCCGATTCACTAGGGTGAATCCCATGACGGGTAGTCATGGATGTTGATATCTCCGATAAGGAAGGATCCCAATGGGATGCGTCGTGATAGCTCCGTGGAGGAAGGATCCCTAAGGGGATGTGTCGTGTTATCTCCCCATGGGGTAAAGATCCTGCGGGATAAGTGTCGATGTGGTGGCCGACGGTGGTGGTGTGGACAACTCCTTGGCGCCTAATAACTCACCTAGATCATGTGATTGTGAATGTGTGCGTGTTTGTGATTCATGGTGATGGTTGATTGACGAATGTGTTGTGATGATGATTTATGTGATTGATATGATGCCTATGTTTATGTAACTCTTATGATATGTATATGCTTGTGAATGAGAACTGACCAACGTGATCACTTAGACTGCTCTAGGGAACTAAAATATGGAAAAGAGTTAGGTTTGGTTCCACTGTTGGATGTCTTGTGCGGAGTTGGAACCGCTCCATAGAATAGGCCAACGTGTAGGTAGGTGATGCTGCAGTTTTAGCGGTATCAAATACTACCAAGCTGTGAAGTTAGGGTAGATCATATTCCACAGGGTTTCTACTAATTGACTACTCAAAGAAGCTGGCAAATTACTCAGGTTTAAACACTTAGTGCGTGGTGTGAGTTCCACGACTTCTAATCTAAGATGCAGGAAAATTAAAATGAAACTAAAAGATAGAATGATTTAAGGGTTTAAACAGATGACATACAAGCTTAGATTTCGAAAAGAAAAGAAACACAAGAACAACGAAACTAATCTAGGCGTCAACTAGACGAGAAACGCAGAACAACAATCCAGAACAAAACAACCATGCAAAGAGAAACTGATTGAACTTCGAATCTAATTACCGCCGATCCATGACCGCTTTAAAGCCCTGGGTCACTTACGGTTCATCTAATCTAAGCTCTACAAGTTTAGCTACTCATGTTCATACAAAAAGAATCAAAGGCGAAGACAGAGTTCATCATCCAGAGGAAGAACAGAAAAAGGATCTGAAAAACCTAATTGAGACGACTCTGGCAGAACTTTGATCTTCAGTAATCTGCACTCCTAGCTCCGAGATGGTAGGGATGGCGTCACGATCTCTTCCTGGCTCTTCGAACTCTAACTCTGCTCCAGAACTTCAGAGAATTCTCAAGTATTAGAAATTATGATTATCAGGTATATTGATTTTGGCTGCCGGGTTAAGTATTTATACTTAACCTAATTTCCCCAGATTTCCTCTAATATTTTCGCCAAAAATAAGGGATTATTTTCGCCGAAAATAATGGTGCAAATGGCTGGACCCTAGGCTGACTTCTCCTGTAATTTTCGCTTCGGCCGAGGACTTTACATTTTCGCCAAAAATTTCCTTTACTTGGCACCAGTCGACTTGTGATGATATTTTCGCCGAAAATGATAGGGTATTTTCGGCGAAAACTTCTTTGTAAACCGGCAGGAATTTGTTTGAATTTGATTGGCTCCTTTGATCGATTCCGGTTCAGTTCCTCGATGTTCCAATGCCTTAGACACGTCCTTGGTTACTTATTCGATGGCAAAAACCTGTGCTAACATAAAAACACTAGAAAACCATCAAATAGACCCGAAACGGGCCAAGGTAACACAAATGGCACGAGATAGGGCAATCGATTGAATATTCGTTATTCTACCCTAAAAACCATGTCTTAAGCAAAGAAATGTCGCTTAAATGAGGTTGATAATCACGTCAAATCGAGTGTCATCAAATACCCACACTTAAGCTTTTGCTTGTCCTCAAGCAAACTGAATAGAAACGCTCATGTTCATAAATGATAAGATCGATTAAATTGGAGCTCAATCAAACACAATGAATTATTAGACAGATCGATCCTAGAATAAGAAACCTAACATGCATACAGATCAGCCAAACTACCTGGTCTCACTAATAAACTGCACACAACAAGTAATTAGCAACCAATTATGCACGAATTTGACCTGACCGACCAGACCCCTCACACAGGATATATATAGTACAATGAGAACTCTCACTCTCTGTGTTTAAGGACGTGTTTCTACTCTCGATCATTTTCTGTTACCGAATTCTGTCATAAGTTTGCATTTCAACCACATCTCCACCACTGTGACAACACGAGTATCTAGTCAAGAAGGACTTCCCTGCTAGGACCGTAATGAATTCTACACTACTCGGGTTTATAATGAGATAAATGATGGGAATGTATGATGATGGTTTTGTGCGGTGTAGCTTTCGACCAACTTCCCTCGAATCTAATCTATGGCTTCCTACCGTCTAACCAAACACGGGTGGAAGGATGAACGCTCGTCCTATGATACCCTCAAGCAACCTAGCACTTATTTTCTTTTCTTTTGCAAACTTTTTTTTTCTTTTCAACTTCTCTTTTAACTTCATTCTTCCACTTGTAGGGAGAAGAACGTTTATTTGAACTAAACTTTAAACTTTTCTGATTTTTCTTCTTTCTTTTCATTTTTCGAAGCTTGCTTCTTTTTCTTCTTTTTCTATTTTTTCTATATTTTTTTTCTTGTGCCGATTTTTTTCAGTTGCTAGAGGGGTTTACACGTCTGGACATATTAGCTAAGACCACCTGTTTAATGGCTATAGGCAGGTTACCACAAACCGACTTCCGGTAGGTCAATCTAGAACTACAACCACAGGGGATCAACGGGGAATGAAAGAAATGGGAAATGGCTGTAATGTATTATCGAACCGAAAGAACAGGCCAAGCTCAAGGGTCTAACCCTAAATGGATTTTATCGTTAGGTAGGCTATCTGGCTTAGTAGCTGAATCTAGGTGCCCCTATCCTTCTAGAACTCGTGTCATCGTGTGGTCTCGAGTAGGTCTCATGCAAATTCTAACTCATTCAAGTAAACAGAAAACCACTCAGAAATAATTTAAATTGCAAGTTACGTGCAATGGATCAAAAGCTCACAGTTGGTTTGCTAGTCGGATTTGGTCATTTTCATGCAATCAAGGCTACAAACTACAAGTGTGATTTTAAAAATTCTGTTCTGACCAGACAATTTAGCATCAAAGTATACAAGTTGGTTCTCAAGTTCTAGGTTATGCAGTCTAAGCATCATTATGAAAGTTTGAACAGCAACTTAACATTAGAAATCAAGAACTGAGCCATTCTAATGCTAGAGAGACTGGAATGGAATCACGAGGCACACAAAAACACAATTCAAGGGCAATCAAGTTCATGCAAGGTTCTCTAGCGTCCTACCCCACACTTAAATCGGACTGTGTCCTCACAGGACTAAACTAGAGTAGAGATATACAAAGAACCTGGAATGTGATGGTCGGTGTAGGGTATGAGCTTGGATAGCCCGGAGCGGAGCGGAGTAGCTACTCAAGCTCCTCCCGTCAGAGTGGAGCATGTGTTGCTGCATAATAGTTCATCTGACGTCCTGAGTGGAGGTATCAAGTTGCGCCTTAGTCCTGCGCTTATGAGTGACATTCCTAAACCCAGAAACGAAACCAGATTAATTAACTAATAACCCACCCCACACTTAGTCGAAAAACTCAATTTCACAAGGAAATGAGGGAAACCGAGTGGGGGTAAGCAAAGTAAGTAACCGGTAATCACAATAAATCACAGAGCATGTATATGTCTAGCCGGAACGTTCATATCATAATTAGGGATCAAGAGTCAAACCGACATTCAAAAAGTCAACATTATAGCACATTGAATCCTAATCATGGCAAGACTATCTTAAGGCGGGAAATGACGGCAGTGGTGATTTTTAGAAGAGCGGCGGTCGGCGGTTTCGAAAACAGTAGTGGGGGGATTTTGGGGTTGGTTCAAAAATGAAAGAAGGAAAGAGAGGCTGAAAACCAGATTTTAAAGTGGAAATTTGGGTGATTTTCAAAGATATTTTTGGCGAAAATAATAGGGAGTTTTCGCCGAAAATGTATGTTCAAAAGCACTGCCGGTTTTCAAAGAAAATTTCGCCAAAAATACAATGGATTTTCAGACCAAAAATATGAAACAGGGAAATTCAGTGAAAATTCAAAAGGCGATTTCGCCGAAAATAGGGGTGTATTTTCGCCGAAAATTTTTAACTGCTCGGGTGAAAATATTTTCGCAAATCCGGCAAACTTCAGAAAATCACAGTTAAATCCACAAAAATCGGAAAGACCTCAATCGACTTGCAATTGACACTACGACACACAGAATACACACGAAAAATAATAAATCAAACAAACTGACGCTTTTGGCTCCCCCGAACCGACTCTAAAACACTAAGTTCGACAAAAATAAAAATGGACTCCAGCCGTGGGTTGCCTCCCACGGAGCGCTATTTTATTAACGTCCTTGAGCTGGACGATACCTGGACGGTGTTAGGAGACATCCCAACTCAGGATTTCTCTTAGGCCTGAGCCGGAGTTCATGAAATATGGCCTTGGGGATCCTCCGGCAAGTGTGAACTTCTTCCCATTTGCGTGAATTATCTTGGTTCGTTCTAGTGGCTCGGTAGACGGGAGCTGAGCAATCGGCTTCCATACCACCTTCGTCTTCTCTTTATTCTCCTCCTTTATCTCGCCAGGATCTTTAACGTTTGGTGATTCATGAGGGGATGCCGTCGGATCCTCCTTCTTTCTCGGCCTTTGTGCCGGCAGCTCATTCTTCACATTAGGGACCTGTCCAACACCTGACAATACAATTTCTGCAGAAACTCTAGATTTTTCATTAGAACTAGAGTTGACCGAAGCCAACTCCACAGCTTCAACAGATAAGCAATGCATCTCTTCTTTGACTGGGACTTGCATACCGTTCTTGAGGCAGAATGTCATGGTGTTCTTGCCAACCCTTAATGTCAACGAGCCATTCGGGACATTAATGTTAATGCCGGCTGTTGCCATAAACGATCGGCCTAGGAGAAGAGTCGCATCTTCCCCTCGGGTATCCATAATAATAAAATCAGCCAGAATAGTAAAGGGACCACAATTGACAACCACATCTTCTATTAATCCCCTAGGTAATTTCACAGATCTGTCGGCAAACACTAAATGCATGCTAATCGATATCAATTCTCCTAGGTTCAATTTCTCATACAAGCAGGTAGGCATGACATTAATGGAAGAACCTAGATCAATTAAACTACGATCAATTTTCACATTATTAATAGTGCAAGGCAAAGTGAAAGCACCGGGATCTCGACACTTAGCTGGGGGTGGTATGGGTGTCGCATGGCCCTGGATAGCAGAGCATTCTTCCTCGAGGGGGACGGGAGACAACTCTTTCTCCTTCTTGTTCTTCGCAGGATCCCTTGGGATTTTGTCAGCCTCCGGTATCACTTGGATAACATCAGTAACTGGTGTATTCATATTCGTGTTCTTCAAGTATCCATGCCACTTTCTGTACCGGGTATCATGATCTTTCTCCTTTGATTTCGCGGCCTTAGGAAACGGAATCCGAGGCTGATATGGAGGGAGAGGTGGTGCAGGTGCTGTCTTTGTTAGGGAAGGCGGGGCAGTCACGTCCTCTTCTTCTTCTCTATTCTCCTCCTCGATCTTTAGCTTGTCAATGGTTATAGCTTCAGGGATTATGGCTGGTTCAGGAGCTACAGTATCAGCTGATTGCTTGTCGCTTCTTGTGGAGACGGCCTTGACGTGCTCCCTCCTAATGGTAGAGTCGACTTGAACCGAGGATTGATTAAGGAGGGGGCTACTAGTTATCAAGCTGACCATGTTATTTATCATGCTCTCCATTCGTTGACCTCGAGCTTCATGTTCTTGATTTATGGCGGCTTGAAGCTTGACTTTTTCTTCATATTTATCGAGCCTTTCCATGATCAGGTCGATCGTCTTGGCTACCTCGATATCCCTTGTGTTCCTTGATGTAGATCTCTGAGGTTGATTTTGATAACTGTTGCCCAAGTACTGATTCTGACTCTGGTTGTATCCGAGGTTGTAAGGAGGACGCTCTTGGAAGCTTCCTTGTTGTTGAGGAGGTTGTCTGAACTGACGATAGTCGGGGTGGCCCTGTTGACTGTTGGTGAAGCCTTCATCAATAAAGTTCACTTCCTCTGAAAACCAGTTACCAAAAATCTTCTTCATTTATTTCTGCATTTCAATCTTGATCTGATCTTCACGGCTTGGTCGGCTCTCAGCTGCTCCAAACTGTCTCTCCCAGCTTCTCGACTTAGATGCGCATTTTGCAAAGTGAAGAAGAGCAGCTTCCGGTGCAAGTGCGGTGTAATCTCCATCAGCTAAGGAGTTAACCCATTCAGATGACTCTTCGTTCATACCCCAAGCAAATATCTCTGCTAGCTGCCTCTGAGTGAAGCCATGATGAGGGCAGCTGTGGAGGAGTTCTTGGAATTCGTTCCAAGCATCATGTAAACTTACTCCCTCTCTCTGTCTGAACCTTGAGATGTTTTTCTTATAAGCAGTTGTTCTAGAGGGAGGGAAATATTCCTCTACGAATTCCTGAGCAAGAGTCTCCCAGTCAGTGTAGTAACCAGGTGGTTTACCAGTGAGCCACCTCTTAGCTGCACCTTTCAGAGAGAACGGGAAAGCTCTCAAGCAAAGAGTGTTCTTGTCGAGATTCCCATTCTTAAAAGTGTTGCAGAGATCAAGGAAATCTGCCAGATGCGTGCACGGATTGTCTAATGGCCTGCCTTCAAATTGTAAATCCCTAGAGATCATTTCCAGGAAGGGGATCTTGATCTCATAGTCAGGACCGTCTTCATCGCGCAGCACAAAGATGGAAGATCGACTGCTAGCAGCACTTGGCTTATTGTAATCAGCGAGACTCTTTTGAACAGCCATTGCGGTAGGGGAAGGTGGATCGGAAGTGATTTGATTCTGTACCTGCTATGATCTGCACGGGACAAAAACAAGCACAACCGGTGTAAAATCAAAGTGTGACGGGTAATGAAAGATGGAAAGTAGAAGAATAAAATGCCAACCCTTCTTTCAAACAATATAGAAGAGTCCCCAGCAACGGCGCCAATTTGATGCTGCAGTTTTAGCGGTATCAAATACTACCAAGCTGTGAAGCTAGGGTAGATCGTATTCCACAGGGTTTCTACTAACTGACTACTCAAAGAAGCTGACAAATTACTCAGGTTTAAACACTTAGTGCGTGGTGTGAGTTCCACGACTTCTAATCTAAGATGCAGGAAAATTAAAATGAAACTAAAAGACAGAATGATTTAAGGGTTTAAACAGATGACAGACAAGCTTAGATTTCGAATCCCCCTTCGTTCACCAGAGCATTGGCAATCAACAGATCAGCGGTTTTCAATTCTCATTCAATCAATTTCTATACAGCACCATATCTCATGACCCTTAGGTTTAAGACTGGCGAACGTTCGCTCTATCCGATCTAACTACCAAGATTAATTAGCCGCCCGGGTACGGTCGCCTCTCGCAACGACTTAACTAACTGGTGCAATTACTATTGATTTATGAGCTACTCTAGCAGTGGATTAACCCTAATCGGTTCCTACGAAAGGCACACTCCAATTATAAGGTTAACTGGTTGAATTGATGTTCTAAAGTGAGGCGAGCATTCGCTTCTATCCTCAGCTTAACAAGAATCTAAACTATGTGATCACGAAAGACAAGTTTTTGATGTTTTAAAGCAGGGAAGCTGTCTGGCGACAAACCCTAGTTCACACAAACCCTAATCTAGGCGATCAGCCAGAAAAGAAACACAAGAACAACGAAACTAATCTAGGCGTCAACTAGACGAGAAACGCAGAACAACAATCCAGAACAAAACAACCATGCAAAGAGAAACTGATTGAACTTCGAATCTAATTACCACCGATCTGTGACCGCTTTAAAGCCCTGGTTCACTTAGGGTTCATCTAATCTAAGCTCTACGAGTTTAGCTACTCATGTTCATACAAAAAGAATCAAAGGTGAAGACAGAGTTCATCATCCAGAGGAAGAACAGAAAAAGGATCTGAAAAACCTAATTGAGACGACTCTGGCAGAACTTTGATCTTTGGTAATCTGCACTCCTAGCTCCGAGATGGCAGGGATGGCGTCACGATCTCTTCCTGGCTCTTCGAACTCTAACTCTGCTCCAGAACTTCAGAGAATTCTCAAGTATTTGAAATTATGATTATCAGGTATATTGATTTTGGCCGCCGGGTTAAGTATTTATACTTAACCTAATTGACCCGGATTTCCTCTGATATTTTCGCCGAAAATAAGGGATTATTTTCGCCAAAAATAATGGTGCAAATGGCTGGACCCTCGACTGACTTCTCCTGTAATTTTTGCTTCGGTTGAGGACTTTACATTTTCGCCGAAAATTTCCTTTACTTGGCACCAGTCGATTTGTGATGATATTTTCGCCAAAAATGATAGGGTATTTTCGGCGAAAACTTCTTTGTAAACCAGCAGGAATTTGTTTGAACTTGATTGGCTCCTTTGATCGATTCCGGTTCAGTTCCTCGATGTTCCAATGCCTTAGACATGTCCTTGGTTACTTATTCGATGGCAAAAACCTGTGCTAACATAAAAACACTAGAAAACCATCAAATAGACCCGAAACGGGCCAAGGTAACACAAATGGCATGAGATAGGGCAATCGATTGAATATTCGTTATTCTACCCTAAAAACCATGTCTTAAGCAAAGAAATGTCGCTTAAATGAGGTTGATAATCACGTCAAATCGAGTGTCATTAGTAGGCCCGGTGGGTTCACTCAATTTCAATAGGAAATTGATCCCTTTCTCCCTTTCAGGACCTCAAGGCTAGTGAGAGCGGCGTCAGTGATCTGAGTTGAGGGTGGATTTTGAGAAGTTCTAGACTGAAGCTATGGGGTGAAGACTGGAGCCTACTTGGAGTTGACGCATTTCATATTTCAGTTGACTTTGGATATTTTGGGGATTTTCTATGGATTTATGTAACTTTCGAGTTTATGTGGGATTCTATGGTTTTATGTTGAGATGGGATTGTACACGATTTCTTTATGTTTTTTACGGATTATTGGAGGCCTCTTTTGTTGGTTTTAATCAAAGCTTGGTTTTATGTATGTTTTATGTTGTTTTACCGCTTAGTAATACTCAAGAATGGTTCAACCATGGGTTTCACCGGGTTGATTCGGGACGGGTGTTACACCTAACCCAAAGCCAAACCAAGGCCTTCAAGGAATGGCTCAACACCTACATGAAGGCATGGAGCAAGGAAGGGCATGAGGAGGATGCATATAGGTTTGCCAAGGGAGGCTACACCCTCCTGGAAGTCATGGAGACCTCCCTAGAGCCGGAGCCGGAGCTGGACCAGGAAAAGAAGCCCCGCCAGGCACTAATACTGAGATCGGGCGCCGCCGCCGGCCTCTCTCCGAGCAAAGCGCTCACTCCGAGCCCCAAACGAATTCCGATAGGCACCATGTTCAGACTTTGGCCTAAAAACGCCCTCCGGGCAAGCTCTAAAGATGGCCCAAGACAGAAGACAAGAAGCCTGGGCAAAACTCCCAGAGCCCCAAAGCCAGGCCCTGATCCATGCTAGACCGAGCCCGGAGTGCTACACCTGATCGACTTGGGCCGAGCCATCAATTGGCTCGGGCCTTTAACAAATTTCCACCGGCCCTAGAAGCCCAGGAAGCATGGCCAACCGTCCCTGGAAGAATTGAGTAAGTTGCCACGAAGTTGCCACCTAATTAGGAAGAAGATCACTTAATCTGGGCTGGCGTAGGAAACACGCCCGGGCGCCGGATTAGGGTTTTTGCTCGGATTGCCGGTTTTACCTATTTAGTTTTCTTTCTTGCTTTCCAAGACACTATTATCTTTCCTTTTTAGTTTTCCCTTTTTACGTTGGATTGTTAAGGCATTTTAAATGTCCTAATTAGTTTTAGATTATTTTATTCCTAGTTAGGAAGTAGCTAATAGGGAGGAGCTTGTTCCCTCCCTATATAATAAGGCCGCCGGCCACCCCTTGTACTCACCCTTTGATTAATAAACCCCTTTTTTCAGAACTTATGTTTTTTTCCTTCAAGTCTTTGCTCGTTGTTGCATTGCTTAAAGTTGGCTTATCGTCAAGAGCATTCATCTCTTCAAAGTGGCGCCTTCGACTTGATACCTCTGGTTCCTAGCTATTTTATAGCTAGTGGGTCAAAGTTCTCTCTCTGCCCCATTGCCATAGGTTCAGCTCCTTGCTAGGAGATTAGCTTGCGGTGGTTAGGGTCGTCTGCCCACGGTTGCGGTGGTTCACATCAGTTGGTATCAGAGCTTCGGTTCAACACTAGGACCAACCCCTATCCTAGTTTTCAGGTTCATTCTTGGATCCATATCCTTTAATTTCTTACTCTTTAGAAAATAGCTTCGAAAATTACCAAATTGTTTCAGTTTCTTGTACTTTAAGATTCGTGTAAGGCAGAAAAGCTAGGTGGCTGATGAACCGTCGTTGTGCGGGTTCAATCAAATACTACTAAGCTTAGAAAGCTAGGGTAGATCGTATTCCATGGGCCTTCTAATGATCGATTACTCAAATAAGCTGGCAAATTACTCAGGGTAAACACTTCGTGCGTGGTGTGAGTTCCACGACTTCTAATTCTATGAAATGCACGAAAATTAAAAATTGAAACTAAAAATAGATTGGAAATTAGGGTTGAAAACAGAGATGACAGACGAACTTAGACTTTTAATCCCCCTTCGTTCATCAGAGCACTGGCAATCAACAGATCAGCGGATTTCAATTCTCATTCAATCACTTTCTAAGACACCACCATAACTCCTTACCCTTAGGTTTAAGACTGGTGAACGTTCGCTCTATCCGATCTAGCTACCAAGATTAATTAGCCGCCCGGGTACGGTCGCCTCTTGCAACAACTTAACTTAACTGGTGAAATTACTAATGATGCTGCAGTTTTAGCGGTTTCAAATAACTAACCTACCGAAGTAGACTAGATCGTATTCCATAGGGTTTCTTCTAATTGACTACTCAAAGAAGCTGGCAATTTATCCAAGTTTAAACACATTGTGCGTGGTGTGAGTTCCACGACTTCTAGACTAAGATGCAGGACAATTAAAATGAAATTAAAAGACAAAATGATTGGTTGATTTAAACGGACGACAGACAAGCCTAGATTTCGAATCCCCCTTAGATCACCAGAGCATTGGCAATCAACAGATCAGTGGATTTCAACTCTCATTCAATCGATTTCTAAACACCACCATAACTCCTGACCCTTAGGTTTAAGACCGGCGAACGTTCGCTCTATCCGTTCTAACTACCAAGATTAATTAGTCACCCGGGTACGATCGCCTTTCGCAACGACTTAACTTAACTGGTGCAATTACTAATGATTTATGAGTTACTCTTGCAGCGGATTAACCCTAATCGGTTCCTACGAAAGGCACACTCCAATTATAAGCTTAACTGGTTGAATTGATGTTCTAAAGTGAGGCGAGCGTTCGCTTCTATCCTCAGCTTAACAAGAATCTAAGCTAGGTGACCAGGAAAGACAAGTTTTAATGTTTAAAGTAGAGAAGCTGTCTGGCGACAAACCCTAATTCAACACAAACCTAATCTAGGCGATCAATCAGAAAAGAAACATAAATAATCAAGAACAAAACAACCATGCAAACAGAAACTGATTGAATTTTGAATCTAATCACCGCCGATCCGTGACCGCTTTAAAGCCTTGGGTCACTTAGGGTTCATCTAATCTAAGCTCTACGAGTTTAGCTACTCAAATCAGGAACAAGAGAATCGAAAACAAACAAAGAGTACATCTCAGGTAGGAAGAACAGAGAAGAACTGTAACACCTAATTTGACGAATCCGTGAAGCTTCAATCTCCGGTAATCTTCAATCCAAGCTCCGAGTCTCCGAGGTGGAAGGATGGTGTCACGATATCTCCACGATTCTTTGAACTCTCTAAACTCTTCGCTCCAAAACTTCAGAGAATTCTTCAAATTCTGATCACGAAAAGTATATTATGATGTAAATTATGTTGTCCTCTTATTGGGTCACCGGGTTAAGTATTTATACTTAACCCTAATCAGCCGGATTTCTTCTAATATTTTCGCCGAAAATATTGAAGGATTTTCGGCGAAAATTCCTTTGCAAATGAGGGGTTCCGTCGGCTTCTCCTGGACTTCATTCTTGGTCGAAGACTTGATCAATTTCGCCGAAAATTCCTTCAGTTGCCAACAGCCGATTTGTGATGATATTTTCGCCGAAAATACAAGGGTATTTTCGGTGAAAATTCCTTTGTAATCCGGGCAGGAATTTTCTTGAACTTGATTGGCTCCTTTGATCGATTCCGGTTCAGTTCCTCGATGTTTCAATGCCTTAGACACGTCCTTGGTTACTTATTCGACGACAAAAACCTGTGCTAACATAAAAACACTAGAAAACCATCAAATAGACCCGAAACGGGCCAAGGTAACACAAATGGCATGAGATAGGGCAATCGATTGAATATTCGTTATTCTACCCTAAAAACCATGTCTTAAGCAAAGAAATGTCGCTTAAATGAGGCTGATTGAGTGTCATCAACTAACGATTTATGAGTTACTCTTGCAGTGGATTAACCCTAATTGGTTCCTACGAAAGGCACACTCCAATGATTAGGTTAATTGTTCAATTTGATGTTTTAAAGTAAGGCGAGCGTTCGCTTCTAACCTTAGCTTAACAAGAATCTAATCTGGGTGATCAATCCAGACAAGAAACATGAACAATGAAGAACAAATCAAACATGAAAGAGAAACTGATTGAACTTTGAATCTAATTACCGTCGATCCGTGACCGCTTTAAAGCCCTGGGTCACTTAGGGTTCATCTAGTCTAAGCTCTAAGAGTTTAGCTACTCATGTTTTCCACAAAAGAATCAAAGACAAACAAAGAGTTCATCTTACAGAGGAAGAATAGAAAAGGATCTGAAAAACCTAATTAAGACGACTCCTGCCGAACTTTGATCTTCCGGTAAACTGCAATCCTAGCTCCGAGTCTTCGAGATGGAAGGGATGGCGTCACGATCTCTTCTTGGCTCTTCGAACTCTAAACTCTCCTTTAGAACTCTTGAGAATTCTGAGAATTTCGGTATTAGTTTGTAATTATGATGTATTATCAGATATATTTTCTTTTGGGCCGCCGGTTAAGTATTTATACTTAACCCTAATACCGCCGGTTTTTTAACTAAGATTTTCACCGAAAATATTAAGGGATTTTTGCTGAAAATCCTAGTGCAAAAGGGATGACCGCCGGCTAGATTCTTCTGTGGTTTTCAGACCATTGGTTCTCGGCGAAAACTTCACATTTTCGCTGAAAACTTCCTTGTCCCGATTTCCTTTTTATGTTTTATTTGTTTTTGTTTTGTAGGCAGTAGGGAGATTCCGTTTGCTTCACTTTGGTAGATCACCTCCGCTCCGAGGACCCGTGCTCATCCCCTACGCCAATCATCTCGGTCCAGGTTCTTCTACTTCACTATGAACTCTAATTTTAGTCCTGTGAGGACACAGTCCTATTTAAGTGTGGGGTAGGATGCTAGAGAACCTTGCATGAACTTGATTGCCCTTGATTGTGTTTTATGTGTGCCTCGTGATTCCATTTCAGTCTCTCTAGCATTAGAATGGATCAGTTCTTGATTTTTGATGTTAAGTTGTTGTTCAAACCTTCATAATGATGCTTAGACTGCTTAACCTAGAACTTGAGAACCAACTTGTATGCTTTGATGTTAAATTGCCTGGTCGGAACAGAATTTTTAAAATCACACTTGTAGTTTGTAGCCTTGATTGCATGAAAATGACCGAATCCGACTAGCAAACCAACTGTGAGCTTTTGATCCATTGCATGTAACTTGCAATTTTAATTCTTTCTGAGTGGTTTTCTGTTTGCTTGAATGAGTTAGAATTTGCATGAGACCTACTCGAGACCACACGATGACACGAGTTCTAGAAGGATAGGGGCACCTAGATTCAGGTACTTAGCCAGATAGCCTACCAAACGTTAAATCCATTAGGTTTAAACCCTTGAGCTTGGCCTGTTCTTTCGGTTTGATAATACATTACAGCCATTTTCCATTTCTTTCATTCCCCGTTGATCCCATGTGGTTGTAGTTCTAGATTGACCTACCGGAAGTCGGCTTGTGGTAACCTGCCTATAGCCATTAAATAGGTGGTCTTAGCTATTATGTCCAGACGTGTAAACCCCTCTAGCAACTAAAAGAAAATTCGGCACAAAAGAAAAAAAATATATAAAAAGAAGAAAAAGAAGCAAATTTCGAAAAAAATGAAGAAAAGAAAAATCAGAAAAATCAGAAAAGTTTCAAGTTTCTAGTTCAATAAAACGTTCTTCTCCCTACAAATGGAAGAACGAAGTCAAAAGAAAAGTTGAAAAGAAAAGAGAAAAAGAAAAAAAATCGTGTAAAGAAAAAAATAAGTGCTAGGTTGCTTGAGGGTATCATAGGACGAGCGTTCATTATTCCACCCGTGCTTGGTTAGACGGTAGGAAGCCATAGATTAGATTCGAGGGAAGTTAGTCGAAAGCTACACCGCACAAAGCCATCATCATACATTCCCATCATCCATCTCATTATAAACCCGAGTAGTGTAGAATTCATTACGGTCCTAGCAGGGAAGTCCTTCTTGACTAGATACTCGTGTTGTCACAGTGGTGGAGATGTGGTCGAAATGCAAACCTATGACAGAATTCGGTAACAGAAAATGATCGAGAGCAGAAACACGTCCTTAAACACAGAGAGTGAGAGTCCCCATTGTACTATATATATCCTGTGTGAGGAGTCTGGTCGGTCAGGTCAAATTCGTGCATAATTGGTTGCTAATTACTTGTCGTGTGCAGTTTATTAGTGAGACCAGGTAGTTTGGTTGATCTGTATGCATGTTAGGTTTCTTGTTCTAGGATCGATCTGTCTAATAATTCATTGTGTTTGATTGAGCTCCAATTTAATCGATCTTATCATTTATGAACATGAGCGTTTCTATTCAGTTTGCTTTAGGACAAGCAAAAGCTTAAGTGTGGGGTATTTGCTGACACTCGATTTGACGTGATTATTAGCCTCATTTAAGCAACATTTCTTTGCTTAAGATATGGTTTTTAGGGTAGAATAACAAATATTCAATTGATTGCCCTATCTCGTGCCATTTGTGTTACCTTGGCCCGTTTCGGGTCTATTTGATCGTTTTCTAGTGTTTTTATGTTAGCACAGGTTTTTTGCCATCAAATAAGTAACCAAGGACGTGTCTAAGGCGTTGGAATCTCGAAGGATTGCACCGGGATCGATCAAAGGAGCTAACCAAGTTCAAACAAATCCCTGCCCGATTTACAGAGGAATTTTTGCCGAAAATACCCTTGAATTTTCGGCGAAAATATCATCACAAATCAGCTGTTGGCAACTGAAGGAATTTTCGGCGAAAGAAGGAAGTTTTCGAACCAAGAAGAAAGTTCAGGAGAATCAGCTGGCGGGACTTCCATTTACAAGTAAATTTTTGGCGAAAATAATTCATTATTTTCGGCTAAAATCCTAGAAGAAATCCGGCTGGGCTAGGTTAAGTATAAATACTTAACCGGCGGCCCAAGGAAAAGGAACGAACATATCTTTCATAATTACATTTTCCAAGAATTCTCTGAAGTTCTGGAGCGAAGAGTTAGAGTTCGAAGAGCCGGAAAGAGATCGTGACGCCATCCCTTTCATCTCGGAGAACCGGAGCTAGGAGTGTAGTTTACCGAAGATCGAAGTCTGTCGGAGTCGTCTAAATTAGGTTTTTCAGATTCTTTTCTGTTCTTCCTCTGGATGATGAACTCTTTCTTTGTCTTTGATTCTTTTGTGATGAACATGAGTAGCTAAACTCGTTAGAGCTTAGACTAGATGAACCCTAAGTGACCCAGGGCTTTAAAGCGGTCACGGATCGGCGGTGATTAGATTCGAAATTCAATCAGTTTCTCATTCATGTTTGATTTGTTCTTCATTGTTCATGTTTCTTGTCTGGATTGATCACCTAGATTAGATTCTGGTTAAGCTAAGGATAGAAGCGAACGCTCGCCTTACTTTAGAACATCGAATTGAACAATTAACCTTATAATTGGAGTGTGTCTTTCGTAGGAACCGGTTAGGGTTAATCCACTGCAAGAGTAACTCAATAATCATTAGTAATTACACCAGTTAATTAAGTCATTACGAGAGGCGACCGTACTCGGGCGGCTAGTTAATCTTGGTAGTTAGAACGGATAGAGCGAACGTTCGCCGGTCTTAAACCTAAGGGTAAGGAGTTACGGTGGTGTCTTAGTAATTGATTGAATGAGAATCGAAATCCGCTAATCTGTTGATTGCCAATGCTCTGGGAACGAAGGGGGATTCGAAGTCTAAGTTCGTCTGTCATCCTTGTTCTCAAACCCTAATTTCCAATCTGCTTTAGTTTAATTTGTTTTAATTTCTCTGCATTTCTTAGAATTAGAAGTCGTGGAACTCACACCACGCACAATTTGTCTGCATTCGAGTATTTTGCCAGTTTTGAAGTAGTCAATCTTAGAAGACCCTTGGAATACGATCTACCCTAGCTTTTGTTAGCTTGGTAGTATTTGATCACTGTTCTGCAGCTCATCAAATTGGCGCAGTTGCCGGGGACTTCTTTTGATTGTTCGAAAGAAGAACTGGCAATTTATTCTTCTACTTTCCATCTTTCACCTTTCCATCCACTTCGATTTTACACTGGTTTTGTTTGTCTTTGTTATCTGTAGGTTTACAGGTGTATGCCTCACCGTCCTTGGACTCGCTCTCAAACCGAACAGGCTAAGAGTGCAGAGAGACTAGGCAGTTCTGCTCCACCTCTACGATCACAGATTCTGAAGAAAGGCAGATCTAATCCATTCATCACTCCGATCAAGATCGATGAACTGAACGTGAGTTCCTCATCTCCATCTTCACCTGTACCGTCATCTTCATCCGCTTCATACACCGAGTCACTCTCACCTCCTCCATCTCCTTCCATGGACGATAGATTACTACCACCACCACCGAATGGCGATCCACCGCCACCACCACCACCTGCACAGCGCGAGCGCAACTAGCGTTCGATCTGCCATTGCCATTCCGCGCATTGAAGGAGATCCTGACTATGAGATCAAGATTCCATTCTTGACTATGATCTCTAGGGATTTACAGTTTGAAGGCAGGCCCCTAGATAATCCGTGCACTCATCTTGCAGACTTCTTTGATCTCTGCAGCACTTTCACAAAAACACTCTTTGTCTGAGAGCTTTACCGTTCTCTCTGAAAGGCCCTGCTAAGAGGTGGCTTACTGGCAAACCACCTGGCTATTACACTGATTATGATACTCTGGCTCAGGACTTCGTTGAAGAATACTTCCCTCCGGCCAGAACAACTACCATCAAGGACAGCATCGCCAGATTCTCCCAGAAAGAAGGAGAAAGCTTGTATGATACTTGGAATTGATTCCAAGAACTTCTCTACACCTGCCCTCCTCATGGATTCGAGCAGAGGCAGTTAGCTGAAATTTTTGCTCGAGGACTTCGAGAAGAATCTGCCAAGTGTATCAATTCTCTAGCTGAAGGGGATTGCACTACACTAACACTTGAAGCTGCTCTTCTTCACTTCGCAAACTGTACTTCCAAGTCAAGGAACTGGGAACGACAATCTGAAGGATCAAGGAGCAAGCTAGATCTTGAAGCTACAATCAAAGCAGAAGTAGAGAAGCATTTGAAGAAGTCTACCACACCGATCAAGCCGCCGACAGCTTCTATCTACGTTGCCGATTGCGAGTGGTGTGGAGCTTGCGCACATAACGGAGGCCATTGTCAGAATTTTGGTAAGGTAGAAGTCTGGTCTATCGAAGAGGTAAATTTCATTGAACAAGGCTTCATTAATAATCAGAATGGTTATGCTGGCTACCGTAACTTCAGACAGCAAGGGAACTATCAAGACAGACCTCCCTACAATGCTGGCGCCAACCATAACCAGAATCAGAATAACCGCCCAGCTGGTCCAGCTCAGGATCAGAAGCCTAACCATCCGCCGGTAGGTGTCTACCAGCCGCCGCATCGCAATTCGGGTAATTATGGAACTGCTCCTGGCAATCGCCAGAATCAATATCTTAATAATACCTATCCAGGGCAGCAACATCAAAGAGAGAACAATGTGAGTGACCTAGATAAGAAGCTCAGCCAGATCATCACCAGACTCGATGATCATGACAGTTAGTTCAAGGCTCAAGCTCTTCTCAATCAAGAACAGATAGCATCTGGACAAAGAATTGAGCAAGCCGTGAACAACATCTCGAGCATGCTAGCATCTGGTCGACCATTTGGCCAACTTCCAAGCCAGACAGAGCCGAATCCGAGAAAGGAGCAAGCCAAGATGGTAACCGCTTGAAAACTCCCAAACTTAATTGCTGATGCTTGTTCTGTCTTATGCACGATCGCTGAAACTCCGGAGGAAGAAGAAGAACAGGAACCAGCGCCTAAGGACGATTGATAAGGAATTTATCAAGGTCGTATTCCTCAGGGTTCCCTCATAGGCTAATACTCACAACGTTCGTAAACGGTCCATACATTTAAATTGAAGTTTGGTTTTGAAAGGA
Organism: Linum lewisii; assembly: GCA_034768395.1. Taxonomy (NCBI): domain Eukaryota; kingdom Viridiplantae; phylum Streptophyta; class Magnoliopsida; order Malpighiales; family Linaceae; genus Linum; species Linum lewisii. The sequence goes on from CM068299.1 coordinate 38,421,337, forward strand.
GACAAGTTAAAAACATAAGCAAACAAGGTAAAATTGACAAGTGAAAATTGAGGATCAAACAAGAGAAAGGAGTTTAGTCTAGCAAGGGGTTTCTTCTCACTTTGCTCTTCAAGCTCCAATCCAAGGGTGGAAGGCTTCACTTAGATCTTCAAGTTGATCAACAATTGAGGGAGGTTGGTGTGTGTGTTTGAGGGAGAGGAGATGATGGAGTTGATGATGAAAAATTGAGAGAGAGAGGGCAATCGGCGATGGTGTTGTGTAAAATAATGAATTGATCCCTATTTTCGCCGCCTTCTCCCCTTATATAGCCGCTGGAAAATGCCCAATATTTTTGGCGAAACTTATGCAATAATTTCGCCGAAAATACCTTTGAAGAACCGGCTGGAAATTTCTTCATATATTTTCGGCGAAACCATTTAAGGGTTTTCGCCGAAAATCCTTCATAGATCAAAAGTCCGCTCTCTGCCTAGAGTTTTCGGACCGAGGACTTGCAAACTTCGCCGAAAGCTCTTCTTCGGCGAAAACTATATGATAGTTTCGCCGAAACTGTCTTCAGCTGAAAACCGTATTTTCTTCGATTTTGCCACGTCCATATCTCCTCCGTCCTAGCTCCGATTGACCTCCCGTTTGATCCTACGTGCTCCTTGTCACCAGTACTACAATGCCAAGACCTGAAAATACAAAGAAAACACCTCCAATAGACATGGAATTGGCCTCAAAGTGGCAACCGGGCAACAGAATAGCACTTAGCACAAAACTTCGATAAAAACATATTAAGCATGGCATTTAAGGATCAAACACGGGCGTTTCATAGGTCAATGATAAGCTAAAAATGCACCAAATAAATTCACATCAAATTCCCCTACGACTAAGCTTTGCTTGTCCTCAAGCAAATGAATTAGAGAACATCCAAGTTCATACATGACAAGATCGGTCCATTGAGATTCAAGCAACAACAATTCGGCTTAAAACTGTTCCACGAACAAACTAAACCTACACATGCAAGAATGTCAACCAAACAAGTCTAGACCTCACTATTTTCTGCACACTTCAAGCAGTGGTTGATTGGGACACAGCAAAACCGACCACGACAACACCAATTCTAATCAAAAGGACTATTTTTTTGAAAGTGATGAGTGATCATGATGTGGCTATCGACTCGACTTCATCTGCTTCTAGATCCGCACTTTACAAACTCTGGCTAGGATCAAGGGCTACATTTGAGAACTCTTTTTCTTTCTTTTCTTTTCTTTTCATTTCCATTTTTTTCTTCCTGCATACTAGTGCTCGATTCAACACTTCACTTAGGTGTTGAACCTGCCTAGCTCACAGCCTTTGCCCTTTTGCTAGTGCTCAACCCGACACTTCACTTAGGTGCCGAGCTTGCCTAGCTTTTCTTTTGAGGATTTTCTCTCTTTTTTTTTCTTTTCTTCACAATTTAGCCACTTGATCCTTAGCCCCTTACAACTTCCACACAAGATTTCGAATTGGATTCCGTCTAATCTCAAGCCACAATCACGAAGGACCAAAAAGGGTAAAGAAAGACATGGAAAAGGGGTGAAAATGTTGATTGCCTTCATCATCTTAGACCGGTGTTATCGAGCGGTACAAAAACACGTATCAACCCATCAACCAACACACCCAAGAGTGATAAAATCTCTGTTCTGGCCTAGACTCATTTGATATTAGCGCTAACATGCTGGTTATAGGTTCTAAGTGGAACAGTCCAAACGTCATTGCGAAAGCTAGAAGCCAATCAAACACCAAAAGTCAAGAACCGAATGATTCTACAGTAGAGGGAATCGACATCCAATTAAGATCAAGCAATTCAACCAACAACACATTAGACTTCTACCAACAAATAATCACACCAAACCTCAAACTCCCCTACGACTAACACGAGCATTGTCCTCAATGATCAAGAGAGAGAGGGTAGGGTGGAACGAAGTTACCGCATCGGTAGAGAAAAGCTGAGGAACAAAGGAGTGGAAGAGTCCCATAGCGCACATTGTGAAGAGTGATCCGCCTCATTGCTTGCCAACAACCAACTCAAAGAACTAAAACAACACAAAAACAGAAAATCGAAAAAGTGAGGAAAACATGGGTTGCCTCCCATGAAGCGCTTCTTTAACGTCTCTAGCTAGACGAAACCAAGAGCCCTCAAGGCATAACCAAGGATAAAACCTCAACCGTACCAATAGTATCATTAATCACATAATGCTTAAGTCGATGGCCATTCACCTTAAAAGGCTCAGTTTGAGAGGGAGAGATTACCTCGATGGTGCCATAAGGAAACACTTGAGTTACCGTGAAAGGTCCGGACCAACGAGATCTCAACTTCCCGGGAAAGAGCTTGAGCCGAGAGTTGTATAGGAGAACTTGGTCACCAATTTTGAAATCCTTGCCCGACTTCAAGCGGGAGTCATGAATAAGCTTCGTCCTCTCCTTGTATAGCTTGGAACTCTCATAAGCATGATGGTGATACTCTTCGAGCTCATGTACCTGAAACTTACGCTCTTCTCCTGCGAGACTCATATCAAGGTTTAGAAATTTCAACGCCCAAAGAGATCGGTGCTCAAGCTCTACCGGCAAATGGCAAGCTTTGCCATAGACCATCCTATAGGGAGTAGTGCCTATAGGGGTCTTATAAGCCATGCGGTAGGCCCAAAGAGCATCATCAAGCTTTGACGACCAATCTTTTCATGATTGGTCGACCGTTTTTCTCCAAAATTCTCTTAAGTTCCCTATTAGTAACCTCGGCTTGGCCACTAGTTTGAGGGTGATACGAGGTAGACATCCGATGAGTGACACCGAACCGTCGGCACACCCTATCGAATTGTCCTTGAAAGTGAGTACCTCGATCACTAATAATAGCACGAGGGGCACCAAATTGAGTGAACAACTTGACAAGAAACTTCCCTACAACACGGGCATCATTAGTAGACAAAGCTTGTGCCTCCGCCCATTTAGACACATAATCAACCGCAACCAAAATATACTTGTTACCATGCGAAGTAGGAAACGGTCCCATAAAATCAATACCCCATATATCAAATATTTCGACCACTAACGAGACATGTTGAGGCATTTCATTACGGGAAGAGTTGTTACCTGAACGTTGGCATGCATCGCAAGACATGACAAAGTCTTGACAATCTCGAAAGATCGAAGGCCAAAAGAATTCGGACTCAAGTATCTTGCGAGCCGTGCGATTTGCTCCATGATGTCCACCCGTAGGTCCGGAGTGGCAATGAAGCATGATGTCCTTTGCTTCGCCATGGTTAACACATCTTCTAATTATCCCATCGGAGCCAACTCGAAACACAAAGGGATCGTCCCAAAAGTAATGCTTCAAATCCGCAAAGAACTTTCGTTTGTCTTGAGTGGAGAGGCCCTCCTTCAAATATCCACTAGCAAGATAGTTAGCTAAATCCGCAAACCAAGGCTCCTCGAACTCCATTATCGCCAAAGCGAATAATAGCTCATCGGGAAAGTTGTCGTTGATTTCCGCATTACCATTGTGTACCAGTTCAGCTTCTTTCAAACGAGACAAGTGATCGGCGGCTACATTCTCGGATCCCTTCTTATCCCGAATTTCGATGTCAAACTCTTGTAACAAAAGAACCCAACGAATCAATCTTGGTTTAGCATCGGTCTTGGATAGGAGGTACCTCAAAGCTTGGTGGTCCGTGAAGACAATAGTATGAGAAAGCACCAAATAGGACCTAAACTTATCAAAGGCAAACACTATAGCCAAGAGCTCCTTCTCCGTGGTTGTATAGTTCCTTTGAGCTTCATTGAGAGTCTTACTTGCATAGTATATCAGATGGAATCTCTTGTCAATTCGTTGGCCTAGAACCGCTCCAATAGCGTAATCACTAGCATCGCACATCAATTCAAATGACTTGGACCAATCCGGAGCAATGAGTATAGGAGCATTTGTGAGTTTACCCTTTAGGAGCTCAAAGGCTTCCAAGCATTCTTCATCAAATCGAAATTCTACATCCTTCTCGAGAAGCCGATTAATAGGGGTAGTAATCTTGGAAAAATCCTTAATGAAACGCCTATAGAAACCGGCATGCCCCAAAAAACTTCTCACGGCCTTCACAGAAGAAGGTGGGGGGAGTTGAGAGATGGTCTCTAGCTTCGCTTTATCAACTTCAATGCCTCCCCTAGAGATCTTGTGACCAAGAACAATCCCCTCATTGACCATGAAATGGCACTTCTCCCAACTTAGTGCGAGATTGGTCTCTTCACAACGGTGCAACACCTTCTCGAGATTCCTCAAACAAAGATCAAATGAATCCCCAAATACCGAGAAATCATCCATGAACACCTCCATGATGTCTTCCACAAAATCATCAAAGATAGCAAGCATGCATCGTTGGAAGGTAGCGGGAGCATTGCACAATCCAAATGGAATTCGACGATAAGCAAACGTACCAAAAGGGCATGTGAATGTGGTCTTCTCAATATCCTCCGGAGCAATCGGTATTTGGAAGTATCCGGACATGCCATCCAAGAAACAATAGTACTCGTGACCGGAGAGACGCTCGAGCATTTGATCCATGAAAGGTAGAGGAAAATGATCCTTCCTAGTGGCCTCATTGAGTCGACGATAATCTATGCATACACACCATCCGGTGATCGTCCTTGTTGGGATAAGCTCATCCTTGTCATTAGCTACCACCGTGATCCCTCCTTTCTTGGGAACAACTTGCACGGGGCTAACCCAAGGACTATCCGAGATAGGAAAGATAATCCCCGCATCCATGAGCTTTATAACTTCTCTCTTCACAACCTCTTTCATGTTAGGATTCAATCTTCTTTGAGGTTGCACAACCGGCTTAAAATCTGCCTCCATGATGATCCGATGTGAGCAAAATGTGGGACTTATACCTCGAATATCCGAGATGCTCCATGCAATAGCTCTCATGTACTTCTTGAGGAGCTCCACTAGACGGTCCTTTTGCTCGGGTAGAAGCTTAGCATTGATGATGACCGGTAGCTTAGAGTTTGGCATGAGAAAAGCATACTCCAAATGTGCGGGAAGAGGCTTGAGCTCAAGAGTAGGTGGTTCTTCATAAGAGGTCTTCACCCTTTCCACCTTTGGGAGAGCAACAAAAACTGTCTCACTCTCCAACTTGTCTCTCCCTTCATCAAGGTAAGCCACCTGAGCTTTTAACTCTGGGATGTCTAAATGTTCATGCACATTCATTCTAAGGCAAACATCCAAAGAATCTCGACACACGAAGTTAGAAATACTACACACACTAGCCGAAGCGATAGTATCACACAAGTATTCTAAATCATCTTGTGCGTGAGCAAACTTCATGCCATCGGCTATGCAAAACGTAACAGTCTCTTGTCCTACTCTCAATGTCAATTTCCCATTATGCGCATCAATTAAAGGACGAGAAGTGGCAAGGAATGGTCTACCAAATATCAATGAGACATCAACATCATCGGTATCAATGACCGCAAAATCAACTAGGAACACAAAAGGACCTACTTTAACTAGCACATCATCAACAATTCCCCTAGGACTCTTGGTCGACTTGTCCGCAAGTTGAATGTACATACGAGTAGGACGAAGATTAGACAACCCTAGTTTCTCAAATATGCAATAAGGCATGACATTGATACTAGCACCTAGATCTGCAAGACCATTAGCCAAAGAGGTATTACCTATAACGCAAGGGATAGTAAAAGTACCTGGATCCTTAAGCTTTTCCGGTGGACTCTTGAAGAGAACGGCGGAACATTCCTGATTGAGGTGGACTAGAGGTGTCTCCGGTAGCTTCCTCTTGTTGGTGTAGAGTTCCTTCATGAATTTAGCATATTGAGGCATCATAGTCATAGCTTCGGGAAACGGAAGAGAGAACTGCATTTGACTAAGCCGTTCCACAAACTTCTTAAAAACCTTCTCAAGGCCATCCTTACTCACTCGAGAGGGGTATGGGAGCTTAGGCTTGTATGGAGGTACAACCGGTGCGGGAGGAGAGACCGGTGGTGTACTCGATGTAGCCTTACTAGGTTCCTTAGCAACCTTAGTATTCACATTATCCGAAGGAGGTTCGACTTCAACCTCAACTTCATCCGAAGGATCTTTAGTATCATCATCATCGATTATTGGATTAGGAGCTTGTACCTTTTGGGAGACACTTGGGGAAGATGTTGTATCTTGCAAAGGTTTCCCGCTTCTCAATGTCACTACCTTGCAATGCTCCGGGCCCTTGGGGTTGACCTCGGTGTTGGAAGGTAAAGTGCCCGAGGGTCGCTCCGAGAGTGCCTTAGAAATATGTCCCAATTGGTTCTCCAAATTGGCAATTGAAGCTTGTTGATTCTTGATGAGTTGGATCATTGCCGCATTGGTGTCTTCTTGAGAAATCGAAGAACCACCCTCCTTGTTTTGAGGAGGCTTGTTGAAACCGGGTGGTCCTTCACCTCTATGGTTGTACATTCCCGGTGGGGTAGGACCTTGGGAACCTTGACTTGGATGTCCACTTTGATTCCATTGATTTCCTCCTTGGTGGCCTTGACTACCTTGGTTTAGGTTACTTCCTTGAGACCATTGGTTGCCTTGGTGCCCTCTATAACCTTGATAACCTCCTTGATTTCCTTGGTTGTAACCCTTACTATAACCACTACCTTGACTCCCTTGGCCTTGGTAACCTTGGTTAGACTTGTTGTACCAAGGTCGTTATAGTTACCTTGATAGTTACCTTGGGGGCTAAAATTACCATGAAATCCTTGACCTTGTGCGAAACTCACCTCCTCATAGTCGCCTTGGCCAAGCTCAGGAGTGGCGGAAGGACAAGCACTAACATCGTGACCTTGACCCCCACAACATTCACAACAATATATAGAAGCCACTGGAGGGTTACCCACATGAGATGATTGAACCTTGGAGGGATGCTTAGGCATGCTTAGGTTACTTACTTGGGATGCCATAGCATCGATCTTAGACATAAGGAGCGCAAACATAGGGTCATCTTCATCTCGAGGTCCCGGTAACTTATGCTTCTTCCCATAGGTAGATGAATCCTTTGATGCATCAACACTTATAGCTCTAGAGTCATAGTGCGTGTCGCTTCCATACTTAGAGCTTGGAGGTTGTTGTCGAGACCAACTCCTTGTCTTGTTGGCCATCTCCGCAAAGAGTTCTATAGCATCCTCGGGAGTGAGCGTCCTTAGATCACCTCCGGCGGCTTGGTTGATCATCCTTGTATTCTCAAAGTCAAGGGACCTAGCAAAGATATCCGCCAAGCTCCATTCGGCGAAGTTGTGATGAGGACAAGACCGAAGAAGGGCTTGGAACCTATTCCAAGTCTCATGGAAGAGCTCTCCCTTGTGTTGTGTGAAGTGGTTGATTCGATCCCGGATTGCATCCGTCATATAAGGAGGAAAGAACTCCTCAAGGAAGGCTTCGGCTAGTCCCTCCCATGTAGTGAATGTTCTACTAGGTTGGTTCTCCAACCAAGACTTGGCTCTACCTTTGAGTGAGAAGGGGAAGAGTCGGAGTCGTACACAATCCGGGTGAACTTGATCGTTCTTCACCGTATCGCATATCTCAAGGAAGTCCTTCAAGTGTCTAGATGGGAACTCTCCATCGATACCGTTGAACACCACTCCGTTCTGCACCATCTGAATCATGTTAGGCTTCAACTCGAAGTTCCTTGCATTTACCGGTCTTCGCACGATACTCGAGGCTGCCCCTTCGAGGGTTGGGCGAGCATAATCGGCTAGTGTGCGCCTCGCACCTCTTTGCGATTGATCATCTTCATTAGTGTGATGTGAATGTACCGATTGGTCATCGTCATCTCCGTGTTCAGACATAGTGTGATGTGAGATGTGGTCAACTTCTTGTTCTTCAACTGTAGGAGGTGGGGGAGTAGTCCATGGTTCGAGCACTTATTCTAGTCCTTGGAGTCGTGTTTGAAGACGAGCTGAACGCCTCATGCACTAATCCAAATCCCTTGCAAACAAGCACAACAAACACACCCGAGTAATACAACAATGCGGGATAACAAAGTAAACAAAGAGTAACAAGGAAGCAAAAAGGAAAACGGAAGGAAGTGTAAAGATCGGTTCACTAATAATTGCTTTCTTAGGAATGAGAGGTCCCCGGCAACGGCGCCAAAAACTTGATAAGGAATTTATCAAGGTCGTATTCCTCAGGGTTCCCTCATAGGCTAATACTCACAACGTTCGTAAACGGTCCATATATTTAAATTGAAGTTTGGTTTTGAAAGGAGACAAGTTAAAAACATAAGCAAACAAGGTAAAATTGACAAGTGAAAATTGAGGATCAAACAAGAGAAAGGAGTTTAGTCTAGCAAGGGGTTTCTTCTCACTTTGCTCTTCAAGCTCCAATCCAAGGGTGGAAGGCTTCACTTAGATCTTCAAGTTGATCAACAATTGAGGGAGGTTGGTGTGTGTGTTTGAGGGAGAGGAGATGATGGAGTTGATGATGAAAAATTGAGAGAGAGAGGGCAATCGGCGATGGTGTTGTGTAAAATAATGAATTGATCCCTATTTTCGCCGCCTTCTCCCCTTATATAGCCGCTGGAAAATGCCCAATATTTTCGGCGAAACTTATGCAATAATTTCGCCGAAAATACCTTTGAAGAACCGGCTGGAAATTTCTTCATATATTTTCGGCGAAACCATTTAAGGGTTTTCGCCAAAAATCCTTCATAGATCAAAAGTCCGCTCTCCTCCTAGAGTTTTCGGACCGAGGACTTGCAAACTTCGCCGAAAGCTCTTCTTCGGCGAAAACTATATGATAGTTTCGCCGAAACTGTCTTCAGCTGAAAACCGTATTTTCTTCGATTTTGCCACGTCCATATCTCCTCCGTCCTAGCTCCGATTGACCTCCCGTTTGATCCTACGTGCTCCTTGTCACCAGTACTACAATGCCAAGACCTGAAAATACAAAGAAAACACCTCCAATAGACATGGAATTGGCCTCAAAGTGGCAACCGGGCAACAGAATAGCACTTAGCACAAAACTTCGATAAAAACATATTAAGCATGGCATTTAAGGATCAAACACGGGCGTTTCATAGGTCAATGATAAGCTAAAAATGCACCAAATAAAGTCACATCAAGGATGATCCTCCTCTTGCACCGTACGTCGTAAAGCCTCCTTTCCCAAGAGCATTGCTGTTAAATGCAAGGATCGAGACTGGCATGAAGGGGAACAAGGAAGGATATCCTGACATTCGTATTAAGAAACCTGCCTCTCCATATCCAGCTAAGTTATCTGATCCTGGTTCTGTTACTTTACCTTTGGTCATCAATGATGTTGAGATTGAACGTTGTTTAGTTGATCTAGGAGCGTCTGTTAATGTCATGCCTATGAGCCTGTTTGAAAAATTGAACCTAGGAGAACTTGAACTGCCTAGTATGCAACTTGTCTTTGCTGATAGATCACTTAAAACCCCTAAGGGAGAGATTAAAGACGTTGTCACTAAATGTGGTCCGTTCACGTTCTTAGCTGACTATGTGATTATGGATACTAGTACCGATGATTCTACCATTCTCATAGGTCGACCTTTCATGGCTACTACTAGAATGAACATTAACGTTCCAAATGGTTCTTTAACTCTAAGGATCGGTAAAGAAACGAAAACGTTCCGTCTTAAAGATGGCATGAAATATGACTCTAAGAATGAAGAATCTCACTGCCTAGCTGTTGAAACTGTGGAGTTGACTCCGGTCAACTCTGTTACTAATGCTTTTTCCAGTGTCTCTAGATCAGTTGTTGCTGCAGATATTGAACAGGTTATTAAGAAGAAGCCAGAAACTTCGGTTCAGAAGCCGCTCAAGAAGAAGAAGAAGGAACTGCAAGCCTCTTCTAAGCCACCGAGAACAAAACCGAGCAGACCTCGAGGGAAGAACAAGAAGACGAAGACCCAAATGGTCTGGAGGCCAAAAATTCCACCGTCTTCCATCGAGCCAGCTGCACCACCAATTCGTTCCGAGAAACCAGCGCCGGAACAAGTATGGGGGGAGAAGCCTAAATCATCTCCTAAAGAAATACTGACGATCACCGATCCTGGTGATACCAAGCCGGAGATAAAAGAAAAGAAGCCGACAGTCTTCATTCCTTCCATCATAACACTTAAGAAGAATGATCTCTCCAGGGAACTGTTCGGACCATTCAAATTCATCGATCATCTTCCCGATGGACGTACCAAGCTCTTACATGCGAACGGGAAGAGATTCACGCTTACCGGAGAAGCCCCGAAGCTGTACTTTATGAACTCTGACGCAAGCGTGAAGGAGAATCTGAGTTGGGATGTCTCCTAATACCGTCCAGGTATCGTCCAGCTCAAGGACGTTAATAAAAGAGCGCTTCGTGGGAGGCAACCCACGGCTGGAGTCTGTTTTTAATTTTTGTCGAACTTAGTATTTTAGAGTCGGTTCGGGGAGCCAAAAGTGTCAGTTTGTTTGATTTCTTATTTTTCGTGTCAAGTCTGCGTTGTCGTAGTGTCGTTTGCAAGTTGATTGAGGTCGTTCTGATTTTTGTGGATTTAACTGTGATTTTCTGAAGTTTGCCGGATTTGCGAAAATATTTTCACCCTAGCAGTTCAAAATTTTGGGCGAAAACACCCCAATTTCACTGTTTCATGTTTTCGGTCTGAAAAACCCACTGTATTTTCGCCGAAAATTTATTTGAAAACGGCAGTGCATTTGAACGTCTATTTTCGGCGAAAACTCCTTGCTATTTTTGCCGAAAATACCATTGGAAATTAGACAATTTTTCAATTAAAAATCGGATTTTTGTCTCTCTCTCTCCTCACTTCTCATTTTCGAACCACAAAACAAAAACATCCCTCCCCTCTGTTTTCGAAACCCGACCGCCACCCTTCTTTAAACCGCCGCCGCCGTTTCCTGCCGCCGCCATCGCCGCCGCCGCCGTCACCGACCGCCGCCATCGCCGACCGCTGCCGCTCAACTCCCCTCTCATTTCCGATCGTTTTGAGCCCTAGAACAGCCGAATCGGAGCTCTACAGCTCCAGTTCACCGAAACCCTTGTTTTCAGAGTTTTTCACCGATTCTTCCCAAACCGTTCGTTTTTAGCATCCATGGCTTGAAGGTAAGTTGTAGAAATTTTCAATACAAATCTTTTGACATATGGATTGCTGAATTTCGTTGGGGTTGAATTTCGGTTGACTCGATTTGCGTGCCGACTGATTTCGTGTGAAATATGTTAGCTGAACTTGTTGAACTGTTCTAGCATGCTTAGGGAGTACCGTGCTTAATTTCCATATCATTTGATCATGTGTTGCTTTGCATACGATTGATTCTTTGTTAGGTTGACTTGTGAGAAATGTCGGTTTGACATTTAACTGTATTTGATCGTTTGGCTGTCGTATGTGTTCATTCTCGTTCAGATTATCGTGCTTGCCATTTGAGATCATATTTTACCGTCATTCTCCAAGTTGTGATAGTCTTGCCATGATTAGGGTTCATTATGCTATAATGTTGACTTTCTGAATGTCGGTTTGACTCTTTGAGCTCTGATTGTGCTTATCCGATTCTGGCTGTTCCTAAGCATGTATTTTACTATCTATGATTACCGGTTACTCTGCTTTGCTTACCCCCACTCGGTTTCCCTCATTTCTTCGTGAAATTGAGTTTTTCTACTAAGTGTGGGGTAGGGTTTAAGTTTGACTAATCTGGTTTCATTCTGGTTTTAGGAACACCACTTATGAGCGCAGGACTAAGGCGCGACTTGATGGCGCCTCGAGCTCTGGAGCTGCCGCCCCCGTCACACCGGCCGTTCTGGGTCCTCCACCCGCATTACCCCGCCGGGCTAGATACCATAGCACTCTAGCTCGTCTTCCTGACTTCTACTTCGAGTGCTTCCAGAAGATCGAGCACATTCGGGGAGCTGACGTGCGCCCTCTTTCCATGGAGTCCCTGAACGAGCACGACGAGGATTACTACCGAAACGTGCATGACGCCCTAGCACCGGCCGGCCTCCTCGAGCTGACCACCATAGCTGCCGATTTCCTAGACATCGCCCTCCAGGAGTTCTGGGCGACCTTTGATCTGGAGGAGCATAAGAGGAAGCAGCGCCAGAAGGTTGTGACCTTCTATCTTGGTGGGGTGTACAAGCAGCTCACCTACGATGAGTTTGCTGCTCATCTTGGCATCCCCTACGAGCATTATCACGATCATCACCTAGGCTGGGGCGACGATGATGACGACGAGGAGTACCACGCCCTCTGGAGCCATATGACTGGAGTGCCTGGTGATCACCTCACGGGCCACGACTCAGTTAAGTCCCTCTCTCACCCACTCTTTAAATTTATTCATATGGTTTGGCGTAGATCCCTTTTATATGTTCCAGATAAGGATCGCCACCATATCCTCAAGGAGGAGCTTATGCTTCTTCGAGCCATCCGAGAGAGCTACCCTCTCCACCCCGGCTGGGTGCTTGCACGCATCTTCCGCCAGAAGACCAGGAGGCGGACGCCACCTCGCAGACTCCTGAGTGGTAACTTCATAGGTCAGCTCATCATCTCCTTCGGCATCAGCCATGAATATGGCCCGAACATTCCACGACGCCACGTTAGGACCGTTGGAGGAGACTTAGAGCTGGACCTCAGTCCCCATGTAGTAGCAGATCCTCCACTCCAGCCTGTGGTCGAGTCGGAGGAAGAGGATGACACTGAGCAGCAGCAGCCCCAGCCGCCGCCAGAATTCCAAGATTATATACCCTCGCCACATCAACAGGTAGGGTATGCACACCAGTCACCGCCGCACATTCGAGATCCATACTAGGCGCCTCACCCTCAGCACCGACCGCACCCCGCAGACATTGCTGAGCTGTACGAGCGACTGCAGGAGTGGCGCATCATCGACAACGCCACTCAAGAGGCGAGATGGACTATTATGCAGCAGCATATGCGCCGCGCCGCAGGCGGTATGAGGCACAACTGGCGTGGCAACGTCAGCTCGGCGAGCACCTCCACTTTCCACCCCCCGACACCCCTGACCAGCCATGATCAGGTGGTGTCCTTTTCCTTGTCTTTTCGGATTTCGATCCACCTTTTTTTCTGTGTGGATCCGGGACACTTTTCCCGATTTCCTTTTTATGTTTTATTTGTTTTTGTTTTGTAGGCAGTAGGGAGATTCCCTTTGCTTCGCTTTGGTAGATCGCCTCCGCTCCGAGGACCCGTGCTCATCCCCTACGCCAATCATCTCGGTCCAGGTTCTTCTACTTCACTCTGAACTCTAATTTTAGTCCTGTGAGGACACAGTCCGATTTAAGTGTGGGGTAGGATGCTAGAGAACCTTGCATGAACTTGATTGCCCTTGATTGTGTTTTATGTGTGCCTCGTGATTCCATTTCAGTCTCTCTAGCATTAGAATGGCTCAGTTCTTGATTTTTGATGTTAAGTTGTTGTTCAAACCTTCATAATGATGCTTAGACTGCTTAACCTAGAACTTGAGAACCAACTTGTATGCTTTGATGTTAAATTGCCTGGTCGGAACAGAATTTTTAAAATCACACTTGTAGTTTGTAGCCTTGATTGCATGAAAATGACCGAATCCGACTAGCAAACCAACTGTGAGCTTTTGATCCATTGCACGTAACTTGCAATTTTAATTCTTTCTAAGTGGTTTTCTGTTTGCTTGAATGAGTTAGAATTTGCATGAGACCTACTCGAGACCACACGATGACACGAGTTCTAGAAGGATAGGGGCACCTAGATTCAGCTACTTAGCCAGATAGCCTACCAAACGTTAAATCCATTAGGTTTGAACCCTTGAGTTTGGCCTGTTCTTTCGGTTCGATAATACCTTACAGCCATTTTCCATTTCTTTCATTCCCCGTTGATCCATGTGGTTGTAGTTCTAGATTGACCTACCGGAAGTTGGCTTGTGGTAACCTGCCTATAGCCATTAAACACGTGGTCTCTATTATGTCCAGACGTGTAAACCCCTCTAGCAACTAAAAGAAAATTCAGCACAAAAGAAAAAAAAATATAAAAAGAAGAAAAAGAAGCAAATTTCGAAAAAAAATGAAGAAAAGAAAAATCAGAAAAGTTTCAAGTTTCTAGTTCAATAAAACGTTCTTCTCCCTACAAATGGAAGAACGAAGTCAAAAGAAAAGTTGAAAAGAAAAGAGAAAAAGAAAAAAAATCGTGTAAAGAAAAAAATAAGTGCTAGGTTGCTTGAGGGTATCATAGGACGAGCGTTCATTATTCCACCCGTGCTTGGTTAGACGGTAGGAAGCCATAGATTAGATTCGAGGGAAGTTAGTCGAAAGCTACACCGCACAAAGCCATCATCATACATTCCCATCATCCATCTCATTATAAACCCGAGTAGTGTATAATTCATTACGGTCCTAGCAGGGAAGTCCTTCTTGACTAGATACTCGTGTTGTCACAGTGGTGGAGATATGGTCGAAATGCAAACCTATGACAGAATTCGGTAACAGAAAATGATTGAGAGCAGAAACACGTCCTTAAACACAGAGAGTGAGAGTCCCCATTGTACTATATATATCCTGTGTGAGGAGTCTGGTCGGTCAGGTCAAATTCGTGCATAATTGGTTGCTAATTACTTGTCGTGTGCAGTTTATTAGTGAGACCAGGTAGTTTGGTTGATCTGTATGTATGTTAGGTTTCTTGTTCTAGGATAGATCTGTCTAATAATTCATTGTGTTTGATTGAGCTCCAATTTAATCGATCTTATCATTTATGAACATGAGCGTTTCTATTCAGTTTGCTTGAGGACAAGCAAAAGCTTAAGTGTGGGGTTTTTGATGACACTCGATTTGACGTGATTATCAGCCTCATTTAAGCGACATTTCTTTGCTTAAGACATGGTTTTTAGGGTAGAATAACAAATATTCAATCGATTGCCCTATCTCGTGCCATTTGTGTTACCTTGGCCCGTTTCAGGTCTATTTGATGATTTTCTTATGTTTTTATGTTAGCACAGGTTTTTTGCCATCAAATAAGTAACCAAGGACGTGTCTAAGGCGTTGGAATCTCGAAGGATTGCACCGGGATCGATCAAAGGAGCCAACCAAGTTCAAACAAATCCCTGCCCGGTTTACAAAGGAATTTTCACCGAAATACCCTTGAATTTTTAGTCAGCTGTTGGCAACTGAAGGAATTTACGGCGAAAGAAGGAAGTTTTTGAACCGAGAAGAAAGTTCAGGAGAATCAGCCGGCGGGACTTCCATTTACAAGCAAAATTTCGGCGAAAAGAATTCATTATTTTCGGCGAAAATCCTAGAAGAAATCCGGCTGGGCTAGGTTAAGTATAAATACTTAACCGGCGGCCCAAGGAAAAGGAACAAACATATCTTTCATAATTACGTTTTCCAAGAATTCTCTGAAGTTCTGGAGCGAAGAGTTAGAGTTCGAAGAGCCGGAAAGAGATCGTGACGCCATCCCTTTCATCTCGGAGAACTGGAGCTAGGAGTGTAGTTTACCGAAGATCGAAGTCTGTCGGAGTCGTCTAAATTAGGGTTTTCAGATTCTTTTCTGTTCTTCCTCTGGATGATGAACTCTTTCTTTGTCTTTGATTCTTTTGTGATGAACATGAGTAGCTAAACTCGTTAGAGCTTAGACTAGATGAACCCTAAGTGACCCAGGGCTTTAAAGCGGTCACGGATCGGCGGTGATTAGATTCGAAATTCAATCAGTTTCTCATTCATGCTTGATTTGTTCTTCATTGTTCATGTTTCTTGTATGGATTGATCACCTAGATTAGATTCTGGTTAAGCTAAGGATAGAAGCAAACGCTCGCCTTACTTTAGAACATCGAATTGAACAATTAACCTTTATAATTGGAGTGTGCCTTTCGTAGGAACCGGTTAGGGTGAATCCACTGCAAGAGTAACTCAATAATCATTAGTAATTACACCAGTTAATTAAGTCGTTGCGAGAGGCGACCGTACCCGGGCAGCTAGTTATACTTGGTAGTTAGAACGGATAGAGCGAACGTTCGCCGGTCTTAAACCTAAGGGTAAGGAGTTATGGTGGTGTCTTAGTAATTGATTGAATGAGAATCGAAATCCGCTGATCTGTTGATTGCCAATGCTCTGGGAACGAAGGGGGATTCGATGTCTAAGTTCGTCTGTCATCCTTGTTCTCAAACCCTAATTTCCAATCTGCTTTAGTTTAATTTGTTTTAATTTCTCTGCATTTCTTAGAATTAGAAGTCGTGGAACTCACACCACGCACAACTTGTCTGCATTCGAGTATTTTGCCAGTTTTAAAGTAGTCAATCTTAGAAGACCCTTGGAATACGATCTACCCTAGCTTTTGTTAGCTTGGTAGTATTTGATCACTGTTCTGCAGCTCATCAGTAATCGTAACCAATTATGCATGAATTTGACCTGACCGACCAGACTCCTCACACAGGGAAAATATAGTACATTGGGAACTCTCACTCTCTGTGTTTAAGGACGTGTTTATGCTGTCAATCATTTTCTGTTACTGAATTCTGTCATAAGTTTGCATTTCGACCACATCTCCACCACTGTGACAACACGAGTAACCAGTCAAGAAGGACTTCCCTCCTAGGACTGTAACGA
Organism: Linum lewisii; assembly: GCA_034768395.1. Taxonomy (NCBI): domain Eukaryota; kingdom Viridiplantae; phylum Streptophyta; class Magnoliopsida; order Malpighiales; family Linaceae; genus Linum; species Linum lewisii. The sequence goes on from CM068299.1 coordinate 38,437,916, forward strand.
ATTCTACACTACAATGGTTTATAATGAGATGGATGATGGGAATGTATGATGATGGCTTTGGTGCGGTGTAGCTTTCGACTAACTTCCCTCGAATCTAGCCTATGGCTTCCTACCGTCTAACCAGACACGGGTGGAATAGTGAATGCTCGTCCTATGATACCCTCAAGCAACCTAGCACTTATTTTCTTTACACATTTCTTTTCTTACTAACTTTTCTTTTTGACTTCGTTCTTCCATTTGTAGGGAGAATAACGTTTATTGAACTGAAAACTTGAAACTTTTTGGCTTTTCTGATTTTTGTCTTTCTTTTCATTTTTTTTTCGAAATTTACTTTTTTTTATTTTCTCTTTTTTCTTTTGTGCTGATTCTTTCTTTTAGTTGCTAGAGAGGTTTACACGTTTGGACATAATAGCTAAGACCACCTGTTTAATGGCTATAGGCAGGTTACCATAAACCGACTTCCGGTAGGTCAATCTAGAACTACAACCACAGGGGATCAATGGGGAATGAAAGAATGGGAAATGGCTGTAATGTATTATCGAACCGAAAGAACAGGCCAAGCTCAAGGGTTTAAACCTAATGGATTTAACGTTTGGTAGGCTATCTGGCTTAGTAGCTGAATCTAGGTGCCCCTATCATTCTAGAACTCTTGTCATCGTGTGATCTCGAGTAGGTCTCATGCAAATTCTAACTCATGCAAAAAGAATTGAAATTGCAAGTTACGTGCAATGGATCAAAAGCTCACAGTTGGTTTGCTAGTCGGATTCGGTCATTTTCATGCAATCAAGTTTACAAACTACAAGTGTGATTTAAACATTCTGTTCTGACCAGGCAATTTAGCATCAAAGTAAACACGTTGGTTCTCAAGTTCTAGGTTAAGCAGTCTAAGCATCATTATGAAGGATTGAACAACAACTTAACATCAAAAATCAAGAACTGAGCCATTCTAATGCTAGAGAGACTGGCAAGGAATCAGGAGGCACACAAAAACACAATCAAGGGCAATCAAGTTCATGCAAGGTTCTCTAGCATCCTACCCCACACTTAAATCGGATTGTGTCCTCACAGGACTAATTCTAGAGTTCAGAGTGAAGTAGAAGAACATGGAGCGAGATGGTTGGCGTAGGGGATGAGCATGGATCCTCGGAGCGGAGGGAATCTACCCAAGTGAAGCAAAGGGAATCTCCCAACTGCCTACAAAACAAAAACAAATGAAACATAAAAAGGAAACCGGGACAAGTGTCCCGGATCCACACAGAAAAAAGTTGGATCGAAATCCGAAAAGAAGAAATAAAAAGAAAGGACAAGGAAAAGGACACCACCTGATCATGGCTGGTTAGGGGCGTCGGGGGTGGAAAGTGAAGGAAATCACCGAGCTGACGTTGCCACACCAGCTGTGCCTCATACCGCTCGTCACCACGGTGCATGTGTTGCTGCATAGTAGTCCATCTCGCCTCTTGAGTGGCGTTGTCGGTGATGCGCCACTCCTGCAGTCACTCGTACAGCTCTCCAACATTCGCGGGGTGCGGGTGGTGCTGTGGGTGAGGCGCCTGATATGGATCTGGAATGGGTGGCGGCGACTGGTGTGCATACCCTGCCTGATGGTGTGGCGAGGGTGTAGGATCATGAAATTCTGGCTCATACTGAGGCTGAGGCTCCTCAGAATCATCTTCTTCCTCCGACTCATCCTCGTCTTGGAGAGGAGGATATGTTGCTACCTGCGGACTGAGGTCCAGCTCGAGGTCGTACTCGATCGCCAAATCACCTCCGACGGTGCGTACTCTGCGGCGTGGGATGTTCGGGCCATATTGTTGGCTGAGCCCGAAGGAGATGATGAGTCGGCCTATAAAGTTGCCTCCCAGGAGTGAGCGAGGTGGCCTCGACCTCTGAGTCTTCTGGCGGAGTAAGCGTGCAAGCACCCATCCGGGATGAAGAGGATAACTCTCCCGGATGGCGCGATGAAGAAGAAGCTCCTCTTGGCTGATATGGTGGCGGTCCTTCTCTGGAGCATACAAAAGAGAACGACGCCAAACCATGTGAATGAATTTATAGAGAGGGTGAGAGAGAGACTTAACTGAATTATGCTTCGTGAGATGATCGTGATGACACTCAAATTGACGTGATTATCAACCTCATTTAAGCGACATTTCATTGCTTAAGACACGGTTTTTAGGGTAGAATAGTGAATATTCACTCAACCGATTCATCTCATGCCTTTTGTGTTACCTTGGCCCATTTCGGGTCTATTTGATGGTTTTCTAGTATTTTCGTGTTAGCACAGGTGTTCGCCATCAAATACGGTAGCCAAGGACGTGTCTAAGGCACTGGAACCCCGAGGAATCACACCCGAATCAACCAAAAAGTCATTAAACTCAAAAGAATTCCTGCTCTATTTTACACACAGATTTTCGGCGAAAATACCCTTGAGTTTTCGTCGAAAATGCAAGAAGGAATCCACTGTCCCGATCAAGAAGAAGTTTTCGGTGAAAACCTTGGGAGTTTTTGCTGAAAACCCTAAGCCATTTCAGCCGGAAGAAACAGATGGATCAAGCCAACTTTTCAACAGGTATTTTCGCCGAAAATCTTCTTGTATTTTTGGCGAAAATTCAAGCAAAAATTAGCAGTCGCTCGGTTAGGTTTAAATACAAAAGCAGCGGCTAAATTAAAAAAAAGGGAGACACAAATTTACACTGAATAAAAAATCCCAAGACTGAGAGAGAGAGAACGAGTGGATAGAGTTCGAGGAGCCAAGAATGGATCGTGACGCCATCCATCCATCTCGGAGAGCCAGTGCTAGGAGTTGAAGATTCAACAGATTGAAGCTGTAAGGAGTCGTCGAAATTAGGTTTTACAGTTCTTCTCTGTCTTCCCTACCTGAGATGTATTCTTTGTCTGTCTTCGATTCTTCTTTATTGAATATGAGTAGCTAAACTCGTAGAGCTTAGATTAGATGAACCCTAAGTGACCCAGGGCTTTAAAGCGGTCACGGATCGGCGGTGATTAGATTCAAAATTCATTCAGTCTCTTCTTCATGTTTGATTTGTTTTTTGTTCTTTGTGTTTCTTGTCTGGTTTGGCCACCTAGATTAGATTCTTGTTAAGCTAAGGATAGAAGCGAATGCTCGCCTTACTTTAGAAGATCAAGTTGAACAATTAACCTTATAATTGAAGTGTGCCTTTCGTAGGAACCGATTAGGGTTAATCCACTGCAAGAGTGGCTCATAAATCGTTAGAATTTGCACCAGTTAGTTAAGTCGTTGCGAGAGGCGACCGTACCCGGGCGGCTAATTAATCGTGGTAGCTAGATCGGATAGAGCGAACGTTCGCCAGTCTTAAACCTAAGGGTCAGGAGTTACGGTGGTGTCTGAGAACTGAATGAACTAGAATCGGAAAGCGCTGATCTGTTGGTTGCTATTGCTCTGGTGATCTAAGGGGGATTCGAAATCTAAGTTTGTCTGTCGTCCGTCTTAGTCTTTCAATCAACCTTTCTTCGCCTTAATTTCATTTCAAGTAATCTTTGCATTTTAGTATAGAAGTCGTGGAACTCACACCACGCACTAAGTGTTTAACCTTGAATTTAATTGCCAACATATTTGAGTAAGGAAGTAGAGGAGACCCGTGGAATACGATCTACCCTAGCTTCACAACTTGGTAGTTATTTGATTGACCGCTATTCTGCAGCTCATCAAATTGGCGCGTCATCTCCCATAAGACAGCCGCCACCACCTCCAGCTAAGTGTTCTGATCCCTGTCCTTTTACATTACCATGCATCACTAATGGTATTAAAATTGATCGTAGTCTGGCTGATTCTGGTGCGTCTATTAATGTTATGCCTGTTTATCTATATGAAAAGCTAAACCTAGGGCAATTAAAACCGATTACTTTGCATCTCATGTTAGCCGATAGGTCTGTCAAACTACCTAGGGGTATAATAAAAGATGTAGCTGTTTGCTGTGGTTCGTTTACTATAATTGCAGATTTTGTTGTTCTAAATACTCGTGAGTTAGACGGAACACTTATCCTAGGTCGACCTTTCGTAACTACTGCTGGCGCAAATATTAACTGCAAACAGGGCCTGTTAACTCTAAGTGTAGGACAAGAGAGTGTTGCATTTCGCATTAAAGATAACATGAGATATTCTATTGCTCAAGATGATAAATGTTATACTGTTGATCCCCTAGAGTTGGCCTCGACCAACTTCGTTACTAATGCCTTATCTAGTGATCCACTAGAGTTGTGTTTGATTTCAGGAATTGACAGTGCACTAGAAGACCCAGAGCAGCGCCTATGGCAGGATGAGATAGACGAGCAGAAGGTGACATTCACACCCATCGAGTCGGATCACTACTTCATATGAGAATCCGCCAGAACTCGACTTGAAGGAGCTCCCTGACCATCTAGAGTATGCATTCCTGGGAAAGAAATGCCAGCTGCCTGTCATCATCAATTCGAATCTATCTCCCGAGCAGAAAGAGCAACTAATCGGGCTACTCAAAAAGCATGTTCGAGCTATTGCTTGGCAGTTGGCCGACATCAGAGGCATCTCTGAAACCTTCTGCAAACATCGGATAGTCGTTGATGAAGAATTCAAACCAGTCAGACAACCGCAACGCCGACTTAACCCTCTGATGCAGGAAGTTGTGAAGAAAGAAGTCCTTAAGCTTTCGGACGCCGGTATCATCTATCCTATTGCCGACAGTCCTTGGGTCAGTCCGACTCAAGTCGTTCCGAAGAAAGGAGGAATCACCGCATCCCTAATCCAAAGGGTGAGCTCATCCCAACTCGCACGGTTATCGGATGGAGAGTCTGTATCGATTATCGACGACTAAATGATGCCACCAAGAAGGATCACTTTCCACTGCCGTTCATTGATCAGATGCTTGAACGATTGGCTAGTCATGACTACTATTGCTTCTTAGATGGGATGACCGGTTACTTCCAGATCCCTATCGAGCTTGATGACCAAGAGAAGATGAGATTCACCTGCCCGTTTGGTACGTTTGCTTATCGTCACATTCCTTTTGGTTTATGTAATGCTCCTGCCACTTTTCAGAGATGCATGCTGGCTATATTTGGAGATCTGGTAGAGAATGTGGTGGAGGTATTCATGGATGACTTCTCTGTCTATGGAGATTCATTTTCAAAGTGCCTGGCCAATCTGGACAAGGTGCTAGCTCGTTATGAGGAGACCAACCTGGCTCTTAGTTGGGAGAAATGTCACTTCATGGTTACCGAAGGCATTGTTCTGGGCCATAGGATCTCTAAGACCGGTATAGAAGTCGATCGTGCCAAGCTTGAAACCATCGCCAGCTTACCGCCGCCGTCCTCAGTTAAGACAGTTTGAAGTTTCCTCGGTCATGCTGGGTTCTACTGAAGATTCATTAGAGATTTCTCCAAGATCACTCTTTCAATGACGAAGCTAATTGAGAAAGATGTTCCTTTCATTTTTTATAAAGCTTGTCTTATAGCCTTTGAAACTTTGAAGACTCAACTCACCACCGCACCGATCCTTACAACACCAGATTGGAATCTTCCATTCGAGATTATGTGCGATGCTAGTGACTTCGCCGTTGGCGCAGTTCTTGGTCAGAGAAAGGAGAAGAGATTTCATCCTATCTACTTTGCTAGCAAGACGCTCAACGATGCTCAGAGGAACTACACTACTACAGAGAAGGAGCTCCTGGCTATCGTTTTCTCCTTTGATAAATTCAGACAGTACTTGGTTCTTTCACATACCATTGTCTACATAGATCATGCTGCCCTGCGCCATCTATTAGCCAAGCAGGACTCAAAGCCACGTCTCATCCGATGGATCCTTCTCCTCCAAGAGTTCGACACAGAAATTAAAGACAAGAAGGGAGCAGAGAACTTAGCAGCGGATCATCTTTCCCGACTGGAGGAATCACAAACAGGTAAATCTACTACTCCTATCAATGATTCTTTCCTTGACGAGCTGTTGCATGTTGAAACAGAAGAACAGGTTAATAGCATAGCTATCGAGCCCTGGGTAATCCCTCATGCTCAAGATCTGAGTAATGCAGCCGACTCGGAAGAACCATGGTATGCAACCCTGGCTAATTATCTCTCTAACGAAATTAGGTTTTACAGTTCTTCTCTGTCTTCCCTACCTGAGATGTATTCTTTATCTGTCTTCGATTCTTCTGTATTGAATATGAGTAGCTAAACTCGTAGAGCTTAGATTAGATGAACCCTAAGTGACCCAGGGCTTTAAAGCAGTCACGGATCGGCGGTGATTAGATTTGAAATTCATTCAGTCTCTTCTTCATGTTTGATTTGTTCTTTGTTCTTTGTGTTTCTTGTCTGGTTTGGCCACCTAGATTAGATTCTTGTTAAACTAAGGATAAAAGCGAACGCTCGCCTTACTTTAGAACATCAAGTTGAACAATTAACCTTATAATTGGAGTGTGCCTTTCGTAGGAACCGATTAGGGTTAGTCCACTGCAAGAGTGACTCATAAATCATTAGAATTTGCAAAAGTTAGTTAAGTCGTTGCGAGAGGCGACCGTACCCAGGCGGCTAATTAATCGTGGTAGCTAGGTCAGATAGAGTGAACGTTCACCAGTCTTAAACCTAAGGGTCAGGAGTTACGGTGGTGTATGAGAACTGAATGAACTAGAATCGGAAAGCGCTGATCTGTTGATTGCTATTGCTCTGGTGATCTAAGGGGGATTCGAAATCTAAGCTTGTCTGTCGTCCGACTTAGTCTTTCAATCAACCTTTCTTCGCCTTAATTTCATTTCAATTAATCTTTGCATTTTAGTATAGAAGTCGTGGAACTCACACCACGCACTAAGTGTTTAACCTTGAATTTAATTGCCAACATATTTGAGTAAGGAAGTAGAGGAGACCCGTGGATTACGATCTACCCTAGCTTCACAGCTTGGTAGTTATTTGATTGACCGCTATTCTGCAGCTCATCAGATCGCCGGGCACACCAGTCATGTGGCTCCAGAGTGCAGGGTACTCCTCTCCGTCGCCATCGTCGTTCTCCCAGCTGAGGTGATGTCCCTCGTAGTGCTCGTGGGGTATACCTAGACGAGCAACAAACTAATCATAGGTGAGTGTTCTGTACACCCCGCCCAGATAGAAGGTGACGACCTTCTTGTGCTGCCTCCTCTTGTGCTCGTCCAAATCGAACGTCGCCCAAAACTCTTGAAGGGTGACGTCTGGAAAGTTGCCGCAAGCGTGGTCAGCTCCAGCAGTCTAGCATGCGTCAGTGCATCGAGCACGTTCCGGTGCCAGTCCTCATCGTGATCGAAGAGGGACTCCATGGAAAGGGGGCGAACACCAGCTCCAGGGATATGCTCGAGCTGCTGGTAGCGCTCGAAGTAGTACTAGGGTAAGCGAGCAACGGTGCGGTGGTACCCCACACGGCCAGGGAAAGCTAAGGAGGGCCTTGGACGGAGGGTGTGACGGGAGCGGGAACTCGGGAGCTGGAGGTGGTGTTAAGTCTCTGCTTGGTCCTGCGCTCATGAGTTACATTCATAAGCAAGAAAACAAACCAGATTAGTCAAACTAAAACCCTACCCCACACTTAGTAGAAAAACTCAATTTCACAAAGAAACGAGGAAAACCGAGTGGGGGTAAGCAAAGCAGATTAACCGGTAATCACAAACAATTAAAATACATGCTTAGGGACAGCCAGAATGGAATCATCATAATCAGAGTTCGGAAGTCAAACCGACATTCAAAAAGTCAACATAATAGTACATTGAACCCTAATCATGACAATACTAGCACAAAGCGGGAAATGACGACATAGTGAATAACTCAGATGGCAAGCACAGTAATACGAACGTGAATGAACACATATGGCAGCCAAATGAACATAGACAAGTCAAGGGCAAACCGACATTTCTCAAAAGTCAACACCACAAAGAGTAGGTCTTATGCATAGCAACACATGATCAAACGATATGGAAATTAAGCACAATACTCCCTAATCATGCTAGATCAGTCCAAACCATTCAGCTAACCTAGTTCACACGAAATCAGTCGGCACGCAAATCGAGGCAAACTGAAAAGTCAACCAAAAGTCAACCCTGACGAAATTCGGCATTCAACATGTCAAAAGATTTGGAATGAAAAGTTCTACAATTTACCTTGAAGCCATGGGTGCTGAAAATGAACGGAGAAAGAGAAATCGGTGAAAAATTGAAAGCTTTAGGGTTTGGCTGAACGGGAGTTCTAGAGCTCCGATTCGGATGATCTACGTCTCAAAACGATCGGAAAAGGAAGGGGAGTAGGGCGGCTGCGGTCGGTGACGGTGAGTTTGGTCGGTGGCGGCGAAGAAATGGCGGCGGCGGTTTGGTTTTGGAAACAGAGGGAGGTTTTTGCAAAGTTTTCGAAAATGAAGGGTGAGGAGAGAGAGGAAGTGACCGGATTTTAAAAGGGAAAATTTGGTGATTTTCACTCATGTTTTTGGCGAAAATAGGTGCAAGTTTTCGTCGAAAACGTTAGTCTAAAAGTACTGCCGATTTTTCAAAAATATTTTCGCCGAAAAGTCTATTGAATTTTCGTCAAAAAGTTGTGTTGAAAACGTCTGGAAAACTCAGTGAGATTTTAAAGGGAGTTTTCGCCGAAAACATGGGTCATTTTCGCCGAAATTTTTGACCTGTACGATTGAAAATATTTTCGGAATCCCGGCTAACTTCAGAAAATCACAATTAAATCCACAAAAATCGGAACAACCTCAAACAACTTGCGATTGACACTATGACACACAGACTACAAACAAAAAATAAGAAATCATACAAACTGACACTTTTGGCTCCCTCGAACCGACTCTAAAACACTAAGGTTGACACAAATGAAAAAACTGACTCCAGCCGTGGGTTGCCTCCCATGAAGCGCTCTTTTATTAACGTCCTTGAGCTGGACGATACCTGGATGGTATTAGGAGACATCCCAACTCAGGTTCTCCTTATTGCTAGCATCGGAGTTCATGAAGTAGAGCTTCGGGGTATCTCCGTTAAGCATAAATTTCTTCCCGTTAACGTGTATGAGCTGGGTACGTCCGTCGGGAAGGTGCTCAGTGATCTGGAACGGACCAAAGAGCTCTGTCAAGGGATCATCTTCTACGAGGAAGATTGTGGAAGGGATGAGAATGATTGACTTCGTCTTCTCTTTACCCTCCGGCTTTGTATCACCAGGATCGGTGATCATAGGTATTTCATTAGGAGATGCTTTCGGCTTCTCCTTCAATACTTGTTCCGACGCCGGTATCTTGGAACGAATTGGCTGTGCAGCTGGCTCGGATGAAGGTGGCGGCACAACTGGTCTCCAGACCATTTGAGTCCTCGTCTTCTTGTTCTTCCCCCGGGCCTTGCTAGGTTTCTTGCTTGGCGGTGAAGAAGAGGCTTTCAGTTCCTTCTTCTTTGGTGGCTTCTGAACAGCAGATTTTGGCTTCTGCTTCATAACCTGTTCAACATCTGCAGCAACAACTGATCTAGAAACACTGGAAGAGACATCAGTAATGGAGTTGACCGGAGTCAACTCTACAGTTTCAACAGCTAGACAGTGAGATTCTTCATTTCTAGGAGCATATTTGATACCGTCCCTAAGACGGAATGTCGCAATATCCTTCCCAACCCTTAATGTTAACGAGCCATTTGGGACATTAATGTTAATGCCGGCTGTCGCCATAAATGGCCGGCCTAGGAGAAGGGTAGAATATGTCTCTTGAGTATCCATTACTACATAATCAACGAAAAACCAGAAAGGGCCACAACAAGTGATTACATCCTTGATTATTCCTCTAGGTTCTTTTAGAGTTTTGTAGGCGAACACTAAATGCATGCTAGCAGGTTGTAGTTCACCTAGGTTCAGTTTCTTATATAAACACATAGGCATGACATTTATAGACGCACCTAGATCAACCAAACTACGTTCGACTTCTATGCCATTAATGATTAAAGGTAACGTAAAAGGGCCAGGGTCGGAGCACTTAGCTGGGATAGGTATGGGAGGTGATCGAGAAACGATAGCTGAGCATTCTCCCGTAGAGGGAGTGGGAAGTGTTTCCTTCTTCTTCTCCAGACTGTTCTGCTCAATGCTCCTGGTTGTGATGACTTTAGCATGCCCGTTCTTCATGGTGGAGTTGTTTTGAGACGGCGCCTGATTGAAGAGAGGAAGGTTAGCCAACATGCTAGCAACTTTATTTACCATGCACTCTATTCTCTGTCCTTGGGCGATCCGTCCTTGGTTAAAAGCATCTTGGGCTTTAAGCCTTTCTTCGTGATCATTGAGCCTTGCTACAATCAAATCAAACTTCTTGGCTATTTTCCTCTCCCAAATGTTCTCAGACGTACAATTCTGAGGTTGCTGTGCACTGGTGAATCTGGGAGGATCTTGATAACTATTGTCCCAGCATTGATTCTGACTCTGGTTGAATTCGAAGTTGTGAGGAGGACGCTCAAGGAAGCTTCCCTGTTGTTGAGGAGGTGTTCTGAACTGACGGTAGTCGGGGTAGCCTCTTTGATCCTTGGTGAAGCCTTGATCGATGAAATTCACTTCCTCTTTAGACCAGTTATTAACTGTTCCGAAGACCTCCTTCATATGTCTCTGTACTTTAATCTTAATCTGATCTTCACGGCTTGGTTGGCTCTTGGCTACTCCAAACTGTCGCTCCAAATTCCTGGACTTAGATGCGCAGTTCGCAAAGTGAAGAAGAGCAGCTTCTGGTTCGAGTGCTGCGCAGTCACCATTAGCTAAGGTGTTGACCCATTCAGTCGTTTCTTCATTCATTCCTCTGGCAAAGATCTCAGCTAGCTGCTCCTGTTTGAATCCATGATGAGGGCAGTCATAGAGGAGCTCTTGGAATTCGTTCCAAGCATCATATAAACTTACTCCGTCCTTCTGTGAGAATCTGGCGATGCTGTCCTTGTAAAATGTAGTTCTTGAAGGAGGAAAGTATTCCTCTATGAAGTCTTGAGCTAGAGTATCCCAGTCGGTGTAGTGGCCAGGTGGTTTCGAACTGAGCCATATCTTGGCGGTGCCTTTAAGAGAGAATGGGAAGACTCGTAAGCAAAGATTGTTCTTACCGAGGTTCCCGCTCTTAAACGTCTCGCTCATGGCTAGGAAGTTCGCCAAATGTGTGCATGGGTTATCTTGTGGCTCCCTTCGAATTGTAGATCCCTAGAGATCATTTCCAGGAAGGGAACTGTGATCTCATAGTCAGGATCGTCATCGTTGTGTGGCACAATGACGCTAGATCGAAAACTAACCACACTTGGTTTATAGTAATCCGCCATGGTGCGTTGAGCAGCCATTACGGAAGGAGAAGGTGGTGGTGAATATGAAGTAGTGGATGAAGCGGACGAAGAGGAGGAGTTCTCCTTCAACTCCTCGATCTTATTAGGAGTAAGAGGTGTAGATGGAATGATTCTGACTTGCTTCGGAGCTCGTGGCTACTTCAACGAAGCAGAATTACCCGGCTTAAACTGAGAATGAGTGACCGAGCGGTTCATAAACCTGTAGAACAACCTACAAGCAACAAAAGCAAACATAACCAGCATAAAATCGAAGTGGATGGAAAGATGAAAGATGGAAAGTAGAAGAATAAGATGTCAGTTCTTCTTTCAAACAATCAAAAGAGTCCCCGGCAACGGCGCCAATTTGATGAACTATCATTGTGCGGGTTCAATCAAATACTACTAAGCTTAGAAAGCTAGGGTAGATCGTATTCCATGGGCCTTCTAATGATCGATTACTCAAATAAGCTGGCAAATTATTCAGGTTAAACACTTCGTGCGTGGTGTGAGTTCCACGACTTCTAATTCTAAGAAATGCACGGAAATTAAAAATTGAAACTAAAAATAGATTGGAAATTAGGGTTGAAAATAGAGATGATAGACGAACTTAGACTTTGAATCCCCCTTCGTTCACTGGAGCATTGGCAATCAACAGATCAGCGGATTTCAATTCTCATTCAATTACTTTCTAAGACACCACCATAACTCCTTACCCTTAGGTTTAAGACTGGCGAACGTTCGCTCTATCCGATCTAGCTACCAAGATTAATTAGCCGCCCAGGTACGGTCGCCTCTCGCAATGACTTAACTTAACTGGTGGAATTACTAACGATTTATGAGTTAATCTTGCAGTGGATTAACCCTAATTGGTTCCTACGAAAGGCACACTCCAATGATTACGTTAATTGTTCAATTTGATGTTTTAAAGTAAGGCGAGCATTCGCTTCTATCCTTAGCTTAACAAGAATCTAATCTAGGTGATCAATCCAGACAAGAAACATGAACAATGAAGAACAAATCAAACATGAAAGAGAAACTGATTGAACTTTGAATCTAATTACCGCCGATCCGTGACCGCTTTAAAGCCCTGGGTCACTTAGGGTGATCTAGTCTAAGCTCTAACAGTTTAGCTACTCATGTTTTTCACAAAAGAATCAAAGACAAAGAAAGAGTTCATCTTACAGAGGAAGAACATAAAAGGATCTGAAAAACCTAATTAAGACGACTCTGGCTGAACTTCGATCTTCCGGTAAACTGCAATCCTAGCTCCGAGTCTTCGAGATGGAAGGGATGGCGTCACGATCTCTTTTTGGCTCTTCGAACTCTAATAATCATTTATACTTAACCCTTGAGAATTCTGAGAATTTCGGTATTAGTTGGTAATTATGATGTATTATCAGATATATTTTCTTTTGGGCCGCCGGTTAAGTATTTATACTTAACCCTAATACCGCCGGTAAGATTTTCGCCGAAAATATTAAGGGATTTTCGCCGAAAATCCTAGTGCAAAAGGGATGACCGCCGGCTGGATTCTTCTGTGGTTTTCGGACCATTGGTTCTCGGCAAAAACTTCACATTTTCGTCGAAAACTTCCTTGAATGAGCTCAGTAGATTTGTGCATGGATTTTCGCCGAAAACCTTGGGTGTTTTTGGCGAAATCTTCATTGTAAAACGGGCAGAAGTTTGGTTTGACTTGATTGGCTCCTTGGATCGATTCCGGTGCGATTCCTCGAGGTTCCAATGCCTTAGACACGTCCTTGGCTACTTATTTGACGGCAAAAACCTGTGCTAACATAGAAACATTAGAAAACCATCAAATAGACCCGAAACGGGCCAAATTAACACAAATGGCACAGATAGAGCAATTGATTGAATATTCGTTATTCTACCCTAAAAACCATGTCTTAAGCAATGAAATGTCGCTTAAATGAGGCTGATAATCACATCAATTCGAGTGTCATCAGTGGCCATCATACCATCAAGAAAATCCTAATAGAAGTAAGAAACAGAAAAATACTTCAAAAACTAGAAAGGCCACCCTTGCCAAAATTATTGTTGTTGTAAGAGCATTCTTAAGAAGAGGGGATAGAGAGCAAGATAAGGCTTTCGTTGCTCATACCCTACACACAAGCTAGCACTACCTCCCCGTTGAAGATCAGCCACAAAGTACTCACTAGCTACGAAGGGAGCCCTAAGAAGTTCAAGCCTTAGTACCACCAATCGGTAAGTCCTTCTTGATAGCTTTGAAGAAACTTGCAACTACTTGCGTTGAAATTTACATGTTCTGAATTCTTTTTGAGTGATTACTAATAAAATCTAAACACCAGAGCAAAAATCAAGAGAGGGTGAGGATCAAGTGAGAGAGTTATGAGGCCATATCCCTTGTTCTTCGTGTGTTTTTCCTAACCATGGCAGATAGGAGATTAGCCAAGCTTGAAGCTACAATAGCGAATGTTTCCCAAGTCATGAGACAGGTCCAAGCTATCTTAGAATGGCTGGAGAGAGAAGCTAGAACTTTACCAAAGCAGCACCAAGGTAGCACCTGGTCAGCCCCGGCACAACACCCCTCTCAGCCCCGGATCGGCTTCAGCCCAACCCCGGAATAGTGCTCCACCCAACAACCATCCAACATTACTCCAGGCCTCCCTGCCACTCAGCACCAAGACCACCCAAAGCTCCATTCTACCCCAGATCGGCACCCGACCCCAGACTCCGGCGCTAGCACCGCATCAGACAAGAGCTCCACGCCCAAGCCACCCGACGTGCCAGCCCCTACCGGAATTGTCATCCGGTCAATGGCCCGTGCCCTTGCTCAAGCCCCGGTCCCCCCAAGGCCGAAGCCCCGACCCGTTGCCTGGGACAGCCCCGGAGCGCCACGTCCACCGAAGCACGCCCGTCGGTTCTCTACAGTCTCCCGACGTGTCCTTAGTGCCCAAATCGTGGAGGAAGGTTGGGAGCAATGAGATAACCTCTTCCATACCAGGTGCGTAAGTAAAAATAAAATTTGGGAGCAATGAGATAACCTCTTCCATCCTTAGTGCCCAACGCCGTTAGACCGATTTAGTGGAGGGTCTTGGCCTTCCCACCCTAAAGCATCTGAAACCCTAAAAGCTACACTAGCTTAGCAACTGTAGGGAATTAATGGTGACCCGTCAAGCTCACATTCCCTTTTGCATTGGAAGATACACTGATATCATCCTCTGTGATGTGGTTCCCATGGAAGCTGCCCATATACTACTTGGGAGACCTTGGCAATTCGATAGGTACTCCAAGCATGATGGAAGGACCAACAGGTACAGTCTTATCCATGGAGACACGAAGTACATCCTAAAACCTTTGTCCCCCCCCCCCCACAGAAATTCTCAAAGACCAAATAGATAGGAGAGCAATCCGAGAAAAAAAAAGAGAGAGCTCAGAAATAGAGAGAAGAGAGAACAAACGAGTGACCCCAAGTGTAAAAACATAATTACAAGACCCTAAGGGTCCAAGAGCTCAAAAAAGTGAGACTGAACGGAGGGAAAACCTCCTAGCCACCCCTAGAGAGATCAAACAAACCCTACTTACCAGGAGACCCCTTGTGATCATTCTTTACAAGGAATGCTTGATTTCTAACCCTAACACCTCCTTGCCTAGTGTTGTTGTCTCACTCTTACAGTAATTTGAAGACGTCTTCCCCGAATAAATCCCTAGTGGACTGCCCCCACTAAGAGGAGTTGAGTACAAAATAGACTTGGTGCCAGGAGCTGCCTTGCCAAACAAGCCAGCCTACCGTACCAATCTAGAAGAAACCAAAGAGATACAAGCTCAAGTAGAGGAACTGATGGAGAAAGGATACGTCAGAGAAAGCATGAGCCCTTGTGCTGTGCCGGTTATCATAGTCCCCAAGAAGGAAGGAACATGGAGAATGTGTGTTGATTGTCGAGCCATCAACAACATTACAGTTAAGTGCCGCCACCCTATCAATAAATTAGATGACATGCTTGATGAGTTACATGGATCTACTATCTTCTCTAAAATTGATCTTAAATCAGGCTATCACCAAATCGGAATGAAGGAAGGTGATGAATGGAAAACTTCCTTCAAAACCAAATTAGGTCTTCATGAATAGATGGTCATGCCCTTTGGCTTAACCAATGCACCTAGTACCTTCATGAGACTGATGAATCAAGTCCTTAGGTCGTGGTCTACTTTGATAACATACTTATCTACTCCATAAACCTAGATGACCACCTAGGGCACCTAAAAACTATCTTAGAAACCCTAAGGAAAGAACACCTCTATGCTAACATGGCCAAGTGCACCTTTTGCACAGATCATCTTGTTTTTCTTGGCTTTGTTGTTAGCTCAGCAGGTATTAGGGTGGATGAAGACAAGATAGAAGCTATCAAGTCCTGGCCCACACCTCAGAACATCACTGATGTTAGAAGCTTTCATGGGTTGGCTAGCTTCTACCAAAGGTTTGTGAGGGATTTCGGTACCATTGTTGACCCACTTACAGCCGTGCTGAAAAAAGATGTGCCTTTCCAATGGGGTACCCCACAATAAGAAGCCTTTGAAGCCCTCAAGAAGAAACTCACTGAAGCCCCATTGCTCATGCTGCCAGATTTCACTAAGCCCTTTGAGATCGAGTGTGATGCTTCAGGAGTAGGGATTGGAGCTATCCTAATGCAAGAGAAGAGGCACATTGCTTACTTCAGTGAGAAGCTAAGCGTGCCACCCTCAACTACCCCACCTATGACAAAGAACTCTATGCTTTGGTAAGAGCTTTGAAAACTTGGCAACTGATGAACGTCGCAGAAGCGGTTGATCAAATACTACCCAGCTAACTAGAGCTAAGCAGATCGTATTCGAGGGGTCTTCTAAGATTGACTACTTTAAAACTGGCAAAATACTCGAAAGTAAACAAGTTGTGCGTGGTGTGAGTTCCACGACTTCTAATTCTACGAAATGCGGAGAAATTAAAAAATTAAAGTAAAGCATATTGGAAATTAGGGTTTGAAAACAAGGATTAGAGACGAACTTAGACTTTGAATCCCCCTTCGTTCCCCAGAGCATTGGCAATCAACAGATCAGCGGATTTCGATTCTCATTCAATCAATTACTAAGACACCACCATAACTCCTTACCCTTAGGTTTAAGACCGGCGAACGTTCGCTCTATCCATTCTAACTACCAAGATTAACTAGCCGCCCGGGTATGGTCACCTCTCACAACGACTTAATTAACTGGTGCAATTACTAATGATTAATGAGTTACTCTTGCAGTGAATTAACCCTAACCGGTTCCTACGAAAGGCACACTCCAATTATAAGGTTAATTGTTCAATTTGATGTTCTAAAGTAAGGCGAGCGTTCGCTTCTATCCTTAGCTTAACCAGAATCTAATCTAGGTGATCAATCCAGACAAGAAACATGAACAATGAAGAACGAATCAAACATGAAAAAGAACTGATTGAATTTCGAATCTAATCACCGCCAATCCGTGACCGCTTTAAAGCCCTGGGTCACTTAGGGTTAATCTAGTCTAAGCTCTAACGAGTTTAGCTACTCATGATTATTACAAAAGAAACAAAGACAAAGAAAGAGTTCATCATTCAGAGGAAGAACATAAAAGAATCTGAAAAACCTAATTCTGACGACTCTGACAGACTTCGATCTTCGGTAGATAACACTCCTAGCTCCGGTTCTCCGAGGTGGAAGGGATGGCGTCACGATCTCTATCCGGCTCTTCGAACTCCAACTCTTCACTCCAGAACTTGAGAGGATTCTCTGAATTCTGATCTCAAAAAGTTGTATTTTGCGAATTATGATTGTGTATCTTTTGGGCCGCCGGGTTAAGTATTTATACTTAACCCTAATCAGCCGGATTTCTTCTGATATTTTCACCGAAAATAGTGACTTATTTTCGCCGAAAACATGCTTGTAAATGGAAGTCCCGCCGGCTGATCTCTTGTCTTTTCTTCTCGGTCCGAAAACCTAATCGGTTTCGCCAAAAATTCCTTCAGTGATCAACAGTCGATTTGTGATGATATTTTCGCCGAAAATACAAGGGTATTTTCGGCGAAAATTCCTTTGTAAACCGACAGGAATTTGTTTGAACTTAATTGGCTCCTTTGATCGATCTCGGTGCAATCCTTCGAGATTCCAACGCCTTAGACACGTCCATGGCTACTCTATTTGATGGCAAAAACCTGTGCTAACATAAAAACACTAGAAAACCATCAAATAGACCCGAAACGGGCCAAGGTAACACAAATGGCACGAGATATGGCAATCGATTGAATATTCGTTATTCTACCATAAAAACCATGTCTTAAGCAAAGAAATGTCGCTTAAATGAGGCTGATAATCACGCCAAATCGAGTGTCATCAGCAACACTACTTGTGGCCCAAGGAATTCATCATCCACACGGATCATGAATCACTCAAGTACCTCAAGGCTCAACACAAGCTTAACAAAAAGACATGCCAGGTGGGTAGAGTTCCTTGAATCCTTCGCCTACATCATTCAATACAAGCAAGGTAAGGAAAATATAGTGGCTGATGCCTTCTCTCGAAGGTACACCTTAATCTCAGTCCTTGCTACTAAATTTATTGGCTTTGAACACATCAAAGACCTTTTTGCTACTGACCCCGATTTTAAGAGTATCTTTGAGGCTTCTCACCAGGTAGGATTTGGGAAGTTCTGTCAACAGGATGGATATTTATTCAAAGGACCCAAACTATGTTTACCTAACCATTCTTGCAGGATTGTTCTAACGCTAGAGGCCCATGAAGGAGGCCTCATGGGACATTTTGGCGTGGCCAAAACCTTGGCCACCCTCAAGGAGCATTTTTATTAGCCTAAGATGCGCCATGATGTGGAGAAACTCATAGCTCAATGCTCCAAGTGCCAACGAGCTAAGTCAAAACTCAAGCCCCATGGTTTATACACCCCTTTACCCATCCCTAAATACCCATGGTTTGACTTGTCTATGGATTTTATATTAGGACTGTCGAGAACTAGAAAGGGAAAGGATTCCATCTTTGTAGTCGTTGATAGGTTCTCTAAGATGGCCCATTTTATGGCTTGCCACAAAACTGATGATGCTTCCAACATTGCTGATATGTTCTTTAACGAGGTAGTCAGGTTGCATGGAGTTCCTACAACTATAGTCTAGGATAGGGACTCCAAATTCCTAAGCTACTTTTGGAAGACCTGTGGGCTAAGCTTGGAACACGATTGATGTTCTGCACCACTTGCCACCCTCAAACTGATGGCCAAACAAAAGTTGTGAATCGATCCTTGTCCCAAATGCTGAGGGCCATCATCAAAAGCAATATTAAAACTTGGGAAGAATGCTTGCCCCACTTGAAATTTGCTTATAATAGGGCTGTGCACTCCGCCACCCAATACTCACATTTTGAACTTATTTATGGCTTTAACCCTCTAACCCCCTTGGATTTATCACCTCTACTGTATCCGCATAGGGCTTCAGTTTTATGGTTTAGTGTTAATGGAGAGTTAAAGTTAGTTATCTCAAGCTAATTTTAAATTATATATGAGAGAGCTATCATAATCTTTACAAAAACATCAAAAGTTCACTAAGTTTGAGTCAAGTGCATGAGAATCTCAAAATTGTTAGAAGGAAGAGAGGTTTGATATTCTTATAAAATTTTTACGAAGTAGTGCCACAGTATCGACCAGGAAACAAGCAATAGTATGAATTCGCACTATCGAATAGGGATTTAGTTGGTTTAAGCGTTAGTACGAATTCTTACTAGCGCATGCGAATTCAGTTTTATGGTTTAAGCAGTAGTACTGCTATATAGGGATTTAGTTTTATCGTTTAAGCGTTAGTAAAAATTCATTCTACTACGTACAAATTTAGTTTTATGGTTTAAGCAGTCGTACGAACTTGTACTGCTACATAGGGATTTATTTTTATCGTTTAAGCTTTAGTAAGAATTCGTACTACTACGCGTGCGCGTGATTTTCTCTCAAATGTGTGGAGGTGATTAGGGTTCGCCGCCATGTTTGCTTCTTCTTCGACTGCAAAATCCTGGGTTTCCATTGTGGGTGCCGGTGTTCTAGACTATGTGCAGCTGTCTCCGGAACATTTGGTGGGGGGATAGTCAAGATCCCTCAACCTGACGTTGATATTGTAGTCAAGAAATTGGAATCAGCAGTAGTGGCTCAATTCCTAGGCCTGATTCCACCATATCGAGTGTTCGTCGCTATGGTCAATCGGTTGTGGGGATATGAAGGAAGTGTACAGGTGTCGAAACTGTCTGAGGGTTTTTTCCTGATAGAGCCTGCGTTGATGGAGCTTAGTTCGTGGATACTGAGTAGGTCGTGGCATGTTCATCACTCGGCTTTTCTCTTGAGACGATGGCAGAAGGGGATTGAACTGGTGGTGATTTCGCCGGAGGAAAAGCCTATATGGATTACGTTCAAGAATGTTCCCCCGCAACTCATTTCGAGGAAGGAATTGGGTGGATAGCTAGTCAAATTGGGAAACCAGCAAGTAAGTTTGTCAGGGATGGGATTGATATTAAGGTCTGTGTGTTATTTGGGCAGCGTAGTGCTAAGCCGAAGAGATTAACTTTTCTCATGGGGGACGATGGAGAGATTAATATTGATATTGTGTATCTGGTAGTTCGTACTTATGGGAAAACAACTGGAACTGCTATGTGGAGGACAAGGGCAACACCTACGAAGACTGGTTCTACCTCAGGCAAAGGCCCTGAATTGGTTCAAACTAAGGAGGGGGCACCTGAGGGGGCTGCGTCGATGCCTGCTGGTCAGAAATCCGGTACTACCTTACCTGTGCAGGCTAGTTCTTCTTCAGTCAGGGATTGCTACAGAATTGGTGAAAACTAAGGAGGTAGGCTTTGGAAAGATTAGCTGGCCAGCGAAGCTCTGTTATTCCCTATTATGTAATTTCTCTAGTAGAGAAGGCTTTGTGCATTCCTGAAAATGGAGGGAGTGGTTCTGAGCCTCGTAGTCCAGTGACTAAGGAGAATAAGGAGGTCAGTTCCTATGAGGAGAATTTTCAGGTGGTTTAGTCTAAAAGAAGAAATCATAAGAAGAAGGGTGCGACATCTATGGATCAAGGTGAAGTGGGTGATCCTGGTGTGGTCACAAGGCAGATCTCAAAAATCTTAGAATGAGAGCCTTGCTTTGGAATAGTAGAGGCTTTAATAAGTATGTTAAGTTTAAAGAGTTGCAGAATTTTATTTACAAGTTTAATTTAGATTTGGTTGCTATCCTGGAGCCAAGGGTCTGATTAATTAATGCTCCGGATCTCTTCAGTTTGTGGTTCCCTGGTTGGAATGGGGATTTTTGTTATGATAAGGACCTAGGTAAGATTTGGTTGTTGTGGAAGATTGGAATTCCAGTGACTGTTTTGAAGAAGACTAGCCAGTTTATACATGTTCTGGTGGATTTGGTTGACCCTTTCTATTTAACAGTAGTGTATGCAGCAAATACCTGTGCAGAGAGAAGGGTGTTGTTTGCTGATATTGCTACTCTGGGTGAGAGGTTTTCCTTGGCTAGTAGGAGGAGATTTTAATACTTTTCTTTCTGTCAAGAAGGCCTCAAATCAAGTTTCAAACTTTGTAGGTATGGATGATTTTAAAGATTTCATTGAGAAGATTGAAGCGTATGAGCATTCAGCTTTAGGGCCATGGTTTACTTGGACTAATAATAGGGTTGATGAGCCTATAGCTAGAAGGTTGGATAGAATATTGGTGAATTTGAAATGGCAAAGCTCTTTCCTAGCTAGTAAGGTGGAGGTTGTTGTTAGTAGTGAGGCTGACCACTATGCTCTAATGATTAACACTGAAGGGGTGGTTGCTTCAAAACCAAAGCCTTTCAAGTTTTTTCAGCAGTTGGACTAGGCATCCAGAGTTTGATGAAATTGTTAAGAAGATATGGCTGGTAAGATCAAGGGATACACCTTTCTATAGGTTGTATGGTAAGCTCCATAATTTGAAAAGAGAGCTTAAGTTACTAAATTCAGAATCTTACTCAGATATTCAGAATAGGGTGAAAAGTAAACCTTCTGAAGTTAGCTTCTTGCTCATGGAAATGTATGAGGACCCTAGTACTGCTAATATTGATAGAGTACATGCAAGTAAGATGGAGCTAGATGAGTTGAAAAGAAGTGAGGAAGAAATTATGAGACTAAAGGCTCGAACACTTTGGGTGGAAAATGGGGATAGCAATACCTCGTTCTTCTTCAAAAGTGTTAAAGCTAGGCAGGCTTGTAATACCATTAGGTTGATTTACAATGAGCAGGGTGATAAGGTGGACAAGCATGATGATATTGCTGGAGTCTTGGAGAGTTTCTATAAGAAGCTCCTGGGTGAGAAATCTAACTGCTGTCTTGATGGTCTGGAATCAGTGATTAGATCAAAAGTCAGTGATGATCAAGCTGAACTATTAGAGAGGCAAGTCACTGCTAAAGAGGTTAAAGTTGCTTTGGATTCAATGCCGAATGAGAAAAGTCCTGGACCTGATGGGTTCAGTGTTGCAATCTATAAGAGGTGCTGGAGTTTGGTGGGGCAAGATGTTACAGATGCGGTCCTTAGCTTCTTCTCCAGTGGTAAGATTCCTTCTTTTGTGAATAGTGTTTACTTAGCATTAATTCATAAGAAAGTGAATGCTACCTATGCTAAGGACTTTCGTCCAATATCCTGCTGCAACGTTATATATAAGATTATATCTAAAGTGATTGCTATGAGATTGAGGGTTGTTTTGTCGGATGTTATTGATAAAGCCAGCCTGCTTTCATTAAGGGGCGTTTGATTAGTGATAATGTGTTGTTAGCACATGAGCTTTTGAGGACTTATAGTAGGCAAACCATTTCCCCTATATGTGCTATAAAAATAGATTTGATGAAGGCGTTTGATTCGATTGAATGGGATTTTATAATAGAGGTGTTAAAGATTATGAATTTCCCTATGACCTTTGTCTACTGGATTAAAGTTTTCTTGGAAACTACTATGATTTCGGTTTGTGTGAATGGTACTTTGAGTGGATATTTTTGAGCTGGGCGTGGATTTAGGCAGGGTGACCCTTTGTCACCTTACCTATTTGTCTTGTCTATGGAGGTGCTTTCAGGGTTAATGGACAAAGCAGTCAAAGATGAGAAGTTTCTGATTCACCCTCAGTGCAAAGCGGTGAATGTCACCCACACTTTCGTTCACAGATGACCTTATAGTTTTTACTAAGGGTTCAGCTGTTGCAGTAAAAGGTGTAGTTGATATCCTAAAATAGTTTGAGGCTATGTCAGGATTGAAGTTTAATCCTGACAAAAGTGAGATTTATCTTGTTGGGTTAGAGGATGTTGAAGTAGATGAAATCTTGAAATGCAGTTTTAAAAGAGGAAAGATGCCTTTTAGATATCTTGGTGTGGTGTTGAGTGCTGGGAAGTTGAAGAAAGAGGATTGCAGACTATTGTTAGAAAGAATTACTGGTAGGATTTCAGATTGGAAGTCTAAATACCTCTCTTATGCAAGAAAATTGCAGTTGATTGAGTCAGTCATTGGGGGGATCTTGCAATATTGGATGTCGGTGTTTTTTTTGGATGAATTAGAGGTTTCACTTCATCAAAAAGAAGGTTAAGTACAAACTAAAGATAACTACAAAAAAACTATAGCTATATACAGCTTAATATACGACTCTCATCTCTTCTTCCTTTGGCAAAAGAAACAAGGTCTCCCCAATTTGGGCAACACAATCATCCACCAAACTCTTCTTTCCTCCATAAAGAGTAGCACACCTACTTCTCCAAACATAATTGACAATTAAAACCCATTTCAGCCTCTTGACACAGTTATCAACGCCAGTTCCCTTCCAAGACATTGCTGTGGCAAGGAAGGTATTCCAACATGATATACCAGCACAATTAGGTAGCAGACGGCTATTCAACTGCTGAATGAACAAACAGCTTCCAAACAAGTGCTCGCTTGTTTCATCAATACCCCCACCAAGGACACAGCTTCTATCAATAGCAGAATCCCACTTAGTAATCTTGCCTTTTGTAATGACACGCCCTATCACAATCAGCCAGGCAACAAAATTGTATC
Source organism: Linum lewisii (assembly GCA_034768395.1). NCBI lineage: Eukaryota > Viridiplantae > Streptophyta > Magnoliopsida > Malpighiales > Linaceae > Linum > Linum lewisii. Next base: position 38,461,263 of record CM068299.1, read on the forward strand.
TGGGAATCTGAAATCCTGACCAGATAAGCTCTTTCCACGGTACTTCAGTATGCTTAGCACGAATATCGTTCCATACAGTCCGAGGCTTAAACTTGGCCACTGCAACACCATTCCAGCAGAAATCACCATCATCATCCACAGACATAAACTGACGAACTAATGGTCGCAGCTTCATTACCTTCTTCTAGACCCAAGAACCATAATCTGCACGAGCACTCCATAAGTCCTTTCCCTTCAGCCTTTATTTGTTTATCCAAGCTATCCATAAAGACCCCCCTGAACAAACAAGTTCCAAAGATGACGGATTGCATTTGCTACATTCCAGCTTCTTATGTCCCTAATACCAGCTCCACCTTTAGACTTCGGAATAGCATTATATTTCCAAGCAATTTTTGCTCTACCTCCATCAATCTTACCCCAAAGGAACTTATTACAAACATTTTCTATATCGTCCATTAGTCCCTTGGGCAAGAGATAGACTGACATCCAATACTGTAGAATCCCTCCAACAACAGATTCTACCAATTGCAATCTCGCAACATAAGAAAGAGCTTTAGCTTTCCAATCAGAAATTCTCTTGGTAATCCTGTCCAGAAGCATTTTACACTCCGGTTTTTTAAGTTTACCTGTAGTGAGAGGCAAACCTAAGTATTTAAAGGGGAGCTCTCCCAACTTAAATCCACTGGCTCTTCTAATTTCTTCAACCAACTCCTCATCAGCACCAGCAATATAGAACTCACTCTTCTCAGGATTGTGTCTAAGGCCAGAAACCTTGTGAAAGATGTCGGTGTTTTTATTACCAAAGAACTTGCTGAAAGAAATTGAGCAGCTATGTAACAGATTCTTGTGGGGGAAAGAAGAGGGTGAACGAGCAAAAATTAGTTGGATCAAAATAGCTTACCCTAAAATAGAAGGTGGAATAGTTTTAAGGAACCTGTATGAGTGGAATGTGGCGATTGTTCTTCGTCACATGTGGAGTTTGCTTCTTAAAAGTGGTTCACTTTGGGTAGCATGGGTCTATAAGTACAAGATTAAGAGCAAAGATATACGGTCGGTTAATATGCAGAGTGGATCTTGGGTGTTGAGACGTGTGATGAAGCTTAGAACTATAGCTGCAGGATTCTGCTCTTTGCACAGTTATGGAGAGCTAATGTGGGATTGATGTACTATGCAGAAGTTCAAGCTTAAAACGGTGTGGAACTCTATGAGGGTTAAATTTCCGGCTGTAGAATGGTATCATATGGTGTGGAAGGGAATAAGTTTCCCTAAGCACAACTTCCAAGTCTGGCTTATTATCGAAAACAGGCTGGCTACTAGGATTAATATGGTTGATTGGGGCTTGTCAGTGGATGTGAATTGCCTTTTGTGTGCAGATGGACTGGACATTAGGGAGCATATTTTCGGCGATTGTACCTTCACTGCTGCTGTACTGAATGCATTCATTCTAGAGTTCCCTAAGTGCTCCTAGGATAACCATTTTCAGTATGCCTTAAAGGAACTGTCAGGAAGCTCGTTGAAGAGGAAAAGTCAAGCTCTTGCCTGGAAGCTTGTGTTAATTTGTGTATGGAAAGAGCGTTGTAATAGGGTTTTTACGAATGATAGTAGAGATGTAGATGCTATAGTGAGATATATTAGAGAAGTAATTTCTCTAAAAGTTAGTAGACATGGGGAGTATAGAAAGATTTTGAGAATTCTAGGATTCTAGATTTTCTTTGATTGTATAGAGTCATAGATAGGAGTTTGTACTTCAAAGTTTTTGATGAAATGAAACCACTAATTCATCAAAAAAAAATCGTACTACCGACTACGAATTTAGTTTTATGGTTTAAGTAGTAGTACAAATCCGTACTACAACATAGGTCTTTAGTTTTATGGTTTAGTGTTAATGGAGAGTTAAAGTCAGTACTCTCTTGCTAATTGTAAATGATATATAAGAGAGATATCAAAATCTTTACAAAAACATCAAAAGCTCACTTAGTTTGAGTCTAGTGAATAAGAATGTCAAATGGTTAGAAGGAAGGCATGTTTGATATTCTTACAACATTAGTACGAAATAGTGCGACAGTATCGACCAGGAAACAAGCATTAGTACGAATTCGTTCTACCGCATAGGAATTTATTTTTATGCTTTAAGCATTAGTACGAATTCGTACTACTGCATAGGAATTTAGTTTTATGGTTTAAGCGTTAGTACGAATTCGTACTACCGCAGGCAAATTGAGTTTTATGGTTTAAGCAATAGTACAAACTTGTACTACCACATATGGATTTAGTTTTATGGTTTAAGCATTAGTACGAATTCGTACTACCGCATGCAGATTTAGTTTTATGGTTTAAGCAATAGTGCAAACTTGTACTACCTCATATGAATTTAGTTTTATCATTTAAGCATTAGTACCATTTGGTACTACTGGTTACAAATTTAGTTTTATGGTTTAAGCATTAGTACAAATAGCATCGATCCTTGACACCTAGTTCCACACCGACATGCCGACACCCAGCACCAGACCGAGACGTCGAACAACCGGAGATTCCCAACACTTGGCATCGGTTCATGAAACCCGGTACCACAATGTGATGCCGACACCGAACACTAGACTGAGATGTCGGACACCCAAAGATTCCCGACACCTGGCATCGGTCCGTGACACCGTGCTCAACATAGTGATGCTGTCACCGAGCACCGGACCGAGACATCGGACACCCGGAGATGCCCAACAGTTGGCGTCAGTCCACGACACCTGGTTCCACATCGTCATGCTGAAACCCAGCACCGAACCGAGACGTCGGACACCTAGAATTGCCAAACACTTAGCATCGGTCCATGACACGTAATTCCACACCGTCATGACGATAATGATTATCGGACCGAGATGTCGGACACCAGGAGATGCCCGACACTTGGCATCAGAATGTGACACCTGGTTCCACACCGTCAGGCCAACACGAGACCAAGACATCATACACCCAGAGATGCCTGACACTCAGCCATCAGTCCGTGACACCTAGTACCACACCATGATGCCTACATCCGTCACTGGACCGAGACATCAAACACCCAGAGATGCCTAAAAGTTGGCATCGGTCTGTGACACCGAGTTCCACACCATCATGCCGACACCCATCACCGGACAGCGACGTCGGACACCCGAAGATGCCTGACACTTGGCATTGGTCCGTGACACCTGGTTCCACATCGTCATGTCGACACCCACCACCAGACCAAGACGTTAGACACCCAAAGTTTCCAAACACTTGGCATCGGTCTATGACACATGGTTCCACACCGTCATTCCGACACCTAGCACAAAGCCAAGACGTTGAACATCCGGAGATGCCCGACAGTTGGCATCAATCCGTGACACCCGGTTCCACACCATCATGCTGAAACCCATCACCGGACCGAGATGTCAGACACCCGAAGATGCCCGACACTTGGCATTGGACCGTGAGACCTCGTTCCACATCGTCATGTCGACACCCAGAACCAGACCAAGACGCCGGATACCCAGAGTTTCCAAACACTTGGCATCGGTCCATGACACATGGTTCCACACCGTCATTCCGACACATAGCACAGTGCCAAGACGTCGAACACCCGGAATGCCCGACAGTTGGCATCGGTCTGTGACACCTAGTTTCACACCATCATGGCGACTCCCAACACTGGACCAAGGCATCATACACCCGAAGATGCCCGACACTTGGCATAGGTCTGTGACACCTAGTTCCACACCGTCATGCCAACACCCAGCAACGGAATGAGACGTCAGACATCTAGAGTTGCCAAACACTTGACATCATAAAGTGACACTTGGTTCCACACCGTCATGCCGACACCTAACACCGGACCAAGATGTCAGACATCCGGAGATGCCCGACATTTGGCATCCATCTGTGACACCTGGTTCCACACCTTCATGCCGACACTGAGAACCAGACTGAGACATCGGACACTCGAAGATGCCCAACACTTAGCATCGGTCCTTGACACCTGGTTCCACACCGTGGTGCTGACAGCTAGCACTGGACTGAGACGTCAGACACCCAGAGATGCCCGATAGTTGGCATCAGTTCGTGACACCTAGTTCCACACCGTCACACCGACACCTAGCGCTGGACCGAGACATTGGACACTCGGAGATGCTCGACACTTGGCATAGGTCCGTGACACCTAGTTCCACACCATCATGACGACACCGGCACCAGAATGAGACTTCGGACACCTAAGGTTGCCGAACACTTGGTATTGGTCTATAAAACCTAGTTCCACACCGTCATGCCAACACCCATTACCGGACTGAGAGGTCAGACATCTAGAGATGCCCGACACTTGGCCATCGGTCCGTGACACCTAGTACCACACCGTGATGCCTACACCCGACATTGAACCGAGACATCAAACACTCGGAGATGTCCGACATTTGGCATCAGTCCATGACACCAGGTTCCACACCCTCAGGCCGACACCCAACAACAGACCGAGACATTCGAAACTAGGAGATGCCTGATGTGACTTTAATTAGTGCATTTTAAGCTTATGAATGACCTATGAAATACCCGTGTTTATTCGTGAAATGACATGACTTTTATGTTTTTATTGAAGTTTTGTGCAAAGTGTCATTTTGTTGTCCGGTTGCTACTTTGGAGCCAAATTCATGGGCTATTGGAGTTGCCTCTGTGCATTTTCAGGTTATGGAATCAAAGTACGGATGACAAGGGGCGTATAGGAGCAAACGGGAGGTCATTTGGAGTCCGGACGAGGGAGATATGAGCGTTACAAGATCGAGCTTTCTGCAGAGCTGAGGAGGTGCACGAGGTGCACCACTGCACGCCGTGCATGATGCACGCCGTGCACCGTGCACGGTTGGTGCACGGGCTGTCCAGGAGGCTCCGAAACACATTCAGCTCCAAGGTGCACGCGTGCAGGGGTGCACGCCGTGCACTATGCACGCCGTGCAGGAGTGCACGCCGTGCACTGTCCCCTGCACTATAAATACTCTTGATTTTGGCCATTTTGGAAAATTCTATCATATCTCTTGAACCCCAAATACATTTCCACGAACCCTCAAACCCTAGAGCACGTTTTTGGAGCAGTTTGAAGCTATTGGAGCTAGGATTGAAGCCAACAAACCTTGGGAGAAGTGCCTACAAGTGGAGAAGTGAAGATCATCTCAAGGATTCATCCATGGTGTTCTTGGTGACCATTCTTCCTTCTTCTCTCTTTACTCCCTTGGCCATGTGTGGCTGATTTTCTAGGGTTCATCTTGGATGGGTAGATTAGTTGTGCTATGATAGAGAGATGATTGTATAGAACTTGCCATGATTGATCTTGGTTGTATGAGGATGATTCCTAGACTTGTTCTTAATGCCATTTTATGCCATGTTTGCTTGATTTGGTCCATTCATTGTAATTTGATGCATGAGAGTGCTTGGATTGCATAGATTGTAGGTCTAGGGATTGAAGTGAGTGTGTTCTAAGAGATTAGATCATCTTATTTCAACCATTTTCACTTGATTTCTCTCTTGGGCATTTTATCGAACACTTGGTGTGCATGTGGAATTTCATTCAATTGAGTTTGAAAGGGCTTTTTGGGTGAATCTCTTAGTGTTAGGGCATTGATATGAGAGTGTTGTGCCTAGCCTTGTGATCATAGAGTCTTAAGAGAGGGTCTTGTGTCTTGGCATTTCATCAAACACTTAGAATGCATCCTATTTTCACTTAGTTTGAGAGCGAAAGCCTAAATTGAGTGGTATTGGGATAGGGATTAGGTGCTACGAGAGTGCATCGAGTCTAAAAAAGTGAAATGCATGGTCATCCGAGTGCAAACTCGATCTTAATTGGCTTGTTTGTTCAATTAGTCATCTTGAGCATGATGAAACTACCCACCAAGAGAACCTCTTTGTCTTTGATTTGCACCACTTTATTTGTCTTTCTTCCTTTTAGTTTCCTTTAATGTTTTTAGTGTCTATTTCAAATCAAAACTCCTTTCAAATGAATAGACCGTCTACGAGGAATGTGAGTAGAGGCCATTGAGAGAACCCCGAGGAATACGACCTTGGTAAACCCGGTTTTATCAAGTTTTTGGCGCCGTTGCACCGTGCACGGTTTGGTGCACGGGCTGTCCAGAGCTTCAACAAAAATTTTCAGCTCCGGAGTGCACGCCGTGCACCCATGCACGCCGTGCACCCTGCACGCCGTGCACCCTTGCACGCCGTGCACCCTGATTTTTCACCTTTACTTTTTTCGGTTTGGTTAGTGGTTGGCTCGGTTGATACTTGATTTTCTGGTTTGAGTCATTGGCTCGGTTTGGTTTTGGTTCACCCAACCCACCCCCCCTTATCCCTTTCCCTCCTCAACCCCGACCATCACTCTCTCATTCCCTTTTTCCCATTCCAGCCGCCGACCACCTCGCCCGCCGAAGCTCCTGCCGCCGCCGCACCTGCCCAATTCACCCGCCCACCGCCGCCGCCGCCACACCCTCCAGCCCCGACCCCGACTGCCCGCCGCCTGCCCAGCCGCCAGCCATCTCCCCTCACCCGCCCGACACCACCAGACCCGCCGCCGAGCTTCCATCTGCCCTGGCCAGCGCGCCCGACCCCCTCCTCCAGCCCCGACCCCTCCTGCCCTGCCCCAGCTCCGACCGCCCGATCCCCACACCGCCGCCGCCATCTGCCCAGCCCGTTTCCAACCCGCCAGCCGGCTCTCTCAATCTCAGCCGCCGCCGGCTTCCTCCTGTCCAGCCGCCCACCCGTTCTCCGCCAGCAATTCTGCCGCCGCCGAGTTTCCAACCTGCCCATCCGCCAGTCAACTGCCCGCCGCCAGCTTCCTCCTTTCCAACCCGCCGACTGCCCGCCGCCCTCCCTGCCGCCGCCAGCCTTTTCTTTCACTCCCAGCCGCCACTGCCCGCATCTTCGGTTGATTTCGAACCAGGTTTTTCATTGTTAAGTGTGGCTGGCATGTTTATTTGTTTCGCAGCTTTGTGAGTTTAGCTTCGTGGCTGCATCTAGGTGATTTAGTGCTAGGAGCCCTCCTTCAGATCCAAGCTAATGACACTGCTGGTGTTCTGCTGGGAGGAGGATTTGTGACCAGGTTGGTGCGGGGGTATGAGTGCCTTGATGCTTTTGGTCCTGCTCCAGCATTTGTCGAGCCTCGACCAGTTCTCTTGCGGATTGTCCTACCTACAGCTCAGATCACAGACCTTCTGGTTCCGACTTGTCGGATCTCAGATGATGACAATGATGAGGAGGATGAGGAGATCGACCCTACTACACTTCATGAGCTTATCTGGGGATGGGTCGCCTCACCACCGTAGTGGAGGATATGCGTGCGGGACAGAGGAGAGACAGTGCAGCGATACAGGATCTTAACAGGAGAGTTCAGGACCTCGAGGCGTACAACGCTAGGGACTTTGAGAGTCAGCAGTTCTATGGACAGCAGCTTGCTCAGGTGCATGAGGTTCAGCAGTTTCAGGGTATCCAGCTTACTCAGATTCAGCATTCTCAGTACTGGCAGCAGCATCAGTCCTACTACTACCAGGAGAGCTTCCACTCTGAGTCCGGCCCCTCCAGCACTTGGACAGTCTTTCCACCGCCTCCCCCGTTCGACGGCTACCATCCTTGGTCACAGTGGCCTGGGCACCCACGACCACCACCTCACTGAGAGCTGCAGGATCACTCACCACTTCTCAGGACTTTGGATTTTTCCTTTCTTTTATTTCTGTTTATGACTGCATGTTTTGTTGTGTTTTGACTTCTTATTGTCTCTTTTCATTTCTGGCATTGAACTTGTCGTGTTGTTGGATCACGCATCTCATCCGTACTCTCATCTTGTCAACTATGGGTTGTGTTTGAGCGGTGTGCCCTCCCTTGTTTTATACAGCTACCCTGATTCAGGTCCTCGTCCTGAGCAGGTTACTTGACCCGGGATCCCATCTCCGGCTTCTCTTCTTCACCGCGCGGTATATTCGTTCCACCTTATCCTCTCTCTCTCTTGATCATTGAGGACAATGCTCATGTTAGTCGTAGGGGAGTTTGAGTTTTGGTGTGATTATTTGTCGGTAGAAGTCTAAAGCTATGATCTGATGTGTTGCATGATCTTAATTGAATGTCGAATTCCTCTATTGTAGAATCGTTCGGTTCTTGACGTTTAGTGTTTAATTGACTTCAAGCCTTCACAATGATGTTTAGATTGTTCCACTTAGAACCTATAACCAGCATGTTAGCACTAATATCAAATGAGTCTGGGCCAGAACTGAGATCTTATCACTCTTGTATGTTGGTTGATTGGTTGGATACGTGTTTTTATACCACTCGATAACACCGGTCTAGGATGATGAAGGCAATCAGAATTTCTTCCCCTCTTCCATGTTTTTCATTCTCTTTTTGATCTTTCGTGATTGTGGCTTGAGACTAGACGGAATCCAATTCGAAATCTTGTACGGAAGTTGTTAAGGGGCTAAGGATCAAGTGGCTAAGTTGTGAAAAAAAAAAATGCTCAAAAGAAAAGCTAGGCAAGCTCGGCACCTAAGTGAAGTGTCGGGTTGAGCACTAAGCAAAAGGGCAAAGGCTGTGAGCTAGGCAGGTTCAACACCTAAGTGAAGTGTTGAATCGAGCACTAGTATGCAGTAAGAAAAAAAAAGAGAAAAGAAAAGAAAGAAAAAGAGTTCTCAACTGTAGCCCTTGATCCTAGCCAGAGTTGTAAAGTGCGGATCTAGAAGCGGATGAAGTCGAGTCGATAGCCACATTCACGACTCACGGTCCATGTTCCGATTTCAAGTCCTTTTGATTAGAGTTGGTGTTGTCGTGGTCGGTTTTGCTGTGTCCCAATCAACCACTACTTGAAGTGTGCAGAAATTGGTGAGGTTTAGACTTGTTTGGTTGATGTTCTTGCATGTGTAGGTTTAGTTTGTTCGTGGAACAGTTTAAGCTAAATTGTGATTGCTTGAATCTCAATGGACCGAACTTGTCATTTGTGAACTTGAATGTTTTCTGATTCATTTGCTTGAGGACAAGCAAAGCTTAGTCGTAGGGGAATTTGATGTGACTTTAATTAGTGCATTTTAAGCTTATGAATGACCTATGAAATACCCGTGTTTATTCGTGAAATGACATGACTTTTATGTTTTTATTGAAGTTTTGTGCAAAGTGTCATTTTGTTGTCCGGTTGCTACTTTGGAGCCAAATTCATGGGCTATTGGAGTTGCCTCTGTGCATTTTCAGGTTATGGCATCAAAGTACGGATGACAAGGGGCGTATAGGAGCAAACGGGAGGTCATTTGGAGTCCGGACGAGGGAGATATGAGCGTTACAAGATCGAGCTTTCTGCAGAGCTGAGGAGGTGCACGCCGTGCACCACTGCACGCCGTGCATGATGCACGCCGTGCACCGTGCACGGTTGGTGCACGGGCTGTCCAGGAGGCTCCGAAACACATTCAGCTCCAAGGTGCAAGCCGTGCAGGGGTGCACGCCGTGCACTATGCACGCCGTGCAGGAGTGCACGCCGTGCACTGTCCCCTGCACTATAAATACTCTTGATTTTGGCCATTTTGGAAAATTCTATCATATCTCTTGAACCCCAAATACATTTCCACGAACCCTCAAACCCTAGAGCACGTTTTTGGAGCAATTTGAAGCTATTGGAGCTAGGATTGAAGCCAACAAACCTTGGGAGAAGTGCCTACAAGTGGAGAAGTGAAGATCATCTCAAGGATTCATCCATGGTGTTCTTGGTGACCATTCTTCCTTCTTCTCTCTTTACTCCCTTGGCCATGTGTGGCTGATTTTCTAGGGTTCATCTTGGATGGGTAGATTAGTTGTGCTATGATAGAGAGATGATTGTATAGAACTTGCCATGATTGATCTTGGTTGTATGAGGATGATTCCTAGACTTGTTCTTAATGCCATTTTATGCCATGTTTGCTTGATTTGGTCCATTCATTGTAATTTGATGCATGAGAGTGCTTGGATTGCATAGATTGTAGGTCTAGGGATTGAAGTGAGTGTGTTCTAAGAGATTAGATCATCTTATTTCAACCATTTTCACTTGATTTCTCTCTTGGGCATTTTATCGAACACTTGGTGTGCATGTGGAATTTCATTCAATTGAGTTTGAAAGGGCTTTTTGGGTGAATCTCTTAGTGTTAGGGCATTGATATGAGAGTGTTGTGCCTAGCCTTGTGATCATAGAGTCTTAAGAGAGGGTCTTGTGTCTTGGCATTTCATCAAACACTTAGAATGCATCCTATTTTCACTTAGTTTGAGAGCGAGAGCCTAAATTGAGTGGTATTGGGATAGGGATTAGGTGCTACGAGAGTGCATCGAGTCTAAAAAAGTGAAATGCATGGTCATCCGAGTGCAAACTCGATCTTAATTGGCTTGTTTGTTCAATTAGTCATCTTGAGCATGATGAAACTACCCACCAAGAGAACCTCTTTGTCTTTGATTTGCACCACTTTATTTGTCTTTCTTCCTTTTAGTTTCCTTTAATGTTTTTAGTGTCTATTTCAAATCAAAACTCCTTTCAAATGAATAGACCGTCTACGAGGAATGTGAGTAGAGGCCATTGAGAGAACCCCGAGGAATACGACCTTGGTAAACCCGGTTTTATCAATGCCCCACACTTAGCATCGGTCCATGACACCTGGTTCCACACCGTCATGCTGACACCTAGCACCGGACTGGGACGTCATACACCCGGAGATGCCCGACAGTTGGCTTTAGTCTGTGAAACCCGGTACCACATAGTGATGCAGAAACCGAGCACTAGACCGAGACGTCGGACACCTAGAGTTGCCTCACACTTGACATCATAAAGTGACACTTGGTTCCACACCGTCATGCTGACACCCAACACCGGACCGAGATGTCAGACATCCGGAGATGCCTGACACTTGGCATCAATCTGTGACACTTGGTTCCTCACCTTCATGCCGACACCGAGAACCAGACTGAGACATCGGACACTCGAAGATGCCCAACACTTGGCATCGGTCCTTGATACCTGGTTCCACACCGTGATGCTGACACCTAGCACCAGACTGAGATGTCAGACACCCGGAGATGCCCGATAGTTGGCATCAGTTCGTGACACCTAGTTCCACACCGTCACGCCGACACCTAGCACTGGACCGAGACATTGGATACTCGGAGATGCCCGACACTTGGCAATGGTCCGTGAAACTTGGTTCCACACCGTCATGACAACACCCAACACCGAAACGAGACGTTGGACACCCAAAGATTCTCAACACTTGGCATCGGTCCGAGACACCTGTTTCAACACCGTGATGTCGACAGCTAGCACCAGACCGAGACGTCAGACACCCGAAGATGCCCGACAATTGGCATCGGTTCATGAAACCCGGTACCACACATGATGCCGACAACAAACACTAGACCAAAATGTCAGACACCTGGAGATGCCTGACACTTGACATCATTCTGTGACACTAGGTTCCACACCGTCATGCCGAGACTTAGCAACGGACCAAGACGTCAGACACTCAGAGATGCCTGACACTTGAGATCGGTCTGTGACACCTGGTTCCACACAGTAATGGAGACACCCAGCACCGAACCGAGACGTCAGACACCCGGAGATGCCCAATAGTTGGCATTGGTCCGTGACACCTGGTTCCACATCGTCATGCTGACACCCAGCACTAGACCGAGACATCGGACAACCAGAGTTGCTAAACACTTAGCATCGATCTATGACACGTGGTTCCATACCGTCATGTCGATAATGATTACTGGACCAAGACATCGGACACCCGAAGAATCTTGACACTTGGCATCGGTCCATGACACCTAGTTCCACACCGTCAAACCAACACCCAGCACGAGACCAACACCTAGCACCAGACTGAGACATCGTACACCCAGAGATGCCCAACACTCAGCCATCGGTCCGTGACACACATTACCACACCGTGATGCCTACATCTGGCACTGGACCGAGAAATCAAACACCTGGAGATGCCCGACAGTTGGCATCTATCCGTGACACCCGGTTCCACACCATCATGCCGACACCCATCACCAGACCGAGACGTCGGACTCCTGAAGATGCCCGACACTTGGCATCGGTCCGTGACACCTGGTTCCACATCGTAATGTCGACACCCAGCACTGGACCAAGACGTCAGACACCAAAAGTGGCCAAACACTTGGCATCGGTCCATGAAACGTGGATCCACACCGTCATGCCGAAACCCAACATCGGGCTGAGATGTCGGACACTCGGAGATACCCGACACTTGGCATCGGTCCATGACACATGGTTTCGCCCATCATGCCAACACCCAGCACCGGACCGAGACGTCATTCACCAGAATATGCCCGACACTTGGCATCGGTTCGTGACACATAGTTCCACACCGTCATGCCGACACCCACCACCGGACCAAGACGTCGGACACCAAGAGTTGCCAAACACTTAGCATCAGTCTGTAACACCTAGTTCCACACCGTCATGCCGACACCCATTACCGGACTGAGACGTCGAACGTCTAGAGATGCTTGACACTTGGCCATCGGTCTGTGACACCTAGTACCACACCATGATGCCTACACTCGACATTAAACTGAGACATCAAACACCCGGAGATGTCCGACACTTGGCATCAGTCTGTGACACCAGGTTCCACGAAGACATGTCGACACCCAACACCAGACCAAGATATTGGAAACCCGAAGATGCCCAACACTTGGCATCTGTCCATGACACCTGGTTCCACACCGTCATGATGACACCTAGGACCGGACAGGGACATCATACACCCAGAGATGACTGACACTTTGCATCGGTCCGTGAGACATGGTTCCACACTATCACGTGGACCCCCAGCACCAGACCGGGATGTCAGACACCCAAAGATGCCCGTCACTTGGCATCGGTCCGTGAAACCTGGTACCACACCGTGATGCAGACACCGAGCACTAGACTGAGATGTCAGACACCTAGAGATGCCTCACACTTGACATCATAAATTGACACTTGGTTCCACACCGTCATGTCGACACTCAACATCCGACCGAGACATCAGACACCCAGAGATGCCCGACACTTGGCATCAGTCTGTGACACCTGGTTCCACATCGTCATGCCAACACAGAGAACCAGACCGAGACGTCGGACACTCGATGATGCCAACACTTGGCATCGGTCCTTGACACCTGGTTCCACACCGTGATGCTGACACATAGCACCAGAATGAGATATTAAACACCCGGAGATATTCGATAGTTGGCATTGGTTCGTGTCACCTGGTTCCACACCGTCACGCCGACACCTAGTATCGAACCGAGACATTGGACACGCGTAGATGCCTAACACAAGGCAATGGTCCATGACACTTGGTTCCACACCGTCATGCTAACACCGGAATGAGACGTTGGAGACCCAAAGATTCTCGACACTTGGCATCGGTCCGTGACACCTATTTCAACACCGTGATGTCGATAACTAGCACCAGACCGAGACGTCGGACACCCGAAGATGCGTGATACTTGGCATCAGGTCATGAAACCTGGTACCACACCGTGATGCTGACACCAAACACTAGACCGAGACGTCGGACCCCTGGAGATGCCTGACACTCGACATCATTCCCTGACACCTGGTGATGAGCCTCCTGTTCCCTGGACCCAACCTAAGCTGCCCTTAACCTGGTACTAGACCAAGACCTTCAAGGATCGGCTCAACACCTACATAGCAGCCTGGAGCAAGGATCGACATGAAGAGGATGTCGATCAGATCATTCTGGCAGGCTATACTCTCCTAACCACCGGAGGGTCATTTAAGCAACTAGAACAGGAGCCAGCACCGAGCCTAGCACTGATGCTCAGGCCAAGCTCTGGGCCCGAACCAAATGCCAGCCCTCGATCGGGGCCCTAGGGCATCTTCTACAAACCCTAAAGACCTAGAACCCCGCCAAGACTGTCCTAAGGGGTTCCTAAGAAATGGCCCCAAGCAGAAGTTAGAAAGCCTGAAGGATTTAGGAGAAGGCCCAGAAATGAGCCAGCTATGGGCACCGACATTAGTACCAGAGGGCACCAATTGGCACTCAGCACCGAGCACACTAATAGCTCGGGCCTTTGGAGGTTATCCCCTTGCCTTAGAGTCCATTTGGCCCCAGAAGCAGCCCCAAGCAACCGCCACCCGAGAGGGAACTCAAAAGATCAAAGAAATGAAGATCTTGGAGGATGAGCTTCCGGAGGCCAATCGACCTGAAGCCCCGGAGCCCGACCGGGCTCTGTACAAGACCTCAGCAGAGTCCAGCATCTGGAGCCCCGAGAAGCCCCAACCTCGACACCCGCCGCCACCGTTAATTCCAGGCCCGACACAAAAGGCGGCACTGGCTTTCCTAAACCGGATCAGCCCTAATTAGGGTTTCCTAACCGGAAATCCGCCGGTTTCGAGTTTTGGACATGTTTTCTTAGTTTTATTCCTTTCTAGTGTTTTGTTCGGATTTCTCTTTTTGTGAACGATTGTTTAGGATTTTTGAAGTCCTTTCAGTAGTCTGAATAGGACTCTAGGATATTACTTTATTATTTATGCGTTATTTTCTAAGTGGGAAAACCGTGAGCCTGTCACGGATCCTCTAGTATAAATAAGAGGCATCGGCCCTCTTTGTAATCAACTTTCTTTGAATAAATTACTTAAATCAAAACTTTGTTCTTTCCCTTTAAGTCTTTGCTCATTGTTGCATTGCTTAAGGTTGGCATTATAGACAGAAGCATCCATCTTCTGTAGTGACGCCCTCGACCGGACACTTATGGTTCTTGGCTCTATACAGCCAACGGGTCCAAGTACTTCCCATCCAGGTTACATAGGTTAACTTCAGTGTCGGTATTCAAGCTCACGGTGATTATGGTCTTGAAGCAGCTTTCGCCAAGGTTCATCATCTAGGAGGTGATCGGGTCAAGGACAGCCGACTCTTGGGGTTCACATCAGTTTTGGTATTAGAGCCTAGGTTCAACACTAGGACCGCATTCTATCCCAGCTTCCAGGTTCTTTTACTTGGATTCATATCTTTACTTTATTGTTGCTAAGATAACTTTAGAAAATCCTATCTATTTTCAATTTCTGTTCGAAGCAGTGTAAGGCAAGAAAAATCAGTGGCCAAATCAAGTCATCGAAAGAAAAATATACAAAAGAAGAGAAGAAAAAGAAAAGAAAACAAAATAGCAAGGCCACCTTTGCCCTAGCTTCTTTTTTATTATAGGTTGATCTTAAGAAGAGGGGATAGAGAAAATAGAAGTATTGAAAAGCTTTCATCGCTAGGGTTTGTGTGAACCAAACCCCCAAAAATTTTGAGTCTTCACCTAGCTGTACGCAGCCAAGCATCCAGCTGCCAAGAAAAAGCACTTGTGACCCGAATGCCAGCCCTAGGAGTCAAGTCGTTGGAGCCCTACAATCGACAAGTCACTTTTGGTAGCATTGAAGAAACTTACAACTACTTGAGCCAAAATTCAACAGGTTCTGATATCATTTTTATTGAGTGTTACCTTAAAATTTATTAATACACGAGTAAAAAAAATCAGAGAGAGCAAGGTATATTAGAGAGATTTTGTGAGGGTTATTGTTATTGTTCGACTAACCATGACAGAGGAGGAACTCGCGTTGTTGGAGGCCACCCTGCTATCTATCTCCCAAATTCTAGCTCAAATGAAGGCCATGGTAGAGAGGCTAGAAAGAGAGGAGATCGGTGACCCAGCCGACCCCGGGCCAGCATTAGGCCAACACCGGGTCAGCCCCAAGCCGGCATCAGACCTACCCTGAGCCACACCCGGACCAGCTCATGACCAGCATCAGGCTAGCCCCGGGCCACCCTTGGGCCACCACCAGGAAAGCCCCACAGGTCACACAGAGTCAGTATCAGACCAACATCAAGTAAACCCCGTATCCAGCGGCGGGTTCGACACCCGGACCTTCCCCCAGCCCCGCCACAGCACGGATTACCACTCGTGCCATAGCTCAAGCCCTAGCACAGGCTGCGGCTCAAGACTCTATCTGAGGCCCGACATCTATCAGGCCTCATCCCTAGTACATGCTTCCACCCATCCCCGACGCCCTGTCCAGCCCTAGCGCCCTGGCCATCCCCGGCGCGACACCCGATGCTACGGCTAGTGCCCAAACCAGTCATGGAGCCGGCACCCGACCAAAGCATGCCCAACGGTTCTCCGCTGTTTCGAGAAGACTCCTAAGGGCCCAAGTGGTAGAAGAATGATGGGAACAAAGGGACAACCTCTTTCGTACTAGGTGTGTCGTTAAAAATATAGTTTGTAGTATGGTGATTGATGGCGGCAGTTGCACCAATGCAGTCAGCTAAGATTTAGTGAAGGGTCTTGACCTTCAAACTCAAAAGCATCCCAAGGTCTATAAATTGCATTGGCTTAGCAATTGTGGAGAGTTGAGGGTGACGAGTCAGGCTCATGTGTCCTTCAGCATTGGAAGGTACACAGATCTAATCCTGTGTGATGTAGTTCCCATGGAAGCTGCTCACATATTGCTAGGAAGACCCTGACAGTTTGATAGGTTCTCCAAACATGATGGGAGGACCAACAGTTATAGTCTCATCCATGGAGACGCCAAGTATAAGCTGAAACCCCTATCCCCCACTGAAATCCTTCAAGATCAAATCGATAGGAAGGTCAGCCAAGAGAAAAGAGAGATAGAGCTAAAAATAAGGAGATGAGAGAACAAACAAGTGAGCCCTTGAGTGCAAAAATAGAAAAACCAAACCCTAAGGGGTCTAGACCTCAAAAGAGTGAGGGTAAAAGGAGAGAAATCCTATTAGCCACCCCTAGTGGGATCAAGAAAACCCTAGTTGCTAGGAAACCTATGGTAGTCATTCTCTACAAAGAATGCCTGATCTCTAACCCTAACACTTCGTTGTATAGTGTTGTTGTGTCTCTCCTACAGGATTTCAAGTTTGTCTTCTCCGAAGAAGTTCCAAGTGGATTGCTCCCACTTAGGGGAATTGAGCATCAAATTGACCTAGTACCTGGGGCAGCCTTGCCAAACAAGGCAGCCTATCGCACCAACCCTGAAGAAACCAAGGAGATCCAGTCACAAATAGAGGAATTGATGAACAAGGGATATGTAAGGGAAAGCATGAGCCCTTGTGCTGTTCCAGTCATCATTGTCCCAAAGAAGGAAGGAACATGGAGGATGTGTCTCTACTGTAGAGCCATCAACAACATCACTGTTAAGTATCGACATCCCATCCCTAGATTAGATGATATGCTTAATGAGTTGCATGGATCTATAATCTTTTCCCAAATTGATCTTAGGTCAGGATATCATCAAATTAGAATGAAAAAGGGTGATGAATGGAAAACTGCTTTCAAAACCAAGCTAGGTTTATATGAATGGTTGGTCATGCCCTTTGGGTTGACTAATGCACCTAGTACTTTCATGAGGTTAATGAATCAAGTCCTCATGTCTTATATTGGTAAATTTGTGGTCGTAACTTTGATGACATCTTAGTTTACTCCAAAACTCTAGAAGACCACCTAGGACACCTAAAATAAGTCTTAGAAACCCTAAGAAAGGAACAATTGTATGCTAACATGGACAAGTGCACCTTTTCCACAGATCACCTTATTTTTCTTGGTTTTTGATGAACGTCGCAGAAGTGGTTGATCAAATACAACCTAGCTAACTAGAGCTAAGCAGATCGTATTCCAAGGGTCTTCTAAGATTGACTACTTCAAAACTGGCAAAATACTCAAATGCAAGCAAATTGTGCGTGGTGTGAGTTCCACGACTTCTAATTCTAAGAAATGCAGAGAAATTAAAAATTTAAACTAAAGCAGATTGGAAATTAGGGTTTGGAAACAGAGATGACAAACGAACTTAGACTTTGAATCCCTCTTCGTTCCCCAGAGCATTGGCAATCAACAGATCAGCGGATTTCGATTCTCATTCAATCAATTACTAAGACACCACCATAACTCCTTACCCTTAGGTTTAAGACTGGCGAACGTTCGCTCTATCCGTTCTAACTACCAAGATTAACTAGCCGCCCGAGTACGGTCGCCTCTTGCAACGACTTAATTAACTGGTGCAATTACTAATGATTAATGAGTTACTCTTGCAGTGAATTAACCCTAACCAGGTCTACGAAGGACACTCCAATTTATAAGGAAATGTTACAATCGAGTCTAAAGTAAGGCGAGCGTTCGCTTCTATCCTTAGCTTAACCAGAATCTAATCTAGGTGATCAATCCAAACAAGAAACATGAACAAAGAAGAAGAAATCAAACATGAAAAAGAACTGATTGAATTTCGAATCTAAACACCGCCGATCCGTGACTGCTTTAAAGCCCGGGTCACTTAGGGTTCATCTAGTCTAAGCTCTAACGAGTTTAGCTACTCATGATTATTACAAAAGCAACAAAGACAAAGAAAGAGTTCATCATCCAGAGGAAGAACAGAAAAGAATCTGAAAAACCTAATTTAGACGACTCTGACAGACTTCGATCTTCGGCAAATAACACTCCTAGCTCCGGTTCTCCGAGATGAAAGGGATGGCGTCACGATCTCTTTCCGGCTCTTCGAACTCTAACTCTTCGCTCTAGAACTTCAGAGGATTCTGATTCGAAAAGTGTAAATTATGATATGATTATGAGGTATCCCTTTTGGGCCGCCGGGTTAAGTATTTATACTTAACCATAATCAGCCGGATTTCTTCTGATATTTTCGCCGAAATTCTTAAGGAATTTTCGGTGAAAATTCCTTTGCAAATGAAGGGATATTTTTGCTCTTCTTTGGACTTCATTCTCGGTTCGAAAACTTTGACACTTTCACCGAAACCGATTTGTGCTGATATTTTCGCCGAAAACACTAGGTGATTTTTGGCGAAAATTCCTTTGTAATTCGGGCAGGAATTTGCTTCAACTTGATTGGCTCCTTTGATCGATTCCGGTTCAGTTCCTCGATGTTCCAATGCCTTAGACACGTCCTTGGTTACTTATTCGACGGCAAAAACCTGTGCTAACATAAAAACACTAGAAAACCATCAAATAGACCCGAAACGGGCCAAGGTAACACAAATGGCACGAGATAGGGCAATCGATTGAATATTTGTTATTCTACCCTAAAAACCATGTCTTAAGCCAAGAAATGTCGCTTAAATGAGGTTGATAATCACGTCAAATCGAGTCTCATCAAATACCCCACACTTAAGCTTTTGCTTGTCCTCAAGCAAACTGAATAGAGACGCTCATGTTCATAAATGATAAGATCGATTAAATTGGAGCTCAATCAAACACAATGAATTATTAGACAGATCGATCCTAGAACAAGAAACCTAACATGCATACAGATCAGCCAAACTACCTGGTCTCACTAATAAACTGCACACGACAAGTAATTAGCAACCAATTATGCACGAATTTGACCTGACCGACCAGACTCCTCACACAGGATATATATGGTACAATAGGAACTCTCACTCTCTGTGTTTAAGGACGTGTTTCTGCTCACGATCATTTTCTGTTACCGAATTCTTTCATAAGTTTGCATTTCGACCACATCTCCACCACTGTGACAACATGAGTATCTAGTCAAGAAGGACTTCCCTGCTAGGACCTTAATGAAATCTACACTACTCGGGTTTATAATGAGATGGATGATGGGAATGAATGATGATGGCTTTGTGCGGTGTAGCTTTCGACTAACTTCCCTCGAATCTAATCTATGGCTTCCTACCGTCTAACCAAACACGGGTGGAATGATGAACGCTCGTCCTATGATACCCTCAAGCAACTTAGCACTTATTTTTCTTCTTTACACGATTTTTCTCTTTTCTTTTCAACTTTTCTTTTGACTTCGTTCTTCCATTTGTAGGGAGAGGAACGTTTTATTGAACTAACACTTTGAACTTTTTCTGATTTTTCTTTTCTTCATTTTTTTTCGAAATTTTCTTCTTTTCTTACTTCACTTTTTTTTGTGCCGATTTTCTTTTAGTTGCTAGAGGGGTTTACACGTCTGGACATATTAGCTAAGATCGCCTGTTTAATGGCTATAGGCAGGTTACCACAAACCGACTTCCGGTAGGTCAATCTAGAACTACAACCATAGGGGATCAACGGGGAATGAAAGAAATGGGAAATGGATGTAATGTATTATCGAACCGAAAGAACAGGCCAAGCTCAAGGATCTAAACCTAGTGGATTTATCGTTTGGTAGGCTATCTGGCTTAGTAGCTGAATCTAGGTGCCCCTATCCTTCTAGAACTCGTGTCATCGTGTGGTCTCGAGTAGGTCTCATGCAAATTCTAACTCATTCAGGCAAACAGAAAACCACTCAGAAAGAATTAAAATTGCAAGTTACGTGCAATGGATCAAAAGCTCACAGTTGGTTTGCTAGTCGGATTCGGTCATTTTCATGCAATCAAGGCTACAAACTACAAGTGTGATTTTAAAATTTTGTTCTGACCAGGCAATTTAGCATCAAAGTATACAAGTTGGTTCTCAAGTTCTAGGTTAAGCAGTCTAAGCATCATTATGAAGGGTTGAACAACAACTTAACATCAAAAATCAAGAACTGAGCCATTCTAATGCTAGAGAGACTGGAATGGAATCACGAGGCATACATAAAACACAATCAAGGGCAATCAAGTTCATGCAAGGTTCTCTGGCATCCTACCCCACACTTAAATCGGACTGTGTCCCCACAGGACTAATTCTAGAGTTCAGAGTGAAGTAGAAGAACCTGGACCGAGATGATTGGCGTAGGGGATGAGCACGGGTCCTCGGAGCGGAGGGAATCTACCCAAGCGAAGCAAAGGGATTCTCCCAACTGCCTACAAAACAAAAACAAATAAAATATAAAAAGGAAACTGGGACAAGTGTCCCGGATCCACACAGAAAAAAGTTGGAACAAATCCGAAAAGAATAAATAAAAAGAAGACACCAGAAAAGGAATACAACCCGATCACTGCTGGTCCGGTGAACCGGGAGGTGGAAAGTGGAGAAATTCGCCGAGCTGGCATTGCCACGCCAGCTGTGCCTCATATCGCCTGTCGGCGCGGCGCATATGCTGCTGCATAATAGTCCATCGCGCCTCTTGCGTGGCGTTGTCGGTGATGCGCCACTCCTGAAGTCACTCGTACAACTCTCCAACATCCGCGGGGTGGTGTCGGGGTTGTTGGGGAGTCGCCTGGTATGGATCGGGAATGTGCGGCGGCTACTGGGGAGCATACCCTGCCTGATGATGTGGCGAGGGTATATAATCTTGGAATACTGGCGGCGGTTGGGGTTGCTGCTCCTCAGCATCATCTTCTTCATCCAACTCGACCACAGGCTAGAGTGGAGGATCTGCTGCTACATGGGGACTGAGGTCGAGTTCTAAGTCGTACTCAACCGCCAAGTCTCCTCCAATAGTCCTAACTCGGTGTCGTGGAATGTGCTGGCCATACTCATGGCTGATGCCGAAGGAGATGATGAGCTGACCTATGAAGTTACCCCCCAAGAGTCTGCGAGGTGGCGTCTTCCTCCTGGTCTTCTAGCGGAAGATGCGAGCCAGTACCCAGCCGGGGTGTAGAGGGTAGCTCTCTCGGAGGCTCGGAGAAGCATGAGCTCCTCCTTGAGGATATGGTGGCGATCCTTACCGGGTACATATAAAAGAGATCTACGCCAAACCATATGAATAAATTTAAAGAGAGGGTGAGAGAGCGACTTAACTGAGTTGCTCGCCCCGAGGCGATCGCCAGGTACGCCAGTCATGTGGCTCTAGAGTGCGTGGTACTCCTCCTCGTTATCATCTTCGCCCCAGCCTAGGTGATGATCGTGATAATGCTCGTAGGGGATGCCAAGATGAGCAGCAAACTCGTCGTAGGTGAGCTGCATGTACACCCCACCAAGATAGAAGGTCACAACCTTCTGGCGCTGCTTCCTCTTGTGCTCATCCAGATCAAAGGTTGCCCAGAACTCCTGGAGGGCAATGTCTGGGAACTCGGCAGCGATGGTGGTCAGCTCGAGGAGGCCTGCCGGTGTGAGGGCGTCATGCACGTTCCGGTGGTAGTCCTCATCATGATCGTGCAGGGACTCCATGGAAAGAGGGCGCACGTCAGCTCCCCGAACGTGCTCGAGCTTCTGGAAGCACTCGAAGTAGAAGTCAGGTAGACGGGCGATAGTGCGATGGTATCCAGCCTGGTGGGGTAGTGCAGGTAGGGGACCCAGAACGGCGGGTGTGACGGGAGCGGCTGCTCCTGAGCTCGAGGCGCCATCAAATCGCACCTTAGTCCTGCGCTCATAAGTGGTGTTCCTAAACCAGAATGAAACTAGATTAGTCAACTAAAACCCTACCCCACACTTAGTAGAAAAACTCAATTTCACGAAGAAATGAGGGAAACCGAGTGGGGGTAAGCAAAGCAGAGAAACCGGTAATCATAGACCGTAAAATACATACTTAGGAACAGCCAGAATCGGATAAGAACAATCAGAGTTCAAAAAGTCAAACCGACATTTAGAAAGTCAACATTTAAGCATATTGAACCCTAATCATGGCAAGACTATCATAACTTGGAGAATGACGGTAAAATATGATCTCAAATGACAAGCACGATAATATGAACGAGAATGAGCACATCAGGCAGCCAAATGATCACAACAGCTCAAAGTCAAACCGACATTTCTCACAAAAGTCAACATCACCAAAAATCAATCCTATGCATAGCAACACATGATCAAATGATACGGAAATTAAGCACGGAACTCCCTAAGCATGCTAGAACAGTTCTACAAGTTCAGCTAATCTAGTTCACACGAAAATAGTCGGCACGCAAAACGAGGCAAACCGAAAAGTCAACTGAAAGTCCACCCCGATGAAATTCAGCAATCTATATGTCAAAAGATTCGTATTGAAAAGTTCTACAACTTACCTTGAAGCCATGACTGCTAAAAATGAACGGGTGGGGAGGAATCAGTGAAAAACTTTGAAAACAGGGGTTTCAATGAACTGGAGCTGTAGAGCTCCGATTCGGCTGTTCTAGGGCTCGATGGAATCGGAATGGAGAGGGAAGTTGAGCGGCGGCGGTCGCGACGGCGGCGGGAAAAGGCGGCGACGGTGGTTTTAAAGCGGAGGGTGGTCGGCGATTTTAAATAGAAAAGGGGGGAAGGGGGTTTTCGGTTTTGTGAACGAAAATGAAAGTGGATGAGAGAGGGGTGGTTCCGGATTTTTAAGTGGGAATTTGTCTGATTTTTCAAGATATTTTCAGTGAAAATAAAGGGGTGTTTTCGCCGAAAATAGGAGTTAAAATGGCTTGCCGAAAACACTCAACTTTTCGAACCGAAAACTCAAAACAGGAGACCAGGTTCAAAAATTTTAAAATGATTTCGCCGAAAATAGGGTTTAATTTTCGCCGAAAATTTTGAACTGTTCGGGTTTAAAATATTTTCGCAAATCCGGCCAACTTCAGAAAATCACAGTTAAATCCACGAAAATCGGAAGGACCTCAATCAACTTGCGACTGACACTATGACACATAGACTCTACACGAAAAATAATAAATCAAACAAACTGACACTTTTGGCTCCCCCGAACCGACTCTAAAATACCAAGTTCGACACAAATCAAAAATGGACTCCAGCCGTGGGTTGCCTCCCACGAAGCGCTCTTTTATTAACGTCCTTGAGCTGGATGATACCTGGACGGTATTAGGAGACATCCCAACTCAGATTCTCCTTAACGCTCGCGTCGGAGTTCATGAAGTACAGCTTCAGGACTTCTCCGGTAAGCGTGAATCTCTTCCCGTTTGCATGCAAAAGCTTGGTACGTCCATCGGGAAGATGATCGACGAACTTGAATGGTCCGAACAGTTCTCTGGAGAGATCATCCTTCTTGAGTGTTACGATGGAAGGGATGAGGACTGTCGGCTTCTTCATTTCTTTTATCTTCGGCTTGGTATCACCAGGATCGGTGATCGTCAGTATTTCCTTAGGAGATGCTTTCGGCTTCTCCTTCCATACTTGTTTCGGCGCCAGTTTCTTGGAACTAATTGGTGGTGCAGCTAGGTCGGTGGAAGACGGCGGAACTTTTGGTCTCCAGACCATTTGGGTCTTTGTCTTCTTGTTCTTTCCCGAGGCCTGCTCGATTTAGTGCTCGGTGGCTTAGAAGAGGCTTGCAGTTCCTTCTTCTTCTTGGGCAACTTCTTAACCGAAGTTTCTGGCTTCTTCTTAATAACCTGTTTAATATCTGCAGCAACAACTGATCTAGAGACACTGGAAGAAGCATTAGTAACAGAGTTGACCGGAGTCAACTCCACAGTTTCAATAGCTAAGCAGTGAGATTCTTCATTCTTAGAGTTATATTTCATGCCATCTTTAAGACGGAACGTTTTTGTTTCTTTACCGACCCTTAGAGTTAAAGAACCATTGGGAACGTTAATATTCATTCCAGTAGTAGCCATGAAAGGTCGACCTATTAGAATAGTAGCATCATCTGTACTAGTATCCATAATCACATAGTCAGCTAAGAACGTGAACGAACCACATTTAGTGACAACGTCTTTAATCTCTCCCCTAGGGGTTTTAAGTGATCTATCAGTAAAGACGAGTTGCATACTAGGCGGTTCAAGTTCTCCTAGGTTTAACTTTTCAAACAGGCTCATAGGCATGACATTAACAAATGCTCCTAGATCAACTAAACAACGTTCAATCTCAACATCATTAATGACCAAAGGCAAAGTAAAAGAACCAGGATCAGATAACTTAGCTGGATATGGAGAAGCATGTTTCTTAATACGAATGTCAGGATATCCTTCCTTGTTCCCCTTCATGCCAGTCTCGATCCTTGCATTTGGCAGCAATGCTCTAGGAAAAGGAGGCTTCACGACGTACGGTGCAAGAGGAGGATGATCCTCCTTAGGCGCCGGTTCCTGTTCTTCTTCTTTTTCTTCTTCCTCCGGAGTCTCAGCGATCCTGCGTAAGACAGAACAAGCATCGGCAATTAAGTTTGGGAGTTTTTGAGCGGTTACCATCTTGGCTTGCTCCTTCCTCGGATTCGGCTCTGTCTGGCTTGGAAGTTGGCGAAATGGTCGACCAGATGCTAGCATGCTCAAGATGTTGTTCACAGCTTGCTCAATTCTTTGTCCAGATGCTATCTATTCTTGATTGAGAAGGGCTTGAGCCTTGAACTGACTGTCATGATCATCGAGTCTAGTGATGATCTGGCTGAGCTTCTTTTCCAGGTCACTGACATTGTTCTCTCTTTGATGCTGCTGCCCTGGATAGGTATTATTAAGATATTGATTCTGGCGATTGCCAGGAGCAGTCCCATAATTACCCGAATTGCGATGCGGCAGCTGGTAGACACATGCCGGTGGATGGTTAGGCTTCTGATCCTGAGCTGGACCAGCCGGGCGGTTATTTTGGTTCTGGTTATGGTTGGCACCAGCATTGTAGGGTGGTCTGTCTTTATAGTTCCTTTGCTGTCTGAAGTTACGGTAACCAACATAACCATTCTGATTATTGACGAAGCCTTGTTGGATGAAATTTACCTCTTTGGCAGACCAGACTTCTGCCTTACCAAAATTCTGACAACGGCCTCCATTATGTGCGCAAGCTCCACACCACTCGCAATCGGCAACATAGACAGAGGCTGCCGGCGGCTTGATCGGTGTGGTAGACTTCTTCAAATGCTTCTCTACCTCTGCCTTGATAGTAGCTTCGAGATCTAGCTTGCTCCTTGATCCTTCAGATTGTCGTTCCCAGTTCCTTGACTTGGAAGCACAGTTTGCGAAGTGAAGAAGAGCAGCTTCAGGTGTTAGTGTAGTGCAATCCCCTTCAGCTAGAGAATTGACCCACTTGGCAGATTCTTCTCGAAGTCCTCGAGAAAAGATTTCAGCTAACTGCCTCTGTTCGAATCCATGATGAGGGCAGGTGTAGAGAAATTCTTGGAATCGATTCCAAGTATCATACAAACTTTCTCCTTCTTTCTGGGAGAATCTGGCGATGCTGTCCTTGATGACAGTTGTTCTGGCCGGAGGGAAGTATTCTTCAACGAAGTCCTGAGCCAGGGTATCCCAATCAGCGTAATAGCCAGGTGGTTTGCCAGTAAGCCACCTCTTAGCAGGGCCTTTTAGAGAGAACGGGAAAGCTCTCAGACAAAGAGTGTTTTTGTCGAGGTTTCCGCTCTTGAAAGTGCTGTAGAGATCAAGGAAATCTGCAAGATGAGTGCACGGATTGTCTAGGGGCCTGCCTTCAAACTGTAAATCCCTAGAGATCATCGTCAAGAATGGAATCTTGATCTCATAGTCAGGATCTCCTTCAATGCGCGGAACGGCAATGGCAGATCGAACGCTAGTCGCGCTCGGCTTGTTATAGTCTGCTAGACTCTTCTGTGCAGGTGGTGGCGGCGGCGGTTGATCGCCATTTGGTGGTGGTGGTGGTAATCTATCGTCCATGGCGGGAGATGGAGGAGGTGAGAGTGACTCGGTGTATGAAGCGGATGAAGATGATGGTACAGGTGAAAATGGAGATGAGGAACTCTCATTCGGTTCCTTGATCTTGATCGGAGTGATGAATGGATTGGATCTGCCTTTCTTCAGAATCTGTGATCGTAGAGGTGGAGCAGAACTGCCTGGTCTCTCTGCACTCTTAGCCTATTCGGTTTGAGAGCGAGTCCAAGGACGGTGAGGTATACACCTGTAAACCTACAGATAACAAAGACAAACAAAACCAGTGTAAAATCGAAGTGGGTTGAAAAATGAAAGATGGAAAGTAGAAGAATAAATTGCCAGTTCTTCTTTCGAACAATCAAAAGAAGTCCCCGGCAACGGCGCCAATTTGATGAACGTCGCAGAAGCGGTTGATCAAATACTACCCAGCTAACTAGAGCTAAGCAGATCGTATTCCATGGGTCTTCTAAGATTGACTACTTTAAAACTGGCAAAATACTCAAATGCAAGCAAGTTGTGCGTGGTGTGAGTTCCACGACTTCTAATTCTAAGAAATGCAGAGAAATTAAAAATTTAAACTAAAGCAGATTGGAAATTAGGGTTTGGAAACAGAGATGACAAATGAACTTAGACTTTGAATCCCCTTCGTTCCCCAGAGCATTGGCAATCAACAGATCAGCGGATTTCGATTCTCATTCAATCAATTACTAAGACACCACCATAACTCCTTACCCTTAGGTTTAAGACCGGCGAACGTTCGCTCTATCCGTTCTAACTACCAAGATTAACTAGCCGCCCGGGTACGGTCGCCTCTCGCAACGACTTAATTAACTGGTGCAATTACTAATGATTAATGAGTTACTCTTGCAGTGAATTAACCCTAACCGGTTCCTACGAAAGGCACGCTCTAATTATTATAAGGTTAATTGTTCAATTCGATGTTCTAAAGTAAGGCGAGCGTTCGCTTCTATCCTTAGCTTAACCAGAATCTAATCTAGGTGATCAATCCAGACAAGAAACATGAACAAAGAAGAACAAATCAAACATGAAAAAGAACTGATTGAATTTCGAATCTAAACACCACCGATCCGTGACCGCTTTAAAGCCCTTGGTCACTTAGGGTTCATCTAGTCTAAGCTCTAACGAGTTTAGCTACTCATGATTATTACAAAAG
This sequence comes from Linum lewisii, assembly GCA_034768395.1. Lineage (NCBI taxonomy): Eukaryota > Viridiplantae > Streptophyta > Magnoliopsida > Malpighiales > Linaceae > Linum > Linum lewisii. The sequence goes on from CM068299.1 coordinate 38,488,851, forward strand.
CAACAAAGACAAAGAAAGAGTTCATCATCCAGAGGAAGAACAGAAAAGAATCTGAAAAACCTAATTTAGACGACTCTGACAGACTTCGATCTTCGGTAAATAACACTCCTAGCTCCGGTTCTCCGAGATGAAAGGGATGGAGTCACGATCTCTTTCCGGCTCTTCGAACTCTAACTCTTCGCTCCAGAACTTCAGAGGATTCTGATTCAAAAAGTGTAAATTATGATATGATTATGAGGTATCCCTTTTGGGCCGCCGGGTTAAGTATTTATACTTAACCCTAATCAGCCGGATTTCTTCTGATATTTTCGCCGAAATTCTTAAGGAATTTTCGGCGAAAATTCCTTTGCAAATGAAGGGATATTTTCGCTCTTCTCTGGACTTCATTCTCTGTTCAAAAACTTTGACACTTTCGCCGAAACCGATTTGTGCTGATATTTTCGCCGAAAACACTAGGTGATTTTCGGCGAAAATTCCTTTGTAATTGGGGCAGGAATTTGCTTGAACTTGATTGGCTCCTTTGATCGATTTCGGTTCAGTTCCTCGATGTTCCAATGCCTTAGACACGTCCTTGGTTACTTATTCGACGGGAAAAACCTGTGCTAACATAAAAACACTAGAAAACCATCAAATAGACCTGAAACGGGCCAAGGTAACACAAATGGCACGAGATAGGGCAATCGATTGAATATTCGTTATTCTACCCTAAAAACCATGTCTTAAGCCAAGAAATGTCGCTTAAATGAGGCTGATAATCACGTCAAATCGAGTGTCATCTGTGTTGTTGTTAGCTCTTCATGAATTAGGGTCGATGAAGACAAGATCGAAGCCATAAAGTCATGGCCAACCCCACAAAGCATCACTGATGTTTATGAGGGATTTTAGCACCATCTCTGCCCCTCTCATGGATGTCATCAAGAAGGATGTGCCATTCCGTTGGGGCACACCTCAACAAAAACCTTTGAGGCCCTGAAAATGAAGCTAACCGAAGCACCACTCCTCATGCTACCTGATTTCAACAAGCCCTTTGAGATTGAGTGTGATGCTTCTGGAGTAGGAATTGGAGCTATTCTTATGAAAGAAGGAAGACCAATTGCTTAATTTAGTGAGAAGTTAAGTGGAGCCCCACTCAACTACCCCACCTATCACGAGGAGCTCTATACTCTAGTTAAAGCTTTGAAGACTTGGCAACACTACTTGTGGCTCAAGGAATTCATCATCCATACGGATCATGAATCCCTCAAATACCTCAAGGCTCAACACAAGCTCAACAAGAGACTGATGGGACGCAGTCGTTGTGATGCGCTCAAACAAATAACTAACAAAGCTAACAAAAGCTAGGGTAGATCGTATTCCAGGGGTTTCCTCTACTTCCTTACTCAAAGATGTTGGAAATTTAATTCAAGTTCAAACACAAGTTGTGCGTGGTGTGAGTTCCACGACTTCTATACTAAAATGCAAATATAAGTTGAAATGAGAATTAAAGCGAAGAAAGATTGAAGATTAATTGATTGACTAGAAAGATGACAGACAAGCTTAGACTTCGAATCCCCCTTAGATTACCAGAGCAGCAGCAGTCAACAGACCAGCGATTTTCAATTTTAGTTCATTTAGTTCATAGACACCATCATAACTCCTGACCCTTAGGTTTAGGACTGGCGAACGTTCGCTCTATCCGATCTAGCTACCACGATTAATTAGCCACCCGAGTACGGTCGCCTCTCGCAACGACTTAACTTAACTAGTGCAAATTCTAATGATTAATGAGTTACTCTAGCAATGGATCAATCCTAATCGGTTCCTACGAATGGCACACTCCAATTATAAGGTTGACTGTTCGATTTGGTGTTTTAAAGTAAGGCGAGCGTTCGCTTCTATCCTTAGCTTAACAAGAATCTAATCTAGGTGGCCAAACCAGACAAGAAACACAAAAAACGAAGAACAAATCAAACATGAAAGATAAAACTGAATGAACTTCGAATCTAATCACCACCGATCTGTGACCGCTTTAAGCCCTGGGTCACTTAGGGTTCATCTAATCTAAGCTACACGAGTTTAGCTATTCATATTCAATACAGAAGAATCGAAGACAAACGAAGAATACATCTCAGGTAGGAGAACAGAGAAGAACTGTAAAACCTAATTTCGATGTTTCCTGGCAGCTTCAATCTGCTGGATCTTCAACTCCTAGCACTGACTCTCCGAGATGGATGGATGGCGTTACGATCCGTTCCTGGCTCCTTGAATCCTTTCTACTCGTTCTTTTTCCTCTCTCTCTTTGACTGTCTATTGTGTGTTAATTGATTCCTCCTTTCATTAGCCGCCGAATTCTGTATTTATACCTACCCGAGATTTTCTGATTTCAACTGGGATTTTCGCCGAAAATAATAGAGGAATTTCGGCAAAAACTTCTTCCTACTCGGGGCAGTGGATTCCTGCTTTCGTTTTCGGCAAAAACCCAAGGGTATTTTTGCCAAAAATACATGTGTAAATGGGGCAGGCATTTTCTTTGACTTGAGCGATCTCTCCGGTTGATTTATGTGTGCTTCTTCGGGGTTCCAACGTCTAAGACACGTCCTGGCTACCGTATTCGATGGCAAAAACCTGTGCTAACATAAAACACTAGAAAACCATCAAATAGACCCGAAACGGGCCAAGGTAACACAAATGGCACGAGATAGGGCAATCGATTGAATATTCGTTATTCTACCCTAAAAACCATGTCTTAAGCAGAGAAAATGTCGCTTAAATGAGGCTGATAATCACGTCAAATCGAGTGTCATCAAATACCCCACACTTAAGCTTTTGCTTGTCCTCAAGCAAACTGAATAGAGACGTACATGTTCATAAATGATAAGATCGATTAAATTGGAGCTCAATCAAACACAATGAATTATTAGACAGATCGATCCTAGAACAAGAAACCTAACATGCATACAGATAAGCCAAACTACCTGGTCTCACTAATAACAGGACACGACAAGTAATTAGCAACCACTTATGCAAGAATTTGACCTAACCGACCAGACTCCTACACAGGATATATATAGTATAATGGGGACTCTCACTCTCTATGTTTAAGGACGTGTTTCTGCTCTCGATCATTTTCCTGCTACCGAATTCTGTCATAGGTTTGCATCTCCACCACATCTCCACCACTGTGACAACACGAGTATCTAGTCAAGAAGGACTTCCTGCTAGGACCGTATAAGAAATCTACACTACTCGGGTTTATAATGAGATGGATGATGGGAATGGATGATGATGGCTTTGTGCGGTGTAGCTTTCGACTAACTTCCCTCGAATCTAATCTATGGCTTCCTACCGTCTAACCAAACACGGGTGGATGATGAACGCTCGTCCTCTGATACCCTCAAGCAACTAGCACTTAATCTTTTTCTTTACAAACACACATTTTTTTCTTTTTCTTTTGACTTCGTTCTTCCATTTGTAGGGAGAAGAACGTTTTATTGAACAATACTTTGAAACTTTTCTTATTTTTCTGATTTGTTCTACTTCTCTTTTTTTTCTGAAGCTTGCTTCTTTTTCTTTCTTTCTATTTTTCTTCTTTTGTGCCGATTTTCTTTCAGTTGCTAGAGGGGTTTACACGCCTGGACATATTAGCTAAGACCACCTGTTTAATGGCTATAGGCAGGTTACCACAAACCAACTTCCGGTAGGTCAATCTAGAACTACAACCACAGGGGATCAACGGGGATTGAAAGAAATGGGAAATGGCTGTAATGTATTATCGAACCAAAAGAACAGGCCAAGCTCAAAGGTCTAAACCTAGTGGATTTTATCGTTTGGTAGGCTATCTGGCTTAGTAGCTGAATCTAGGTGCCCCTATCCTTCTAGAACTCGTGTCATCGTGTGGTCTCATGCAAATTCTAACTCATTCAAGTAAACAGAAAACCACTTAGAAAGAAATATAATTGCAAGTTACGTGCAATGGATCAAAAGCTCACAGTTGGTTTGCTAGTCGGATTCGATCATTTTCATGCAATCAAGGCTACAAACTACAAGTGTGATTTTAAAATTCTGTTCTGACTAGGCAATTTAGCATCAAAGTATACAAGTTGGTTCTCAAGTTCTAGGTTAAGCAGTCTAAGCATCATTATGAAGGTTTGAACAACAACTTCACATCAAAAATCAAGAACTGAGCCATTCTAATGCTAGAGAGACTGGAATGGAATCACGAGGCACACACAAAACCAATCAAGGGCAATCAAGTTCATGCAAGGTTCTCTAACACCCTACCCCACACTTATACTGTTCTGTGTCCTCACAAGACTAAACTAAAGCATAGAGAAATGAAGAAACTGGAGGGTGAAGGGCGGTGTAGTGGATAAGCGCGGAGAGTCCGGAGCGTAGTGGAGTAGCTACTCAAAATCTACAAAACACAAACAACAAAAAGATCAAAAGGATACCGGGACAAGTGTCCCAGATCCACACAAAATAAAATTGGGTGGAAACCCAAAAAGAAGAAAGAAAAGAAATGGAAAAGGGTAGAAACAACCTGATCACTGTTCCGCGGGAGGGGGTGGTGGTTGAATCGTGATAGGTGAAAGGCCGAGCCGCGCTCCAGCTGCTGTCGCCATGCGATATCATCCATGTGTAGGGCAGACTGGGCGGCCATGAATCCCTGGAGAGTGGACCAACGCTCGTTCTGAGCCTCTTCATGTGCTACTCGTTCCTTCTGCCATTGAAGCGAACCAGCCGAGTAGTCTATCTGCCACTTCTCAATACGCGCCAGCCTCTCATGCATCTCCCCGGTGACTTGTGCTCGCGACGGTGGGCGCTCAACTGACTGGGGAACTCAGTGAGGGAGGGACGTGCAATGCTCAAAGTCTGCCGAAAGGTCGATGCCCGTGCTATGGCGAGCTCAGCACCTATACGCTCAATCGGGACACGAGGAATATCGGGACCCCATTTGTCACCGAGCTGGAGATTGTCGATCAGAATTGAAATGAAGGGCCCTCCTGGAAGCTCAGAAGGAAGCTCTTTGCGGAAGTGCGCTTCTGAAAGACCCGTTTCAAGCCACCATCCGGGATGCAGGTTGGAATCCTCCTTAAAGCACGGAATAAGACAAGCTCCTCCAAAGAGACATGGTGACGACTCGACTTGCTGCAATAACTGATGAACCGTCGTTGTGCTGAGCAGGTTCGATCAAATAAACTATCAAGCTCAAGAGCTAGGATAGTCATATTCCACGGGCCTTCAATTGATTGGCTACTTCAGAACTAACAATTACTCAAGGAAAAAACACGTTGTGCGTGGTTTGAGTTCCACGACTTCTAATTCTAAGGAATGCAGAAAATTAAAACAAATTAAGCTAAAGCAGATTGAGAATTAGGGTTTGGAAACAAGAATGACAGACGACTTAGACTTTGAATCCCCCTTCGTTCCCTAGGCATTTGGGAATCAAAAAGATCAGCGGATTTCGATTCTTATTCAATTCAAATTACTAAGACCCACCATAATCCTTACCTTAGGTTTAAGACCGGCGACGTTCGCTCTATCCGTTTAACTCAAGGCTTTTTTTACTTGAGGGAAAAAAACCCCTGTGCTAACCCAAAAACCCAGAAAAAACCCCACCAATGCCCCCAAAAAACGGGCCAAGGAGCACAAATGTCAGGGAGTAGGGCAATCAAATTGAATTTTTCGATTTTCTACCCTAAAAACCATGTCTTAAGCAGAGAAATGTCGCTTAAATGAGGCTGATAATCACGTCAAATCGAGTGTCATCAAATACCCCACACTTAAGCTTTTGCTTGTCCTCAAGCAAACTGAATAGAGACGCTACATGTTCATAAATGATAAGATCGATTAAATTGGAGCTCAATCAAACACAATGAATTATTAGACAGATCGATCCTAGAACAAGAAACCTAACATGCATACAGATAAGCCAAACTACCTGGTCTCACTAATAACAGGACACGACAAGTAATTAGCAACCACTTATGCAAGAATTTGACCTAACCGACCAGACTCCTCACACAGGATATATATAGTATAATGGGGACTCTCACTCTCTATGTTTAAGGACGTGTTTCTGCTCTCGATCATTTTCTGCTACCGAATTCTGTCATAGGTTTGCATCTCCACCACATCTCCACCACTGTGACAACACGAGTATCTAGTCAAGAAGGACTTCCCTGCTAGGACCGTAATGAAATCTACACTACTCGGGTTTATAATGAGATGGATGATGGGAATGGATGATGATGGCTTTGTGCGGTGTAGCTTTCGACTAACTTCCCTCGAATCTAATCTATGGCTTCCTACCGTCTAACCAAACACGGGTGGAATGATGAACGCTCGTCCTCTGATACCCTCAAGCAACCTAGCACTTAATCTTTTTCTTTACAAACACACATTTTTTTCTTTTTCTTTTGACTTCGTTCTTCCATTTGTAGGGAGAAGAACGTTTTATTGAACAATACTTTGAAACTTTTCTTATTTTTCTGATTTGTTCTACTTCTCTTTTTTTTCTGAAGCTTGCTTCTTTTTCTTTCTTTCTATTTTTCTTCTTTTGTGCCGATTTTCTTTCAGTTGCTAGAGGGGTTTACACGCCTGGACATATTAGCTAAGACCACCTGTTTAATGGCTATAGGCAGGTTACCACAAACCAACTTCCGGTAGGTCAATCTAGAACTACAACCACAGGGGATCAACGGGGATTGAAAGAAATGGGAAATGGCTGTAATGTATTATCGAACCAAAAGAACAGGCCAAGCTCAAAGGTCTAAACCTAGTGGATTTTATCGTTTGGTAGGCTATCTGGCTTAGTAGCTGAATCTAGGTGCCCCTATCCTTCTAGAACTCGTGTCATCGTGTGGTCTCATGCAAATTCTAACTCATTCAAGTAAACAGAAAACCACTTAGAAAGAAATATAATTGCAAGTTACGTGCAATGGATCAAAAGCTCACAGTTGGTTTGCTAGTCGGATTCGATCATTTTCATGCAATCAAGGCTACAAACTACAAGTGTGATTTTAAAATTCTGTTCTGACTAGGCAATTTAGCATCAAAGTATACAAGTTGGTTCTCAAGTTCTAGGTTAAGCAGTCTAAGCATCATTATGAAGGTTTGAACAACAACTTCACATCAAAAATCAAGAACTGAGCCATTCTAATGCTAGAGAGACTGGAATGGAATCACGAGGCACACACAAAACACAATCAAGGGCAATCAAGTTCATGCAAGGTTCTCTAACACCCTACCCCACACTTATACTGTTCTGTGTCCTCACAAGACTAAACTAAAGCATAGAGAAATGAAGAAACTGGAGGGTGAAGGGCGGTGTAGTGGATAAGCGCGGAGAGTCCGGAGCGTAGTGGAGTAGCTACTCAAAATCCTACAAAACACAAACAACAAAAAGATCAAAAGGATACCGGGACAAGTGTCCCAGATCCACACAAAATAAAATTGGGTGGAAACCCAAAAAGAAGAAAGAAAAGAAATGGAAAAGGGTAGAAACAACCTGATCACTGTTCCGCGGGAGGGGGTGGTGGTTGAATCGTGATAGGTGAAAGGCCGAGCCGCCGCTCCAGCTGCTGTCGCCATGCGATATCATCCATGTGTAGGGCAGACTGGGCGGCCATGAATCCCTGGAGAGTGGACCAACGCTCGTTCTGAGCCTCTTCATGTGCTACTCGTTCCTTCTGCCATTGAAGCGAACCAGCCGAGTAGTCTATCTGCCACTTCTCAATACGCGCCAGCCTCTCATGCATCTCCACGGTGACTTGTGCTCGCGACGGTGGGCGCTCAACTGACTGGGGAACTCAGTGAGGAGGGACGTGCAATGCTCAAAGTCTGCCGAAAGGTCGATGCCCCGTGCTATGGCGAGCTCAGCACCTATACGCTCAATCGGGACACGAGGAATATCGGGACCCCATTTGTCACCGAGCTGGAGATTGTCGATCAGAATTGAAATGAAGGGCCCTCCTGGAAGCTCAGAAGGAAGCTTCTTTGCGGAAGTGCGCTTCTGAAAGACCCGTGCAAGCCACCATCCGGGATGCAGGTTGGAATCCTCCTCTAAAGCACGGAATAAGACAAGCTCCTCCAAAGAGACATGGTGACGACTCGACTTGCTGCAATAACTGATGAACCGTCGTTGTGCTGAGCAGGTTCGATCAAATAACTATCAAGCTCAAGAGCTAGGATAGATCATATTCCACGGGCCTTCAATTGATTGGCTACTTCAGAACTAACAAATTACTCAAGGAAAAACACGTTGTGCGTGGTTTGAGTTCCACGACTTCTAATTCTAAGGAATGCAGAAAAATTAAAACAAATTAAGCTAAAGCAGATTGAGAATTAGGGTTTGGAAACAAGAATGACAGACGAACTTAGACTTTGAATCCCCCTTCGTTCCCTAGAGCATTGGCAATCAACAGATCAGCGGATTTCGATTCTTATTCAATCAATTACTAAGACACCACCATAACTCCTTACCCTTAGGTTTAAGACCGGCGAACGTTCGCTCTATCCGTTCTAACTACCAAGATTAACTAGTACGGTCGCCTCTCGCAACGACTTAATTAATTGGTGTGATTACTAGTGATTAATAAATTACTCTTGCAGTGAATTAACCCTAACCGGTTCCTACGAAAGGCACACTCCAATTATAAGGTTAATTGTTCAATTTGATGTTCTAAAGTAAGGCGAGCGTTCGCTTCTATCCTTAGCTTAACAAGAATCTAATCTAGGTGATCAATCCAGACAAGAAACATGAACAATGAAGAACGAATCAAACATGAAAAGAACTGATTGAATTTTGAATCTAATCACCGCCGATCCGTGACCGCTTTAAAGCCCTGGGTCACTTAGGGTTCATCTAGTCTAAGCTCTAAAGGGTTTAGCTACTCATGATCATTACAAAAGAGACAAAGACAAAGAAAGAGTTCATCATTCAAAGGAAGAACAGAAAAGGATCTGAAAAACCTAATTCAGACGACTCTGGCAGACTTCGATCTTCGGTAAGTTACACTCCTAGCTCCGGTTCTCCGAGGTGGAAGGGATGGCGTCACGATCTCTATCCGGCTCTTCGAACTCCAACTCCTCACTCCAGCTTCAGAGAATTCTGATCTCGAAAAGCTCTATTTTTTGAATTATGAAATTGTCTCCCTTCTTCGGGCCGCCGGATTAAGTATAAATACTTAACCCTAGTTGGGCCGAGCTGAGCTGATATTTTCGCCGAAACCATAGGGATAGTTTCGGCGAAAATTCTTGTGTAAATGGCCATGATTTCTCTGCCTTGCATTTTCAGTCCGAAGAGCTTAATGGTTTCGCCGAAATCAGTCTTCACTTGGCATCAGCTGATTTGCATTGTCGATTTCGCCGAAACTGTGAGATCATTTTCGCCGAAGGTACAAGTGCATATGGGCAGATTTTTGGTTTGACTTGATTGGCTCCTTGGATCGATTCTGGTTTGATTCCTTGAGGTTCCTATGCCTTAGACACGTCCATGGCTACTTTATTTGATGGCAAAAACCTGTGCTAACACAAAAACATTAGAAAACCATCAAATAGACCCAAAACGGGCCAAGGTAGCACAAATGGCACGAGATAGGGCAATCGATTGAATATTCGTTATTCTACCCTCAAAACACTGTCTTAAGCAAAGAAATGTCGCTTAAATGAGGCGGATAATCACGTCAAATCGAGTGTCATCAATAACACAGAGATTGAACCCAAACATAATGCAAGAATTTAAGAATAGGGTGAAAGATGTCACCGACCGTGGGGTTGAGATCTCATCTTCGCAGCAGGCCCATCTCCACACGTCTGGGTAAGGAGCACTCATGATGGAGTATGTGTCTGCGAAGCCGGCTAATGTTGTGTCGAGGTTGACGTACGGATCCAGTAGGCGGCCGAACTCGCGAAGGGACTTCTCATGTAGAATACCACCGAGGCGAAAGGAAACGAATTTCTGCTCACGTATGGGCTTCGGGGTGAGACGCCGGAACGAACTCCAGAACTCTTGGAGGGCGACAAGTGGGTATGGGGAGCCAAGAGCGGTCAGCACTCGCAAACCAGCTTTATGAAGGGTGGTGTCGATGGTCGAGTGCCAAGCCGGATTGTGCGTCTTGAGACTGTCGAGAGAAAGAACTGCCACCTTAGCCGGAGGAATGTCCTTGATCTTCTGAAAGACCTCTAGCTGGTGCGGCTCCAGGGCGGCGATGAAAGGATGTATAGCCCCATTGGCAGGAGTAGGAATAGAGGAAATAGGAGTCGCAGGGGTCGGCGCATCCTCCGGAATGATGGCCACAGCCGTCGATTTTGGTGCAGCTGGTGCGGGTCGTCGGGAAGGTGGTGTCTTGCTCTGGTGAGCTGAGGATCGTTGCGCTCTATCTGCACTGGTAGTCTTAAAATGCTTGGGGGCCCTGTAAAACAACTCAGAGATGACCAGCATTAGATGATAAGAATCTTACCCCACACTTAAGTTGACAAGTTGGGGTAAACAAATGAATCGAGGGGTCATCGAAACAAGATATAGCAGTAAAGAACTGTCAATTCATTCAGCAAGCATGAAGAGTGGAATAATTCAGTGACACGATCTCACAGACAACAAGTCATGCTTCTGAAAAGGGCCACAAAACAATACCAGAACCTAGCCAATTGATACCGACAAAGCAATCATGAAGAATGAGGGAGAACCAAAAAGTCAACCAAAGTCAACCATGCCGAAAACCGAAAGTCAAAAAGCCAAAAGATGCACAATCAAGGGTTGAACAACTAACCGTGAAGACATGACTCGAGAAAACGATTGGAAATTCGCGAAATTGATGAAAAACTTGAAAACTAGGTCGGTCGGAACCGGGGCTGAAAACTCTGATTCTAGGGTTTTGAAACAGGTGCTAGGTAAGGGAGAAGGCCGGCGGCAGCTAAAGGGACGGCGGCGGGGAATGGTCGGGCGTTGGCTTGGGGCAGGCGACTGGGTGGTGGTCTCCGATGGTGGCGGCGGCGGATGGATCCAAGACAGGAGAGAGAGAGAAGGTTGAAGTTTTCGGATGGGAGGGGGCGAAAATAGGAGGCCGAAACCGGTTTAAATAGGCGATGGGAAGCACAGGATTTTCGGCGAAAAATAACGGAACTTTTTGGCGAAAATTTTAGTTGAATTGAGGAAGTGTGTTTCGGCGAAAAACAAATGGGGCTCGGTCCGAAAAGTTCAAACAGGGGAAGCAGGTTGATTTTGAACACACATTTTCGGCGAAAATAATGACACATTTTCGCCGAAAATTTATTTGAAAATGGCGGTTTGGTTTTTTTTTTATTTTTTTTTCAAAAGGGGTTTACAACAGAAACGACTCACAACGAAAAGTAACTGACTCCAGCCGTGGGTTGCCTCCCACGAAGTGCTCTTGTTTAATGTCCGTGAGCCAGATGATACTTGGAATCGTGTCACGGTTCCGACGTGAAGTAGTGTACGTCGATGGAAGAGACGGCTAACCCTTGCAGATACTTCTTAAGCCTATGCCCGTTGACCACAAACGGCTCTTGATCGTGCAATTTAATGTAGACGCTGCCTAAGGGTGTCTGTCGGACCACGGTATAAGGGCCAGACCATCGAGATTTCAACTTACCCGGAAAGAGCTTTAATCGAGAGTTATATAAGAGCACTTCTTCTCCAGGGTAGAACTGCTTGATCGTCTTCAATTGAGAGTCATGAATTTTCTTGGTGCGTTCTTTGTATAGCTTTGTGCTCTCATAGGCGTGGAGACGGTGCTCCTCAAGCTCAGCGATCTGGTTGTGGCGGTTATTACCTGCTACTGCATAGCTCATATTCAACTCTTTGTTAGCCCAGAATGCCTTGTGCTCAAGCTCAACTGGTAAATGACATGACTTGCCATAGACCAGCTGATACGGTGAGGTACCGATGGGAGTCTTGTAGGCAGTTCGATATGCCCATAAGGCATCATTGAGCTTAGATGACCAGTCCTTGCGAGACCGGCCAACTGTCCTATCAAGAATCCGCTTGAGCTCACGGTTTGTCACTTCCGCTTGACCATTCGCTTGAGGGTGGTAAGCCGTGGACATTCGGTGGGTGACGCCAAACCGTTTGCACACCCGGTCGAATTGTCCGTGGAAGTGGGTACCCCTATCGCTTATGATGAAGCGCGGTGAACCAAAACGCGTGAAAAGATGGGTAAGGAACCGTCCCACCACTCTAGAATCATTAGTGGGTAAAGCTTCAGCCTCAGCCCACTTAGAAACGTAATCGACGACTACAAGAATGTACTTGGAGGGTGTGAACGGACCCATAAAATCGATTCCCCAAACATCAAAAATTTCAACAGTTAAAGAAACAATTTGGGGCATCTCATTACGGTTTGAGATGTTACCTGATCGCTGGCATGCATCACAACCTCGAGCAAAGACGTCGCAGTCACTAAAGATTGAAGGCCAATAAAAACCTGTTTCGAGTACCTTTCTCGTCGTGCGGTTTCCTCCAAAGTGACCTCCGAACTGTCCTTCATGGCACTTACGCATGATGTCAGCTGCTTCAGTGTAAGAGACACATCTCCGGATCATCCCGTCAAGACTGATGCGGTATAAGAAAGGCTCATCCCAGAAGTATGACTTGGCTTCTTTAAAGAGCTTTTTGCGTGCATTGAAATCCAGTTCAGGAGGTACAATGCCGTGTGAGAGATAGTTAGCCAGAGTTGCATACCAATGCTCATCTGAATAAGCGGCATTACTCAGATCTTGAGTGTGAGGAATTGCCCAGGGCTCGATAGCTATGCTGTTAACCTGTTCATACGTTTCAACACGCAACAGCTCGTCAGGGAAAGAATCATTGATAGGGGTAGTAGACTTACCTGTTTGTGATTCCTCCAATCGAGAAAGATGATCCGCTGCTAGATTTTCTGCTCCCTTTTTATCTTTAATTTCAATGTCGAACTCTTGGAGTAGAAGGATCCATCGGATGAGACGTGGCTTTGAGTCCTGCTTGGCTAATAAGTGGCGCAGAGCAGCATGATCTGTGTAGACAATGGTATGTGAAAGAACCAGATACTGTCTAAACTTATCAAAGGAGAAAACGATAGCCAGAAGCTCTTTCTCTGTAGTAGTGTAGTTTCTCTGAGCATCGTTGAGCGTCTTGCTCGCAAAGTAGATAGGATGAAATCTCTTCTCCTTTCTCTGACCAAGAACTGCTCCAACGGCGAAGTCACTAGCATCGCACATGATCTCGAACGGAAGATTCCAATCTGGTGCTGTAAGAATCGGTGCGGTGGTGAGTTGAGTCTTCAAGGACTCAAAAGCTTCAAGACAGGCTTTATCAAAGACGAAAGGAACATCTTTCTCAAGGAGCTTCGTCATTGGAAGAGTGATCTTGCAGAAGTCTCTGATGAATCTCCGGTAGAATCCAGCATGGCCGAGAAAACTTTGAACTGTTTTAACCGAGGTCGGCGGCGGTAAGCTGGCAATGGTCTCAAGCTTAGCACGATCGACTTCTATACCTGTCTTAGATATTCTATGGCCAAGAACAATACCTTCTCTAACCATGAAATGACATTTCTCCCAACTAAGTGCCAGGTTGGTCTCCTCACAACGGGCTAGCACCTTATCCAAGTTAGCCAGACACTTTGAAAATGAATCTCCATAGACGGAGAAGTCATCTATGAACACCTCTACCACATTCTCTACCAGGTCCCCGAATATAGCAAGCATGCATCTGTGAAAGGTAGCGGGAGCATTACATAAACCAAAAGGAATACGACGATAAGCAAACGTACCAAATGGGCATGTGAAGGTCGTCTTTTCCTGATCATCAAGCTCAATGGGAATCTGGAAGTAACCGGACATCCCGTCTAAGAAGCAGTAGTATTCGTGACCAGCTAATCGTTCAAGCATTTGATCAATGAACGGCAGTGGGAAGTGATCTTTCTTGGTGGCATCATTGAGTCGTCAATAATCGATGCAGACTCTCCATCCGGTAACTGTTCGGGTAGGAATGAGTTCACCCTTTGGATTAGGGATGACTGTGATTCCTCCTTTCTTCGGAACGACTTGAGTCGGGCTGACTCAAGGACTGTCCGTAATAGGATAGATGATACCGGCATCTAGAAGCTTGAGTACTTCTTTGTTTACAACTCCCTGCATCAGAGGGTTAAGTCGGCGTTGGGGTTGTCTAACTGGTTTGAATTCTTCATCAACAACTATCCGATGTTTGCAGAAGGTTTCGGAGATGCCTCTGATGTCTGCTAACTGCCAGGCAATAGCTCGGACATGCTTCTTGAGTAGTATGATCAGTTGCTCTTTCTGCTCGGGAGATAGATTCAAACTGATGATGACAGGTAACTGGCAGTCCTTCCCCAGAAATGCGTATTCTAAGTGGTCAGGCAGCTCCTCCAAAGTAAGTTCTGGCGGATTCTCATATGAAGTGGTAATCCGACTCGAAGCTGGCTCAATATGTGTAGGCGCGGTGGTGGGTGTGAATATTTCCTTCTGTTCGTCTAACTCATCTTGCCATAAACACTGCTCTGGATCGTCTAACGCATTATCAATCCCTCAAAACAAACACAACTCTAGCGGATCACTAGATAAAGCATTAGTAAAGGAGTTGGCCGAGGCCAACTCTAGGGGATCAACATCATAACATTTATCATCTTGAGAAACCGAATATCTCATGCTATCTTTAATGCAGAATGCAACACTCTCTTGACCTACGCTTAGAGTTAACAGGCCTTGTTTGCAGTTTATATTCACACCAGCAGTTGCTAAGAAAGGTCGACCTAAGATAAGTGTTCCGTCTAACTCACGAGTATCTAAAACAACAAAATCTGCCATTATAGTAAACGGACCACAACAAACAGTTACATCTTCTATTATACCTCTAGGCAGTTTGACAGACCTATCGGCTAAAACGAGATGCAGAATGATCGGTTTTAGTTGCCCTAGATTCAGCTTTTCATATAAATAAACAGGCATAACATTAATAGAAGCACCAGAATCAACCAGACTGCGATCAATTTTAATGCCATTGATAATGCACGGTAATGTAAAAGAATCGGGATCAAGACACTTAGCTGGGGGCGGTGGCGGCTGTCGAATGGGAGATGGCGCACCGAGAATAGACGCACATTCATTAGTAAGCGTGATAGAGTACGCCTCCCCGTTCTTCACTTTCTTCACGAGATCCTTAAAGAATTTCCCAAGTGGTGGTATGATTTCCACAACATCAGTCACTGGTATCTTGATCTCTGCAGTCTTAAAAACATTGTACCACTTCTTGTACTGAGTGTCGTGATCCTTAGCCTTACTCCTTGCAGCTTTTGGGAAGGGAATCCGAGGAACATATGGCGCCAAAACAGGCTCAGGAGCTGTCCTGGGCGGATTAGGAGGAGGAGCAGATGCTTCATCTTCCTCTTTTGTGATATCCTCAATTTCTGGCATATCCATGGTGGCACTGGTATCTGATATTACTTCAGGTTCTGGGGCCTTGGGATCAGTTGTTTGCTTGCCGCTCCTGGTGGTAATGGCTTGAGCGTGTTCGCTCTTAGTGCCAGAGTCTACCTGAAATGCTTCTGGATTAAGGAGAGGATTGCTAGTAAAGAGTTTAGTCATATTACTTATAGCATCCTCTATCCTCTGGCTCTGAGCTCTCTGTCCTTGATTGAGTGCAGCTTGAGCTTTTAGTTGAATGTCGTGGTCGTCAAGTCTGATCATAATCTGATCGAACTTCTTCTCATAATCCATGTCTCTATTGTAGTACGGCTTAGCCTAAGACTGGTGTTGTCCTCCAATGAATCCTGGAGGTCTATAATAAGGATCTACTAACCGGTTGCTTTGGTTTCGTGGCATGTAGTTTCTGTAACCGGCATAGCCTTTCTGATTATTAGCGAAGCCCTGATCGATGAAGTTTATCTCTTCTGTAGACCAGACTTCTGTTGTGCCGAAGTTGAGGCAACTTTCACCGTTATGAGCACATGATCCACACCATCCACAGTCAACAGAAAAGACGGTAGCTTCGGGGAATACCAGCTGCTTGTAGATGCTTCTGAACTTCTGCCTTGATCTGCTCTGCAACACTTATCTGACTCTTGGTTCCTTCTCTTTGCCTCTCCCAGTTTCTAGACTTTGAAGCACAGCTAGCAAAATGTAGAATAGCATCCTGAGGAGTGAGGGCGGTGCAATCTCCGCCAGCTAGGGAGTTGACCCACTTTGAAGATTCTTCGCGCATACCACGAGCAAAGAATTCAGCCAGCTGTCTTTGTTCATACCCATGGCGAGGATAGTCGAAGAGAAGAGATTGGAATTCATTCAAGTGTCATAAAGGCTTGCATCCTCTCTCTGAGTGAACCTGGAGATGCGGTCTTTATAAGCAGTTGTCCTCGCGGGAGGAAAGTATTCCTCAACAAAATCTTGAGCTAATGTATCCCAGTCAGTGTAGTGACCTGGCGGTTTACTGCTGAGCCACTACTTAGCAGCACCTCTGATAGAAAACGGGAAAGCTCAGAGATATAACACATTCTTGTTGAGATTCCCAGACTTGAAGGTGTCGCAGACAGCCAAAAAGTTGGTTATGTGTGTGCAGGGATTATCATCTGGTCTTCCCTTGAATTGTATGTCCCTAGAGATTAGCTCCAAGAGAGGAATCTGAATCTCATAGTCAGGATCATCGTCATTAGTAAGCACGGTGATGGGTGATCGGAGGTTAGATGCGCGCGGCTTACTGTAGTCCGCAACACTCTTAAGAGTAACCATTGCGGTAAAGGAAGATGGAACGAAAGTGATCTGCTTCTGTACCTGCTATGATCTGCAAGAGACAAAAACAAACACAACCGGTGTAAAATCGAAGTGTGATGGAAAATGAAAGATGAAAGGGTAGAAGAATAAAAATGCCAACTCTTCTTTCAACGAAATAGAAGAGAGTCCCCGACAACGGCGCCAATTTGATGGGACGCAGTCGTTGTGATGCGCTCAAACAAATAACTAACAAAGCTAACAAAAGCTAGGGTAGATCGTATTCCAGGGGTTTCCTCTACTTCCTTACTCAAAGATGTTGGAAATTTAATTCAAGTTCAAACACAAGTTGTGCGTGGTGTGAGTTCCACGACTTCTATACTAAAATGCAAAGATAAGTTGAAATGAGAATTAAAGCGAAGAAAGATTGAAGATTGATTGATTGACTAGAAAGATGGCAGACAAGCTTAGACTTCGAATCCCCCTTAGATTACCAGAGCAGCAGCAGTCAACAGACCAGCGATTTTCGATTCTAGTTCATTCAGTTCATAGACACCATCATAACTCCTGACCCTTAGGTTTAAGACTGGCAAACGTTCGCTCTATCCGATCTAGCTACCACGATTAATTAGCCGCCCGGGTACGGTCGCCTCTCCCAACGACTTAACTTAACTGGTGCAAATTCTAATGATTAATGAGTTACTCTAGCAATGGATCAACCCTAATCGGTTCCTACGAAAGGCACACTCCAATTATAAGGTTGACTGTTCGATTTGGTGTGTTAAAGTAAGGCGAGCGTTCGCTTCTATCCTTAGCTTAACAAGAATCTAATCTAGGTGGCCAAACCAGACAAGAAACACAGAAAACGAAGAACAAATCAAACATGAAAGATAAAACTGAATGAACTTCGAATCTAATCACCACCTATCCTTGACCGCTTTAAGCCCTGGGTCACTTAGGGTTCATCTAATCTAAGCTACACGAGTTTAGCTATTCATATTCAATACAGAAGAATTGAAGACAAACGAAGAATACATCTCAGGTAGGAGAACAGAGAAGAAGTGTAAAACCTGATTTTGATGTTTCCTGGCAGCTTCAATCTGCTGGATCTTCAACTCCTAGCACTGACTCTCCGAGATGGATGGATGGCGTCACGATCCGTTCCTGGCTCCTTGAATCCTTTCTACTCGTTCTTTTTCCTCTCTCTCTTCGACTGTCTGTTGTGTGTTAATTGATTCCTCCTTTCATTAGCAGCCGAATTCTGTATTTATACCTACCCGAGATTTTCTGATTTCAACTGGGATTTTCGCCGAAAATAATAGAGGAATTTTGGTGAAAACTTCTTCCTACTCGGGGCAGTGGATTCCTGCTTTCGTTTTCGACGAAAACCCAAGGGTATTTTCACCGAAAATACATGTGTAAATGGGGCAGGCATTTTCTTTGACATGAGCGATCTCTCCGGTTGATTTATGTGTGCTTCTTCGGGGTTCCAACGTCTAAGACACGTCCTTGGCAACCGTATTCGATGGAAAAAACCTGTGCTAACATAAAACACTAGAAAACCATCAAATAGACCCGAAACGGGCCAAGGTAACACAAATGGCACGAGATAGGGCAATCGATTGAATATTCGTTATTCTACCCTAAAAATCATGTCTTAAGCAGAGAAATGTCGCTTAAATGAGGCTGATAATCACGTCAAATCGAGTGTCATCAGAGACATGCCAGGTGGGTAGTATTTATCGAATCCTTTCCTTACACCATCAAGTTCAAACAAGGTAAGGAAAATATAGTAGTTGATGCCCTGTCTCGAAGGTATGCCCTAATTTCTATCCTTACCACTAAATTTATTGGATTTGAACATATCAATGAACTTTATGCTACTGACCATGACTTCAAGAGTATCTTTGAAGCTTGTGAATAGGGAGGGTTTGGCAAATTCAACAAATAGGATGGATACCTGTTCAAAGAAAACAAACTCTGCCTACCTAACCACTCTTGCAGGATTGTCCTAGCTCTCGAAGCTCATGGAGTTGGACTAATGGGGCATTTTGGGGTAGTCAAGACCTTGGCCACACTCCGAGAGAACTTTTACTGGCCAAAGATGCGCCATGATGTGCAGAAGCTTGGTGTACATGTTTTCGCGTGTGCTCAAATAACTGCCTTACTAAAAGTAAGACAGATTGAATCTCTCGAGGTTTCCTCTAATTGACTACTCAAAGAAGCTGGCCATCTATTCGGGTTTAAACACGTTGTGCGTGCTGTGAGTTCCACGACTTCTAATCATTCTGATATGAACCGTCAAGAGTTGTGGGCCGATGACCTAATACCATAACTTGAGTGATCAGGAACAACGAGTATACCTTAGACCCGGCGGAGAGTACTTGGACCCGCTGGTTGTATATAACCAAGAAACCTAAGTGTCCAGAGTCAAATGGTGCAATGAAGACAAGGGTGATGACCTTAAATGATGATAAACCTAGGCCTAATAACTAAGCAACAACATACTAAAGCTAGAAGGAACAAAGAACGAAAGTGTTGAAACAATAATCGTTAATCAAGAAAGGTTGTGAAACAATGATTCCAATGGATCATATATATAAGATTAGGTTCAGCCTAGGGCTTCTCCATGTCCTTTTATGAACTTACTACTAACACAATTAAGAATTTGTAGCTAAATTAAAGAGGAATAAACAAAGTAAGAGTTCCAATTTAAAGAGAAATCGAAATTCGTGTATAAATGTTGCAGTCACTTCGAAACATCATAACTCCCTCTTCCGGTGGAATCTAGAACCGAATAAGGTATACTTGGTAAGAAAGTCTCGCTAGCTTTCTAATGGTTTTGACTTTGCATCGTTTGGCCTTCTGTATCTTTAGTTATGTCCGTTTTAGTGAATTGTGGCAGATTGAATTTTCATTCATCAACAAGGAGAGCTAGATTATTTGGGTCCCAAGTAACTTAAGGAGGCTTAGATCCACCTTTTAATCCAGCACTTGATGACTGTTGATGTCACACCTAGGATCACGTCATTTCTATATGAGCTGTCTGCAGTTGTAGGCAGATGACCTAATACCATAAGTTGAGTGATCAGGAACAACGTGTCGACCTTAGACTCGGCGGAGAGTACTTGGACCCGCTAGTTGTATATAACCAAGAACCCTAAGTGTCCAGAGTTGAATGGTGCAACGAAGACAAGGGTGATGACCTTAAATGATGATAAACCTAGGCCTAAGAGCTAATCAACAACGTACTAAAGCTAGAAAGAACAAAGAACAAAAGTTCTTAAACAAAAATCGTTAATCAAGAGCGGTTGTGAAACAATGAGTACAATGGATCGTACATATAAGATTAGGTTCATCCTATGGCTTCTCATGTCCTTCTATGAAACTACTACTAACACAATTAAGAATTCGTAGCTAAATTAAAGAGGAATAAACAAACTGAGAGTTCTAAACTAAAGAGGAATCAAAATCCCTGTAGAAATATTGCAGTCACTTCGAAACGTCATAACTCCCTCTTCCGGTTGAATCTAGATATCCCTGGAAATAACGTCTCATTAGCTTTCTAATGGATTTGACTTTGCATCGTTTGGGCTTCTGTATCTTTAGTTATGTCCTTTTTAGCGAAATACAGCAGATTGAATTTTCATTCATCAAGAACGAAGGCAAGATTCTTTGGGTCCCAAGTAACTTAAGGTGGCTTAGATCCACCTTTTAATCCAGCACTTGATTTCTATTTATGTCGCACCTAGGATCACGTCATTCTGATATGAACCGTCAGGAGTTGTGAGCAGATGACCTAATACCATAAGTTGAGAGATCAGGAACAACGAGTATACCTTAAACCTGGTGGAGAGTACTTGGACCCACTGGTTGTATAAAACCAAGAACCCTAAGTGTCTAGAGTCGAATGGTGCAACAAAGACAAGGGTGATGACCTTAAATGATGATAAACTTAGGCTTAATAGCTAATCAACAACGTACTAAAGCTAGAAGGAACAAAGAACAAAAGTTCTAAAACAATAATCGTTAATCAAAAGAGGATGTGAAACAATGAGTACAATGGATTATATATATAAGATTAGGCTCATCCTAGGGCTTCTCCATGTCCTTCTACAAAACAACTGCTAACAGAATTGGGAATTCGTAGCTAAATTAAAGAGGAATAAACAAAGTAAGAGTTCTAAACTAAAGAGGAATCGAAATCCGTGTAGAAATCTTGTAGTCACTTCAAAATGTCATAACTCCCTCTTCCTGTTGAATCTAGAAGCGAATAAGGTATCCCTAGAAAGAACGTCTCGTTAGCTTTCTAATGGACTTCTCTTTGCATCGTTTGGGCTTCTGCATCTTTAGTTATGTCCTTTTTAGTGAAATGTAGCAGATTGAATTTTCATTCATCAAGAACAAGAGCTAGATTCTTTGGGTCCTAAATAACTTAAGGAGACTTGGGTCCCAAATAACTTTTAGATCCACCTATACTCCCCTGTGATTATTTTCATTATTTCTAATGGATTATCAGGCAAGGATTCGAGGACGAATCCTCTTCAAGAAGAGGGGGATGATGTGATCCTGGCCACCCTAGGGTCAACCCCGAGCCGAGAGGCTGACCTCAGGCCAAATGCCACGAGCCCATTCCAGAAGATGAGGATGAAGCATAATGAAGAAATCCTGGCCAGAAGAAGCTGGCACCCGAAGTTTGACCCCGGTACGAGCCCCGGACCGGGCCAAATACCAGAACTAAGCTTAAGGATCCGAGCCACGATCCCTGGACCAGCACCAGCCCTTGAAGATCTCCTGAGAGCATTCCTGAACACTTGGCCGAAGCAGAACTCAAAGGGCTCGAACATATTTGAAGAAGGCCAAGAGCTAGACTCAACACTAGATGTGTTCCCTGGCAAGGATGCCACAGAGGAGAACTTATGGCCCATCCAACAATTGGCTCGTGCCTTCTGGGAACTTCCAATAGACCTGGATATCTTAAAGACTCAGGAGCACCCTCCAACAAATGGAGCTCAATTCGGAGGAGTATTGAAGAAGTTAGGGCTAAAACAAGTCCTAGTGATGCATGGCCTAAGCATCACTAAATGGAGCCCGGATGCTGATCCGAGGAAGGCCAATCAAGGAGCTGTGATCACGCCACCACCTGAGCCTGATCCAAGAGGAGAGGATCAAGGAGAATCCAACCTTGGAGGAGATCCAAGAGTTCAGCCCACGACTAAGAAGCTATGGGCCAGAACTAAAGTGAACAAGGTCCAAACCCGGATTTCTGGACAGATTCCTAGTCCGACAAGGATTGACGAATATGGGCTACTTGGAGACAGAATTTGGACTAATGTCCAACATTAAAGTTGTAGCCCATGGAGTCTACTACGGATCTGCAAAAGATCAGAATTTTAGGAATTTGTTTGGTATTTAATAGGCCCATAATTCCAGAACCCGTTTAGGCTGTTTTTGGGGAAACTTGGCTCCCAAGTTAGGTGTTCTTCTCTAAATAGGATTCTTATTCCTTGTGGGATAGGAGTCCGAATTTACCTTATTTTTAGTCTAGATTAGGATTAGTTTAAGTCCTTTTTAGTAGTTTAATTAGGACTCGTTTATTATTTATTTATTAGTTAAGTGGGAGGAATATGAGAGCTTGTAAATTAACTCCTCCCTATAAATAGAGGCCTTCGCCTCTCTTGTAAAGAGACCTTTGAATTGAATAAACACTTAAACTTCGATTTTTCTCTTAGCATGGAATTGCTAATCTCTTCTCGACTTTCATGGAATTGACTGTCGTTTAGATCGACTTATCATCAAGAGCATCCATCTCTTGGTGTGGCGTCATCGACTTGATACTTCTGGTTCCTAGCTGTTATATAGCTAGCGGGTCAAAGTCCTCTTCCATCCCGGTTCCCGAAGGTTTCTACCTCGTTGCACGATCATCAACTTGCGGTGGTTAGGGTCGTCTGCCTACGATTGCGGCGGTTCACATCAATATATATAAGATTAGGTTCATCCTAGGGCTTCTCCATGTCCTTCTACAAACCGACTACTAACACAATTGAGAATTCGTAGCTAAATTAAAGAGGAATAAACAAACTAAGAGTTTTAAACTAAAAAGGAATCAAAATCCGTGTAGAAATCTTGTAGTCACTTCGAAACGTCATAACTTCGTCTTCCTATTGAATCTAGAAGTGAATAAGATATCCCTGGAAAGAACGTTTCGTTAGATTTCTAATGGACTTCACTTTGCATCGTTTGGACTTCTGCATCTTTGGTTATGTCCTTTTTAGTGAAATACAACAGATTTAATTTTCATTCATCAAGAACGAGAGCTAGATTCTTTGGGTCCCAAATAACTTAAGGAGGCTTAGATCCACCTTTTAATCCAGCACTTGATGTCTGTTGATGTCGCACCTAGGATCACGTCATTTTTATATGAACTGTCTGCAGTTGTGGGCAGATGACCTAATACGGTAAGTTGAGTAATAAGGAATAACGAGTCGACCTTAGACCCGGCAGAGAGAGTACTTGGACCCGCTGGTTGTATATAAACAAGAACCCTAAGTGTCAAGAGTCTAATGGTACAATGAGGACAAGGGTGATGACCTTAAATGATGATAAATCTAGGCCTAAGAGCTAATCAACAACGTACTAATGCTAGAAGGAACAAAGAACGAAAGTTCTGAAACAATAATCGTTAATCAAGAGAAGATGTGAAACAATGAGTACAATGGATCATATATATAGGATTAGGTTCATCCTAGGGCTTCTCCATGTCCTTCTACGAAACTACTATTAACAAAATTAAGAATTTGTAGCTAAAGGAAAGAGGAATAAACAAACTTAGAGTTCTAAACTAAAGAGGAATCGAAATCCTTTGTAGAAATCTTGTAGTCACTTCGAAGCGTCATAACTCCGTCTTCCTGTTGAATCTAGAAGTGAATAAGATATCCTTGGAAAGAACGTTTCGTTAGATTTCTAATGGACTTCACTTTGCATCGTTTGGGCTTCTGCATCTTTGGATATGTCCTTTTTAGTGAAATACAACAGATTGAATTTTCATTCATCAAGAACGAGAGCTAAATTCTTTGGGTCCCTAATAACTTAAGGAGGCTTAGATCCACCTTTTAATCCAGCACTTGATGTCTGTTGATGTCGCACCTAGGATCACGTCATTTTTATACGAACCATCTACAGTTGTGGGCAGATGACCTATACCATAAGTTGAATGATCAGGAATAACTACTCGACCTTAGACCCGGTAGAGAGTACTTGGACCCGCTGGTTGTATATAAACAAGAACCCTAAGTGTCCAGAGTTGAATGGTACAATGAAGACAAGGGTGATTACCCTAAATGATGATAAACCTAGGCCTAAGAGCTAATCAACAACGTATTAAAGCTAGTAGGAACAAAGAACGAAAGTTCTGAAACAATAATAGTTAATCAAGAGAGATTGTGAAATGATGAGTTCAATGGATCGTATAAATAAGATTAGGTTCATCCTAGGGCTTCTCCATGTCCTTCTACAAAACAACTACTAACACAATTGAGAATTCGTAGCTAAATGAAAGAGGAATAAACAGACTAAGAGTTCTAAAATAAAAAGGAATCGAAATCCGTGTTGAAATCTTGTAGTCACTTCGAAGCGCCATAACTCCGTCTTCCTGTTGAATCTAGAAGTGAATAAGATATCCTTGGAAATAACGTTTCATTAGATTTCTAATGGACTTCACTTTGCATCGTTTGGGCTTCTACATCTTTGGATATGTCCTTTTTAGTGAAATACAACAGATTGAATTTTCATTCATCAAGAACGAGAGCTAGATTCTTTGGGTCCCAAATAACTTAAGGAGGTCTAGATCCACCTTTTAATCCAACACTTGATGTCTGTTGATGTCGCACCTAGGATCACATCAATTTTATATGAACTGTCTGCAGTTGTGGGCAGATGACCTAATACCGTAAGTTGAGTGATCAGGAATAACGAGTCGACCTTAGACCCGGCAGAGAGTACTTGGACCCGCTTGTTGTATATAAACAAGAACCCTAAGTGTCAAGAGTCTAATGGTACAATGAGGACAAGGGTGATGACCTTAAATGATGATAAATCTAGGCCTAAGAGCTAATCAACAACGTACTAATGCTAGAAGGAACAAAGAACGAAAGTTCTGAAACAATAATCGTTAATCAAGAGAGGATGTGAAACAATGAGTACAATGGATCATATATATAGGATTAGGTTCATCCTAGGGCTTCTCCATGTCTCTCTACAAAACTACTACTAACACACTTGAGAATTCGTAGCTAAATTAAAGAGGAATAAACAAACTAAGAGTTTTAAACTAAAAAGGAATCAAAATCCGTGTAGAAATCTTGTAGTCACTTCGAAAACGTCATAACTTCGTCTTCTATTGAATCTAGAAGTGAATAAGATATCCTGGAAAGAACGTTTTGTTAGATTTCTAATGGACTTCACTTTGCATCGTTTGGGCTTTTGATCTTTGGTTATGTCCTTTTTAGTGAAATACAACAGATTTAATTTTCATTCATCCAAACGAGAGCTAGATTCTTTGGGTCCCAAATAATTTAAGGAGGCTTAGATCCACTTTTAATCCAGCACTTGATTTTTTGATGTCGCACCTAGGATCACGTCATTTTTTATGAACTGTTGCAGTTGTGGGCAGATGACCTAATACGTAAGTTGAGTGATAAGGAATAACGAGTTGACCTTAGACCGGCAGAGAGTACTTGACCCGCTAGTTGTATTATAAACAAGAACCTAAGTTGTCAAGATCTAATGGTACAATGAGGACAAGGGTGATGACCTTAATGATGATAAATCTAGGGCCTAAGAGCTAATCAACAACGTACTAATGTAGAAGGAACAAGAACGAAAGTTCTGAAACAATAATCGTTAATCAAGAGGAGGATGTGAAACAATGAGTACAATGGATCATAATATATAGGATTAGGTTCATCCTAGGGCTTCTCCATGTCCTTCTACAAACACTACTTAACAAATTAGAATTGTAGCTAAATGAAAGAGGAATAAACAAACTAAGAGTTCTAAACTAAAAAGGAATCGAAATCCGTGTTGAAATCTTGTAGTCACTTCGAAGCGTCATAACTCCGTCTTCCTGTTGAATCTAGAAGTGAATAAGATATCCTTGGAAAGAACGTTTCGTTAGATTTCTAATGGACTTCACTTTGCATCGTTTGGGCTTCTGCATCTTTGGATATGTCCTTTTTAGTGAAATACAACAGATTGAATTTTCATTCATCAAGAACGAGAGCTAATTCTTTGGGTCCCAAATAACTTAAGGAGGCTTTAGATCCACCTTTTAATCCAACACTTGATGTCTGTTGATGTCGCACCTAGGATCATATCAATTTTATAGAACTGTCTGCAGTTGTGGGCAGATGACCTAATACCAGTAAGTTGAGTGATCAGGAATAACGAGTCGACCTTAGACCCGGCAGAGAGTACTTGGACCCGTTTGTTGTATATAAACAAGAACCCTAAGTGTCAAGAGTCTAATGGTACAATGAGGACAAGGGTGATGACCTAAATGATGATAAATACTAGGCCTAAGAGCTAATCAACAACGTATAAAGCTAGAAGGAACAAAGAACGAAAGTTCTGAAACAATAATCGTTAATCAAGAGAGGATGTGAAACAATGAGTACAATGGATCATAATAAAAGGGATTAGGTTCATCCTAGGGCTTCTCCATGTCCTTTCACAAAACAACTACTAACACAATTGAGAATTCGTAGCTAAATAAAGAGGAATAAACAAACTAAGAGTTCTAAACTAAAAAGGAATCGAAATCCGTGTTGAAATCTTGTAGTCACTTCGAAGCGTCATAACTCCGTTTCCTGTTGAATCTAGAAGTGAATAAGATATCCTTGGAAAGAACGTTTTGTTAGATTTCTAATGGACTTCACTTTGCATCGTTTGGGCTTCTGCATCTTTGGTTATGTCCTTTTAGTGAAATACAACAGATTGAATTTTCATTCATCAAGAACGAGAGCTAGATTCTTGGGTCCCAATAACTTAAGGAGGTTAGATCCACCTTTTAATCTACACTTGATGTCTGTTGATGTCGCACCTAGGATCACGTCATTTTATATGAACCGTTGCAGTTGTGGGCAGATGACCTAATACCTTTAAGTTGAGTGATCAGGAATAATGAGTCACCTTAGACCCGACAGAGAGTACTTGGACCCGCTGGTTGTATATAAACAAGAACCCTAAGTGTCCAGAGCTCGAATGGTACAATGAAGACAAGGGTGATGACCCTTAAATGATGATAAACCTAGCCTAAGAGCTAATCAACAAGTACTAAAGCTAGAAGGAACAAAGAACGAAAGTTCTGAAACAATAATCGTTAATCAAGAGGGGATGTGAAACAATGAGTACAATGGATCATATATATAAGATTAGGTTCATCCTAGGGCTTCTCCATGTCCTTCTACAAAACAAACTACTAACACAATTGAGAATTCGTTAGCTAATAAAGAGGAATAAACAAACTAAGAGTTCTAAACTAAAAAGGAATCGAAATCCGTGTAGAAATCTTGTAGTCACTTCGAAAGCGTCATAACTCCGTCTTCCTGTTGAATCTAGAAGTGAATAAGATATCCTGGAAAGAACGTTTCGTTAGATTTCTAATGGACTTCACTTTGCATCGTTTGGGCTTCTCATCTTTGATTATGTCCTTTTTAGTGAAATACAACAGATTGAATTTTCATTCATCAAGAACGAGAGCTAAAATTCTTTGGGTCCCAATAACTTAAGGAGGCTTAGATCCACCTTTTAATCCAGCACTTGATGTCTGTTGATGTCGCACCAGGATCACGTCATTTTTATATGAACCGTCTGCAGTTGTGGGCAGATGACCTAATCCCATAAGTTGAGTGATCAGGAATAACTGAGTCGACCTTAGACCCGGCAGAGAGTACTTGGACCCGCTGGTTGTATATAAACAAGAACCCTAAGTGTCCAGAGTCGAATGGTACAATGAAGACAAGGGTGATGACCCTAAATGATGATAAACCTAGGCCTAAGAGCTAATCAACAACGTATAAAGCTAGAAGGAACAAAGAACGAAAGTTCTGAAACAATAATAGTTAATCAAGAGAGATTGTGAAACGATGAGTACAATGGATCGATAAATAAGATTAGGTTCATCCTAGGGCTTCTCCATGTCCTTCTACAAAACAACTACTAACACAATTGAGAATTCGTAGCTAAATGAAAGAGGAATAAACAAACTAAGAGTTCTAAAATAAAAAGGAATCGAAATCCGTGTTGAAATCTTGTAGTCACTTCGAAGCGTCATAACTCCGTCTTCCTGTTGAATCTGTAAGTGAATAAGATATCCTTGGAAAGAACGTTTCGTTAGATTTCTAATGGACTTCACTTTGCATCGTTTGGGCTTCTACATCTTTGGATATGTCCTTTTTAGTGAAATACAACAGATTGAATTTTCATTCATCAAGAACGAGAGCTAGATTCTTCGGGTCCCAAATAACTTAAGGAGGTTTAGATCCACCTTTTAATCCAACACTTGATGTCTGTTGATGTCGCACCTAGGATCACATCAATTTTATATGAACTGTCTGCAGTTGTGGGCAGATGACCTAATATCGTAAGTTGAGTG
Organism: Linum lewisii; assembly: GCA_034768395.1. Classification (NCBI taxonomy): domain Eukaryota; kingdom Viridiplantae; phylum Streptophyta; class Magnoliopsida; order Malpighiales; family Linaceae; genus Linum; species Linum lewisii. Next base: position 38,517,202 of record CM068299.1, read on the forward strand.
ATCAGGAATAACGAGTCAACCTTAGACCCGGCAGAGAGTACTTGGACCCGCTTGTTGTATATAAACAAGAACCCTAAGTGTCCAGAGTTGAATGGTACAATGAAGACAAGGGTGATGACCCTAAATGATGATAAACCTAGGCCTAAGAGCTAATCAACAACGTATTAAAGCTAGAAGGAACAAAGAACGAAATTTCTGAAACAATAATAGTTAATCAAGAGAGATTGTGAAACAATGAGTACAATGGATCGTATAAATAAGATTAGGTTCAGCCTAGGGCTTCTCCATGTCCTTTCACAAAACAACTACTAACACAATTGAGAATTCGTAGCTAAATTAAAGAGGAATAAACAAACTAAGAGTTCTAAACTAAAAAGGGATCGAAATCCGTGTAGAAATCTTGTAGTCACTTCGAAATGTCATAACTCCGTATTCCTGTTGAATCTAGAAGTGAATAAGATATCGCTGGAAAGAACGTTTCGTTAGATTTCTAATGGACTTCACTTTGCATCGTTTGGGCTTCTGCATCTTTGGTTATGTCCTTTTTAGTGAAATACAACAGATTGAATTTTCATTCATCAAGAACGAGAGCTAGATTCTTTGGGTCCCGAATAACTTAAGGAGGCTTAGATCCACCTTTTAATCTAGCACTTGATGTCTGTTGATGTCGCACCTAGGATCACGTCATTTTTATATGAACCGTTTGCAGTTGTGGGCAGATGACCTAATACATTAAGTTGAGTGATCAGGAATAATGAGTCGACCTTAGACCCGACAGAGAGTACTTGGACCCGCTGGTTGTATATAAACAAGAACCCTAAGTGTCCAGACTCGAATGGTACAATGAAGACAAGGGTAATGACCTTAAATGATGATAAACCTAGGCCTAAGAGCTAATCAACAAAGTACTAAAGCTAGAAGGAACAAAGAACGAAAGTTCTGAAACAATAATCGTTAATCAAGACAGGATGTGAAACAATGAGTACAATGGATCATATATATAAGATTAGGTTCATCCTAGGGCTTCTCCATGTCCTTCTACAAAACAACTACTAACGCAATTGAGAATTCATAGCTAAATTAAAGAGGAATAAACAAACTAAGAGTTCTAAACTAAAAAGGAATCGAAATCCGTGTTGAAATCTTATGGTCATTTCGAAACGTCATAACTCCATCTTCCTGTTGAATCTAGAAGTGAATAAGATATCCCTGGAAAGAACGTTTCGTTAGATTTCTAATGGACTTCACTTTGCATCGTTTGGGCTTCTGCATCTTTGGTTATGTCCTTTTTAGTGAAATACAACAGATTGAATTTTCATTCATCAAGAACGAGAGCTAGATTCTTTGGGTCCCAAATAACTTATGGAGGTTTAGATCCGCCTTTTAATCTAGCACTTGATGTCTGTTGATGTCGCACCTAGGATGACATCAATTTTATATGAACTGTGGTGAACGTGTCGTTGTGATGCGTTCAACCAAATAACTACTAATGCTAAGAAAAAGCGTATAGCAGATCGTATTCCAGGGGCTTCCTCTACTTCCTTACTCCAGGGAGTTGACAGTTTTAATTCAAGTTCAAACACAAGTTGTGCGTGGTGTGAGTTCCACGACTTCTATACTAAGAATGCAAAAATAAGAAGAAATGAAAATTAAACCGAAGAAAGATTGAAGATTGCTTAATTGACTAGAAAGATGACAGACAAGCTTAGATTTCGAATTCCCCTTAGATCACCAAGGCAACAACAGTCACAGACCAGTGATTTTCGATTCTAGTTCATTCAGTTCACAGACACCATCATAACTCCTAACCCTTAGGTTTAAGACTGGCGAACGTTCGCTCTATCCGATCTAGCTACCACGATTAATTAGCCGCCCGGGTACGGTCGCCTCTCGCAATGACTTAACTTGACTAGTGCAAATTCTAGTGATTAGTGAGTTACTCTAGCAATGGATCAACCCTAATCGGTTCCTACGAAAGGCACACTCCAATTATAAGGTTGATTGTTCGATTTGATGTTTTAAAGTAAGGCGAGCGTTCGCTTCTATCCTTAGCTTAACAAGAATCTAATCTAGGTGGCCAAACCAGACAAGAAACACAGAAAACGAAGAACAAATCAAACATGCAAGATGAAACTGAATGAATTTCGAATGTAATCACCGCCGATCCGTGACCGCTTTAAGCCCTGGGTCACTTAGGGTTCATCTAATCTAAGTTACACAAGTTCAGCTACTCATATCAAATCCAGAAGAGTCGAAGGCAGACAAAGAATACATCTCAGGTAGGAAGACAGAGAAAAACTGTAAAACCTAATTTCGATGCTTCCTGACAGCTTCAATCTGCTGAATCTTCAACTCCTAACCCTGGCTCTCCGAGATGGATGGATGGCGTCACGATCCGTTCCTGCTACTCGAACTCTAGTTACTCGTCCTGTCTCTCTCTCTCTCTCGTCGTTTATGTGTGTTGTAAAAAGTGATGTTGTTAAGTGATGGTTCGTCCCTCTCCCTTTATAATAGCGCCGAGTTCTTTATTTATACCAACCCGATATTCTCCTGAATTCAACTGGGATTTTCGCCGAAAATAGTGAAGGGATTTCGGCGAAAATTTCTTCATACTCGAAGCGGTTGATTCCTTCCTACGGTTTTGGAGAAATCTCCATGGTACCTTCGCCGAAATCTTCCTCCAATCGGCCAGTGGTTTCTTCTTCCATTTTCGGCGAAAACCAAAGGGTAGTTTCGCCAAAAATATGTGTATAAACTGGGCAGAATTTGTTCGAACTTGAATTGCTTCTTTGACCAATTCTGGTTCAATTCCTCGAGGTTCCAATGCTTCAGACACATCCATGGTTACTTTATTTGACAGTAAAAACCTGTGCTTACGTAAAAATACTATAAAACCATCAAATAGACCCGAAACGGGCCAAGGTAACACAAGTGGCATGAGATAGGGCAATCGGTTGAATATCCGTCATTCTACCCTAAAAACAATGTCTTAAGCAGAGAAATGTCGCTTAAATGAGGCTGATAATCACGTCAATTCGAGTGTCATCAAATACCCCACACTTAAGCTTTTGCTTGTCCTCAAGGAAACTGAATAGAAACACTCAAATTCAAAAATGACACGAGATTAAACCGAGATTTAATTCTAACAATCTGGTTTAGACTGTTCCACGTAGAAAGAGTGACCTACACATGCAAGAATATCAACCAAACAAGTTTCCGATCATACTGATTTCTGCACACTTCCAGTAGTGGTTTCAACACAGATTGTTTCTCAGCAAAACAATTAATCATGATTAACCGACTATGATAACACCAACTCTAATCAAAACGACTTTAAGCTCTGGCCACGATATGGACGCGGAGGCAGGAAAAGTGACGTGGCTATCGACTCGACTTCATCCGCTTCTAGATCTGTACGTTACACGTTCTAGCTAGGACCGATTTAAACAACAATTTCTTTCAAGATTCAAACTTTCTTTAATTTATTTACTGCATACTAGTGCTCGATACCAAACACTTCACTTAGGTGTCGGACCTGCCTAGCTCACAGTATTTGTGCCTTTTGCTAGTGCTCAACCCGAACACTTCACTTAGGTGTCGGGCTTGCCTAGCTTTATTTTCAACACTTTAAAGAACTTAGCATTGATTAGCACAACTTGATTACTTGATTTAACCATTTAGCCACTTAATCTTAGCTAGTTATAACTTTTTACACAAGATTTCGAATTGGATTTCCGTCTAATCTCTAGCCACAATCACAGGTGAACAAATATGGAGTGAAAAACATGGGAGAAGCTAGCATTTATCATCTGAGAACGGTGTTATCGAGCTTTGTTATTAACAACCCAATCAATTTAATTAATTCAAGTTTCAACTACAAGAGTGATTTATGATCTGTTCTGACCTAGACTCATTTAATATCAGTTCTGACACGTTGGTTACAGGTTCTAAGTGGAACAGTCTAGACGTCATTGTTCAAAATTGAAGTCAATTTAACATCCAAAGTCAAGAATTGAGCAATTCTATGCTAGAGAACTGGACAGGAATCACGAGGCACACACAGAGATATAGGCAATCAAGATCATGCATGGTTATCTAACACCCTACCCCACACTTAAACTGTTCTGTGTCCTCACAGGACTAATCTAGAGTGGAGAGTTACGAAGAACCTGGAAGGTGATGGGTGGTGTAGCGGATGAGCACGGAGAGTCCGGCGCGGAGCAGAGTTACCCAAAATCCTACAAAACACAAACAACAAAAAGAACAAAAGGACACCGGGACAAGTGTCCCGAATCCACACAGAAGAAAATTGGGTCGGGACCCGAAAAGAAGAAAGAAAAGAAAAGGGAAAAGATAGAAGCAACACCCGATCACTGTTCCGCAGGGGAGGTGGAGGTGCAGTGGGAATGGAGGATATGGCGAACCGCTGCTCCATCTGCTGTCGCCAGGCGAGCTCGTCCATGTGTCTGGCGGATTGGTCAGCCATGAATTGATGTAGAGTGGACCAACGCTCATTCTGAGTCTCCTCATGTGCTACTCGGTCCTTCTGCCATTGCAACGAACCAGCCGAGTAGTCTAGCTGCCACTTCTCAATACGTACCAGCCTTTCATTCAAATCCGCGGTGATTTGCACTCACGACGGTGGGCGGTCAACTGGCTGGGTCGTGCGATGAGGGAGCGATGTGCAATGCTCAATAGTCTCTGAAAGGTCGATGCGCCGTGCTATGGCAAGTTCAGCGCCGACATGCTCAATCGGGATACGAGGAATATCAGGGCCCCATTTATCACCGAGCTGGAGGTTGTCGATCAGAATAGAAATGAAGGGGCCTCCTCGAAGCTCAGTAGGAAGCTTCTTGGCGGTAGTGCGCTTGTGAAAGAATCGTGCAAGCCACTAGCCGGGGTGCAGGTTGGCATCCTCTTCTAAAGCGCGGAATAATACGAGCTCCTCCAGAGAAACGTGGTGGCGGCTCGTCTTGCTGCAAAAACACAGAGATTGCACCCAAACATAATGCAGGAATTTAAGAACAGGGTGAAAGATGTCACCGACCGTGGGGTGGACGATAGGTGAGCTCTCATCCTCGCAGCATGCCCATTTCCACACATCCGAGTAAGGAGCACTGGTGATGGAGTATGTGTCCTCAAAGCCAGCTAACGCGGTATCGAAATTAACGTGCGGATCCAGCAAGCGGCTGAACTCGCGAAGGGACTTCTCATGAAGAACACCACCGAGGCGAAAGGAAACGAATTTCTGCTCACGAAAGGGCTTCGGGGTGAGGCACCGAAATGAACTCCAGAACTCTTGGAGGGCGACAAGCGGGTACGGGGATCCATGAGTTGTCAGCACTCGCAATCCGGCTTTATTAAGAGCAGTGTCAATTGTCGAGTGCCAAGCCGGGTTGTGTGCTTTGAGACTGTCAAGAGATAGAACTGCCACCTTAGCTGGAGGGATGGTTTTGATCTTCTGGAAAACCTCGAGCTGGTGCGGCTCCAGGGCGGCGATGAAAGGATGCACGGCCCCATTGGCAGGTGTAGGAATAGAGGAAATGGGAGTCACAGGGGTAGGCGCATCCTCGGGAATGATGACCACAGCTGTCGATTTCTGTGCAGCTGGTGTGGGTCGACGAGGAGGTGGTGTCCTGCTCTGGCGAGTTGAGGATCGCTGTGCTCTATCTGCACTGGTAGTCTTAAAACGCTTTGGAGCCGTGTAAGATACAACTCAGAGACGACCAACATTAGATTACAAGACTCTTACCCCACACTTAGTGTGAGATCACTGAATCAAGATATATCATTGAAGAACCGTCAATTCATTCGGCAAGCAAAAATAATGGAATGAGTCAAGAACACGATCGCACAGACAACAAGTCACGCTTCCTAAAAGGGCCATAAAAACAACACCAGGACCTAGCCAATTGACACCCACAAAGCATTCAAGAAGAATAAGGGAGAACCGAAAAGTCAACCATGGTCAACCATGCCAAAAACCGGAAGTTAACAAGCCAAAAGATGCACAATCAATGGTTGAACAACTAACGTGAAGACATGATTCGAGAAAACGATTGGAAATCCACGAAAATGGGGAGAAACGTGAAAACTAGGTCGGCCGGAATCAGAGCTGAAAAGAACTGACTCTAGGGTTTTTGAAACAGGGACAAGGAACCAGGTCTGGGTGGGGAATGGTCGGCGGTCGGCTCCTAAAGAATTGGATGGTGGCTGATCGGTGGGTCTGAGGCGCGGTCGATGATCGGGCGGCGGCGGCTGAGGAGATGGGATGGTTTATAATGTGTTCGTTTTCGGGGGTGGGGCGAAAATATTAGGGTGGTACCGCTTATATAGTCGAAGAAAACATGGTGATTTCAGCGAAAATGGAGCCTAAGTTTCGGCGAAAATGATAGACAGGTGGAACAGGGGTAATTGAACCAAAATTTTCGGCGAAAAGAAGGTAGCAGTTTCGGCGAAAATTGTAGTTTCAAAGAAGGAAATGGTTTCGGCGAGAATGGTGGGGTCTTCGGTTCGAAAAGTATGGACAGGAGGTTCAGGTCGAATTTGAACAACGGTTTCGGCGAAAATGTGGACATGTTTTCGCCGAAACTGTTTTGAAAATGGCAGAGGGGTTTTTTTTTCAAGATGGGTTTTTAAAGCAAAACGACTCAAAACGAAAAGAACTGACTCCAGCCGTGGGTTGCCTCCAACGAAGCGCTCTTGTTTAAGGTCCGTGAGCCAGACGATACCTAGATTCGTGTCAGGATTCCAAAACGAGGTAGTGCACGTCTATGGAGGATACGGCTAACCCTTGCAGATACTTCTTAAGCCTATGCCCGTTAACCACAAACGACTCTTGATCGTGCAATTGAATGTAGACGCTGCCTAAGGGTGTCTGTCGGACCACTGTATAAGGGCCAGACCATCGAGATTTCAACTTACCCGGAAAGAGCTTTAATCGAGAATTATATAAGAGCACTTCCTCTCCCGGGTAGAACTGCTTGATCGTCTTCAATTGAGAGTCATGAATTCGCTTCGTGCGCTCTTTATATAACCTCGTGCTTTCATATGCGTGGAGTCGGTGATCCTCAAGCTTCGCAATCTGGTCGTGGCGGTTACTACCTGCTACTGCATAGCTCATGTTCAACTCTTTGTTAGCCCAGAATGCCTTGTGCTCAAGCTCAACTGGTAAATGGCATGCCTTGCCATAGACCAGCTGATACGGTGAGGTACCGATGGGAGTCTTGTAGGCAGTTCGATATGCCCATAAGGCATCATTGAGCTTAGATGACCAGTCCTTGCGAGACCGGCCAACCGTCCTATCAAGAATCCGCTTGAGCTCACGGTTTGTCACTTCCGCTTGGCCATTCGCTTAAGGATGATAAGCCGTGGACATTCGGTGGGTGACACCAAAGCGTTTGCACACCTGGTCGAATTGTCCGTGGAAGTGGGTGCCCCTATCGCTTATGATGAAGCGCGGTGAACCAAAACGCGTGAAAAGACGAGTAAGGAACTGTCCCACCACTCTAGAATCATTAGTGGGTAAAGCCTCAGCTTCAGCCCACTTAGAAACATAATCAATGGCTACAAGAATGTACTTGTTTCCGTTGGAGGGTGTGAACGGACCCATAAAATCAATTCCCCAAACATCAAAAATTTCAACGGTTAAAGAAACAATTTGGGGCATCTCATTACGGTTGGAAATGTTACCTGATCGCTGGCATGCATCACAACGTTGAGCATAAACATCGCAATCACTAAAAATTGAAGGCCAGTAGAAACCTATTTCGAGTACCTTTCTCGCCGTGCGGTTGCCTCCGAAATGTCCTCCGAACGGTCCTCATGGCATTTGCGAATGATGTCCGCTGCTTCATTGTAAGAGACACATCTCCGGATCATCCCGTGAAGACTGATTCAGTATAAGAAAGGCTCATCCCAGAAGTATGACTTGGCTTCTTTAAAGAGCTTTTTCCGTGCATTGAAATCCAGTTCAGGAGGTACAATGCCGTGTGAGAGATAGTTAGCCAGAGTTGCATACCAAGGTTCATCTGAATTGCGGCATTACTAAGATCTTGAGCGTGAGGAATTGCCCAGGGCTCAATAGCTATGCTGTTAACCTGTTCATACGTCTCTACACGCAACAGCTCATCAGGGAATGAATCATTGATAGGGGTAGTAGACTTACCTGTTTGTGATTCCTCGAGGCGCGAAAGATGATCTGCTGCTAAGTTCTCTGCTCCTTTCTTGTCTTTAATTTCTATGTCGAACTCTTGGAGGAGAAGGATCCACCTTATGAGACGTGGCTTTGAATCCTGCTTGGCTAATAAATGGCGCAGAGCAGCATGGTCTGTGTAGACAATGGTATGTGAAAGAACTAGATACTGTCGAAACTTATCAAAGGAGAAAACGATAGCTAAAAGCTCTTTCTCCGTGGTAGTATAGTTTCTCTGAGCATCATTGAGTGTCTTGCTCGCAAAGTAGATAGGATGAAATCTCTTCTCCTTTCTCTGACCAAGAACCGCGCCAACTGTGAAATCACTAGCATCGCACATGATCTCGAATGGGAGATTCCAATCTGGTGCTGTAAGAATCGGTGCGGTGGTCAGTTGAGTCTTCAGAGTATCAAAGGCTTCGAGACAAGCTTTATCAAAAACAAAAGGAACATCTTTCTCGAGTAGCTTGGTCATGGGGAGAGCGATCTTGGAGAAGTCTTGGATGAATCTCCGGTAGAATCCAGCATGACCGAGGAAACTTCGCACTGTCTTAACTGAGGTCGGCGGTGGTAGACTGGCAATGGTCTCAAGCTTGGCACGATCGACTTCTATACCTGTCTTAGATATTCTATGGCCAAGAACAATACCTTATGTAACCATGAAGTGACATTTCTCCCAGCTAAGAGCTAGGTTAGTCTCCTCACAACGAGCTAACACCTTATCCAGATTAGCCAAACACTTTGAAAATGAATCTCCATAGACAGAGAAGTCATCCATGAACACCTCTACCACATTCTCTACCAGGTCTCCAAATATTGCAAGCATGCATCTCTGAAAAGTAGCGGGAGCATTACATAATCCAAAGGGAATACGACGATAAGCAAACGTACCGAACGGGCATGTGAAGGTTGTCTTCTCTTGATCAGCAAGCTCAATGGGGATCTGAAAGTAACCGGACATCCCGTCTAAGAAGCAGTAGTATTCATGACCAGCCAGTCGTTCAAGCATCTGATCAATGAACGGCAGTGGAAAGTGATCCTTCTTGGTGGCATCATTTAGTCGCCGATAATCAATGCAGACTCTCCATCCTGTAACTGTTCGGGTGGGAATGAGTTCACCCTTTGGATTAGGGATGACGGTGATTCCTCCTTTCTTCGGAACAACTTGAGTTGGACTGACCCAAGGACTGTCGGCGATGGGATAGATGATACCGGCATCTAGAAGCTTGAGTACTTCTTTCTTTACGACTTCCTGCATCTGAGGGTTAAGTCGGCGTTGCGGTTGTCTGACTGATTTGAATTCTTCATCAACAACTATTTGATGTTTGCAGAAGGTTTCAGAGATACCTCTGATGTCTTCCAACTGCCAGGCAATAGCTCGGACATGCTTCTTGAGTAGCCCAATCAGTTGCTCTTTCTGCTCGGGAGATAGATTCGCATTGATAATGACAGGTAACTGGCGATCCTTTCCCAGAAATGCGTACTCTAAGTGGTCAGGCAGCTCCTTCAGAGTAAGTTCTGGTGGATTCTCATATGAAGTAGTAATCCGACTCGAAGCTGGTTCGATGTGTGGAGGCGCATGTAAGGGTGTGAATGTTGCCTGTTGTTCATCTAGCTCATCTTGCCATAAGCGCTGCTCTGGGTCGTCTAATGCATTATCAATCCCTGAAATCAAACACAACTCTAGCGGATCACTAGATAAAGCACTAGTAACGGAGTCGGCCGAGGCCGTCTCTAAGGGATCAATAGCATAGCATTTATCATCTTGAGCAATAGAATATCTCATGCTATCTTTAATGCGGAATGCAACACTCTCTTGTCCTACACTTAAAGTTAGTAAGCCTTGTTTGCAATTTATATTCACACCAGCAGTTGATAAGAAAGGTCAACCTAGGATAAGTGTTCCGTCTAGCTCACGAGTATCTAAAACAACAAAATCTGCTAGTATAGTAAACGACCACAGCAAACAGTTACATCTTCTACTATACCTCTAGGCCGTTTGACAGACCTATCGGCTAAAACGAGATGCAGAGTAATCGGTTTTAATTGCCCTAGATTCAGCTTTTCATATAGATAGACAGGCATAACATTAATAGAAGCACCAGAATCAACCAGGTTGCGATCAATTTGAATGCCATTAATAATGCACGGTAATGTGAAAGAACCGGGATCAGGACACTTAGCTAGGGGTGGTGGTGGCTGTCGAATGGGAGATGGCGCACCTAGAATAGATGCGCATTCATTAGTGAGCGTGATAGAGTACACCTCGCCACTCTTCACCTTCTTCACTAGGTCTTTAAAGAACTTCCCAAGTGGTGGTATAATCTCTACAGCGTCTGTCACTGGTATCTTGATTTCTGCAGTCTTAAGAACATTGTACCATTTCTTGTACTGAGTATCGTGATCCTTGGCTTTGCTTCTTGCAGCTTTTGGAAAAGGAATCCTAGGTACATATGGCGCCAAGACAGGTTCAGGGGCTGTCTTGGGCGGCGGAGGAGGAGCAGGTGCTTCTTCTTCCTCTTTTGTGATATCTTCTATTTATGGCATATCCATGGCAGCACTAATATCTGGTATCATGTCAGGTTCCGGAGCTTTTGGATCAGTTGTTTGCTTGCCGCTCCTAGTGGTAATAGCTTGAGCGTGTTCACTCCTTATATCGGAGTCTGCTTGAAATGCTTCTGGATTAAGGAGAGGATTGCTAGTAAAAAGTTTTGCCATATTGAGTACTGCATCTTCTATCCTCTGGGTTTGAGCCTTTGTTCCTTGATTAAGTGCGGCTTGGGCTTTTAACTGAATGTCATGGTCGTCAAGTCGGCTCATGATCTGATCAAACTTCCTCTCATAGTCCATATCTCTATTGTAGCACGGCTTTGCCTGAAACTGGTGTTGCCCTCCAATGAATCCCGGAGGTCTATAATAAGGATCTACCAACCAGTTGCTTTGCTTCCTTGGCACGTAGTTTCTGTAACCGGCATAGCCTTTCTGATTGTTGGCAAAACCTTGATCAATGAAGTTTACCTCCTCAGTAGACAAGACTTCTGCTGCACCGAAATTGAGGCAACTTTCACCGCTATGAGCACATGATCCACACCATCCACAGTCAACCGAGAAGACGGTAGCTGACGGAGAGTTGAGAGGGATACCAGCTGCTTGCAGATGCTTCTGAACTTCCACCTTGATCTGCTCTGCAACATTTATCTGACTCTGGCTCTTGGTTCCTTCTATGTGCCTCTCCCAGTTTCTAGATTTCGAAGCACAGTCAGCAAAATGCAAAAGAGCATCCTGAGGAGTGAGAGCAGTGCAATCTCCACCGGCTAAGGTGTTGACCCAGTTTGCAGATTCTTTGCGCATTCCTCGAGTAAAGAAGTCAGCCAGCTGTCTCTGTTCATACCCATGGTGAGGGCAGTCGAAAAGAAGAGACTGAAATTCGTTCCAAGTGTCATACAGGCTTGCATCCTCTCTCTGTGTGAACCTGGAGATGCGGTCTCTATAAGCAGTTGTTCTTGCAGGAGGAAAGTATTCCTCAACAAAATCTTGAGCTAATGTCTCCCATTCAGTGTAATGACCTGGCGGTTTGCTGTTAAGCCATTGTTTAGCTGCACCTCTGAGAGAAAACGGGAAGGCTCGGAGATATAATGCATTCTTATTGAGATTCCCAGACTTGAAGGTGTCGCAGACAACCAAAAAGTTGGTTATGTGTGTGTAGGGATTATCATCTGGTCTTCCCTCGAATTGTATGTCCCTAGAGATTAGCTCCAAGAGAGGAATCTGAATCTCATAGTCAGGATCATCGTCCTTAGTAAGCACGGTGATGGGTGAACGGAGGTTAGATGCACGCGGCTTACTATAGTCCGCAACACTTTTGAGAGTAATCATTGTGGTAAAGGAAGATGAAACGGAAGTGATCTCTTCTGTACCTGCTATGATCTGCACGAGACAAAAACAAACACAACCGGTGTAAAATCGAAGTGTGATGGAAAATGAAAGATGGAAAGGTAGAAGAATAAAAATGCCAACTCTTCTTTCAACGAAGTAGAAGAGTCCCCGACAACGGCGCCAATTTGGTGAACATGTCGTTGTGATGCGTTCAACCAAATAACTACTAATGCTAAGAAAAAGCGTATAACAGATCGTATTCCAGGGGCTTCCTCTACTTCCTTACTCCAGGGAGTTGACAGTTTTAATTCAAGTTCAAACACAAGTTGTGCGTGGTGTGAGTTCCACGACTTCTATACTAAGAATGCAAAAATAAGAAGAAATGAAAATTAAACCGAAGAAAGATTGAAGATTGCTTAATTGACTAGAAAGATGACAGACAAGCTTAGATTTCGAATTCCCCTTAGATCACCAAGGCAACGACAGTCACAGACCAGTGATTTTCGATTCTAGTTCATTCAGTTCACAGACACCATCATAACTCCTGACCCTTAGGTTTAAGACTGGCTGATGTGACTTTAATTAGTGCATTTTAAGCTTATGAATGACCTTTGAAATGCCCGTGTTTGATTATGAAATGCCGTGCTTAATGTGTTTTTATCGGAGTTTTGTGCTAAGTGCTATTCTGTTACCCGGTTGCCACTTTGAGGCCAATTCCATGTCTATTGGAGGTGTTTTATTTGTATTTTCAGGTCTTGGCATTGTAGTACTGGTGACAAGGAGCACGTAGGATCAAACGGGAGGTCAATCAGAGCTAGGACGGAGGAGATATGGACGTGGCAAGATTGAGCTTTCTGCAGAGTGCAGGGGTGCACGCCGTGCAGGTGTGCACGCCGTGCATGCTGCACGCCGTGCACAATGCACGGTTGATGCACGGGCTGTCCAGGAGGCTCCGAAAGAAGATGCAGCTCCAAGGTGCACGCCGTGCAGCCTTGCACGCCGTGCACGCTGCACGCCGTGCAGGGGTGCACGCCGTGCACTTCCCTCTGCACTATATAAACCCACGTTTTTCACTCTTTTGGGGAGGAATTGATATCTCTTGAACCCCTTGTACATATCCACGAACCCTCAAACCCTAGAGCACGTTTTTGGAGCATTTTGAAGCCATTGGAGCTAGGATTGAAGCCAACCAACCTTGGGAGAAGTGCTACAAGTGAAGAAGTGAAGATCATCTCAAGGATCCATCCATGGTGTTCTTGGTGACCATTCTTCCTTCTTTCCTCTTTACTCCCTTGGCCATGTGTGGCTGAGTTTCTAGGGTTCATCTTGGATGGGTAGATTAGTTGTGCTATGATAGAGAGATGATTGTATAGAACTTGCCATGATTGATCTTGGTTGTATGAGGATGATTCCTAGACTTGTTCTTAATGCCATATTTTGCCATGTTTGCTTAATTTGGTCCATTCATTGTAATTTGATGCATGAGAGTGCTTGGATTGCATAGATTGTAGGTCTAGGGATTGAAGGGAGTGTGTTCTAAGAGATTAGATCATCTCAATTCAACCTTGGTTGCATGATTTCTCACTTGTGCATTTTATCGAACACTTGGTGTGCATTAGGATTTTCACTCAATTGAACTTTGATTAGTCTTTGGATGATTCCCTTAGTGTTAGGACATTGACATGAGAGTGTGGTGTCTATCCTAGTGGTCATAGAGTCATAGGGGAGGGTTTTGTAGCTTGGCATTTCATCAAACACCTTTAATGCATCCTTAGTCACTTAGCTTGAGAGCGAGAGCCTAAGTTGAGTGGTTGTAGGATAGGGATTAGGTGCTACGAGAGTGCATCGAGTCTAAAAAAGTGAAATGCATGGTCATCCGAGTGCAAACTCGATCTTGATTAGCTTGTTCGTTCAATTATTCATCTTGAGCATGATGAAACTACCTACCAAGAGAACCCCTTTATCTTTGATTTGTTCCACTTCTTTTCTTGCTTAAACCTTGTTAGTTTTTCATTGTTTATGCTTTTGATTTGTTCTCTTTCAAAACAAAAACTTAATTTCAAATGTTTAGACCGTTCATGAACTTTGTGAGTACAAGCTTATGAGAGGACCTCGAGGAATACGACCTTGGTAAACACGTGTTATCACTGGCGAACGTTCGCTCTATCCGATCTAGCTACCACGATTAATTAGCCGCCCGGGTACGATCGCCTCTCGCAACGACTTAACTTGACTAGTGCAAATTCTAGTGATTAGTGAGTTAATCTAGCAATGGATCAACCCTAATCGGTTCCTACGAAAGGCACACTCCAATTATAAGGTTGATTGTTCGATTTGATGTTTTAAAGTAAGGCGAGCGTTCGCTTCTATCCTTAGCTTAACAAGAATCTAATCTAGGTGGCCAAACCAGACAAGAAACACAGAAAACGAAGAACAAATCAAACATGCAAGATGAAACTGAATGAATTTCGAATCTAATCACCGCCGATCCGTGACCGCTTTAAGCCCTGGGTCACTTAGGGTTCATCTAATTTAAGTTACACAAGTTCAGCTACTCATATCCAATCCAGAAGAGTCGAAGGCAGACAAAGAATATATCTCAGGTAGGAAGACAGAGAAAAACTGTAAAACCTAATTTCGATGCTTCCTGACAGCTTCAATCTGCTGAATCTTCAACTCCTAACCCTGGCTCTCCGAGATGGATGGATGGCGTCACGATCCGTTCCTGCTCCTCGAACTCTAGTTACTCGTCCTGTCTTCTCTCTCTCTCTCGTCGTTTATGTGTGTTGTAAAAAGTGATGTTGTTAAGTGATGGTTCGTCCCTCTCCCTTTATAATAGCCCCGAGTTCTCTATTTATACCAACCCGATATTCTCCTGAATTCAACTGGGATTTTCGCCGAAAATAGTGAAGGGATTTCGGCAAAAATTTCTTCATACTCGAAGCGGTTGATTCCTTCCTACGGTTTCGGAGAAATCTCCATGGTACCTTCGCCGAAATCTTCCTCTCAATCGGCCAGTGGTTTCTTCTTCCATTTTCGGCGAAAACCAAAGGGTAGTTTCGCCGAAAATATGTGTATGAACTGGGCAGAATTTGTTCGAACTTGAATGGCTTCTTTGACCGATTCTGGTTCAACTCCTCGAGGTTCCAATGCTTTAGACACATCCATGGTTACTTTATTTGACAGTAAAAACCTGTGCTTACGTAAAAATACTAGAAAACCATCAAATAGACCCGAAACGGGCCAAGGTAACACAAGTGGCATGAGATAGGGCAATCGGTTGAATATCCGTCATTCTACCCTAAAAACAATGTCTTAAGCAGAGAAATGTCGCTTAAATGAGGCTGATAATCACGTCAATTCGAGTGTCATCAAACTGTCTGCAGTTGTGGGTAGATGACCTAATACCGTAAGTTGAGTGATGAGGAATAACGAGTCGACCTTAGACCCGACAGAGAGTACTTGGACCCGCTGGTTGTATATAAACAAGAATCCTAAGTGTCCAGAGTCGAATGGTACAATGAAGACAAGGGTGATGACCCTAAATGATGATAAACCTAGGACTAAGAGCTAATCAACAATGTATTAAAGCTAGAAGGAACAAAGAACGAAAGTTCTGAAACAATAATAGTTAATCAAGAGAGATTGTGAAACAATGAGTACAATGGATCGTATAAATAAGATTAGGTTCAGCCTAGGGCTTCTCCATGTCCTTTCACAAAACAACTACTAACACAATTGAGAATTCGTAGCTAAATTAAAGAGGAATAAACAAACTAAGAGTTCTAAACTAAAAAGGAATCGAAATCCGTGTAGAAATCTTGTAGTCACTTCGAAACGTCATAACTTCTCTTCCTGTTGAATCTAGAAGTGAATAAGATATCCCTGGAAAGAACGTCTCGCTAGATTTGTAATGGATTTGACTTGGCATCGTTTGGGTTTCTGCATCATTAGTTATGTCCGTTTTAGTGAAATGCGGAAGATTGAATTTTCATTCATCAAGAACGAGAGCTAGATTCTTTGGGTCCCAAGTAACTTAAGGAGGCTTAGATCCACCTTTTAATCCAGCACTTGATGTCTATTGATGTTGCACCTAGTATCACTTCATTCTGATATGAACCGTCAAGAGTTGTGGGTAGATGACCTAATAACATAACTTGAGTGATCAGGAACAACGAGAATACCTTAGACCAGGCGGAGAGTACTTGGACCCGCTAGTTGTATATAACCAAGAACCCTAAGTTTCCAGAGTCAAATGGTGCAATGAGGACAAGGGTGATGACCTTAAATTATGATAAACCTAGGCCTAAGAGCTAATCAACAACGTACTAATGCTAGAAGGAACAAAGAACGAAAGTTCTGAAACAATAATCGTTAATCAAGAGAGGATGTGAAACAATGAGTACAATGGATCATATATATAAGATTAGGTTCATCCTAAGGCTTCTCCATGTCCTTCTACGAAACTACTACTAACAAAATTAAGAATTCATAGCTAAAGGAAAGAGGAATAAACAAACTTAGAGTTCTAAACTAAAGAGGAATCGAAATCCGTGTAGAAATCTTACAGTCACTTCGAAATGTCATAACTCCTCTTCCGGTTGAATATAGAAACGCATAAGATATCCCTGGAAAGAAAATCTCGTTAGCTTTCTAATAGATTTGACTTTGCATCGTTTGGGCTTCTGCATCTTTAGTTATGTCCTTTTTAGTGAAATGCAGCAGATTGAATTTTCATTCATCAAGAACGAGAGCTAGATTCTTTGGGTCCCAAGTAACTTAAGGAGGCTTAGATCAACCTTTTAATCCAGCACTTGATGTCTATTGATTTCGCACCTAGGATCATGTCATTCTGATATGAATCGTCAAGAGTTGTGGGCAGATTTCCTAATACCATAACTTGAGTGATCAGAACCAACGAGTATACCTTAGACCCGACAGAGAGTACTTGGACCTGCTGGTTGTATATAACCATGAACCCTAAGTGTCCAGAGTCTAATGGTGCAACGAAGACAAGGGTGATGACCCTGAATGATGATAAACCTAGGCCTAAGAGCTAATCAACAACATATTAAAGCTAGAAGGAACAAAGAACGAAAGTTCTGAAACAATAATAGTTAATCAAGAGAGGATGTGAAAGAATGAGTGCAATGGATCATATATATTAGATTAGGTTCATTCTAGGGCTTCTCCATGTCCTTCTACAAAACTACTACTAACACAATTAAGAATTCGTAGCTAAATTAAAGAGGAATAAACAAACTAAGAAATCTAAACTAAAAAGGAATCGAAATCCATGTAGAAATCTTGTAGTCACTTCGAAACGTCATAACTCCGTCTTCCTGTTGAATCTAGAAGTGAATAAGATATCCCTGGAAAGAACGTTTCGTTAGATTTCTAATGGACTTCACTTTGCATCGTTTAGGCTTCTACATCTTTGGTTATGTCCTTTTTAGTGAAATACCACAGATTGAATTTTCATTCATCAAGAACGAGAGCTAGATTCTTTGGGTCCCAAATAACTTAAGGAGGCTTAGATCCACCTTATAACCCAACACTTGATGTCTATTGATGTCGCACCTAGGATCATGTCCTTTTTATATGAACCATCTACAGTTGTGGGCAGATGACCTAATCCCGTATTTTGAGTGATTAGGAATAATGAGTCGACCTTAGACCCGGCAGAGAGTACTTGGACCTGCTGGTTGTATATAAACAAGAACCCTAAGTGTCCAGAGTCGAATGGTGCAATGAAGACAAGGGTGATGACCTTAAATGATGATAAACCTAGGCCTAACAGCTAATCAACAAAGTACTAAAGCTAGAAGGAACAAAGAATGAAAGTTCTGAAACAATAATCGTTAATCAAGAGAGATTGTGAAACAATGAGTACAATGGATCGTATAAATAAGATTAGGTTCAGCCTCTAGGGCTTCTCCATGTCCTTCTATGAAACTACTACTAACACAATTAAGAATTCGTAACTAAATTAAAGAGGAATAAACAAACTGAGAGTTCTAAACTAAAGAGGAATCGAAATCCGTGTAGAAATATTGCAGTCACTTCAAAACGTCATAACTCCCTCTTCCGGTTGAATCTAGAAACTTTTAAGATATCCCTGGAAATAATGTTTCGTTAGCTTTATAATGGACTTCGCTTTGCATCGTTTGGGCCTCTGCATATTTAGTTATGTCCTTTTTAGTGAAATACAACAGATTAAATTTTCATTCATCAAGAAAGAGAGCTATATTCTTTGGGTCCCAAATAACTTAAGGAGGCTTAGATCCACCTTTTAATCCAGCACTTGATGTCTGTTGATGTCGCACCTAGGATCACGTCATTTTTATATGAACTATCTGTAGTTGTGGGCAGATGACCTAATACCGTAAGTTGAGTGATCAGGAATAACGAGTCGGCCTTAGACCCGGCAGAGAGTACTTGGACCCACTGGTTGTATATAAACAAGAACCCTAAGTGTCTCGAGTCAAATGGTGCAATGAAGACAATGGTGATGACCTTAAATGATGATAAACCTAGGCCTAAGAGGTAATCAACAAAGTACTAAAGCTAGAAGGAATAAAGAACGAAAGTTCTGAAACAATAATCGTTAATCAAGAGAGATTGTGAAACAATGAGTACAATGCATCGTATAAATAAGATTAGGTTCACCCTAGGGCTTCTCTATGTCCTTCTATGAAACTACTACTAACACAATTAAGAATTCGTAGCTAAATTAAGAGGAATAAACAAACTGAGAGTTCTAAACTAAAGTGGAATCGAAATCCATGTAGAAATATTGCAGTCACTTCAAAACATCATAACTCCCTCTTCAGGTTGAATCTAGAAACTTATAAGATATCCCTAGAAAGAACGTCTCATTAGCTTTCTAATGGATTTGACTTTGAATCGTTTGGGCTTCTACATCTTTAGTTATGTCCTTTTTAGCGAAATACAGTAGATTGAATTTTCATTCATCAAGAACGAGGCAAGATTCTTTGGGTCCCAAGTAACTTAAGGTGGTTTAGATCCACCTTTTAATCCAGCACTTGATTTCTATTTATGTCGCACCTAGGATCACGTCATTCTAATATGAACCGTCAGGAGTTGTGAGCAGATGACCTAATAACATAAGTTGAGAGATCAGGAACAACGAGTATACCTTAAACCTGGCGGAGAGTACTTGGACCCGCTGGTTGTATAAAACCAAGAACCCTAAGTGTCTAGAGTCGAATAGTGCAACAAACACAAGGGCGATGACCTTAAATGATGATAAACCTAGGCTTAATAGCTAATCAACAACGTACTAAAGCTAGAAGGAACAAAGAACGAAAGTTCTGAAATAATAATCGTTAATCAAGAGAGGATGTGAAACAATGACTACAATGGATTATATATATAAGCTTAGGTTCATCCTAGGGCTTCTCCATGTCCTTCTACAAAACTACTACTAACACAATTAAGAATTCGTAGCTAAATTAAAGAGGAATAAACAAACTAAGAGTTCTAAACTAAAGAGGAATAGAAATCCGTGTAGAAATCTTGTAGTCACTTCGAAATGTCATAACTCCCTCTTCCTATTGAATCTAGAAGCGAATAAGGTATCCCTGGAAAGAACGTCTCGTTAGCTTTCTAATGGACTTCTCTTTGCATCGTTTGGGCTTCTGCATCTTTAGTTATGTCCTTTTTAGTGAAATGCAGCAGATTGAATTTTCATTCTCTCTTTGCATCGTTTGGGCTTCTGATCTTTAGTATGTCCTTTTTAGTGAAATGCAGCAGATTGAATTTTCATTCATCAAGAACGAGAGCTAGATCTTTGGGTCCAAGTAACTTAAGGAGGCTTAGATCAACCTTTTAATCAGCACTTGATGTCATTGATGTCGACTAGGATCACGTCATTTGATATGAACCGTCAAGAGTTGTGGCAGATTTCCTAATACCATAACTTGAGTGATCAGGACCAACGAGTATACCTTAGACCCGGCGGAGAGTACTTGGACCTGCTGGTTGTATATAACCAGAACCCTAAGTGTCCAAGTCGAATGGTGCAAGAAGACAAGGGTGATGACCTAAATATGATAACCTAGGTTAAAAATCAACAACTTACTAAAGCTAGAAGAACAAAGAACGAAAGTTCTGAACAATAATCGTTAATCAAGAGAGGATGTGAAACAATGAGTACAATGGATCATATATATAAGATTAGTTCATCCTAGGGCTTCCCCATGTCCTTCTACAAACTACTACTAACAAATTAAGAATTCGTGCTAATTAAAGAGAATAAACAAACAAGAGTTCTAAACTAAAGAGAATCGAAATCCTGTAGAAATCTTGTAGTCACTTCGAAATGTCATAACTCCCTCTTCCTGTGAATCTAGAAGCAAATAAGGTATCCTGGAAGAACGTCTTGTTAGCTTTCTAATGGACTTCTTTTGCATCGTTGGGCTTCTGCATCTTTATTATTCCTTTTTAGTGAAATGCAGAGATTGAATTTTCATTCATCAGAACGAGAGCTAGATTCTTTGGGTCCCAAGTAACTTAAGAGGATTAGATCCATCTTTTAATCCAACACTTGATGATATTCATGTCGCACTAGGATCATGTTATTCTAATATGACCTCAGGAGTCGTGGAAGATGACCTAATAATGTAAGTTGATGATCAGAACAACGAGTCGACCTTAGACACGGCGGAGAGTACTTGGACCCGCTGGTTGTATATAACCAAAAATCCTAAGTATTCAGAGTCGAATGGTGCAATGAGACAAGAGTGATGACCTTAAATGATGATAACCTAGCCTAAGAGCTAAGCAACAACGTACTAAAGCTAGAAGGAACAAAGAACGAAAGTTCTGAAACAATAATCGTTAATCAAGAGATTATGTGATACAATGAGTACAATGGATCATATATATAAGATTAGTTCAGCCTAGGGCTTCTCCATGTCCTTCTACAAACTACTGCTAACAAATTAAGAATTCGTAGCTAAATTAAAGAGGAATAAACAAACCAAGAATTCTAAACTAAAGAGGAATCAAAATCCGTGTAGAAATCTTGTAGTCACTTCGAAATGTCATAACTCCCTCTTCCTATTGAATCTAGAAGCGAATAAGTATCCGGAAAGAACATCTCGTTAGCTTTCTAATGGACTTCTCTTTGCATCTTTGGGCTTCTGCATCTTTAGTTATGTCCTTTTTAGTGAAATGCAGCAGATTGAATTTTCATTCATCAAGAACGAGAGCTAGATTCTTTGGGTCCCAAGTAACTTAAGAGGCTTAGATCAACCTTTTAATCCAGCACTTGATGTCTATTGATGTCGCACCTAGGATCACGTCATTTGATATGAACCGTCAAGAGTTGTGGGCAGATTTCCTAATACCATAACTTGAGTGATCAGGACCAACGAGATACCTTAGACCCGCGAGAGTACTTGGAACTCTTGTTGTATATAACCAAGAACCTAAGTGTCCAAGTCGAATGGTGCAAGAAGACAAGGGTGATGACCTAAATATGATAAACCTAGGTAAGAGCTAATCAACAATACTAAAGCTAGAAGGAACAAAGAACGAAAGTTCTGAAACAATAATCGTTAATCAAGAGAGGATGTGAAACAATGAGTAAATGGATCATATATAAGATTAGTTCATCCTAGGCTTCTCCATGTCCTTCTACAAACTACTACTAACAAATTAAGAATTCGTGCTAAATTAAAGAGGAATAAAAACCAAGAGTTCTAAACTAAAGAGGAATCAAATCCTGTAGAAATCTTGTAGTCACTTCGAAATGTCATAACTCCCTCTTCCTGTTGAATCTAGAAGGAATAAGTATCCTGGAAAGAACGTCCTGTTAGATTTCTAATGGACTTCTTTTGCATCTTTGGGCTTCTGCATCTTAGTTATTCCTTTTTAGTGAAATGCAGCAGATTGAATTTTCATTCTCTCTTTGCATCGTTTGGGCTTCGCATCTTAGTTATGTCCTTTTTAGTGAAATGCAGCAGATTGAATTTTCATTCATCAAATCGAGAGCAGATTCTTGGGTCCAATAACTTAAGGAGGCTTAGATCAACTTTAATCCACACTTGATGTCTATTGATGTCGCACCTAGGATCACGTCATTTGATATGAACCGTCAAGAGTTGTGGCCAGATTTCCTAATACCATAACTTGAGTGATCAGGACAACGAGTATACCTAGACCGGCGAGAGTACTTGGACTACTGGTTGTATATAACCAAAACCCTAAGTTCCAGAGTCGAATGGTGCAACGAAGACAAGGGTGATGACATAAATATGATAACCTAGGTGTAAGAGAATCAACAACGTACTAAAGCTAGAAGGAACAAAGAACGAAAGTTCTGAAACAATAATCGTTAATCAAGAGAGGATGTGAAACAATGAGTACAATGGATCATATATATAAGATTAGGTTCATCCTAGGGCTTCTCCATGTCCTTCTACGAAACTACTACTAACAAATTAAGAATTCGTAGCTAAATTAAAGAGGAATAAACAAACCAAGAGTTCTAAACTAAAGAGGAATCAAATCCGTGTAGAAATCTTGTAGTCACTATCGAAATGTCATAACTCCCTCTTCTTTTGAATCTAAGAAGCAAATAAGGTATCCCTGGAAAGAACTCTTGTTAGCTTCTAATGGACTTCTCTTTGCATCGTTTGGCTTCTGCATCTTTATTATGTTCTTTTTAGTGAAATGCAGCAATTGAATTTT